>JAWDJE010000003.1:370569159-371769159 GCA_035047345.1 Bradypodion ventrale
GATGACTGACACCATCGCGGGCCTCTGGTGGGGTTTGAGGCCTGCAACATGTGTTGGTTTCCCTGCTGCACATCAACGACAGACAACCTCACATTCCTGGAAACATGGTGGCAAGACGAAGCAGAAGGTCTTTTCCGGACTGACCACCAACCCTTTGAATCGATTCAGCCGATACAGTAAATGTGGAGCAAACTCAAGCAAAACACTTCTGCGCATTTCAGCAAATGGGCATAAATCCACTTCAAGGTGGAAGTGAATCTTTGTCTCATCTCGAGTTATAGTGGAGGGGAAGCTTCATTTTTGCATTTCTGCCTGTTGGGAGGGATGCACAGGTCTAAGAGAAAAATAAGCAAAATAAGTAAAGGTTTCCCTTCCTTAAAGGCCAGTCATGTCCGATTCTAGGAGTCGGTGCCCATCTCCATTTGCAGCCAAAGAGCCAGTGCTATTTGTGTCTGCAGACATTTCTATGGTCATGTGGCAGGCATGACTAGATGCCGAAAGTGCATGGAATGCTGTTACCTTTTCCTGCCAAAGTGGTACCTATTTATTTACTTGCAATTTCTTGCTTTCGAACTGCTAGGTTGGCATGAGCTGGGACAGACAATGGCCACTCAATCCATCCCGCATAATAGTACCCTGTATTTTCAGGACTGGTGATGTAGTCCCTTTTGTGTTACCAGTTTGGAGGGGTACTTTGGTCCTTTCCCCCCAACCTAGTATCCGTCTTCAATGAGAAACAGAGCCCTGTACAGTCCAAGCGGTCCAATCTTTCTCCTTTCCTCCCTCTGACTTGTTCTGGAGGTTGATCAAGGGTTGTATGTTCTGGGAGGCCCCTTCGCTCCCCTGTAGATCTTATACTATGCATAAAGCACCTTTATGCGCCTGCTTTCCCAAGACTGCTTTGGGGACAGCTGACCTACTATTTAAATCAGTTCAGATTTGTTCATTCAGAACCATGGGTCCCTTTTATTAATATGGCTTTGAAAGCTTTAAGTCGGGGGGTTCTCAACGTTTTCAAGTCGCAGGCTTGACCACCACCCCTTGGACAGCTGATCGGAAGTGGAAGTAAAACATGCCCACGCATGCGCAGAACACATTTACAGGAGTGGCGAGGGCAGCATGGGCCAGATGAATTGGCGTCGGGGGCCAAGTCTGGCCCACGGGCCGTAGGTTGTGAATGCCTGCTTTAAGTAGAGGTTATTTGACGGCACACAATAACAATAAAATCTTTTGCATTTTAGCAAGTGTGTGTGATGATCCCAAAGAAAACATGGATCGTGGCCCCAAATCCATATTTTGGCTTCAATTTCATACTGTGTTGGTTTATTACTGGGGCAGGAAAAAAAAGACCACATTTTCCCCACTGGGGAGTTATAGATCTGATGGCCCAAATCCCAGTGGGTTCCCAGTTATTCATGATCTAGGCAGGTGATGGGTTCTTCTCTGCTGAATTCCATACCCTGAGCATGAATATCAATAGCATTACACTTACTGGTATATACCACCCCGTAGCGCCCGTATGGGCGTGTTTTACTTCTGCTTCCAGGAGTGACGAGGGCGGCATGGGCCAGATGAATCGCAGTAAACCCATTCATGTGGATTCACGGGGGCTTCTGGGAATTGAAGTCCAAGAACATCTGGAGTGCCAAGGTTCGCCATCACAGGTTTATACTGTATCCTCAACAGCATCTTCTTGTTGGGGGGCTTGTAGTTTGAAGCACACAAGAGTAAATATGTATACAGTACTAACATATTCAAGCATATTTTTAGCAGTATTTCTGTATTTCATGTTATGGTTACTCTCGTCATAAGTCAGCAGCTGTATTAAAAATAATAATAATAGTTGTAGTAATACAGTAAAACCTCCAGGTTACAACCGCCTTGGTTTAAGTTTGCTGCGGGTTACAATGGCAAATCCTATGGAAATGCCGTCCTGGTTTACAAATGTTTAATGTATTTTTTTTTCCGGTTTACAACGATCAATTCAGGACCATCTTTATATTTTTCAATGCATCCCTATGGATGTTTTGGTTTACAATTTTTTCGGGTTACAATGGAGGCTGGTGGAACAGACCTCCGTCATAACCCGGGGTTTTGCTGTAATAGCAATGGAAGTAATGAGGAGAAGAAGAAGAAGAATAGGATTGAAAGTAATAATAAAATAAATAGGTATATTGCCAGACCGCTGTCTGAATTGCTCAGTAGTCTCTCTCAGAGAGAGAGGGAGGTCCCATTTTCATGCTCCAGTATGCAACAAAATAGAAGAATATTTATTTATCATTTCTTCTGCCGTATCAGAATCCAAATATTGGCGATCATCATGGCAATCAGCCACGAAGTAAAGGTAAATGTTTCACTTGCTCGAAAGCCAGTCGTATCCAACTCTAGGGTCTAGTGCTCATCTCTGTTTAAAAGCCGAAGAGCTTTTAATGTTCTGCAGAATGTTCTGCAGACATTTCCGTGGTCATGTGTCAGGCATGACTAGACACTGGAGCGCACGGAACGCTGTTACCGTCCCACCGAAATGGTCCCTATTTATCTACTTGCAATTTCTTGCTTTCGAACTGCCATGAAGACTGTCCTGTGAATATAATGCAGTGGCCTTTCATCTGCCTTCTGCATCGCAGCATGACACCCACAGTACCACTGATCCTGTTCCACGGGTCACTTTCTGGTCCTGAGCCCTTTCGGCACACAAAGTCCTCCTCAGCCCCAGGCCAGGATAGATGAAGCTGCTGCCCTCCATCCAGATCTATTCAAGTGGGATTTAATCCATTTGGGTACCCTCACCTGTGGACTTTGGCACCCAAAGCTGTTAGTCCTCAAGGTGGTCAGGTGAGTTAACTGCTGCTTGACACACTGTGTTGAGTCAGCCACAGCATGACCTACTCTTTTACCATAGCAGGACAAACTGGTCATTTACCATAAAACAAAATAAGTATTAATTGTCATGAAGCAGGCTCGTGCGCGAATGAGCCAGCAACTTTAGAGAATGTGCAGCGGGAGCTAAATGTCATTAAAACTGATTTCTGTCAGTTATCTTATGGCTCCAGGCTGGCTTGGCTGCTCTTTCTTATTTCTGGCAGAGCTTGGCAGTCGGCATCCCTTTTCTGTTTCAGGGCAAGGAGTAGTAGATGCTTGATCTCCCTGCCAGCTGACCAGGGGTGAGAGGGGGGCATTGGATCTGAGAAGCAGGCCTCACCTAATGTGAACCCATGGTCTGTCTCTGGCCGGAGGGGGTGGGGGCTGCAATAAATAAATAAATTATCCGATGCAAAGTTTTCCTTTTAAGGGCAACTTTTTCCTAAGTGTTCCCTTGAATATCCCTCCTGCCTTTCAGCCCCTGTGGTGCCACAGCCATAGCAGAAAAACAATATTTTATTTTCCTTTTTGATTTATTACGCATCAAGGCAGGGCACTGGGAGGATGTAGGGCAGGGTTGCACAAACTGTGGCCCGGGGACAGATCCTGCCCCCAACGCCAATTCATCCAGCCCGCATCCTCGTCGCTTGCGGAAGTAAAATGCTCCCGCATGGGGATGTTTTACTTCTGCTTCTGGGAGTGATGAGGGCGGCGTGGGCCGGATGAATAGGCGTTGGGGGCCGGTTCTGTTCCTTAGGCCATAGTTTGGGCACCCCTGGCTTAAGCAGAGAAAATGGCAGCTTAAAATCTATCTCATCCTGTTGCAAAACAGATTACAAGGCACATTTTACTTCTGCTTTCGGTGGGAGGGACCACATGATTGGCTCACTGAACCACGTGACCGGCCTGTGGCCTGAAAGGTTTGGGCACCCCTGATGTAGGGTTTCAGAAGGCAGTGGAGCTGTGGAGAGAAGGGCTAGGATTCTTATGGTACCTGGAACGGGATGTAGATGAGTAGGGGAGACACGTGGAAACGACAACTCTCACAGTCTTTTGTCATTGGGAATGCAGGCTGGGGAATCTGGGAGTTGTAGTTCAAAACATCTGGAGTTCTTTTTCTGTGTCTAGGTCAGACGTGAAACTGCCGAAATGAAGGCACCGTTTGGTGAGTTCATTCTGCAGTTCGTCTCACCTGACCTTGTGTGAGAAAGATTAGCTGGCAACTAACAAGGTTGCTGTTATCAGGGTACAGCCGATTGTGGTTCAAAATACCACAACCTTCGAGGAGGCTCTTTCTGTGTACCCCATCTGGAGTGCAAAGTTTTGGCATGTGTTGTATGTGGTCCTGGATCAGAAGGTGCCCTTAATACTAAAATGGGGAAGGGTGGAGAATGGCAGAGACTGAAAAGGAGACAGATACAAGAGCCATTCTTTACTTCTTCCCTTGTCTTCCTCTGAGCTTAGCCAGTTCTCTCTAGTGTCTCCTCTTCCGCATTCACTTATTCATTCAAAATGGGAGGCAAAAGGGCAATGTTGTTGCTGTTGTTGTTGTTATTGTTGTTGTTGTTGTTATGTGCCATCAAATTGCCCCTGCCTTATTCAAAATGTCCTATCCTCAACAAATCTGCTCAACCTCTGCAAGTTACAGCCTGTGACCATACCTGTCAACCGTCCCGGATTGGCCGGGATTTCCTGATTTTCGGTGCCGATTTGCGCCATTTCCTGCCCGCAGCTGCCAAAACCCCGGAATTGACAGCGGGGGGGGGGGGGGGGAGGTACTGCACATCCCTTCTGCGCAGATTGCCTTCTACGCATGCGTAGAAGGCTTTTACGCTTGCGTAGAACCCTTCTATGCTTGCGTAGAACCCTTCTACGCTTGCGTAGAACTCTTCTACGCATGTGTAGAAGGCGATCTGCGCAGAAGGGGATCGTAGAAGCCTTCTATGCATGCGTAGAAGGGTTCTACGCAAGTGTAGAAGGCGATCTGCGCAGAACCATTCTGCGCAGGTCCCGTATTTTCCGGAGCCGCGGTTGACAGGTATGCCTGTGACTTCCTTTAGGGCAGATGTTTCCCAACCTATGGTTTTTGGACTTCAGTTCCCAGAAGCCTCAGTCAATTTTCCAAAGCACTGATCAGCCAATGTATCCACAATGGTTCTCATTTGATAATGGACGGCATATAAATACTCTGCAAACAAACAAAAAAAGCAGTCATGCCCCCCCAATAAATAAATAAATAATAATGACATTTTGGAAGCTTCTTTCTGCTGCTCACTGATTTTTAACCAAAGTCCTTAATTCTTATTTGCATTGAGTGACAGCATGAGGGGGAGAAGGCATGTGGGAAAGAACCATAAATATATCCTTTCGTATATTTTGCTAGCAGTTGCGATTGCCAGTCTGATATCACACGCACACACCACACACACATACACAACGGCATCTTTTTATTCTCTGTGCTCAACTCCTACTGCATTGCAAACTGCATATGACAGCAGAAAGCTGACTTGTTGACCTTCTGCCACCCATGCCTCTCTGAAAAGCCCTAAAATCCCATCTCCCCATCCCATACATGACTAAGGCCTATTTAAATTTAAACAGAGGGTTCTGTCACTCTCAGGTGTAATTTGAAACGGAAGGGTAGCATTGTAAACAAAGAACCCTAGCTGCCTGAAATCCCTGAAACACATGCTTGCGTAAATCTGACCATTTTAAAGTGCTTCAAGAGTCTTTGATGTTTTGCTGGAGCAAATGAACCCTGAGTGCTTGTAGTGAAGAAAGGGAAGGGTTCTCAAGAGTCATCTAGTCCAGCCCCTCTGCCAGCGCACTGTTGGTGGCACAGTGGTTAAACTGCAGTACTGCAGCCAAAACATTGTGAGCTTGATCCTGATGGGACACAAGCTTGACTCAGCTTTTTCCATCCTTCCAAGGCTGGCAAAATAAGGACCAACATGTTGAGGGCAAAATGCTGATGACCTGTAAACCACCCAGAGAGTGCACCAAGGGCTCTGGCGGCCGTATATCGGTGTAATTGCTATTGCTATTCATAGCCAATGTATTTTATTTTTAAATTTTTAAAATATTTTTAATTAAATTTAACTCATAAACATACAATTTAAGACAATGCAACATAAAAACACAAAGAAAATAACATTGAACATAACAAAAAATTCTTAGTATTAGTTAATGGGTAGTAATTATACTTATAAAACACATTTTTACTTATAAAACAAACTAGCTGATTACCCAGCCTTGCCCGGGTATTTTTTTACCATAGGCCAGCCTTTCCCATGGAAACCTCATGGGGTGTGTCTATGTCACTCCTGCCTCCCTTCATCTTTCTCTCTTTTCCCTCACCCGTCCTGCTTCTCCGTTGACGGCCCACCCTTATCCTTCCCATACATGTGTCCCCTTTGTGTCCCTAACTGGGACTGTGACATTAGCCAGCTCAATTACATCGCAATGATGTCACAATCGGGTGACCTACCTGGGGCTATGACATTAACATCACTATGATATCACTTGGACACACACAAACCCTCCTGTCGAGTATACTTCCCTTTGCAGATCAATTTAGGGGCATATACCCCCCATGGGCCTTGTGACCCCCGCAGTGGCACTCTTGCTGGTACAAGGTAATTGTGTGCCAAGTTACAGCGCGATCAGTGTAGGGGTGTGGATTTGTATAGAGAACATACAAGACCACACCTCTGTTTTATATATATAGATATTAAACTTTACCCCTTCATTTTCAAGTTCTTATACATTTTATAACAATAATATCACCCTCGTGTTATTTACAATGTATTTTAAACCTGGTTAAAAACCTCCAACGGAACAGTATGCTGCTCTAGTACAGTTATCTGCACACGCCAAATAAGTCAACATTGCTGTTAATGAAACAATGCACATTTCCCATTCTGCCCCTTTAGAAAAGTATTTGTCCCCTATAACAGTGTTCCCCAACCTTTGGGTTTTGGACACCTCAATTCCCAGAAGCCTAAGTCAGTACATTGGTTGATCTGGAAACGTTAGCAGACACATACAGCACTAGCTCCTTGGCTGTAAGCTGGGATGAGCACTGAACCCTAGAGTCGGATACTACTGGCTTTTGAACAAGGGCAACCAAATGAAAGAATGTGCCTTTTTCTCCATAAGGAAAAACGATCTTAAAGTGTAGAAACTCTGATTCTTCTGCTTAGCCAGAAAAAGAACAAGATAGAAGACGGACTAAAGAAGTCTGAGCCCCTTTTTCTATGATAAGGTTACAGAGAATGGGGGAAGGAGAAGTTTTAAGAGCAATCTGCTTTGCTGTTTGACAGATATGTGGCTAAGTCTCCAAACTAACTGAAATAGGAAAAATATTAAATATGTCTTTAAAAGTATACAAAGCAGATGGGCAGATTCCTAATATTAATGTTTGTTTGTTTGTTAGCTTCTAATTGCTGTTGGAAGAATCGGCCCCTCCCTCTATATCAACTGATATAGAGACTTTACACTGACTTAATATAGCAATTAACATAGAGACTGTGTTTTAGAGTGTGATAATTATGCATGATAATATGTTGTGTAAACTGTTTTAAACTTTTAAAACTGTGATATGATGTATGATGCGAGGAAAAAAATGGCGTAGAAACCGGCAAACCACGCCACAAAGCTTGCCAAGAGAACCCTATGGACCAAAACAAAAGACAAAACAAAAGGGCAGGCTAGGTGATACAGGATGCTTAACACCTCAGAGGGGAGAAAGGGGAGGGACAGGAAAGGGGGAGGGGAAATGCAATGTTGTAAGGAGCAATACTGTATAGGGACATGGAATGTGAGATCAATGAACCAAGGTAAACTGGAAGTGGTAAAAAATGAGATGGAAAGAATAAGCATTGACATCTTGGGCATCAGTGAGCTCAAATGGACAGGGATGGGCGAATTCAGCTCTGGAAACCATCACATCTACTACTGTGGACAAGAAAACCTTAGAAGACATGGAGTAGCCATAATTGTCAATAAAAGAGTGAGAAGAGCAGTAATGGGATACAACCTCAAAAATGACAGAATGATGTCAGTAAGAATTCAGGGCAAACCCTTCAATGTTACTGTGATCCAAATATACGCACCAACCACGGGTGCAGATGAAGCCACAGTGGAACAGTTCTATGAGGACTTACAACACCTCATAGAACAAACACCAAAAAATGATGTCCAAATTATTCTAGGAGACTGGAATGCCAAAGTAGGAAATCAAAAAGTGGAGGGAATAACAGGCAGGTTCGGTCTTGGAACACAGAATGAAGCAGGGCAAAGATTGATAGAGTTCTGCCAAGAGAACGCACTGGTCATAGCAAACACCCTCTTCCAGCAACACAAGAGGCGACTTTACACATGGACATCACCAGATGGCCAACACCGAAACCAGATTGACTACATACTCTGCAGCCAAAGATGGAGAACCTCCATACAGTCAGCAAAAACAAGACCTGGAGCAGATTGTGGCTCAGATCACAACCTACTGATTGCAAAATTCAGGCTTAGACTAAAGAAAATAGGGAAAACAAAGAGACCAGACAGATATCACCTAGACAGCATCCCTAAAGAATACACGGTGGAGGTGATGAACAGATTCAATGGCTTAGACTCAATAGATAGAGTGCCAGAAGAATTATGGACAGAGATGAGGGACATCATGCAGGAAGCAGCAAAGAAAACCATACCAAAAGAAAAGAAGAGTAAGAAAGCAAAGTGGTTGTCTGATGAGGCTCTTAAAATAGCAGAGGAAAGAAGGAACGCAAAAGTCAAAGGAGAAAGGAAAAAATACAATCATTTGAACACAGAATTTCAAAGAAAAGCAAGGAGAGATAAGGAAAACTATCTAAAAGAACAGTGCAAAGAAATGGAAGAAAACAACAAAAGAGGCAGAACCAGAGATCTTTTCAAAAAAATCCGGGAAATCAAGGGAACATTTAAAGCAAAAATGAACATGATAAGGGACAAAGACGGAAAGGAGCTAGCTGATGCAGAAGAGATTAAGAAAAGATGGAAAGAGTACACAGAGGAACTCTACAAAAAGGAACTCAACACTCCTGATAGTCACAATGATGAAGAAATTGAACCTGAGCCAGACATCCTGGAGAGTGAAGTCAGAAAGGCCCTAAAGAGCACTGCAAACAACAAAGCTAGTGGAGATGATGGTATCCCAGTTGAATTTTTCAAAGCTCTAAAAGATGATGGCATCAAATTACTGCATTCAATATGCCAGCAGATTTGGAAAACAAAACAGTGGCCACAGGATTGGAAAAGATCAGTATATGTTCCAATCCCAAAAAAGGGCAATGCCAAAGAATGTTCAAATTATCGAACAATTGCGCTCATCCCACACGCCAGCAAGGTGATGCTCAAGATAATACAGGATAGACTTCAGCAGCATGTGGAAAGAGAATTACCAGAGGTGCAGGCTGGTTTCAGAAGAGGCAGGGGGACTAGAGACCACATTGCCAACATATGTTGGATCATGGAGAAAACAAAGGAATACCAGAAACAAGTTTATTTTTGCTTTATTGACTACACTAAGGCATTTGATTGTGTGGATCACAACAAGATGTGGCAAGTGATTAAAGAGATGGGAATACCAGAGCACCTCATATGCCTCCTGAGAAATCTGTACATGAACCAAGAAGCAACAGTTAGGACAGAACACGGAATGACAGAGTGGTTTGGAATAGGAAAAGGAGTAAGACAAGGCTGCATTCTGTCACCCTGCTTATTCAACTTATACACAGAGCACATAATGCGCAATGCAGGGATGGAGGAATCACAATATGGGATCAAAATTGCTGGGAGAAACATCAACAATCTGAGATATGCAGACGACACCACCCTAATGGCAGAAAGTGAGGAAGACCTAAAGAATCTCCTGATCGGTTTGAAGGAAGAGAGTGCAAAAGCTGGCTTGAGACTCAATATCAAGAAAACCAAGATAATGGCAACAGGCCCGATCAGTCCCTGGAAAATAGACGGGAAAGAAGTAGAAGCAGTGACAGATTTTACGTTCTTAGGATCTAAGATCACTGCAGATGGAGATTGCAGCCATGAAATAAAGAGGCGGCTGATTCTAGGGAGACAAGCCATGAGAAACCTGGGGAACATAGTGAAAAGCAGAGACATCACCTTGAAAACAAAAATTAGAATAGTCGAAGCAATGGTATTCCCAGTGGTAATGTACGGATGTGAGAGCTGGACAATTAGGAAAGCTGAACGCAGAAGAATAGATGCCTTTGAAATGTGGTGTTGGAGGAGAGTTTTGAGGGTACCCTGGACAGCGAGGAGAACAAATAGGTCAATCTTAGAAGAAATCAACACTGACTGCTCATTGGAAGGTCAAATAGTAAAGATGAGGCTAAAGTACTTTGGGCATCAAATGAGAAGGGAGGATTCACTTGAGAAGGCCGTGATGTTGGGAAAGGTGGAGGGCAAAAGAAGAAGGGGGAGGCCAAGGATGAGATGGATAGATGGTATTGTAGACACAATGGGCACAGAGCTGGGAGGACTGAGGGGGATGGTGGAGGACAGAGGCGCCTGGAGAACGATGGTCCATAGGGTCGCAAAGGGTCGGAATCGACTGTGCGACTGAACAACAACAACAACAAAATTGCTGTTGCTTGACTTGTGAGTCCTTCCAAATCTGGTCCTTCTTCCTCTTGTCTGGCCTATTAGATGTTAATTATCTGTGGATTACTTAATCTTCAAGTATATCTAAGACTGTCAGGTGTTTAGTCTATTTTTATATCTTTAAATCATGTGTTTCTTGGTTGCTTCACTAGTTTGGAGATAGTAGGGGGTTTTTTTGTGCAGATTTTCTAATACTGTATTCATGTAAGACAGGAGTTCTCGACCTTTTAAAGCCAGGGGCCAGGTCACGCTCCCTGAGACAGCTTCGGGGGCTGGATGGCCATTTTGCCCTTCTTCCACCACATGGCACTTTCTGGTGTGGTGGATGCAGTGGGGTGGGGCACATGAAATGGCGCTGCAGGCCGCATTCAGCCAGTAGGTTGCGAATCCCTGATGTAAGACATGTTAAATGTGCTTTTGCATTGAAAAAGTGGCTTGCAAATAAACTTGTGAATAAGAAA
This sequence comes from Bradypodion ventrale, assembly GCA_035047345.1. Lineage (NCBI taxonomy): Eukaryota > Metazoa > Chordata > Lepidosauria > Squamata > Chamaeleonidae > Bradypodion > Bradypodion ventrale. The sequence goes on from JAWDJE010000003.1 coordinate 370,580,145, forward strand.
AACTCCCCACTCCCCCTCTGAAGTTACACACTGTAAAGTAAATAAGGGAAAATGTTGTTTGGAATAAACATACTGTATATAGCATTGCACTGTTAGCAAGGCTAAAGTGCAGTGACTCAGAATATAAAAATGTGGGCTACACAGAGCTGTGTAAAGCAGGGTTGCCCAAACCTTTCCAACCGTGGGCCGGTCACATGGTTCCTCCTGCCGGAAGTGGAAGCAAAACACACCTTGCAATCTGTTTTGCAACCGGATTAGATGCTTAAACCAGGGGTGCCCAAACAACGGCCCGTAGGCCAGATCCAGCCCCACATATTCATCTGGCCCATGCCACCCTCGTCGCTCCCAGAAGCAGAAGTACAGGCGCGCTTTACTTCCACTTCTGGGAGTGATGAGGGCGGCATGGGCCGGATGAATCGGCGTGGGGGATGGATCTGGCCTGCAGGCCGTTGGTTTAAAGGACCAAAACAAGTTTTCTGTTTATACTGTACTCCGCTTCTCTGAATGGTATAAATGGCAGTCCTGTGTCAAACATGTTCCAGATTGGTAGACAACTGCAATGAGAGAGAAGGACACAACTCAGAAGTATTCAAGGCCCCGTCACCCACATGGTTATTATCAGCATTGGACAAGCATTCTTCTCCGTCCTTGACCTTAATCCAAGCCTGGCAATAATTTGAAGTTCCAAAGACCTCTCCTTTTAGAACAGGCTTTCTCAATGTTTTCTGGTCATGGGCCGGATCATTCCTCCTCGATGGCTGAGCAGGGCGGTCACGTCGTTCCTCACGAGTTCTTGTCCATTTTTGTGTGTTTTCTGCAAGTTTTCAGCAAGTTCTCGCAAGAAAACACACATTTTCACCACATTTTTGGTGCTTCAGCCATTTGTGATGGCAGTGGCGGGAAATGAGGACAGTGGGCCACATGAAATGGCTCCAATGGCCCACATCTGGCCCACAGGCCATAGTTTGCGAATTCCTGTTTTAGAAGAACCTTATTTAGTAAAAGTCTCCCTTGCTTGAAACCCAGTCGTATCTGACTCTAGGATGCGGTGTTCATCTCCGTTTATTGCCAGAGTCACACTATGTGCCTGCTGACATTTTTATGGTCACATGGCAGGCATGGCTAGACTCCAGAGTGCACAGAATGCTGCTACCTTTCCCACCGAAGCAGTAGCTATTTATCTACTTGCAAATTTTTTTTTGTTTTTGAACTGCTAGGTTGGCAGCAGCTGGGACAGATGATGAGAGCTCACTCCATTGTGCAGCACTCGGGTCTCAAACTGCTGACCTGCCAAACCTCCAGTCGTCAAGTCTAGCGTCTTAACCACCAAGCTGCTGCAGTTCCGAAACTCATTTAAGAACCCTGAAATTAGCATTCAAATCTCTTTGAGATCTTTGGCAACTTTACTGTGGTCACTTCAATTCATAGAAAGTTGTTTTATTTGGGCCAAAGCTCATCAAGGTTCCCTTCTGGGCTACTCAGATTTCCCCAGCAAACTGGACTGGTAGCTATGCTGGCTGGAGCATGCTGGGAGATGTAGTTCAAAAAGGAACTTTACTAAGCAGTCTGTTTATCCATCTAGCCTCATTTTTATTTTCTGAAATAACTACAGTAGCTCTCCCTAGAGAGAGGATGATCTTTCCCACAAACTGCTGCATGATCTTTCTGAAACCGGGATGTTCTCTTCAGTGCAAAGCATGGGCTTTTTACCCATTGTATGATGGCCCCAGTAAACCAAGAGAGGTCAAAGTATAGTCCGGGGGTGCCAAACTTTTCGGGCTGTGGGCTGGTGTTCAGTGATCCAGTCATGTGGTTCCTCCCACCCGAGGCAAAAGTAAAATGTGCCTTGCAATCTTTTTTACAATAGGATGAGATAGATTTTAAGCTGTCATTTTCACTGCTTAAACCAGGGGTGCCTAAACTATGGCCTGCGGGTTGGATCTGGCCCCCGACACCAATTCATCCACCCCGTGCTGCCCTCATTGCTCCCGGAAGTGGAAGTCAAACGTGCTGAGGAATATTTTGCAGCCCTCTTCCAAACTTGAGAACAGCTCTGATCTATATGGGCGTGTTTTACGTCCACTTCTGGGAGTGACGAGGGTGGCGTGGGCCAGATGAATTGGCATTGAGGGCCAGATCTGGCCAGTGGTGGGCTCCAAAAATTGTTACTACCACACTGTCGGTGTGGTATGGTAGGCGTGGCCAGGGGAAAGCCCTGCGTTGCACCCAAATTAGGACTACTTTATTTCAAAACTTGGATGGGCGAGGCCAGCCAGAATTTCTGCTATCGGTTCTGGCGAACTGGTGCAAACCTGTTGATGCCCACCACTGGATCTTGCCCATGGGCCGTAGTTTGGGCACCCCTGGTCTAGTCCTTAGTTTGCATGTGGTCCTCAGGGGCCCAAATGTGGCCTCTTGCATCCCATGGCTATCCATCACCTACACACACTGCCTTTTTTAATTTAAAAAATTGTATCTGGAAGTTTCTTAGTTATCTCTGTACTCCACGGAAGTCTTTTTTCCAGGCGATTTTTTTTTTGGGTAAATTTAATAAAATGTCCATTAGAGGGCATGAGGGAGCTTCTAGCTTTCAGAAAAAAACTTTTTAAAAAGAAGAATTTTTAAAAAGAAGGTTCCTCCTGTTGTTCAGACAGGGAGCCTTTTATAGTCGTCCGAATCTGGGTGTTACATACCATGGACGGTTGATAGCTTAGGTCTGCTGTTGAGTACTTATCACCAAAAAGAAAAGAAGACAGAAAAAGACAACGATTTGCACAGATTATTCGACTTTATATGTGTGGAATTAGAAAGGATTGTCTATAATTTAAATGGTATTAGCACCTCTTTTTCCCCTGAATGGGGAAGGCTGTGATCAGATGACTTCTGGCCACATGTAGTAATATGCATATGCTGATTTTATGCAAATCGACACCCCCACCTTTCACTCCACTAAATTTTGAGTGTGCAGTCCTGATGGCGCAAATGGAGATCTTCATTAAAAAAATTCCATGACAAATGTTGCCAAGGAGGCAGAAATCTTCAAAACAAGGAATAATATCACACAATTTATGCAACAATAAATTTATTTATTTATATTTTTATTTATTTATATTTATTGTATTTTTATGCTGTAATTATGTTGTGTAGTTTTTTTTTTACATTTTGATACTATGCTTACCTGTATTTCTCTCTATTTTAGATTTATTGTACCTCTGTATTGTTATTTTGTATGATTATATTGTTAGCCGCCTTGAGTCAGCCTCTGCTGAGGAAGGTGGGATATAAATTAAACTGATTGATTGATTGATTGATTGATTGATTGATTGATTGAACACCTAACCACATGTTTCTGTGGTCATCTGGCAAGCATGACTAGATGCCGGAGTGCACACAACACTGTTACCTTCCCACCGAAGTAGTACCTATTTATCTACTTGCAATTTTTTGCTTTCGAACTGCTAGGTTGGCAGGAGCTGGGGCAGATGACAGGGGCTCACTCCAACCTTATCTTGGACCCTGCAGATGTGTTACGAGTACAAATCCTAGCTTTCTGCAGTCAGGCAGGTAAAGGTAAAAGTCTACCTTGCTCGAAAGTCAGTTGTATCTAACTCTAGGGTTCAGTGTTCATGTCCATTTACAGTCAAAGAGCCAACGTGCCTGTGTCTGCAGACGTTTTTGTGGTCATCTGGCAGCCATGACTAGATGCCGGAGTGCACACAACACTGTTACTTTTCCCACCAAAGCAATACCAGTTATCAACTTGCAATTTCTTGCATTCGAACTGCTAGGTTGGCAGGAGCTGGGACAGATGATGGATTCTCATTCGGTTGGGCAGCACTCAGGTCTCAAACTGCTGACCTGCCAATCTTCCGGTTGTAAAAAAAAAAAAAGCCAACCCTCATTTGTGCCTGGGATCAGATCTTTCACTGCCTCCCTCTGCCCTGCCTGGCCTTAGAGTCTCTTTCTGTGTCTTTAGGTAAAGGTAAAGGTTCCCCTTGCTCGAAAGCCAGTCGTATCCGACTCTAGGGTGCAGTGCTCATCTCTGTTTCAAAGCCGAAGAGCCAGCGCTGTCTACTGCTGCAGACGTTTCCGTGGTCATGTGGCAGGCATGACTAGACACCGGAGCGCTGTTTCCTTCCCACCGAAGTGGTCCCTATTTATCTACTTGCAATGTCTTGCTTTCGAACTGCTAGGTTGGCAGGAGCTGGGACAAAGACGGGAGCTCATTCCGTCCTGCAGTACTCGGGAATCGAACTGCTGACGTTCCACCTCCCAGTCAGCGTCTTAGGCACTTGTTAGAGGAGATGAAAATAAAATCGGGTTTTAGGATCCAAGACCAGGGCCCAAATGCTGTTTGGTGGTTATGGGAGGAGGCCGGTTGGGCCTAAGAGAAATAAATAAACCCAGGCCGAGTGGCAAGGTTGTCGTGGCAACCTGGCTCCCAAGTATGTGCTCATGAGAGGACCCAAAGGGAAACTTGAAAGAAATGAGTGGTATTACTGGGCTGAGAATAAAATTCCACTGGTTCCTACCATTCTGAATAGAAGGGAGCAGATTTCTGTTTTTGCACAAATCCAAAATAAACCTGTAAATATTTTCTTTTTGGAGGTGGAATGTGTTTCTCACTAAATAACCTTTTATTGATCCTTCTTTTCAGGGGGAGCGAGAAGTTGTGCTTGTTTAGAGTTAAATATAGGGAATGTTGCTTATGCATAAGGTCACATATGCTCACTGGCAAGTAGAAAGATGAAGCTGGAAATTATTTTATTTTTTTTCTGATTCCGATCATTGCAGTCCTGCAGCCAAAGCTCTGCTCACAATCTGAGTTCGATCCCAGTGGATTCAAGGTTGACTAAGCCTTCCACCCTCCCAAGGCTGGTAAAATTCTTCTTTCATGTCCATTTTGGACTGCCAAAATGAAGCTGCTCTCCTGGCTTTGTCGTTGGTCAAACCTGAGTCTTCATCGGTGCATGTTTCTGGCAGCAGTTGGCAGACCAGTAAATGAGCTGGATTTCTGAATCTCTCTACATTCAGACAGTATGTTCTTGTCCGCCATCATCCCCCACATAAGCATGTTGGTCTTGCATTTAGGGCCGTGATGGTGAACCTTGGCACTCCAGATGTTCTTAGACTTCAATTCCCAGAAGCCCAAGCCCCTGTGAAACCACACGAATGAGTTTGCTGTGATTCATCCGGCCGGCGCCGCGCCGCCCTCATTGCTCCTGGAAGCGGAAGTAAAATGCGCCCATACGGATGAATCGCAGCAAACCCATTCATGTGGATTCACAGGGAATTGTAGTCCAAGAACATCTGGAGTGCCAAGGTTCACCATAATGGATTTAGGGACTCTGACCCTCACCCTATTTAGAGTCCTGCAAATGACGTAGGGGAAGTTGAGTTACTCAGCCACATCCTCCTTTAATGATGTTTCTTGTTCAGTGAGCTCCTTCCTCCATATTTTAAATCGGTTTTGCTCCTGTGTACCCTCGAGAATATTTGTTCTTGCCATAAAGATGGACTCTTTGGTAGAATAGGATGTATGATATATTTTCAAGAAGGTCTTTAGGCCACAAATGATGTGGATCTGCGGAACGGGGAAGAGAAGTTTTCTGTGTCCATCACTTACCACACATCCTCTCTTGTACATAAAAGGTGGAAAAAAATTAAGCACTCCCTGAAATGGTGAGAGCCGAAACTACGAGAGCCTCCTTAACCGGCTTGGAAATGAACGACCAACACATCAGTAAGAACTGAATGGAATTTATTGGCCTAAGCATGCTGGAAAGAAAGGCGAGCTTGTTTTCATGCGCTCCCAATTTGTTCCTTTGTGTTCAGACACGCCACTCCTCAGCAAACTGAATTTAGGACGTGCCTTTCAGCTTAATGTGGACAGAAGTTTTTTTGTGTGTGTGTGTGTGCATAGGACAGGAGTTCTCAACCTTTTAAAGCCGGGGGCCGGGTCACGCTCCCTCAGACAGCTTCGGGGGCCGGATGGCCATTTTGTCCTTCCTCCACCACATGGCACTTCCTGGTGTGGTGGAGGCAGAGTGGGGCCACATCCAGCCCATGGGCTGCAGATTGAGAATCCCTGGCATAAGGCCTTAAAACGTGATCAGTTGCTGTTCAGGTAATGGTGTCATGAATCAACTCAGTGCGCTAGTACTCTTAATTTGAGTACAATTGACTATTTCGGTTTGTGGTGTGAAAAATAAATGTAACCTCCAGCTTTTATGATATGGGGTTTGCCACATCTCTGTGTGCATCTGCACCAAGTTAGATGGGAGATACAGTAATACCTCGCATAACGAACGCTTCACATAGCGAAACATTCACATAACGAAGCATTTGTTATGCAAGGGTGATACCCTGCATAAGGAAAAAAAATTGTTTGCTATGCAGGCTTTTCGGTAGCTGGGGTATACCCAGCCAATGAGAACCCCGGATAATGAACATTTTTTGAAGTCAGGGACCGGATTATTTGGCACAGCAGGCCAGATCTGGCCCACAGGCTGTATGTTGCAAACCCCTGTGGTAGAGGCAGGTATATCAGAAGAGCTGGGAATGAATGAGCAACTGGAGGACATTTTGCTTTCTTTCAACTTTTTTGCTTGTTCTTTCAGGTTCAACTAACAAAACAGTTGAATGGCCGTTTCATTTTTTATTTTTTAGAAAGGCACGTTTCTAGTCCTCTTTGTTGCCCTGGAAAAAAAGATGGAAAAGCAGTGATGTCAAGTGCTCAAATACAAATTAAGGAAAGCATATCCTAAAGACACACGCAGAGAGGAAAAGGTGGCAATCATTTGGGGATTAGATATGGGAGGGGATTTTTCCCCATCCTTTACAAAAACATTTTTTAGTTCTGACCTATTAGAAAGCCTGCATGGTCTATAACTCCGTAAATTTCTGTGCATTCTGTCCCCACATTGTTCCAAACATAAATATAAAAGAGGTGTGTGTTTTCATGCCAGAATACTGTATATTAATATCCCTTCGGTACATTTTTGCTAATTTTAAGAAGCAGCTACAAGAGTGCGTAACTGGGCACTTTCACCTGCGAAGCATTTCTATATCTTCATGGAATAAAGAATTGAATCTTCTATCTAATAAAGTCAAATGGTGAATTCTGCACTAAGCCAGACAACAACTGCCTTATCCTAGAGCAGGGGGTGCCCAAACTTTTTGGGCCGTGTGCCGGTCACGTGGTTCAGCAGGCTGGTCACATGATTCCTCCCACCGCAAGCTGAAGTAAAATGCGCCTTGCAATCTGTTTTGCAACAGATATGTTTTGCAGCAGGATGACATAGATTTCAGGCTGCCATTTTCTCTGCTTAAAACGGGTGCCCAAACTATGGCCTGTGGGCCGGATCCAGCCCATACCTGTCAACCATCCCGATTTTGCCGGGATTATCCCGTAATTTGACGCCGATTGACTTCATAACCCGCCCCGCACTGCCAAAACCCCGTAATTTGGCAGCGGGGGAAACGCTTTCCATGCATGGGTGGAAGGGTTCTACACAAGTGTAAAACCCTTCCATGCATGCGTGGAAAGCGACCTGCGCACAAGCGATCTGCACAGGTCCCGTTTTTTCCGGACCCGCGGGATTACAGGTATGATCCAGCCCCCAATGCCAATTCATCCAACCCACCCCTCCCTCGTCGTTCCTGGAAGCGGAAGTAAAACATGCCTGCATGGAGGTGTGGGCCAGATGAATTGGCACCAGGGGCTGGATCCGGCCCATAGGCTATAGGTTGGGCACCCCTGTCCTAGAGGCAGTGTGGTCTTGTTTTTTACTTTTGTTCCTCTGCTGCCATCTCTTAATTGGAAACACCGCTGCCATATTGCCTTTGGAAAGCTATTATCTTGCTAGCAATCATAGCTTGTTCAACCGTTAAATTTGCAACTACCTCCCATTTCTTTCCTTTTTGTGGTTCTTCGAAGGAATTCTACCTTTAAGGCTGCTAGGATAGAAGCATCACTGGTTCTAAGTATAAAATCTTCTTTGCGTCTTTATTTACCCTGTCTGGTGTCCAGGGAGATTCAAGGCTCTTGTTCTGGCACTTCTAGCTGCCTCCACTGGCGTTATTCGTGTTCTCGTAATATTTATTTGCTGTTATCTCTCCACCTTCCCTTGGGTCTTCCTTGTGGTCTTTGTCCTTCTCCTCTTTCGACATTTGCATTGTAAAGTATGGAATTCCAAGGCATTCTCTCCAAATGGGCAAACCACTTTATTTGTAGTCTCTGCATGTAGAGCAGGATTGGTTCTGTTCCAATTCTTTCCCTTACAACTTCATTCCTGATTTTATCCCTTCTAGTCACTCCAGCAGCTTTCCTCAGACATCTCATTTCCGTGGTGACCAACTTTTGTTTATGTTTTGTTGTAAGTGTTCATGTTTGGCACTGGTAACTTCAGGTGGGAAGAAGTAGAAAATACATATACAAATACGTGATTTTTGAGCTTGACCTTGGATCGTCTAATCTTCAATCCTTGGGAACTTGGAAGATTTACATCAGGGGTTCCCGACCTTTTAAAGCTGGGGGCCAGATCATGCTCTCTCAGTCAGCTTCGTGGGCTGGCTGGCCATTTTGCCCTGCCTGCACAATGGGGATGGCCATTTTGTCCCAACAGCTTCAAAGGGGTTTCTCAAATGCCCTTGAAGGGGTGGGGGCCACATGAAATGGCACCGTGGTCCAGATTCAGCCTGCGGGCCTTAGGTTGGGAACCCCTGATTTACATGTTCAGAGCCATTTTCTGTTCTTTTGTTTCTTTGAAGGAGCACTTTAGCACACCTCTATTGTCCCTGATTAAATGGGCAGTTCAAAACCAGAGAACCTGTGGTACAAAGCCTATGCGTGCATGTCATGAGGAAACTGCATAGGATCCAATTTGGGGATTTTCTAGATATTTGTCTGTGTATCAAGCAAAACAAGGGCTGAAAAGTTTGGGCAGATGTGTAGATTTTGTGCAGATCTAGAATAGTGAGTGACCTCTTAAGAGATGTGTGTCTCTTGGCAAAAGTGGTGGTGGAGAAGGCATATGGTTCAAATAAAGCTTTCATCACGAAAAAATATTCCATTCCTACTTCAAATTGGAAGGGTGAGCTGAGAGAAAGCCTCGTGAATCAACCTTCTTTATTTTCTTGTCGACTGTGGTGAAAACTGTCGGTTGATCTGACTGGGAGGCATTCTGAAACTTAGCATCATTTATGGTGTCCCAAAAGGGCACCCCAGGAACCTGACACTGGCTTTTATAAAATATGTTTTTAATTACATTTTCAAGATACACAAGATGTTCATGGAGTGATTTGCCTTTGCTCCTGCCGCCGCCCTAAATTCCCAGGGCTGAGCAGGGATTTGAACCCACATTTTCTGACATTTTGTCCACTATAGCACCCTGGTTTTCATTTTATTCTGTAATGCTGGTTATTTCCTGCTTCGATTGGTAGTACCCATCCGCTTTCAAGTATATACTGTACCTCCCTAGCCACAAGTGTGAGAAAATTGCTTTTAATAAGAGAAAGAAGGGAGGGGGGACAGTAACAATTTTGAACTTTGTGCTGTATTCTGATAGAATAGAATAGAATAGAATAGAATCCTTTATTGGCCAGGTGTGCTAACACACCAGGAATTTGTCTTTGGTGCATATGCTCTCTATATACATGAAAAATTAAATTACATTTACTAGATCGTCTACTACATTCCTGCCAACCTAGCAGTTCTCCTGCCAACCTAGCAGTTCGAAAGCAAGAAATTGCAAGTAGATAAATAGGGACCACTTTGGTGGGAAGGTAACAGCGTTCCGTGCGCTCCGGTGTCTAGTCATGCCTGCCACATGACCATGAAAATGTCTGCAGAAGCAGACAGCGCTGGCTCTTCGGCTTAGAAACAGAGATGAGCACTGCACTTTAGAGTCGGATACGACTGGCTTTCGAGCAAGGGAAACCTTTACTACTACACTTAATAATAATAGCATACCTGTCAAGCACGGCTCCGGAAAATATGGGACCTGCTCCGGCCTGGACACGCATGCACAGCAACAACTCCTTTGTGCATGTGCAGAACCCCTTTGCGCATGCTAATCATAATACTAACAACAATCTCACATATCCCTAGAGAAACAATAACAATACAATAAAATCATACAATTTAGTTGTTGATTACAATTTAGTTGTTATTATCACAGCTTGGAAGTTATGGGAGAGGGAGCAGTGGTACGGCTTTCAGAAATTAGTTGGTTGGGATGGATGGATTCCAACTCCCAGATTTCTCCCATAATTCTGTAGACATTTTGCTCTCCTGGACAAAAACAGGGCCTTCTTCAAGGCCTTCTTCTAGGTCAGGGATTCTCAGCCTGTGGGCCAAATGCGGCCCATGGCACCATTTCATGTGCCCACCCCCACTGCCTCCACCATACCAGGAAGTGCCATGTGGTGGAGGAAGGGCAAAATGGCCATCCAGCCCCCAAAGCTGTCTGATGGAGCATGACCCGGCCCACGGCTTAAAAAGGTTGAGAACACCTGTTCTAGGTCTTAATTTCCTGTTGCAATGTTTTGTGGAGGGAAACTACCCCAATTTGCTTCCTGGGAATGGGAGTTCATAAAGAGACACCCCTCTATACAGTATAAAGGTTAATGTGTCCAGCTGTTGGGCAGGACTCCCAAAATGGAGAAATCTGGGATTTGTAGTAAAAACAGTGAATGGGACATCTCTAGTTACTGTATTTGTTTATTTATTACATTTATACCAGTGGTTCCCAACCTAAGGCCTGTGGGCGAATCTGGCCCACAGCGCTATTTCATGTGGCCCCCCACCCCTCCAAGGGCATTCAAGAAACAAAATGGTCACCCCTTTTTAAATTGTTGGGAGAAAATGGCCACCCCCATTGTGCAGACAGGGCAAAATGGCCCTCGAAGCTGACTGAGAGAGCATGACCTGGCCCCGTCTGGGTATTTTCCCACTACTGATTTAATTTGGAAATGCCTTTTAGATCCTGATCCTGATTCCAGTTTTAACGCTGTGCTATGTTTGCAGCATACCCGTCAAGCGCGGCTCCAGAAAATACGGGACCTGCTTTGGCCCGGGCACGGATGCTCAGCAACAACTCCTTTGTGCATGTGCAGAACACCTTTGCACATGCGCATGAGAAGGATGCGTAAAATCCTCTCCCTGTAAGCATTGTTTGCATTAGACCTGTGCAGTCACAGCAGTGTAAGGTTGGGCCCCCATTCACAAAATAGGTTCCAGGGTTTGGGGAAGTTTTCCATCTTGTGCATCTTCTTCTTCAAGTGCCGCATCTGATTCCAAATATTGGTGATCATCATGACAATCAGCCATGAAGATTGTCCTGTGAACAATATAACACAGTGCTCTTCAATTTGATTTCCACATTACAACATGACCCCCCATAACACTGATCCAGCTCTGTGAATCACTTTCTGGTCCTGAGCCCTTTTGGCGCGCAAAGTCCTCCTCAGCCCCAGGCCAGGATGGATGAAGCTGCTGCCTTCCATCAAGAGGGATTCAAGTGGGACTGTTTAATCCACATGGAGAGCCCCACATTTCCTTGTGAACTTTGCGCCCAAGGCTGTTAGTCTTCAGGGTTGTCAGGTTAGTTAACTGCTGCCTGACAATTGGCGTTGAGTTGCTGGTACAGTAAAACCCCTACTTATGAAAAAAAAATCAGTTCCTTAGGCTTTTGCTTAAATTGAATTTTGTTGTAACTTGAAACAAACCCATAGGAAAAAGAATCTTTATGTAACTTGAAGCAAACCCATAGGAAATTGTGTAAACCGGGACATGGTTTTAGCACAAAATCAATATGTAAGTCAAATTGTAAGTAAGTCGAGGCATTTGTAAGTCGGGGTTTTACTGTAGTAGGGTCTACTCTATTACCATAGCAGAATAACCTGGTTCAGGGTGGTCAGGTTAGTTAAGCGCCGCCCAATGATTGGTGTTGAGTCACTGGCAGTATGGTCTACTTTATTAATAAATAGGATAACATGGCCAGACCATTCTTCGTCTTCCATGTCTAGGCCAGACATGAAACAGTCAAAATGAAGGCACCCTTTTGTGAGTTCATTCTGCAGTTCCTTTTGCCTGACCTAGTGTGAAAAAGATTAGCCAGCAGCACAAGGTTTCCGTTACCAGGATATGCCCGGTCGTGGTTCAAGAATACCACAATCTTTGAGAAGGCTCTTTCTGTGTACCCCAGCCAGACCATTAGCTTGTGCATAAAGGTAAAGTTTGCCCTGGCTCGAAAGCCTGTCATATCCGACTGTAGGGTTCAGTGTTCATCTCTGTTTATAGCCAAAGATCCAGCACTGTCTGTGTTTGGAGATGTTTCCATGGACATGTGGCAGGCATACCTCAACACCTGAGTGCATGGAATGCTGTTTATGTGCATAGGAGTGCAAAAAAGAAAACATTTTGCCCACTGGTAGGCTTGGAGTTAAGCACCCCTTCTTCCCTGTGATTTTCCTGGGGTTGAATTGCCACCCGTCTCTTTCCGAGGTGGTTTTAAAAATAAAATATGGGGATGTGTTGCAGGCATTTGCATGTGATATTAAGTTGGGTCTTGCACCTTTTTGCCAATATAATGCTGGTTTTTGAAGGGTGAGGCTGGTAGGAACTGTCTCGGCTCAGTTGCCCTCTGGCTGATATTTTTCAGCTGTGTGGTTTTGGATCTGCCCGCCAGTCTGGAACTCAAATTGTCTCAACAACAATAGTAATATCTCCGGCAAAGTTATTCCTCTCCTCTACCCCCATCTCACACACACCCTGCCAATTTCTCCAACTTCTTCATCGGCTCTGCCGCTTCGTCTGTCTGGGTGGATTACTTTTGCCGCTGCTATTCCGTGGGCAGAAATAAACACGGATATTAAAAAAAGAGGGAGGGACGGACGGAGGGGGAGAGCCACTCGGTTGCGTGCAGGGAAGCAATGGCTGGAGCCACCGGCTACTCGTAGGATGCTCGTGCAAGGGTGGAGTAGGGGCAGAGGAGGATTCAGGAAGCGGCTGGGGCTCCTCAGATCCGGAGAGTTCCTCTTCTCATTATAGAGAAGATGGGCCACCCACCATCCATTTTGGGGAGCAGAGGCAGAATCTGGACCATGATGCCATTTCCTGTTTTTGTCCTAGGCACCAACCTAGCAGTTTGAAAGCAAAAAATTGCAAGTAGACAAATAGGTATCACTTCAGTGGGAAGGTGAACAGCGTTCCATGCACTCCGGTGTTGAGGCATACCTTCCACATGTCCACGGAAACAGATGCAGACAGCGCTGGCTCTCTGGCTGTAAACAGAGATGAGCACTGAATCTTAGAGTGGGATATGACTGGCTTTCGAGCAAGGGTGACCTTTACCTAGATGTATCTTTGTCTGTCTGTCTGTCTGTCTGCCTGTTTCTTCTTCTTCTGCTGCTTCATCAACATCATCACCACGTGGATCTTTCTGATATTTGTCATTATATCTGATGGGAGAATCTTTTTCTCAATCCCGAAACTCATGGTGCTTCTTAGCGTTAGAGAAAATATATGGGTTCCTGCCCACATTAAGCTTACATGCTCAAGTTGACCATGGGGAGGAAGGGGGAAGGCACATTATTTGGTTGACTTTGGTGGCAGAATTGTGGCGTTTTATACCCCCCTCACCCTTAACTGGTAGGGAGTTTTGGTTGCCTCTCAAAATGATGAACATGGCTTAGAAGGCAGCATAGGTCGGAACATGCACCAACATTATTTATTTATTTATTCTTCAAATTTCTATTGCCTCCCAACTCGACACCGACTCTGGGCGGCTAACAGCAACTTTGCTCTGTTTCTGCATTTAAGGCTTTTTTGACGTTGCTCTCTGGTATGAGATGGGGAATGGACTTTGTCCTTCTTCTTGGCTTCCTGCCATAAACTGGTGGTGGTGGTGAGAAGGTTGGAGAGGGAGTTTGACAGGCGGCGGAAGAGAAGGCCTTCTTGGAAATTGCCTTGGAGATGCTTTTGTTTTATTGGGCTAGTGGGATTGCAGGCAAAGTTTTCTTTCCCACTGTGCATTTTCCTCGATTCGCTTATGCTTGGGAAGCTGTTGACAAAAGGAAGCTGGCCCTGTATAATCATGCTGTCTGGTGCTAATGGGAATTTGTGGGAATATGTCCCGTATTTTCCACCATGCATTGGTACAAACTTATGTTCCTGTCTTCTGTGGTTTATTGTTACATCTGGACTAGTCTTAACCTGCTTGAAGAGGACAAAATTTTAATTGGAACTGCAAAGCCTGGTTGAAACTAACCATGGTTAAAGTTAACCTTGTTTAAGACTCTTGGTGTAACAAAATTAAAGCACGATTAAGACCAAGAAACAAGGGGGAGATAACCTTGATCATGAGGGAAGTTGAGTTAGTGCAGGGGTTCCCAAACTTTTCGCGCCGTGGGTCGGTCATGTTATTCCTCCCACTATAAAATGTGTTTGCAGATGTCGTAAATGACAGCCGTGGATGCATTTATTGCAGCATCTGCACGGGCATGTTTTACTTGCTGTCTTTCACCTTTCTTTGTTTTGGGAATTCTCTGGAGTTGTGCCTTTAGAATTTCCTCTTTTTCAGAATTTCCCTTCTCCCCTCACTCCTTACCCCAGATGCAGTCTGGGTTTCGGACCACTGAGTTCTTGACCCAGGTACTACATGACAGTTTGAGCGCCCGTCTCTGTCCCAGCTCCTGGCAACCTAGCAGTTTGAAAGCAAGAAATTGCAAGTGGATAAATAGGGACCATTTCGGTGGGGAAAGATCTTGGGGACATGAAAGGAGCCTCATTGGGGAATCCCTGATTGGAGTTTCTCCAGCAAAAATCTTTACAGCCCAGAATAATAATAATAATAATAATAATAATAATAATAATAATAATAATAATAATAATAATAATAATAATAATAATAATAATAATAATTTTATCAAAGAGTGATAAGGCATGTCCTTTGCCTATGGAGAGTAGTGAATTGCATTATAGGAATTTTTCAAATAAAACAGATTTTTAAAGGATGGCCTCAAAGCAGTTTCATGAACCTGACGGGACTTTCAATATGTTCTTTCTGAATCATTATTTGTCCTCATTCTTAAACACAGATTTGATGGCATTGTGGATGAAGCCAGCTGATCATAGAAATAAGTTTCTGAAAATCCCAGTGCATCACGCTGAGTTTCTTCATGCGCTCCCAGCAGGGTTTGGGTCCCAGCCATTATTTATATTAAATTCTACGCTATCTTATTGTTCCTGCAGCATATCGGAAAACAGCATCTGTGCTCGGCTTTCTGGGTGAATTTATTTAAGTTTAACCAGACCAAAGGCAGATCTTTTGTCAGACAAAAAAAAAGGGAGGAGAAAACTCCTTGCTCTGTTGACTGCATGAATTGTTCTGGCTTCAGTTCCAGTACAGTTGTAGCCTAGAGGAATGGAAGGATGGGTTGTCTTCCCTTCCTTATCTGTGGGCCTGACGTTTTATCTCTCCACGTTCAGTTGCATTATGAGTGTTGGATTACATTTATTTGCCTTCTACTATCCCTTGCTGGGATTGCAGTGGCTCAAGTGGCTAAGACACCGACTGGAAGGCGGCAGATCAGCAGTTCAAAACCCAAGTAGTGCATGACAGAATGAGCGCCTATCGTCTGTCCCAGCTCCTGCCAACCTAGCAGTTTGAAAGCAAGAAATTGCAAGTAAATAAACAGGGACCCCTTCGGTGGGAAGGTAAACAGCGTCCCATGTGCTCCGGTGTCTTGGCATGCCTGTCACATGTCCATGGAAACGTCTGCAGAAGCAGACAACGCTGGCTCTTCAGCTTTGAAATAGAGATGAGCACTGCACCCTAGAGTCAGATACGACTGGCTTTCGAGCAAGGGTGACCTTTCCCTCTTCCCTTGCTAGATGGGTTGGATTTTGCATTATATTTAATCAAATCCTCAAGAGTTGTAGTTCAAGAAAGTAACTTAGCTGATTCATGGTAGTTGTGATGTTTTTGTTATATACCAATGATGGAGAACCTTGGCAATCCAGCTGCTCTTGGACTTATTCATTCATTCATTCATTCATTTAGATTTATATGGCTTGCTGATCAGGGCTTCTAGGAATTGAAGTTCAAGAAGAGCTGGAGTGCCAGGGTTCACCATCACTGCTATATACACTACTGAGTATTTCCACACAGTATCATGATAGCCGTGTGTTGTATTTTTTTTAAAAAAAAATCTTGTTATTTGGTTGATTGACAGACTCATAAATCTGTGCCTCATTTCTCAATGGCCATTCACAACATGCATGAAATGTAGTAATTTATGCCTTGTTATTTCTGAAGTATTCCCACTCCAATTAGTGTTCATGACGGTGCTTTCAAGAAATAAACATTCAGAATAATGACGAGCCCTGTGTCTAACAAATCTGCAGCCCTGGAGATAAAATCTAAAATCAGAGTGAAGATTCGAGCTTGCTTGCAAGAGTCAAAATGCCTGAGACAAGGGCAAAGAAAAAGGATTTGCCTCTCCTTGTCTGGGGCTTCAATTGCTTATAGTGATTGTATGCGTCAAACCTACACCAGTTGAGGAAAATATACCCTCTTGTTGGCATCGCTCCACCTAAGATCAGGAGAGAAGAAGCAGCAGATGCCGAGAGAACTAAGCAAGAGAAGGACCCTCGACATCCTCTGAATGGATAGGAGCTTCAAGTTCACCCGCTCAGATCCAGGAAGAGCTTTATGGCAAGAACAAACATCCTTGAGGGTCCACAACAGCCAAAACCAAATTAGAAGATGGAGAAAGGAGCTCACTGGACAAGGAACAACATCAAAGAAAGATATGGCTGAGGATCTCAACCTCCTCAGCATCACTTGGAGGACCCTGTAGGGTTGGAGTACCTAAATGCAAGACCAACATGCTCAAGTGGGGGCTGCTGGCGGACCAAAAAACCGTGGTGTGAATGCGGAGAGATGCAGAATCTATTGACTAATTTACTGGTCTGGTGGTTACTGCCAGAAACATGCACCGATGAGGACTTAATTTTGGGCAACGCCAAAGCCAAGAAAGTGTTTTCATTTTGGCAGTCCAAGGTTTGATCGGGACACGAAAGAAGAAGAAGAAGAAGAAGAGAGAGAGATGCAGAAGGAATAGAGAGAGTTTAATAAAGAAGGTAACCAGAATAGCATAGTGCCATGATGGCGAACCTTGGCACTCCAGATGTTCTTGGACCTCAATTCCCAGAAGACCAAGCACCCTGTGAATGGGTTTACTGCGATTCATCCGGCCCGCGCCACCCTTGTCACTCCTGGAAGCGGAAGTAAAACACATCTGTACAGTTAAGACTCTTCTGGGTTAACCCTTCCTCCGTACGGGCGCATTTTACTTCCGCTTCTGGGAGCGACGAGGGCGGCGTGGGCTGGATGAATAGCAGTAAATCCATTCGTGTGGATTCATGGGGGCTTGGACTTCTGGGAATTGAAGTCCAAGAACATCTGGAGTGCCAAGGTTCGCCATCATGGGCATAGTGGATACAGCGATGGATTAGAACTCAGAGAGACTGTGGTTCAAGACCCCACTCATGGAATGGAGGGTTACAACTGGTAATACTCCTTAAGTATTTCACTTGCCTTGTAAAATCCCAACAGGCTGACTATAAGTTGGTCCTCTAACTTAGTTAGGAAGAAAGGATTAAAAAAGAAAGAAAGCTCTGAGTTAAAAAAACAACTAAATCACATGAACATTATTTTTGACAGTGTTGTCTATTGTTACTATAGCAAAGCCTCTTTCTCAGATTAAAGGAAAGTGAGAAAGACATCGCTCTTGAAGGACAGGAGTTTGTGCGCTCTTGTTTTAAATCCTTATGAAACCATAAAATGTTTGCAGACTGAGATAAGGGTTGGTCCGCCTGCCTTAAGCCTGACGCCGGTGCTAATTTTATATTTCCATTTCATTAATTGTGCCCTGGTGCCTCCCACACGGAGGAGCATGTGTCTTAAGCATTGTTAACTAGTGACTAAGATAAGTCAGAGACTTGGCCATGCTTAGTCAAATGTACGGGGAAACCTTGACTTTGCAGATTTCTCCTATGGGTGGGGTTGGAGTCTGCATTTTGCAAAGATTTCTTTTGGAACTACAGCTCCCAGAATACCCCAGCCAGCAAGAATCCCAAAATGTAACATGCCCCCGCCCCCCCTCCTTGCCTTTTCTTCCATATAAAGGCCTGGTTTTTGCTTTTTTGGGTGTGTGTGTGTGTGTTTCTCATGCTCTTTCTGTTACCATGGCAAAAAAATGGACATTTTCAAAGGCAACAGCTACGGTAGAGAAAGCCTGCAAGACGCCCACTATAAATAGAGCCACATTTTTATATATTATTATCTTTTGGTCTCTGGGAATTGCAAACTGTCCAGGAAGAGAAAGATTGAAAAAGGGAAGTAATCTGCCACACACCACAAATATTTTTGTTACTCCTTATATACATCCATTGGGGACTGGGGTGGCTTAGTGGTTATGATGCTGAACTTGATGACTGGAAGGTCGGCATGTCAGCCGTTCGAGACCTGAAGTGCTGCACAATGGAGTGAGCTCCAGTCTCTGCCCCAGCTCCTGCTAACCTAGCAGTTTCGAAAGCAAGAAATTGCAAGTATATAAAGAAGTACCACTTCGGCAGGAAAGGTAACAGCGTTCCGTGCGCCCATACGGGCACGTTTTACTTCTGCTTCCAAGAGCGACAAGGGCAGCATGGGCCGGATGAATTGGCACGGGGGTTGGGGCTGGCCCACGGGCCGTAGTTTGGGCATCCCTGGTCTAAACAGAGAAAATGGCAGTTTAAAATCTCTCATCCTGTTGCAAAACAAATTGCAAGGAGCGTTTTACTTCCGCTTTGGGGGAAGAAGCCACATGAACGGCCCACTGAACCACGTGATCGGCCGGCTGAAACGCATGATCGGCCCGCAGCCAGAGAAGTTTGGGCACCCCTGTTATAGAGGGTGAGGAGGAGGAATGTTGACTAATGCCCATTGTACATGGGTGGTTCTAGTGGTGGAAGGCAGGGGTTTTGCACTGCATTGCACGGAAGCAGGCGTCTGACTATGCAGCAGCAACACATTGCATTTGAGAGGAAAACTGGGCTTATGAAATTTAATAAGGTCATGTACCCTGGTGGTGCAGTGGTTAAACTGCTGTACTGCAACCAAAAGGTTGTGAGTTCGATCTTAACCAGGATGATTCAATCTCTTCCATCCTTCCAAAGTTGGTAAAATGAGTCCCCTGCTTGTGTGGGGGCAAAATGCTAAGTAACTTGTGAACTGCCCAGAGATTGCACTAAGTCTGTGGGGCGGTATAGATGTGTAATTGCTATTGCAATATCCTTTTAAATATAACAATGTTCTAATTATGAACTATCTACAATATCTAATTCTACCCCTACACTCTATCAAGTTCTTCCTTGTGGTCCCCTGTGAATCCACATGAATGGGTTTACTGTACATATGTGTACGCGCAGTAAACCCATTCATGTGGGTTCACAGGGGCCCCCAAGAAGAAGAACAGTTACCACATGTAAGTAACCTATCATTATAGAGCCCTGGTGGTGCAGTGGTTAAACTACTATAAAGGTAAAGGTTTCCCTTGTTCGAAAGCCAGTCGTATCTGACTCTAGGGTTTAGTGCTCATCTCTGTTTCAAAGCCAAAGAGCCAGCGTTGTCTGCTTCTGCAGATGTTTCTGTGGTCATGTGGCAGGCATGACTAGACACCGGAGCACACGGAACACTGTTCCCTTCCCACCGAAGTAGTCCCTATTTATCTACTTGCAATTTCTTGTTTTCAAACTGCTAGGTTAGCAGGAGCTGGGACAAAGACGGGAGCTCATTCCGTCCTGCAGTACTCGTGAATCGAACTGCTGACCTTCCGCCTCCCAGTCAGCGTCTTAGCCACTTGAGCTACTGCGCTACTGTACTGCAGCCAAAAGCATGTGAATCGATCCTGACCAGGGCCCAAGGTTGACTCAGCCTTCCATTCTTCCAAGGTCGGTACAGTGAGTCCCCAGCATGTTGGGGACAAAGCAAAGCAATCACCTTGGAAGAATGGAAGGCTGAGTCAACCTTGAGCCCTCGTCAGGATCGAGCGCACCACCTTTTGGTTGCCAGACTGCATTTTAACCATTGCACCACCAGGGCGAATTAACTGGTCCAACCACCCAGAGAGTGCACTAAGCAGCTATCGGGTGGTATAGAAGTGTGATTGCTTTGTTTATTCCTAGTTAGAGGGGACTGCAGTGGCTCAAGTAGCTAAGATGCTGACTGGGAAGCAGAAGGTCAGTAGTTCGATTCCCGAGTACTGCAGGACGGAATGAGCTCCCGTCTTTGTCCCAGCTCCTGCCAACCTAGCAGTTCGAAAGCAAGAAATTGCAAGTAGATAAATAGGGACCACTTCGGTGGGAAGGTAAACAGCGCTCCGTGCGCTCCGGTGTGTCTAGTCATGTCTGCCACATGACCACGGGAACGTCTGCAGAAGCAGACAGCGCTGGCTCTTCGGCTTGGAATCAGATGAGCACTGCACCCTAGAGTCGGATACGACTGGCTTTCAAGCAAGGGAAACCTTTACCTTAGAGGGGGAGATTCATATAGCAGCATGAAAAATATTGGGATGTAGGGGAGAGGAAGTAAAACCATGGTTAAAGAGGCAATTCAGGGTATTTCTCATATCCTTCCCAATCTCTCCCAAGTTCTTCCGATGTGCAGATTGGAGATGTGTGGCGAGGGGAACTGGAAAATAACCGCTGAGGAACTTTTCCCATGCAATTATTCCTAGTTCCCCAGAATTTGGAGGGGCCATAGAAAAATAAAGGGAAATCCCTGGAAGAAAACGGAGAGGAAATTAGCAGCAGGGAGTGTGTGTGTGTGTGTGCGTGTGCGTGTGTGTGGGGGTCTCCAGGGAGCCTCTTTCCACTTCCCAGGCCCCCACAGTTCAAGTAGCCAAAACGTAAAGCAGGAGAACGAACGGTGGGGAGGAAACCAGAGGAAATAATTTGCAACGTTTGGGAACTTTCGGAGAAGTTCTGCACATCCTCCCACAACTCGTTCACAGGCCTTCAGGATGGGAAGGAAACGGGGTGTGTGGTAAGGGTGGTTCTGTTATTATTGTTATTTTGTCTTTGTTTGATCGTTTTGTGAACCGCTTTGAGTTTGTCCGCGAACATAGAAAAGAGATATATAAGCGCATTAAATAATAAATTAAAAAAATCTGGGACATGATGCGTACCCCTTCCAGTTGTATTCAAACCCTTAGGGCCGAAGAAGGGAGAAATAAAGAATACAGGGAAGTTTGTTTTATTTATTGCATTCATATCCTGCGCATCTGGAATATTTTCCCACTGTGGGCGGCATACAACATAATAATAAAAATAATCTTTAAAAAATTTAAACAACAATGTAGATAAATTGGAAAAGCAACATCGGGCCTGCAGAAAGATGTGCGGGAACCATCATAGAGTGTTTTTAAAAAACACAGCATCCTCCTGTCTGTCTCTCTCACAGACACACTGAAAGAGTGAGCGCATGGAGACTCCCGGGCGAGAGTTTATAAGCTGTGGAGGAGAGACAGGCTGGAAGTGAGGGCGGATGGCTTGTTTCTGGGTGACCTCAACGCTTGGAAAGTCGGGCCTCTCTGTGACTAAACGGCAAGGCAAAAAACGGTCCATATTTGGCAAAAGCCGCTCTCGGGACAAACCTCCTTTCTGAGCGCACTGACAGAAACACCTCTGGGCTCCCCTTTCCCCCCTTCCAGGCCTTTCAACAGCCTTTCCTTTTTTTTCTTTCTCTCTTTTTTCCTCTGGTGGCTAAACAGCTGTACTGCAACCAAAAGGTTGTGAATTTGATCTAGGGCAGGAGTGCCCAAACTTTTCAGGCCGCAGGCCCGTCACGTGGTCAGCGGGCCGGTCATGTGGTTCAGCAGGCCAGTCACGTGGTTCCTCCCATCAGACGTGGAAGTAAAATGTGCCTTGCTATCTGTTTTGCAACAGGATGATATAGATATTTAGGCTGCCATTTTCTCTGCTTAAACCAGGGTTGCCCAGACTACTGCCCGTGGGCCAGATCCAGTGGTGGCATCAGCAGGTTCGCACCAGTGCGCCAGAACCGGTAGCAGAAATTCTGGCTGGCCCCGCCCATCCAAGTTTTGTTATAAAGTAGTCCTAATTTGGGTGCAATGCAGGGCTTTCCCCCTGGCCATACCCACCATGCCAGGCCCACAGTGTGGTAGTAAAAAAATTTTTGGAGCCCACCACTGGCCAGATCTGGCCCCTGACACCAATTCACCCGGCCCACGCCTCCCTTGCTGCTCCTAGAAGCGGAAGTAAAACGCCCGTACGGGAGCTTCCAGGAGCGGCAAGAGTGGCATGGGCCAGATGAATCAGTGTCAGGGGCCGGATCCAGCCCAGTGGCGTTAGTTTGGGCACCCCAATCTAGGGCTTAAGGTTGACTCAGCCTCTATCATCCTCCTGAGGTTGGTAAAATCAGTATCCAGCATGTTTGGGACTAAATGCTAATTAACTTGTGAACCGCCCAGAGAGTGCGCTGCGCTTCATGGGGCGGTATAGAAGTGAAATTGCTATTGCTATATCCCTATTAAATATAACAATGTTCTAATTATGGGCTATCTACGATGTCTATTTCTGCCCCTATGTGCTATCAAGTTCTTCTTCATGGTCTCTGTGAATCCACATGAATGGGTTTACCATGTAGTAAACCCATTTGTGTGGATGCACAGGTGACCACAGAGAAGAACAACAGTTACAGGTAAGCAACCTATCTTTCTCTCTCCCTCCTTCTTTCTTTTTCTCCTTCTCTGCCACCACACTGGGATCGATGCCTTTCTCTAGATGCCTTTCCTTTTTTAATGTTAGTTTTAATTGGGGCTTTTAGATCTGTTTTAATTATTGTTGTTTTATTGTTTTACTGTAATTTTTTACTACGTTGTTAGCCGCCCTGAGTGGTGCACCCACCAGGAGGGCAGGATATAAATGCGCAGAAATAAATAAATAAATAAATAAATAAATAAATAAATAAATAAATAAATAAAAGTCTGCACACCAGGGATAAGAATTCATGCAAGCTCACTGCCTCGCCACTGCAAAGGTCTATGCTGCAGAAAGTATGCAAGCCTTCTAGGCGTCACAAGGCTCGGAAGGAGAGACGGCATGTTCATCCGTAGCCTGCCGCCGCCAAAATAACAAAGCATCTTCTGGCATCTTGCAGTTTAGCAGGTTTAAGATCCGTGTCACTTTTCATGGACTGCAGCCAGGTTTTTCAGTTGCAAAGGAGCTCACTGTCGCATTTGTCGCCACTAAAAAGGCTCCATCCTTCTGGGACGTTTGCCACCTTTTCTTGGCAAAATTAATAATCTGCGCAATGACACCCTATTTGCTTATGGGATCCCATTAAGGCTAATCCCATAAGCAAAGTGCCTCCTCAAAACCTCCACACCTGATCTCATGAGCTGCAGTGGTTCAGTGGTTTAGAAGCTCACCTTGTTAGCTGGGAGGCCAGCAAGTCAGCAGTTTGAGACCCGGGTACTGCATGACGGATTGAGCGCCCGTCTCTGCCCCAGCTCCTGCCAACCTAGCAGATCGAAAGCAAGAAATTGCAAATAGATAAATATGGACCACTTTGGTGGGAGAAGATCTTGGGGATAGGAAAGGAACCTCATTCGGGCATCCTCTGAGCAGAGTTTCTCCAGCAAAAATCATTTCAATCCAGAATAATTTCTGACATGAAATTATTATTATTACTGTATCTTCAAGGTTCCAAAGGACTCTTGCTTGTGCAAAGATATGCATAGACCAGGCATGAAATGCATATCCTGTTGTGTTTGTTCTGGACAAGGGCTGTCACTCATTGGTAAAGCCTAGCTGGTGTACAGGACATTTCCGGGTCAATCCCCAGCATCAACAGGTAGAGCTGCCCTACTGATCAAAATCCCATTGTGTAACTATGCTTGTGTAAATCAGAGCTGTATAAGCCATTGAAAAATTTGCACTAAGGTGGAAAAGGTATCCAGGTAGCAATTAATTCCACAGGCTCCGTTGTACAGTCGGCTGTGGGAGTGGTTGCACAGTTGGTTGTGCTGTCTGGACCCTGGAGTTTCATGTGCCCCTCCCCCTCCAAGGGCATTAAAGGAACAAAATGTTCACTCCTTTAAAGCTGTGGGGACAAAATGGCCACCCTCATCATGCAGGCAGGGCAAAATGGCTGTCCGGCCCTCAAAGCTGACTGAGACAGCATGACTCGGCCCCAAGCCTGAAAAGGTTGGGAACCCCTGATCTAAAGATTGGATTAAAAGTCCCATCGCCCATGTGCTGGCTGGGGGTACAGGAAGTCCCGTGTGACACATCCATAGAATACTTGCAAGAGTCAAGTCTGGGCTGTATTGACCAATGGTAGGAGCATGGCTTTGACCTTAGTGGAAAAGATTCACTCCCTTTGCAAAATAAGCAAAGACCTCGCCGTCTTTGGGAAGCACAGAGACCACCATTGTTGGCTCCGGTGACGTAAGCCCTGCCACAGAACATACTGTCAGCCGGGAAGCAGTTGTTTATTCATTTGTTCATCTCTTGACATATTTTTAAACAACCCTTCACCCTTATGGACACCAGAGCGATGTGAAAAATCAACCCAAGTAATGCAATCAGAATCAACCCGTGAGGGCTGCAAACAACGCAGAACAGATTAACAGGGTGCAAAACTTCACCAGCTAGTTAAAAAAGTGCAAAATATCTCTGCATTACATGTACAAATTGTAGACTTTTTATAAGTACTGTACATGGCTGGCCGTGGTAAGGACCAAATACAAGATCGGACCGTTGGTATATTACAGTGTGACTCAATTTATCATCCTCTTCCTGCTGCTGCTACTACTACTACTACTACTTGTCGGCTGCTACTAGTGTTCGAGTATACATCCCCCCCCCCCCGAATGGTTTCAAGAAAAATGCCATTGGCGACAATTTGTTTAAGGTGGACCCCAGCTTGCCATAGAGTGACATATACATTGTCTATGATCATGGAGTCATCTCCTGTGGCACGTATGAAACGAGACAGGCAGGGTTTAATGGACTGCCACAGCCTTGAGGATATGGACAAGGTGCACCTTCACAGCCAGTCCATCCGGCATGGCCTCTTCCGCCTCCATGACTTTTGGGAATCAGAGTTCCTCCTCCGTTCATTTTGCCGTTGGGCCCAATAGGATGGTTTCCAGTGGCATTTCCTCCATTGAGGGGGACCATTACCCCACCTATAAACCCCTATGGGGGTTTATCCGCCCATAGCCATTGGCCTCTTTAGAGAGTCGGGTTATTTACTGTCGCCCAACACAGCGTTGAGTCACTGTCTGAACGGTCTACTTCCGTGATGGTGAACCTTTGCACTCCAGGCATTCTTGGACTTCAATTCCCAGAAGCCCAAGCCCCCATGAATCTGCATGAATGGGTTTGTTGCGATTCATCCGGCCCGCACCGCCCCCATCGCTCCCGGAAGTGGAAGTAAAACGCGCCTGTACGGTTAAGACTCTTCTGGGTTAATCCTTCCACCATCTAGGCGCATTTTACTTCCGGTTCCAGGAGCAATGAGGGTGGCACGGGCCGGATGAATCGCAGTAAACCCATTCGTGTGGATTCATGGGGGCTTGGGCTTCTGGGAATTGAAGTCCAAGAACATCTGGAGTGCCAAAGTTCGCCATCACGGGTCTACTCCATGGCCGTAGCGGGATGTCCAGCCAGACCTTTATCAACCCTACTACTTCCACCGCCACCACCATTGGATAATATTTTAAGGCGTTTTGAACGTGAAAGTTCAGAGTAGGTGGTTCAGTTGGGATCCACCTTGAGCTCTCTGGGACTCGGGTACACAGAAAGAACCTCCTCGAAGATTGTGGTATTCTTGAACCGCACTAGGGCATATCCTGGTGATGGCAACCTTGTGTTGCCAGCTACTCTTTCTCACACTAGGCCAGGCGAAGGCAACTGCAGAATGAACTCGCCAAAAGGGTGCCTTCATTTTGGCAGTCTCACGTCTGGCCGAAACACGAGAAGAAAAGCAGCTCTTTGGGACTGACGGCTCTTCCTCATCTCTTCCTTCTTCAGCCATTTCTCTGCCCTTGGCGGTCAGGCAGCCTCCGTCTGTCTGTCTTGTTCTCCACCCATCCCAAATGAAGGATTCCTGTAGGCCTCAGTTCTTCTTGGGAGCCTGGGAAGGTGTGTGTGGAAACTTTGGAGAAGTTGAAAGCAAAATCTATTGCCTGAAGGCTGGGGAGATAAACATAGGATTATTCTTAGTAACCCAAGTGGAGCTGCATTGGGAGAGCTTCTGATTTATGCTTCTGCCCCCTTTCCAGAGCCTCTCCGGCTTCCTTTACCCGTGGGAGAACAAGCAAACCCGAGGGCAGGCAATGTTTCTCAGACCCGGAAATGCGTTTCCAAGGACAGAAGTCTATGATCAAAAGATAGCATGGGATTCCCAGCTCGCCAGGAGGTTTTTAGCAGTAGAAAATAATGATACATGGTTCAATGAATGAATGAATGAATGGGTATTTTTTTGCTTCCCACCCAGTTTGCTTAGGGTAATTGCACACTTACTCTAAAAACAATTGAGAAAGAATGACTGGCCCAAGGTACCATCGTGAAGTTTTATGAAGTACAGTGGAACTCTGGATAATGCCAACTCCGCATAACAACGCATTCGTTATGCTCCACGTGGTGCCCCCCAAAAAGCTACAAAATGGTTGTTATGCGTGGCATTTGGTATCGATGCTCAGGATAACAAACACTTTTTGGTCGTTATCCGGAGCATCTCCCATAAGGGACCGCATAGCATTAAATCCGGATAGCGTTGCACTCTGTGGAATGGAGTTTTGACGTTATCCAGAGTTCCACTGTAGTGGAGACTAGACCCTAATGATGGCGAACCTTTTAGAGACCAAGGGCCCAAACAGAGGGGCGGGGCAAACTCTGTGCTGGGGGAAGGGAGGAAGCGTTTCCATTGGGCTGCTGGGCAGAAGGGCGGGGTGAAATCTGTGCTGGAGGAGGTAGGAAGTGCTCTCATTGGGCTGCTGGGCAAAGAGGCGGGGGGGGAACTCTGTGTTGGGGGAGGGAGGAAGCGCTCCCATTAGGCTGCTGGTCAGAGTGAACTCTGTGTTGGGGCGACAGCGCACGTGCCAACAGAGAGTGCTCTGAGTGACTCCTCTGGCACACATGCTATAGGTTTGCCGCCACTGCCCTAGGTCTTGTGGTTTAGCTCCAACCACTCCACCTTACTGTCTTTGTTCCTGGAACTATGGCAGTGAAAAGGGTGTGCTTTCATGCTTAAGCCCTTCCCTTTCCAGCACTTTTCTTCTGCATTCACCTTCCTTCTTTGTCCTTGACTAGCTAGTTTTACTGGAATGCTAGTAGGACAAAGAGCAGAGATGCAACAAGAAAACGGTGTGGCTGCTTTCCTGGCCATTTTGCAGCAAAGACAGTCTCTTGTACTGTATTCTGTTGTTGTTTCTGCATGTATAGTTTGATCATGACAGGTGCTTTTTATTTAGTGGTTGGCCAGTGTTTGAGCTTCTTCTACTGAAGAGTTTCTGTACATGTGCAGAGTGCACTTTCTTTACTGGCCTTCTCCCACATTTGAAAACAAAGTAGCAGATCTTTCTGATCAAAGGTTGCGTGAAGGACAAATCCTCCAAACCAGTCAAGGTGAACCTTGGCACTCCAGGTGTTCTTGGACTTCAATTTCCAGAAGCCCAAGTCTCTGTGAATCCACACAAATAGGTTTACTGCACGTTCACCTGGAGTGCCAAGGTCTGCCATCACGGCTCTAAACAATCTCATTTTGTTTGTTGTTCTGTCCTGTGAAGTCGTCTCAGAAATATTTTATTTTTTTATTCATTTTAAATTCAAATTTCTATGCCACCCAATCAGGTAAACCCAACTCTGGGCGGCTCACAACAAGTTAAAATATACATAAAAACAATTAAACCATTAAAACCCCAACATACTTACCCACCTACCCCGTTCTTCTTTAAAGGTCAAAACCAGCACCTTGAACTGCACCCGGAGGCAAACTGGTAACTAGTGCAGCTCCTGAAGTAATGGTGAGGCACGGGCATAACGCCCGCACCCCATCACCACCCGGGCTGCCGCATTCTGGACCAACTGCAGCCTCCGAATGGTTGTCAAGGGCAGCCCCATGTAGAGCGCATTGCAATAATCTAGCCTGGAGGTGACCAGAGCATGTGTGACCCTGAGCAGGGAGTCCCGGTCCAGGAGCGAACGCAACTGACGGTTGGCGCGAAGCTGTGTGAAAGCCCTCCTGGCCAAGGCTGCCACCTGATCTGCAAGTAGCAGCCCCGAATCCAGGAGGACCCCTAAGGTGCATACCGGGTCTGTCTGGGGCAAAACAGCCCCATCCAAGACCAAAGTTGGCAGCTCCCTGGATAACGCGGGACCCCCTATCCAAAGCCACTCAGTCTTGGAGGGATTCAATTGTAGCCCGTTGTTCCCCATCCAGACCCCAACCGCTTCCAGACATCTGGATAGGACATTGACCGCATCACTGGGGTCCCCATGGGCCGAGATATATAACTGGGTATCATCAGCATACTGATGATACCTTACCCCATGGGAATGGATAACCTCACCCAATGGCTTCATGTATATGTTGAATAGGAGAGGAGAGAGCACCAAGCCCTGAGGCACCCCATACTGTAGGGGCCTAGCGCTGGACCTCTCACTCTCCAACCACACTGACTGGGTACGGCCCTCCAGAAAAGAGGAAAACCAGGACAGCACAGTGCCCTGGATCCCCAAACCTTTGAGCCGTTCGAGAAGGATACTGTGGTCAATGGTATGGAAAGCCGCTGAGAGATCCAGAAGAGCCAGGACGGATGGATGACCCCCGTCCTGCTCCCGCAAGAGATCATCAACCAGTGCGACCAATGCCGTCTCTGTACCATATCCAGGCCTGAAACCTGATTGAAAGGGGTCCAGATAATCCGCTTCATCCAGGACCCCCTGCAACTGCCGCATCACCACCTTCTCCAATACCTTTCCTAAGAAAGGGAGGTTGGAGACCAGCCTGTAATTAGCTGGAAACCCTAGGAATCAGCAATTCCAAAAAGCCCAGTCTTCAACCGCCCTGCTCAACTCTTGCAAATGCAGGCCCGTGGCTTCCTTCACAGAGTCAATCCATCTCATATCTGACTGTCCTCTTTTCCTTCTGCCTTCCCCCCCTTCCCAGCATTTTTGTCTTTTCCAGATAATCTTCCCTTCTCATGATGACCCAGAAGTAGAACCGCCTCGGCTTCATTAGTTTTGCCTTCAGAGACAGTTCAGGCACATTTTAGAAGTAGCACAGTAGTTTAGCTGCTGTACCGCAACCAAAAGGTTATGAGTTCGACCCTGACCAGGGCTCAAGGCTGACTCAGCCTTCCCCCCTTTCGAGGTCGGTAAAATGTGTACCCAGCATGTTGGGGCAAAATGGGAATTACAGTAACTTGTAAACCACCCAGAGCAGGGGTGCCCAAACTTTTCTGGCCGTGGGCCGGTCAAGTGGTTCAGGGGGTCAGTCACTATAGCCTGTGGGCCAGATCTGGCCCATGATGCCAATTCATCCAGCCCACAAAGCCCTTGTCGCTCCCGGAAGCGGAAGTAAAACGCGCCCATACGGGCACGTTTTACTTCAGCTTCTAGGAGCAATGAGGGCTTTGCGGGCTGGGTGAATTAGCGTCATGGGCCGGATATGACCCACAGGCCATAGTTTGGGCACCCCTGGCCCAGAGAGTGCACTAAGTGCTATGGGGTGGTATATAAGTGTGATTGCTTCAGAAGAAAACTGAAATGATAGCAAGGTTTCCTCTCCTACCACACTTGAAAGAGCAGTCAGGAGAGTCTGGGCCCAGATAAAAGAATAAAGCAAGGGATGACAGAACAGCAGCTGTGAGGAGATGGTAAAATGAAATGTCTGGATGAAAATGAGTGATTTGAGATGCCAAGGAAGAGATTCTCTAATCTGATTCCAGAGGTCTTGGCGGCTGAGAGGCGGGAGGTTTAAGAGGTGGCCAGAAAAGGCCCTGTTGTTCTAACTCCATTTAGCAGAGGCAGATGTTGCACAGCTGGAGCAATTGATGGCTACATTATGCGTGTTGAATACATTTTAAAATCTGTGTGCACAAAAATGGGGAAACCCACACATTTTGTTTAGGTGATACGGCAGCATTCCAGCCATTACACGGAACATTTTACTACACTATTGTTGCATTATATATATCTGACCTGTGCCATCCAAGTGCATGGCTTATTATGAACGTGGTTTTTTTGGCTATTTTAAATTTATAGAAGAAGATATATAACCACTACTTAGGAGTCCTGGTGGTGCAGTGGTTAAATTGCTGTCCTGCAACCAAAAGGTTGGAAGTTCGATTCCTACCATGGCTCAAGGTTGACTCAGCCTTCCATCCTTCCAAGGTCAGTAAAATGAGTACCCAATATGTTGGGGGCAAAATGCTAATTAATTTGTGAACCGGTCAAAGAGTGCACTCAGTGCTTTGAGGCAGTACAGTATATAAGTGTGATTGCTTTGCTTTACAAATCAAAAGAATCACAATACAGTAAAACCCTGGATTATAACCGCCTCGGTTTAAGTTTGCTGCGGTTTACAATGGCAAATCCTATGTAAATGCTGTCCTGGCTTACAGATTTTTAATGTATTTTTTCCCGGTTTACAACAATCAATTCAGGACCATTTTTTATTTTTCAATGCATCCCTATGGATGTTTTGGTTTACAATTTTACTGGGTTACAATGGAGGCTGTTGGAACAGACCTCCGTCGTAACCCGGGGTTTTACTGTATAACTTTTTTAAAAAGCATGCAAATTTAATAATAAAATTAATTGTGCGCCCACCATTAGGATTACTAAAGACATAATCTTTTCATTTTAACATTGGATTTTAGGATGGTCCCATACCTGTCAAGTTTCAGGAAATTCCTGTCAAATAAGGGAAATTTCCCGGCCAAAACAGGAAACTGGACAGCTGTGCTTATCCTGTGCTGGCCTCCAGTCTAATTGCAGTCTAACTAATATGGGATGACGGCGGGAAAGAGTGTAAAATACGGGGGGTTGGCAGAAATTTCCCAAAACCTGTCAGGTATGGATGGTCCATGCAAAGTTCTGCCCCTATGGGAAGATACCAAATGCACAGTTACAAGAAGGGAGGACATGTGACTCGGTAATACTACAAGTGAGAAAAAACTTGGAATTATTGTAGATCACAAGCTAAATATGAGTCAACAATGTGACATGGCTGCAAAAAAGACCCAATGCTATTTTAGACAGCATTAATAGAAGTCTAGTCTCCAAAATCGGCGAGGTACTATTCCAGGGATTCTCAACCCGCCCGTGAGACAGATGTGGCCCATGGGACCATTTCATGTGCCCCCCACACTGTCTCCATCACACCAGGAAGTGCCATGTGGTGGAGGAAGGGCTAAATGGCCATCTGGCCCCCGGCTTAAAAAGGTTGAGAACTCCTGTACTAATTTCTATTCAGCACTAGTCAGTCTTCATCTAGAGTACTATGTCCACTTTTGGATACTGCACTTTAAGAAGGCTTCTGAACAGGATCAGGTTCAGAGGAGGGCAACAAGGATGATCAGGGTACTGGAAACTAGACTCTATGAGGAAAGACTGAAGGAACTGGAGACGGAGAAGGGAGATGATGATAGCGCTCTTCAAATACCTGAAAGGCAATCATAAAAAGGAAGGGAAGGATTTGTCTTCTATCATCCCAGAATGCAGTAGACATAATAACAGGCTCAAACTACAGGAAGCCAGTTACAGGCTGAATTTATTTATTTATTTAGGTTTCTATACCGCCCACTTGGCCAAGGCCAACTCAGGGCGGTTCACAGCATAATAAAAACACAATTAAAACATAGTTAAAACTGCTTTAAAAACTACCCATCAGGAAAACTCCAATACTGGAGGCAGTCAAGAGAAAATTGGACCACCAAATGTCAGATAAACTTTGACTTGGATTCCTACATTGAGCAAGGGTTTGGACTCAATGACCTGATAGATCCCTTCCAACTCAATTATATGATTCTATAGTTAGCCCTTCCAGAAAGATATTACACCTATTGCAGGCATTTGGACTTCTTTGATGAATCCAAACGCAGGAAAATCTCCCCATTTATCTGTTCAATTTATTTTTCTTTTATTGTCCTTTTTAAATTTTAATTTCATATGAAATCTTAGCATTGATTACTATTCCCACAACTTCATTTTGGCATTTCTCA
The DNA here is from genome assembly GCA_035047345.1 of Bradypodion ventrale. Taxonomy (NCBI): domain Eukaryota; kingdom Metazoa; phylum Chordata; class Lepidosauria; order Squamata; family Chamaeleonidae; genus Bradypodion; species Bradypodion ventrale. Next base: position 370,612,455 of record JAWDJE010000003.1, read on the forward strand.
AAGTGTCACTAAATCAAATAGTTAGTTGTTTTATTGCCCACTTTCATTGGACAGTCTCATAAGTTGACAAATGTGTGGGTTTTGGGCATCCTACTCCAGTGGTTCAAGTGGTTAAGATGCTGACTGGAAGGCAGCAGGTCAGCAGTTTGATACCTGAGTACTGCACGATGGAATGAGCTCCTGTCTCTGTTCCAGCTCCTGCCAACCTAGCAGTTGGAAAGCAAGGAATTCCAGTAGATAAATGGGCACCACTTCGGTGGGAAGGTAAACAGCGTTCTGTGCACTCCAGTGTGTAGTCATGCCTGCCACATGTCCACGGAAACATCTACATACACAGACAGCACTGGCTCTGGCTATAAACAGATGAACACTGAAACCTAGAGTCAGATACGACTGGCTTTCGAGCAAGGGTGACCTTTACCTTCACTATCCTTAAGTTTAGAATATCATTCATTTCTCTAAAATTAATTTCCAAAACTTTATGAAATTTTAAGAGGACAAGACAATATAGCCAAAGGGACTTACCATCTGAACTTCAACCCGTTGGGGAAGGCAACTCAAGAGGAAGACCTATTTCAGTGTGAAAGATCACAGTGTATTTCCCTCATGATGGGTTGGGTTACTCTCCCATCATCCCCATGCTGTTCATTCCAGTGAGACTTGTAGTGACCAGCAGGGTGGACGAAACGGCCATAGACACAGATGGGAAGAATGCTTGAGATTGATTTCAGTCATTCTACAAGCATCCCAAGAATCCGACTACTGTGTATCAGGAATGAACTTTCTTTCTTTGATGTGGTTTTTGCTTTGTGTACAAAGTATCTGTAGCATTTCCTTCTTAAGCATGCTTCTTTCATATCCCGATCAAACCCTAGCCCAGTGATGGTGAATCTTGCCACTCCAGATGTTCTTGGACTTCAATTCCCAGAAGCCCCTGTGAATCCACACGAATGGGTTTGCTGCAATTCATCCGGCCCGCGTTGCCCTCATCGCTCCCTGAAGCGGAATTAAAACACGCCTGTACGGAGGAAGGGTTAACCCCGAAGAGCCTTAACCGTACGGGCACATTTTACTTCTGCTTCCGGGAGCGACGAGAGCAGCGTGAGCTGGATGAATCGTAGTAAACCCATTCATGTGGATTCACGGGGGCTTGGGCTTCTGGAAATTGAAGTCCAAGAACATCTGGAGTGTCAAGGTTTGCCATCACGGCTATAGATCCTTGGTGGCAAACCTTGGCACTCCAGCAGTTCTTGAACTTCAATTCCTAGAAGCCATGATCAGCAGGAGTGCCAAATGGGTTTCTGATAAAAGAAGTCCAAGAACACCGGGAGTGCCAAAGTTCATCATCACGTCTATAGATCATCAAGTCTAGCTCCTGTGAAGGAGGCAACAATGGGAATCAAACTCCCAACCTCTGGCTTCTGAATCTCTCAACTGCCCATCAGTTCTTTACATAATAGCCAAAATCCCTGTTGCTGATATGCATGTGTAAGGGAAGTTCTACAGATCTTGATGGCAAACTTCTGCTCTATGGTCCTGGTTAACCCACTAGTGGTCATGAGTAGATCCAGCGGCTCATTTTTTTGGACACAAATTGCCACCAAGGCTCACGAGATTTCGTTTACACAAAAAGTGTAAATCAGAGACAGCATTCTGGGTTGCCTGTTTTTCACCACACTTTCATTTGTGTTGGGTCCTGCACTGGGAGAGCAGAATATAATATAATAAAATAAAAATTAATTGGAATAAATAAACTGGTTTTAACTCACTGTGCAAATGTCTTGCATGGATTCAACTTTGCACGTCAATTTCTCCCCTATGGCCAGTTTTTCTCCTTTGTTTTTTTTAATGGAAAACTCCTAATTTGAATCTTTAGGCTCTTATGGGAATGGGGCCCAGGAAGTATTCTGCCAGAGAGATAGAAGAGCTACGGTGCCGGGAGAAAGTATTCTGGGTGCGTCGTCCTTCTAGATCTCATCGGTTGTTTGCCTTCCGTTTTTGCAGTCTTCATTCTGCAGAATTTTATTACCAGCAGAGAAAAGGGTGACTGGTCACAAAAGAGATTAACTGCTTTAGCTTTCTTTCCTTTCTCTCCCTGTTTATTGCCTGTCTAGTTTCCTTTTCACTAGCGCTCTGGCTCTTTTTAAACTCTGCTTCTCTTCAGGGACTGCGGTGGCTTAATGCTTAAGACTGTGAGCTTGGCGACTGGAAGGCCAGCAGTTCGAGACCTGAGTACTGCATGACAGAGTTAGCTTCCATCACTTTACCAGCTCCTGCCAACCTAGCCGTTTGAAAGCAAGAAATTGCAAGTAGATAAATAGGCACCACTTTGGTGGGAAGGTCAACAGTGTTCCGTGCACTCTGGCATCTAGTCTTGCCTGTCACATGTCCATGGAAATGTCTGCAGACACAGAAAGCGGTGGCTCTTTGGCTATAAACAGAGATCAGCACTGGGCCCTAGAGTCGGATATGACTGGCTTTCGATTTACCTCCCTTGTCCTCCCCATTTTCTAGCTGAATGAGAAATCTGCCACAGACCCAAATAGGAAGTGTGCAGGTCAACCTGACAGCAAAAATCAACCACCAATGTCCCACATATATAAAAAATAGTAATTAGAGTTTGGCAAGGGATATCAGGCACATCTTCAAAAGCTGGTATGAGTCAGGCATGTGAAAAGCAAGATAATATTCACTCACTCTCAGCTTTGCACACACAAAAACCTTGAAGGTCACATTGGTCCTGATGATGATTTTGAGTGTAAAGGGATATGTTTGCATTTCCATCAGATAGTGGCTGTGTTGGTGGTAAACCCTACCAAGGTAGCTCCTAAAAACTGCTCTGAACAAAGGTTTCTGAAACACGTGTCTGGCTAGCTAGGGGCCAGCAGTCTGAAATTTTGTAATATTTTAAATAAGCACTTTTTAAGTTTTCTGTGCATCTTCAGTTTATGTAGCATATGCCCTTTTTCTGTCTCTGTCCCAAGGAGCTTGCTCCAAAAGAAGCGGGGGGGGGGGGGGGGAAGAGGCAGGACCTGCCATGGAAAACAAGCATTTTCTTTTTTAAATTTTCAGTGCGCTGGCATTGACAATGGGAATAATTAGTTTCTCTTGCTTAATCTGAAACCATTATTAGGCTGATGGGTTTTTCTTCTGGACCCGTTTTTTTTTTTAAAAAAAAACAATTATCAAGCTCCTGATAAAACCTTTACACTTTAAATACTGTTCTGTCACACAGGTTCAAGCTTTTTATGCAAACCAATTCTGGTAGGTGTCAGATAGATAGGTTTATAATATTGAGCAAGGCAAAGCAATCACACTTATATACCGCCCCAACGCATTTAGTGCGGTTCACAAGTTAATGAGCATTTTGCCCCCAACATGCTGGGAACTCATTTTACTGACCTCAACAAGATGGAAGAAGTTGAGTCAAACTTTGAGCCCTGGCCAGGATTGAACTTGCAACCTTTTGGTTGCAGAGAACAGCAGTTTAACCACTGTGCCACCAGGGCTCTATAATGACAGGTTGCTTACCTGTAATTCAATGGTGCCCAAACTATGGCCCGGGGGCCGGATCTGGCCCCTGATGTCAATTCATCCGACCCCCAAATCCCTCGCTGCTCCTGGAAGCAGAAGTAAAATACGCCCATACGGCCCCCAGGCCATAGTGACTGGCTCCCTGAACCACGTGACCAGCCCGCGGCCTGAAAAGTTTGGGCACCCCTGCTGTGTTGTTCTTCTTCATGGTCCCCTGTGAATCCATACAAATGGGTTTACTGGGCGTTCACATAGTAAACCTATTTGTGTAGATTCACAGAGACCACAAAGAAGAATTTGATAGAGAGAAGGTGAAGAAATAGACAACCTTAATTCCTGGCCGGGATCAAACTCACAGTCTTTTGGTTGCAGAACATCAGTTTAACCACTTTGCTACCAGGGCACAGTAGTATATACAGTAAAGCCCCGACTTACATATGCCTCGAGTTACATAAAATTCGACTTACATAATGATTTTGTGCTAAAACCATGTCCCAATTTACACGATTTCCTATGGGTTTGCTTCGATTTACATAAAAATTTCATTTTTCTTATGGGTTTGCTTTGAGTTACATTAAAAAAATGTAAGCAAAAGCTTACGGAACAGACTTTTCCCCTCATATGTAGGGTAAAAATGCATTTTACCCACATAAGAGCTTATAGTAGGTACTAAAGGTTTTGCAGAGTTTTCAGGAAATTTGTCTGTGTTTTTGAATAGCACAGGAAGCTTCAAAGAGCTTTCAGTAATAATGCCTCCTGACAATAATCCTAAAAAATGGATGATAAAAAGCATGTGTGCAGAGGAGGAGGCAGTCATCTGGTTGCCAACTTCTTTTTAAGAGCCATAGGGATCTCTGACAGGCAAAATTTCAACAGGTTAAGGTAGGGTATTTTTGGGGTGGGTGGGTGGGGGGCGCGCTAGATTGGTCTGACTCATCTCAGGCAACTTTTCCCAAACTGATGCCTTTCAGATGGGCTGGAATAAGGTCAAGGCCAAGGTTGAAATTGCTTGAAAGCCAGTTGTATCCGACTCTAGGGATCAGTGCTCGTCTCTGTTTATAGCCAAAGAGCCACCTCTGTCTGCGTTTACAGACATTTCCGTGGACATGTGGCAGGCATAACTAGACACCAGAGTACACAGAACACTCTTTACCTTCCCATCAAAGTGGTACCTACTTATCTACTTGCAATTTCTTGCTTTCAAACTGCTAGGTTGGCAGGAGCTTGGCCAGAGACGGGAGCTCATTCTGTCATGCAGCACTCGGGTCTCGAACTGCTGACCTGCCGACCTTCCAGTCATCAAGTTCAGCATCTTAACCACGAAGACACCACAGTCTCCTGCTGGAGTACAGCTCTAATAATTCCCTAGCCATGATAGATACCAATGTTTGAGGCTGCTATCTATCTATTTATTTTCATTTCTATCCCACCTTTGTTATGCAAGCACCACTCAGGGCAGCTGTTCATATCTTGAATTATTGAGGTGAAGAGTCAGGAGCCTGCCCTGAGCAAGCATTAATCCTGCTTTGGCCGAGGCAGCTGCAAAGGAGCCTGTCCTTTCACTTTCTGACAAGCTGAGCTTGTAAACGACTTAATTAAAAAATGCCTCTTTCTTCCTTATGAGGAAGTGGAGGTTAAGCTTGGCCGTGGTGGTAGAATAATCTGCACGCATTAGGGTTTCCCGGGACTAATTAGCCAAGTGCGAGCCGGCGCTTGCAGGACAGCCGCTGAAGTCAGAGGTCAGGGAGCTGCGAAAAAGCCATGCTTCGGCCTGGCCAGCAACAGACATGCTGCCCAAGAGAGGATGCTTTCTCCCCCTCTGAATCTCCCTCTCTTTGCTACAAATGTCTGGAGCTTTGGGCAGCCATTTTGCATCTTCCTTGGAGGCGGGGGGGGGGGGAGCCAGTGCCGTTGCTTGGGAAAATGGCCTTTTCCCATGAGAGCTGCCAGGGTGCCCCTCTCAAGACATGGGTTGGGGAATATTCTGGCAGTTTGTAGTTCCCAAAAGTAACTTTTCAGAGTCCCCCTGTCCCATTTCTTCTGACTAGGCCCAGCCGGTTGCTAGGCAACCTCACTTGAGACCAGCAAAAAAAAAAAACACCAGCTCCTGCCCGATGCCTTTGGGAGGAAAAGCATGTAGAAAGGAAACTACTAAACAGATAAACAGACAAAATTCAGGCTTAGACTAAAGAAAATAGGGAAAACAAAGAGACCAGACAGATATCATCTAGACAGCATCCCTAAAGAATATACGGTGGAGGTGATGAACAGATTCAATGGCTTAGACTCAATAGATAGAGTGCCAGAAGAATTATGGACAGAGATAAGGGACATCATGCAGGAAGCAGCAAAGAAAACCATACCAAAAGAAAAGAAGAGTAAGAAAGCAAAGTGGTTGTCTGATGAGGCTCTTAAAATAGCAGAGGAAAGAAGGAACGCAAAAGTCAAAGGAGAAAGGAAAAAATACAATCATTTGAACACAGAATTTCAAAGAAAAGCAAGGAGAGATAAGGAAAACTATCTAAAAGAACAGTGCAAAGAAATGGAAGAAAACAACAAAAGAGGCAGAACCAGAGATCTTTTCAAAAAAATCCGGGAAATCAAGGGAACATTTAAAGCAAAAATGACCATGATAAGGGACAAAGACGGAAAGGAGCTAGCTGATGCAGAAGAGATTAAGAAAAGATGGAAAGAGTACACAGAGGAACTCTACAAAAAGGAACTCAACACTCCTGATAGCCACAATGATGAAGAAATTGAACCTGAGCCAGACATCCTGGAGAGTGAAGTCAGAAAGGCCCTAAAGAGCACTGCAAACAACAAAGCTAGTGGAGATGATGGTATCCCAGTTGAATTTTTCAAAGCTCTAAAAGATGATGGCATCAAATTACTGCATTCAATATGCCAGCAGATTTGGAAAACAAAACAGTGGCCACAGGACTGGAAAAGATCAGTATATGTTCCAATCCCAAAAAAGGGCAATGCCAAAGAATGTTCAAATTATCGAACAATTGCGCTCATCCCACACGCTAGCAAGGTGATGCTCAAGATAATACAGGATAGACTTCAGCAGCATGTGGAAAGAGAATTACCAGAGGTGCAGGCTGGTTTCAGAAGAGGCAGGGGGACTAGAGACCACATTGCCAACATACGTTGGATCATGGAGAAAACAAAGGAATACCAGAAACAAGTTTACTTTTGCTTTATTGACTACACTAAGGCATTTGATTGTGTGGATCACAACAAGATGTGGCAAGTGATTAAAGAGATGGGAATACCAGAGCACCTCATATGCCTCCTGAGAAATCTGTACATGAACCAAGAAGCAACAGTTAGGACAGAACACGGAATGACAGAGTGGTTTGGAATAGGAAAAGGAGTAAGACAAGGCTGCATTCTGTCACCCTGCTTATTCAACTTATACACAGAGCACATAATGCGCAATGCAGGGATGGAGGAATCACAATATGGGATCAAAATTGCTGGGAGAAACATCAACAATCTGAGATATGCAGACGACACCACCCTAATGGCAGAAAGTGAGGAAGACCTAAAGAATCTCCTGATCGGTTTGAAGGAAGAGAGTGCAAAAGCTGGCTTGAGACTCAATATCAAGAAAACCAAGATAATGGCAACAGGCCCGATCAGTTCCTGGAAAATAGACGGGGAAGAAGTAGAAGCAGTGACAGATTTTACTTTCTTAGGATCTAAGATCACTGCAGATGGAGATTGCAGCCATGAAATAAAGAGGCGGCTGATTCTAGGGAGACAAGCCATGAAAAACCTGGGGAACATAGTGAAAAGCAGAGACATCACCTTGAAAACAAAAATTAGAATAGTCAAAGCAATGGTATTCCCAGTGGTAATGTACGGATGTGAGAGCTGGACAATTAGGAAAGCTGAACGCAGAAGAATAGATGCCTTTGAAATGTGGTGTTGGAGGAGAGTTTTGAGGGTACCTTGGACAGCGAGGAGAACAAATAGGTCAATCTTAGAAGAAATCAACACTGACTGCTCATTGGAAGGTCAAATAGTAAAGATGAGGCTAAAGTACTTTGGGCATCAAATGAGAAGGGAGGATTCACTTGAGAAGGCCGTGATGTTGGGAAAGGTGGAGGGCAAAAGAAGAAGGGGGAGGCCAAGGATGAGATGGATAGATGGTATTGTAGACACAATGGGCACAGAACTGGGAGGACTGAGGGGGATGGTGGAGGACAGGGGTGCCTGGAGAACGATGGTCCATAGGGTCGCAAAGGGTCGGAATCGACTGTGCGACTGAACAACAACAACACTTGCCCCATTTAGGCTATAACTACAAGCCACGTGGCTAAGGACTGGGAGGATGATGGGAATTGTAGTCAAGAACAAGTAATTTTCCCGGGCAGTGTTCAACACAACATGCTTTGGATGGTTTGGGGTTTAAATTCTTTCTCCCCTAAATTCGTTTGGATTGTTCTTTGTTGCCTTTCAGTTGTGGGTAGAAACTGAAATTTAGGAGCGGTTTTTCTACCTTGCAAAGTCAAAACAAGAAACGGTGGAAGCTGCCTTGTCCTTAGGGAATGGGGATGGCTTCATGGTTAAGATGCTGAACTTGATGACTAGAAGGTCGACAGGTCTGCAGTTTGAGACCCGAGTACTGCACGACAGTGAGCTCCTGTCACCTAGCAGTTCAAAAGCAAGAAATTGCAAGTAGATAAATAGGTACTGCTTCAGTGGGAAGGTAAACAGCGTTCCATGCACTCCGGTGTCTAGTCATGCCTGCCACATGACCACAAAAACATCTGCCGACGCAGACAGCGCTGGCTCTTTGGCTATAGCTGCCCATTGAGCTGCCGATCAGGGTTGGCTTTGCGGGGCTTCCAAAATCAGACAAAACTGGCAATCTTCGGAGCAGCATAAGTGATGTAGCATATGTTGGACCACAGGAACTCCTTGCAACTGGGACTGTGAGGCTAAGGGGATCAAAGGAATGGAGCAAGAGCAACAGATCTGGGAGGCTGATAAGTACTACTCAGGTGTTTGATACCTGGCACTGTGGCATGGCCACCTGTGTGGAGAGGACGAAGATGTGAGTGAATACAGGGCTCCCAGTCATGGAGCTTGTGAGTGAATGCAGCTTTGCACACTTAAAAGCTGTAATTCAACCTCTTGTTGCCTTCTCAAGCAAAAAATGAGTGATTCCATGGTAGAGAGGTAGTGTAGGAGGGGATTTGCATTCGGTCCCATGATCCAGGTAACCTCCATGGTTTCAGGTGTAATAGAGCCTGACTAGATGTAAGGTATCTTCTACATCCGTTATGGTGAACCTTATCACTCCAGATGTTCTTGGACTTCAATTCTGAGAAGCCCAAGCACCCTGTGAATCCACACGAATGGGTTTACTGCGATTCATCCACCCCGCGCTGCCTTCGTCGCTCCCGGAAGCGGAAGTAAAACATGCCCGTATGGTTAAGACTCTTCCGGGTTAAACCTCTGTATGGGCGCGTTTTACTTCCACTTCTGGGAGCGAGGAGGGCACCGCGGGGTGGATGAATCGCAGTAAACCCATTCGTGTGGATCCACAGGGTGCTTGAGCTTCTGGGATTTGAAGTCAAAGAACATCTGGAGTGCCAAGGTTCGCCATCACTGTTCTACATCCCTCTAACAACGTAGACCAGCCAGTGGGACAGGTTGATGTGAGTTTGAAACAGACAATTCTCAAGCAAGTATGGCATAGTGATTGGTGTTTGGAGACCTAGGAATCATGAATTTGCATCTCTAACCTCTTGTTTACCTGCAGAACAGGATGCTCTTACAGCTGAAATGAGGCAGCCTACCATTAGCACCATCCATCCATCTTTGGAGAATAATTCTGCACAGGCCTTTTGCAAAGTGGAAGGACAAGAATGACCTTATGCAGCATGACCAATAGATTGGATTCACACTTAATTGTGTTTACAGTAAGCCTGCTGAAATCAAAGAGATTTCAATTGGTCATGGTTGGTTGACTTCACATTGGTTTTACTGGGTCTAGAATAGTCAGTCTGTGACTGGATCTGGATCCAATAGTATGTTCATGGAGAAAGGATTAGTTTAGTTATTTAATTGAGTTGAGTTGTATGCCATCTTTCTCTAAATGGAGAAACTCAAGGCAGTTCACAATCAATGAAAACAATATAATAAATTCAATTAAAATAGATATATTAAAAATATTAAAAAATGCCATTTAAAAACATGCACTCCTCCCATTAATAGAAAAAAGTTTCCCCGCAGTTTAGCCTTAAGCCAACAACTGAAAGGAACTTGCTATGTTGCTGATCTTTTCCGGTCCAACAAGCTTTGTCCCCATTTGCATTAGACAGGCACGGATGCTTCCGAAAACTCCACATCAGCATTTTCTTCGGGAGAATTTCAATAAGCAACAGAGCAGGGGTTTCTTGTTACCTTTGAGTGGCTTTGTATTGCATGGCGACTCTGACAAAGCCAAGGTTCTAGGCCCGCGATGGCGAACCTTGGCACTCCAGATGTTCATTTTGAAATAATAAGGATTATATGTCACGAGGGTGGAGATCAGGATTTTAGAAGTGCTTAGGTGGGGCATGGCCAAAAAAGGTTGGGCACCACAGGCCTAGGCCCGTGATGGTGAACCTTGGCACTCCAGATGTTCTTGGACTTCAATTCCCAGAAGTCCAAGCCCCCATGTATCCACACGAATGGGTTTGCTGCGATTCATCCTGCCCGCGCCGCCCCCCTCGCTCCTGGAAGCAGAAGTAAAACGTACCCGTATGGAGGAAGGGTTAACCCGGAAGAGTTAACCGTACGGGCGCGTTTTACTTCCGCTTCCAGGAGTGACAGGGTGGCGTGGGCCGGATGAATCGCAGCAAACCTATTTGTGTGGATTCATGGGGGCTTGAGCTTCTGGGAATTGAAGTCCAAGAACATCTGGAGTGCCAAGGTTCACCATCACAGGCCTAGGCCAGTGGTTCCCAACCTTTTTTTGGCCATGCCCCACCTAAGCACCTCTAAAATCCTGATCCCCACCTCCACCCTCATGACATATGATCCTTATTCCAAAAAAGTGAACTCCTACTCACGTGGAGGAAGCCTAAAAGGCCATTCACTGTTAATAGGTTGCCCTTGCTCTAAAGCCCGTCGTATCTGACTCTAGGGTTCAGTGCTCATCTCTGTTTATAGCCAAAGAGCCAGCACTGTGCATCTGCAGATGTATCCGTGGACGTATGGCAGGCATGAACTAAACACCGGCATGCACGGAACACTATTTACTTTCCCACTGAAGTGGTACCTATTTATCTAATTGCAATTTGTTTTAACTGCTAGGTTGGCTTGGCAGTACCTCTCGCTACAGTAATGGAGTAGACCGTACAGCCAGCAAGTGTTTGGCAGAAGTAAATAACCTGACTGCCTAAAGGGGCCAATGGTGGATGAGCCCCTTTAGGTGGGGTGTCGGCCCCCTCAGTGGAGGAAATGCCACTGGAAACCATCATATTGGGCCCAACGGCAAAATGAGCGGAGGAAGAACCATTTCACTATTCCGATTCCCAACAGTCATGGAGGTGGAAGAGGCTGTGCCAGATGGACTGGCTGTGAAGGTGCACCTTGTCAATATCTTCAAGGCTGCAGCAGTCCATTGCAGTCCTGGTGTCAAATCTTACATGTCTCATGTAATACGTGCCGCAGGAAATGACTCCATAATCATGGTCACTTCATGGCAAGCTGGGATCCACCTTAAACAAATTCACGCCAATGGCATTTTTCCTGAAAATGACTTTCAAGAAAAAATGTATAGTTGGACATGAGCAGCAGCCGACGATAGCTAGGTTGGTGGGAGCTTGGGCAGAGACGGGAGCTCACTGTCATGCAGCACTCGGGTCTCGAACTGCTGACTTGTCGACCTTCCAGTCACCAAGTTCAGCCTCTTAACCACTAAGCCACCGCAGTCCCTCACCATTAATAACTTATTCTCAAATTGCCTCCTTAAAAATTAAAATAAAAAATGTTGGGAACCACGGCCCTAGGATATATGTAGAGACGGGGATGTTTTCTGTAAAAAATTTCAAATTTTGCATTCTTTTTAGCTAGGTATATTCCTAGGTCAGGGTATGATTCACAGACTAGGTCTGTGGTGTTCCCTACAGAAGGCCTAAGATTCAGCAGAGATTATGAAACTACAGTTTCAGCCACAAACAAGTTGATTTTGCAGGCCTGGTGAAAAGGCAGATTTGGTTTGCATAATCTGGGAATTGTACTCCGAACGGTAACTTGTCCTAATCGGGGGGAGTGTGGAGAATTATTGCTTGTCACGGTAGACAAAGATGGTTTAAATATGAAAACTGTAGAGAACAGGCTCGCGCAACCCAGCACCCAGATGCGATCTACAGGTCCTATCACTGACAGTCTGACTGGGGTTGATGGGATTTGCTGTCCAGTTGCTCTTAGAAAGTGCCGGGTTTAGGAAGAAGATGGAGGTAGGAGCTCACTGAACAAGGAATAACGTTAAAGGAGAATATGTCTGAGCATCTCAACCTCCTCTATGTCACCTGGAGGACTCTGAATAGGCTGAGGGTCGGAGTGCCTAAATGTAAGACCAACATGCTCAAGTGGGGGCTGCTGGTGGACAAAAACATGCTGTGTGAATGTGGAGAGATACAGAACTTGGCTCATTTACTGGTCTGCTGGTTACTACCAGAAACATGTGGCAATGAAGATGTAATTTTGAACAGTGAAAAAGCCAAGAAAGTGGCTATGTTTTGGCAGTCCAGGGTTTGATTGGGACACGAAAGAAGAAGAAGAATCAGAAGGAAAAGAAAATACTGTACCTGTTAACACAGAGGAGGAAGGAGCATTTACAGGCGCACAAATGATGGCTCCAGAGCTGAGATCCAACTAGAGTGGACATGTCAAAACAGCCTGGCCATTGGCCACGCAGGGAGGGTGGCATAGCTAAACAGCACACGCGTCCACACTTCCAGCTGTCAGCAAATGTGCCCAGTAACTAAAGCAAAGGCATGATAAACGGGTGCCTCGAGCCAAGCAACAAAGGCCCTCCTGGATGGGTGTTGGCATGTTTGCACCTGTCTGCACTTCATCAGCAGTTCACACCAGTTGAGGAGAGATGAAACATCACAGAGCCAGAGATGTTTAAACTGGAGAGAGACTACCCGTCACCCACCTACTAGGATTTTGACTTGGGACTAGCAAAAGTTGGAAGTTATTTAAGACAACAGCTCTTTCATGATAGATAGGGGTGGAGTGAGGTCCCGTCCTCTGTCCCAGCTCCTGCCAACCTCACAGTTCTAAAGCAAGAAATTGCAAGTACATAAATAGGTACCACTTTGGCAGGAAAGGTGTGCTTCGGCATCTAGTCATGCCTGCCACATGACCACGGAAACATCTGCAGATGCAGAAAACACTGACTCTTTGTCTGCTAAGAAAGAGGAGCATCACACCTGGCTTTCGAGCAAGGGAGAACTTTTCTATTCTATGTCAATCTGATAATGATCATTCTTTTTTCTTTGTGCATCAAATTATTTTCCCCATGCTACAGACACCATCGTAAACCTCTGGCTTTAGGTTAATGTGCAGAAATATCAATCTGGCTGCTCAACAAAGCACACTCGTTCTCCATTCAAAGAAGAGTAGGAACGACGATCTGGCAGTAGTGAACCATTGATTCAGCATCCCCCCCAAAAAGGCAGATTTCAAAGCCCAAACCCACCACTGGGTCCTGAATGCCAAAACCTCTATGCTCATGTACAGTGTTTTCAGATGCCGTGCTAGTTGTGGGCTAGCCTGCCCTGTGAATTGCATTATGAGCTATTCCCAGAATTACCTAGTCAGCAGGATCTCTTGACACATTGGCTGGGGGATGATGGGTGTTGTAGTTAAAAAGGCAACCACTCCAGGTTACCGTATATGTTTATGCCTTGTCCAGTACATGCCTGGGGATGTGGTGGAACCCTGAGTTTTCAAAGCTAAACAAACTCCTGCAGATTAGGGTATGCAATTTGCATATAATTTGCATAAAGGCGGCAGTGCCAAACCACAGACTGCTAGCCTTCTGGTTTCCTATTGTTTCTATAATTACATAAAAATAGACATTTTTTGGGGGGAAATCTTATAAAGGTCCCACCTCCAGGCCTCTCAAAATATGAAACCTTTATTTAGCGGATGCCTGAAAATCTGATACAGTACTGGCTCCAGACTCCAGCTAATGATGGTGGAAGCTGCATCTATGAACAACCCTGCATGTAGAAACCTAACAAGCCAAGGGAAAACGCCAACCTAAACACGGGAGGAAATAACACAGTTTCTTTCCTAAGGTCATGTTTCCCAACCCCTTCCACATCCCAACCCTGATCTGCCATCCCCTACTATATAGAGCAGGGGTTTCCAATATAAGGCCCATGGGCCGGATCCAGCCTATGGCAGCATTTCATGTGCCCCACACCACCCTTTCAAGGGCATTCGATAAACAAAATGGCCACCTCTTTGAAGCTGTTGGACAAAATGGCCACCCCATTGTGCAATTAGAGCAAAATGGCCATCCGGCCCTTGAAGTTTAACTCAGAGAGTGGGACCTGGTCCCTGGCTTGAAAAGGTTAGGAACCCCTGATACAGAGGGATGCTAATACCTAAATTGGGATACGGAGACTTAGTGGTTAAGATGCTGAGCTTGATGGCCTCAATGTCAGCATTTCAGCAGTTCGAGACCCGACGACTGCATGACAGAGTGAGTTCCTATTGTCTGTCCCAGCTCCTGCTAACCTGGCAGTTCAAAAGCAAGAAATTGCAAGTAGATAAATAGGTGTCATTTTGGTTCTGCATAGCGTCATTATGCAGAAAACGTTATGTGGGTTTCTATGGAGTTTCCCACAATAACGTTTTTAGCATCGTTATCCGGATAACGACGGTTATTTGTAGCATCATTATCCAGATAACGAAGCTAAAACGTTATGCAGGGAACACATGGCGCATAACAACGCATTGTTAAGCGAAAATGACGTTATCCGAACGCGTCGTTATGCGAGGGTTCACTGTACCTGTTACGTCTGTTCTTGGTCTCTGCCAATTCCTTTTGGAATCCTAATATGTCTTATATAAAAAGAAAAACCAATTTGTAGGCATCCTCTTAAGGCTCCTTATGGTTCCAAACTTCACTATTTCTTATTTACAATACTCTTTGTTCCACAGCTGGTTTTGTTTCGTCACGTGTCCCCTTTTTGGGCTTATGGACTCACGACCCCCCAGCCCTGAAGCTCAATGGGGATTTTAAAAAAGGCTTTATATTTACAGAGACAAATAATTGCGGTGAGGACAAATGCTCCATCGATGAGGACTTATTATGTAACAACCGGACTCGAGGGGCCGGCTGTTTCCTCTGTGCTGGTGTTTCACGTCTGGAATTATCTGGATGGCCGTTTTGTGTAAACGTGGCCTATTTTGATTTAAAGTGCAATAAAATACTAATTTATAAAGGAAGAGGGAAAATATCAAATCAAGAGTTTTGCTGCTAGGTCGGTCCTGGTGGCGCAGTGGTTAAAGTGCTGTGCTGCAACCAAAAGGTTGTGAGTTTGATCCTGGCTAGGGCTCAAGGTTGACTCAGCCTTCCATTCTTCCAAGGTCGGTAAAATGAGTACTCAGCAATGCTAATTAACTTGTGAACGGCCCAGAAAGTGCACTAAACGCTATGGGGCAGCTTATAAGTGTGTGATCGCTTTGGTTTTGTTTTGGTGCCCTTAATTGCTAAGGTTGAGTTCAAAGCCATGGGGTGGTTTGCAGAAGATATTTTCTTCCTGCTTGGGGAATTTTAAAAACTCTTTAAATGCAAACTATGTTAGCTTTGATTCCCATTTCTGCCTAAGACCTAAGGAGTCCCCAGTTTTTCTGATTTTCTGTAAGCAAAAGGGGTCACTTGGGTTTACTGAATCACTGCATTCTGGGGTCAAACTAGGTCAAAGTCAAGGTTGCTTTTGCTTGGCTATATTGTCTTGTCCTCTTAAAATTTCATGAAGTTTTGGAAGTTAATTTTTAGAGAAATGAATTATATTCTAAACTTAAGGATAGTAAAGGTAAAGGTCACCCTTGCGCGAAAGCCAGTCGTATCCAACTCTAGGGTTCAGTGCTCATCTCTGCTTACAACCAAACAGCCAGTGCTGTCTGCGTTTGCAGATGTTTCCGTGGACATGTGGCAGGCATGCCTAGACACCGGACTGCACAGGACGGTGCTACCTTTCCCGCAGAACCTATTTATCTACTTGCAATTTCTTGCTTTTAAACTGCTCGGTTGGCAGGAGCTAGGACAGAGATGGAAGCTCACTCTGTCATGCAGCACTCGGGTCTTGACCTGCTGACCTTCCAGTCGTCAAGTTCAGTGTCTTAACCGCTAAGATAGACACTAAAGGGGTGGGAAGCACATTCTCTCTGATGGGAGGCCCTGTAACTTAAATGGAAGGCACAGACTTGTGTTCAGCTGATTGTTTTCATCATAAAGCAGTGATGGCGAACCTTGGCACTTCATGTGATCTTGGACAGTCAACCCATATGTGTAGATTCACAGAGACTTGAGCTTCTGGAAATTGAAGTCCAAGAACACCTGGAGTGCCAGGGTTCGCCATCACAGATATAAAGAAAGATCTTCTATGGCAGAATTTAGCTGGTGCTTGATGGGTCTCCAAAGTTTCCCCCTGGACTGTTAAGACAAGATTATCAGCATAGATGAAACTTCCGACTTATCAAGACATGGGCTGATATTTGTGCAAAGTTACCAGGATGCGGAACACTGTTTACCTTCCCACGGAAATGGTACCTATTGATCTACTTGCAATTTCTTGCTTTCGAACTACTAGGATGGCAGGAGCTGGGTCAGAGAGGGAGCTCACTAAGTCATGCAGTACTCGGGAACTGACCAGTGTTCCGGTGTTGAGGCATGCCTGCCACATGTCTACAGAAACATCTGCAGTTGCAGACACTGCTGGCTCTTTGGGGGCCATGCAACAATTATGTGATCCATTTTTGGGGTGAAATTGCCCCCCTCCCCCCATGTAATCCGACCGTAATTTTTGCTTCAACACCCCTCCCCCCTTTAAAATTATGTAATCCAGAGCTTTTGTATCAAAACTCTAATTTTTAGAGCTTTTCACTATTGGTGCCCAATGCAGAACGTATCGGTGAGGATTCAATAATCTCAAATTGGATCAAAATTCCCAGAGATCCTTTTTAAACCTAAAAAAGCACCATGTTTCGAAACCACAACAGCTCCAAATGGATTATGTAATCTTTGACCTGACCCCCCCTTGCCCCCATGTAATTTTCCGTAATTCAGATGGCAGACCCCCTCCCCCCTCGAAGGGTCACGTAATTGTTGAATGGCCCATTGGCTGAAAACAGAGATGAGCACTGAACCCTAGAGTCAGATATGGCTGGTTTTTTGAGCAAGTGCTACCTTTACCCGGATGCCAGAAAGGGGGTGCGCTAAATGGTTAAGGCAGTTAGCTTGATGACTGGAAGTTAGGGTTAATAACGAGTGGTTTTTCTAAACCAGCGGTGCCCAACCTTTTCGGGCCGTGGGCTGGTCACGTGGTTCAGGGGGCCGGTCACGTGGTTTAGTGGACTCGTCACATGGTTCTTCCCACCGGAAACGGAAGTAAAACACGCCTTGCAATCTGTTTTGCAACGGATATGTTTTACAACAGGATTATATATATAACACACCGAGCTAACACACCAAGGGTGATATGGGCCAGATGAATCGGCATCGGTGGCCAGCTCTGGCCCATATATTATATATTATATATATAATATATATATATAATATATATATATAATATATATTATATATTAGGCTTCCATTTTCTCTGTTTAAACCAGGGGTGTCTAGACTCTAGCCCATGGGCCAGAGCTGGGCACCGACGTCGATTCATCTGGCCCCTACCACCCTTGTCGCTAAATGGGAGCTACGAGGGCGGTATGGCATTGGGGACCAGATCCGGCCCATGGGCTGTAGTTTGGGCACCCCTGTTCTAAACTAATGGCAAGCCAATCTTTATTTGTTTGTTTGTTCTGGGTTATTGTGACCTTTTTTGTTCTGTGAGTGCATCTTATGCTGAAATTAAATTTCCTTTATTACAGTTATTTTATTTTTATTTCTTATGCATGGGGAAGGAAGAGGTCCAAGGGAAAGTTAGTAAAGGTAAAGGTTGTTTTTTGCTAGACCCTGGCAGGAACAGTCCTGTCTGCTGTTGGCCGTTGCGAAGAAAGTGGGGGGGAAAATCCAAAATAATTCAGCCTCTGAATTTCTGATCGTCTTTTGCAATTTGATTTTGTAACCATTTGTCTGACTCCAAAGAGCGGCACAAAATTTTTGACCTGCAGTTTCCTAACTCACTCCCACTCCACCGCCACAGAACCTCCTCCCATCAGGCGTTCCTTCCACCATCTTTCTGGATTATTTTGACCTTTTCTTGGGAGGTGGGCAGCCGCAATGTCATGCATTCCGGGATGGTGGTGGTGGTGCGTAACATGCTTTAAAAAGTCAAGGGATAGAAAAAACATTTAATCAGCCAGGAATGTCGGTTCCGCTCAGCTGTCCGGGGGATGCAAAAGGAAACTCTGAAAATTTCAAAATAATGTACATTTTGAAGTATGAGCAAGTGCATGCATGTGTTTTAAAAGGTGCTTGCAAAAGAATCTTCCTATAAATAACCCTGCCGTATTTTAGGCTTGACTAAAAATAGGTCAGGACGATTATAAAGGCCAAACATTAGAAGAATTTCCTCTTGAACTATGCTTAGTGGGAGGAGAAAATGCTGTTTTTCTTGCTATTTCTGCTGATTTATTGGCTTGGATCAGAAAAAGGCCAAGACTGGCCAGTTGCTTGTCTGCTTAAATTCCTCTCCCACCTGAGACCTGGAGATGTCTTGTGATGTGTCTTCATGTACCTGGGCTCACCTTACAGACATATGGGTGCAACTCTGGAAAAGTTTGCCATAAGTCGGAATCTCTTTAACAGAGTTCAACATAAGTTATACATTGACTGGATAACTCATCAAGCTGCAGAGCCAGAGGTTGGGAGTTCAATTCCACACTTTGCATGCCAGAAGAGCCAGCCTACGTAGTCATGTGCAAAATGCACACTCTCATAGCATCACCAGAATTAGGGAATGAGAACCACTTCCATGTATTCTCTACCTAGAAAACTCTGTAAAAGGTTGCCATACATCAGAACTGACTTGTCAGCACTTGGTAATTGTTTGTTTGTTTGTTTGTTTGTTTATTAGTGACATTTATAACTCTTCTTCTGTTGAACACAAGACTGTATTTGTGGCTTTCTTTTTCATTCTGTCCTCACAACTCTCTTGTTAGGTAGATCAGACAGAATTTTTCAGTGGCCAGTTCAATGCTCTGATAATGATTCTGCCTTGTTTCTTTTCCTCTGGACGAGCCTACTTGTTTTGATGGGCACAGGTCTTATTTTCTTCAGGGATGTAAATTTAGGATGGATGAACTTCCTAGAAAATGAGACCTTTTTTGTTTGTTTGTTTTGTTGTAAGTAATCCTACAATCTGTCAATTGCCTGTTTGGAAGCAGGATTCAAAATGAACTCCAAATCAGTCAGACAGAAATAGTTATGTCAAATATTTTGGTGTATGTATTGAAAAGCCCATCCCCATTGTTGTTATATGGCAGGGATTCTCAACCTGTGGCCAGCAGCACCATTTTAGGTGGCACCACCACCACCACCACCACACCAGGAAGTGCCATGTGGTGGAGAAAGGGCGAAATGACCATCCGGCCCCCGAAGCTGTCTGAGGGAGTGTGACCGGGCCCCTGGCTTAAAAAGGTTGAGAACTCCTGCTGTCACTATGTCTCTAACCTATGGCAACACTATGAATGTGCGATCTCCAAAATTTCCTGTCCTGCGAACCCAATCCTGTGGTTTCCCTTATGGAGTCATCTAACATTTGGCTTTCCTCTTTTCCTGCTACCGTCCACCTTTACTAACATTGTTATCTTCCCAGCCACCATACAGATGGGTGGGGTATAAATACAATAAATAAATAAAAATTAAATATCTGAAGCTGTCCACTTTGGAAAGATTACTTGTTCTGAACTGCCAGCTCCCTGAAGTTAGGGACTTAGGGATTTGGGAAACCATCACCCAAGCTTTTTTATTAATTACTTTAATAAACAGGTAAATCCTAATGCCCTTGAATAAGATGGAGACTTGTCCAGATTTCTTGCTTTCTTGAGCAAATGTCACGGTGCAGTTTTTAATTTGAAAGCAAAAGGACAAAATTTCTAGCCCACCAGTGTTTAAAAGTCACAGATAATAGATTTCTAGCTGTTGGGTTAAATTTTCGTAAGGGGGAATTTCATGTGTACAGTACCTCACCTCCAGGCTATGTCAATAATAGTGGCTAAGATGCTGACTGGGAGGCGGAAGGTCAGCAGTTCGATTCCCAAGTACTGCAGGACGGAATGAGCTCCCGTCTTTGTCCCAGCTCTTGCCAACCTAGCAGTTTGAAAGCAAGAAATTGCAAGTAGATAAATAGGGACCACTTTGGTGGGAAGGTAACAGTGTCTAGTCATGCCTGCCACATGACCACAGAAACTTCTGCAGAAGCAGACAGCGCTGGCTCTTCGGCTTTGAAACAGAGATGAGCACTGAACCCTAGAGTTGGATACAACTGGCTTTCGAGCAAAGAAAACCTATTTACACTTATACACCATCCCATAACGCTTAGTGCATGCTCTGGGCAGTTCACAAGGTACAGTAATAAGCATTTTGTCGCCAACATGCTGGGTCCTTGTTTTCTTATCTAACCTATGTGAGATTATGAGTTGGTAAATATTTTGTGTCCTCTCCGATTCAACTTTCAAAAGAAAAGGGGTTCCTCTCTGATGTCGAAGTATGCACACACTTAATGCAGGCAACATCAGGTCTGGTTTAGCCCTAGATGAGATGTTTTCCATATTAAATAGATTTTCGGCAGTACATACCAAGAGTGAGTTAGTGTTTATGATGAAAAAGTCATGCCAGCTCAAAGTAGTTGTTGACATACTGGGAATCGCTCTTGAATTTTAAATCCAGGAGATTTATATTTTAGGAAATTCCCAAGAACATTCTGTTCTGTTTAATGGCGTTTCCCCCATACAGATCAAGTACTCTGAGAGTATCACAGATTGTGCAAGAATTGAAGCTGTCATAGAATCATAGAATAACTGAGTTGGAAGGAGCCTTTTAGGCCAGTGATGACCAACCTTGGCACTCCAGGTGTTCTTGGACTTCAATTCCCAGAAGCCCAAGTGAGCAATGCTGCTGATCAGGAAGAAAGGCATTCGGCTATTGCGATTGCTAACTTCTCTCTCAGGCACAGGTGTGTTGGATTTCTATTTAAATTATTGCAATTAATTCTACATTTTGTATTCATGCATTTAAATCAGCACTTAGTATTTACAAATCCACGTATCATCTCTTGATGGATCAGTTTCTTATTTGTCTATTCTAGAGCAAGGGCCTTCTGGAACGCGGTATTCTGTATGCAGAGTTTGGAAAAGTTACCTTTTTTGGACTACCTCTCCCAGAACAGTCCAGCCAGGGCCAGCTAAGCATTTTAGAGAGGCCATCTGATGCTCTTCAGTGTTAGCCACAGGTTCGTGGCTTTCCTTGGCTCTGCCCCTGTGATCTGTTTTATGCTGCCACATTTTGGCGAAAACATTTTTATTCTTTCACTAGCATATTTTGCCCGGCGGTGCCAGGCTTTGTAAAATTGTGTTGGATAGTAAAGGGTTTGGTTTTTTTTCTTGAACCAATGGTGCTGGACTGTTTTAAATGGTGTTGAAAGGTTTTGTGGCTTTGAGGCGCTGCGTCCGCCTGTGGCGGACTTGCGCTCCTAGTGTGTGTTTTATTTTTATTTTTTGCGCGCTGGCTTCCTCAGTGCCAGGCTCTTTAAATTGTTTTTGGAAGGTTTTTGTTTTATGTTTATGCAAATTGTATTTTAATTTATTTAATGTAATTTAATTTATTTAATTTAAAATTTAATTTTGTTTTTTTAAATCTTTATTTGTACGCATTTTTTATTTTTTGGTTTTTATTTTTTGGTATTTTTGAGTGAAAAGTGATTTCTGGTTTGTTTTTTTGGTATTTTTTGCGATTAGTGTGAATATTTTTGAATGTTTTGATAACTTTTTGGATTAATTTGGGAATTAATCTTAATAGTTTCAATATTTTTGAATTTTTTTCTCTTGTGGCCTCTGGGTGGGGGTGGTGAGCTTTTCTTCCTCTCTACAATTTTTCTCTTCTGTCCTCTGGGTGTCGCTTCCGGTAAGTATTCTCTTCATTTTCTCAGTTGAGATCCGGTCGTCATGGAGTGAAGACATCTCTTGGTAAGCTCCCTGGTGTTTTTTTTTGGGGGGGGGGTGTTGGGTTTTTTTGGGGGGTCTTTGTGATGTTTTTGTGGCATTTTTTGGATGTTTTTGTGTTTCATTATGACTGTTTTTGACTGTTTTGGTGTGGACTTTTTTTGTGGGGGTGTCTTTTTTTCCCATGGGCCAGGCTCGAAGCCTGGCCCATGCAAAGGAAAGGGCGTTGGGGGGGGTGTCTCTTTTTCTTCACAGGCCAGGCTTGATCCCTGGCCCATTGAAAGTAAGGGCAGCAGCGGCGCGGGGAGGGTATTTTATTTTTCGCGCGCCGGCTGCCTCAGCGTTCTGCGCGCTAATGGCGCGCATGACGCTGGGGCTTGTAGTTTTGCCTGCGCGTGTTTGGTTACTGCAGTGGTTTTTTCCCCTGCGGCTTTTTTTTGGTTGGCCGCGGCGCGTTTCCGAATGTTCCTTTTGCCGTGCCGCTCAGCCTGATTGGCTCTCGTTCAGCGCTGCGCAAGGAACATTGGGAATTGAAGTTCCCTTTTTTTGTTTGCGTCCGGGGGGCTCCTGCTCCCCGGCCGAAAATTTCAACCCGACAGTTACCTGCGAACCGGGTTCGGGCAAGTGAACGGAGGCCCATTACGGGCTAGTGGGGCCTGGTGCAACATCCTTTGTCACATTCCAACAGTTAACGCACCATTTTATAGGTATAGATTTGTCTGCTTGCCACTTGTATGGATCAGAGCTGGCCTCACTGGGGCTTTTTGAGATTTTGCTTTCTCATGTCATGTGCGGTGTGTGAACTCAACCGCATAAATTATGCTTTTGCCACAACTCACCACATTTTCCCACTTGTGATTAGCCATGTTTCTGATGTTTGTGCCAATTTGTAGAATTTTGGGGGGATAAGTGATTTTCCTGCATTTTTATACAGATTCACTGAGAGAATGACTTGTCTATTGAATTAATTATTTTTTTCCCTAGTCCAGAAAAGTAACATTTCTAAGCTCTGGAATTTGCTATTTTCTACTCCCTCCTGCTTACACAACAAAGTAACTGAAGCCACAGGCTTCAAGAGGTAAAAACTGTGAATATTGCCATCTTCTGGAGCCATGGGAGATTTGCAAACATTTGTCTGTTGCTTCAGATAACATTTCCGCATTACTTCACTCCTTTTATATGATAAATTTAGCAAACAGTATAATTAGTTGCAGACGAATATGCCAGATCCTTCTCTGTGAGCATTCCAGCATGATGGTTCTGAGTTTTTAAAAGCTTGACTTTATTCAAAGCATGAAAAAGAAGGATATTTATACTTTTTAAACCATAAATAGGTTCATTGTTAATAATAAAATGGAGAGATGAAGGAGATTAAGTGAGTTCCAGAGATACTGTTGGCATGTTAAAAAGTCATGGATAATTTGTGGCAATTTATGATGGAGAGGCAAAGTATGGCGGATAGCTGGGTGGTTGAGAGTTCAATTCCCCCAATGGGCCTCCTTGACAGGGGCAGAACTTGGTGATCTATAGCAGTGATGGCAAACCTTTTAGAGATTGTGTGCCCAAACTGCAACCCAAAACCCACTCTGTGATGGGGGAGGGAGGAAGCGCTCCCATTGGGCTGCTGGGCAGAGGGGCGGGGTGAACTCTGTGCTGGGGAGGGAAGAAGCACTCCCATTGGGCAGAGGGGTGGGGCAAACTGTGCTGAGGAGGGAGAAAGCGCTCCCGTTGGCAAGAGGGGCGGGGCAAACTGTGCTAGGGAGGGAGGAAGCGCTCCCATTGGGCTGCTAGGCAGAGGAGCGGGGCAAACGCAGCTTGTTATGAAAATGTGATTCCCTTGTAGGCTAATTCTGTGTCCCGCCTGCAATATATGTTTGTATTGGAAAGAAAGAGCAAGTTGCTGTGTTGTTTTTTAAATGCTCAGGTTCTGACTTTATCAGGCTTCCAAAATTTCATTTTTGAGACCAGTCACTGAAAAGGAATGCATCTTGAACAGAATTATCTTCTCTTATATTTATGGTTGTTTGCAACAACAAAAAAGACAGGATGATAGTTTAGTTCAGGTTAAGGGGCTGTTTAAAAATGTAATTCAGAATGTGATTTTATTTTTTTGTTTATATGCTTACCTATATAAATTCCTTTTTTTAAAGAAATGGGGTGGGTGGGTTTCTTTTTATGTGGGTGGTTTTTATCTGTTTTTGATAGTTTTTATATTCTCATGTTTGTGTTTTTTAGATTGTTGTAATGCCGCCCTGAGTCGGGCTTGTCTGATGGGCGGCGCATAAATCCAAAAATTAAATTAAATAAGCATATATAGGAGATAGCCACCTTGGCTTGGCTTGTTTGAACGGTCAGTTCTTGGAAGATTGGGTGCTGGCATTGGTGGGCATTTTAAAAAGATATTTTTAAAAGAAATTTTAAAATGTTTAACTTTAAACAAGTTTATATTTTTTGATGTTTTTAAGGTGTGTTTTTACTGTTTTATTACAAGCCGCCCGGAGTCACCTCGGTGAGGGGGCGGCGTTAGAAATATGATTAAATAAATAAATAAATACATATACATTTTTGTATATGTTTATATACTCAAACATAGTTTACAAATATTACTTACAGCAATACATATAAGTGGCTACAATGCAATTAAAGTCAAAAGCTGTGATGTGAAAGTTAGTAAAAATGTTTGGTAAACTTTAGAAATACTGTAAGAGTTTTCTAGTACCTAAAAGACTGAAATTGTGCTGGCAGCCAAGATTCCTTTGGGAAGGCCTTTTAAAGGAGAAATCGAATTACAGTGGACCCTCGATTAATGACGCATTCAAATAGCGTCATTTTCGACTAACAACGCTACAACGCTCCCAATGCGATTATTCGAATAACGACAAAAAAGTCATTATTCGAATAACAACGGTATTTTTACCGTCATTATTCTAATAACGACATTTTTTGTTGTTATTCGAATAACAACCAAGTAACTTGGGGAACCAAGTAACGTTGTTATTCGAGGGTCCGCGGTACTGTAATTTTAAAAACTAAAACTTGCCTTCTCCCTCTGCGTTCCTTCTTCCTTGCATGCCATTTCCTTTTCAAAAGTCTTGCTGATGTGCAATTCTTTTTAGCTACAGAGTAAAGAGCTGCAGTGGCTTTAGTGGCGAAGATGCTGAACTTGACAACTGGAAGGTTGGCAGGTCAGCAGTTTGAGACCTGAGTGCTGCACGACGGAGTGAGCCCATCATCTGTCCCAGCTCTTGCCACCCTAGCAATTTGAAAGCAAGAAATTGCAAGTAGATAAAGAGGTACCACTTTGGTGGGAAGGTAAACAGCATTCCGTGCTCTCCAGTGTTTTGTCATGCCTGGTACATGCCCATGGAAACGTCTTCAGACCCAGACAATGCTGGTTCTTTGGCTATAAGCAGAGATGAGCACTCAACTGTAGAGTCAGATAGCACTGGTTTTCGAGCAAGGGCGACCTTTACCTAAAGTAAAAGTGCTTTCTGCAATAAATAAATAGTTTTTTTTTTAAACACATCACTGCAGATGGAGACTGTAGCCATGAAATAGAAAGACGTCTGATTATGGGGAGACAAGCTATGAGAAACCTGGGGAACATAGTGAAAAGCAGAGACATCACCTTGCAAACATAGTCAAAGCAATGGTTTTCCCGGTGGTCATGTATGGTTGTGAGAGCTGAACCATTAGGAAGGCTGAGCGCAGAAGAATAGATTCCTTTGAGATGTGGTGTTGGAGGAGAGTTTTGAGAGTCCCCTAGACAGCGAGGAAAACAAATAGGTTGATCTTAGAAGAAATCAACCCTGACTGCTCATTAGAAGGTCAAATAGTAAAGCTGAAGATAGATAGATAGATAGATAGGCAGGCCTTGGAAGGTGAAATGTTGAAGATGAAGCTAAAGTACTTTGGACATCAAATGAGAAGAGAGGATTCACTTGAGAAAGCCTTGATGCTGGGAAAGGTTGAGGGCAAAAGAAGAAGGGAGAGGCAGAGAATGAGATGGCTAGATGGCATTGTTGGCACAATGGGCACAATGCTGGGCGGTTGAGGAGGATGGTGGAGGACAGAGGTGCCTGGAGGACAATGGTCCATGGGGTCGCAAAGGGTTGGAATCAACTGTGCGACTGAACAACAACAAAATATTACAGAGGTACAGTATTTGGCTGAGTTATGCTCCTTCCACAAGGCTAACACCTCTATGACCTCAATCAATTGAGCCAGCGGCGCTAAACGTCATTTGGTCTGCCTGTTTTGTTGAGCTCATTGATAGTCA
This sequence comes from Bradypodion ventrale, assembly GCA_035047345.1. NCBI lineage: Eukaryota > Metazoa > Chordata > Lepidosauria > Squamata > Chamaeleonidae > Bradypodion > Bradypodion ventrale. The sequence goes on from JAWDJE010000003.1 coordinate 370,638,628, forward strand.
TGACCAACTGAAAGATGGTCTTCTCCTTCCTTCCTCCACTCTCTGCTTCCATCTGCTGGAGTGAAATAGGTTCATTTGCTTTCTAACAGAGATGTGCTGTGCTTGGAATATTACATTTTGGGGGGATGATATTTCCCAGATTCCCTCAGTCAACATACCTGCTTGACATGGGGAGGTTACTTCACTGCCCCCCCCCAAAAAATAAATAAATAAATAAATAAATAAATAAATAAATATATATATATATATATATATATATATATATATATATATATATATATATATATATATATATATATATATATATATATATATATATATATATATATATATATATATATATATATATATATATATATATATATATATATATATATATATATATATATATATATATATATATATATATATATATATATATATATATATATATATATATATATATATATATATATATATATATATATATATATATATTTTTCATTCAAAGTTCCATATCCTGTCTGATATTCCATTTTAAAAGCTGTGGAGTATCGGACCCTTGGCTGTAGGGATTTGTTTCATGGCTCACTTCAGCAGGAAAGATGTCCTCTTTGGTTGTGGTACCCCAGCTCTGGAAATGCTCAGCTCTTCCGACTTTTAAGCACCAGTAGAGACGATGTTATTCCCCTAATGGTAAAATTATTTTCCTCCCTCTATCATATTGTTTTATTATTTGTATTTATTGAGGCGTGCATTTCTCCCTCACAACTTTAATTGCAATGGGAACAAGATTGTCAACAAGCCTCCCCTTTTGGGCTCCTCTGAGGTCCCATTCCCCTTGTAATTAGTTTTTAATGATTATATAATTTTTAATGTTACACTGTTTTTATACCTGTTTTAAGAGATCAATAAGGCACAGCGGGGGCCAGCATTATTATTTTGGAAGGGCTTTTAACTGTTTTTTACATTGTTTTTTTAATTGTTAAGAACATAAGAACAGCCTTGCTGGAAGAGGCCACAGGAGCTCATGATCCAGTCCAGCCTTCTGTCTCACACAGTGGCTCACCATTTCCTTCGGGGTATTCCCAAGCAGATGCCTTCACCTGCTTAGGATTCCATGGAAATGGCATTGAGAGATATCCTGCCTATCTCTCCAACCTGGCGGAGGTTGTCCTTAGGTATCCATAATTATAGCCATTGATCCCCTTGTCCTCCATGAACTTGTCTAATCCTTTCTTAAAGCTCTCAAGACTGACCGCTGTCACCACTTCTTCTGGCAGGGAGTTCCATAGACCAGTAATCCTCTGGGTGAATTGTTGCTGAGTGGCCAGTGAGGTATTGAATCTATTGATTGGGGCGGTATATAAATCTACTCTAAATAAATAAATATGCACTGAATCAATGGAAATTCAACAAGGCAACAGATATGTATGTTTAATTGATTAAGCTAGTTTACTCTTGGTCAGGGGTTCCCAATCCTTTCGAGCTGCGAGCCGGTCATGTAGTTCAGCGGGCCGGTCACGTGGTTCCTCCTACCCAGAAGCGGAGGTAAAACGTGCCCGCACATGCGCAAAACTCTGCCGTAAATGAACCACGGTTGTTTACAACAGCTGCAGGTTATGTATGGTATCATTGTGCGCATGCATGGGTGCATTTTGCCTCCGCTTCCAAGAACAGCGAGGACGGTGTGGGCCAGATGAATTGGTGGCATGGGCCAGATGAATTGGATCCAGCCCATGGGCAGTAGATTGGGAACCCCTGCTCTAGGTGTTACGCATCATTGAATTTAAACCAATATAAATAGATCTATCTATATCTATCTATACATTTGTTAATACAGTGGAACCTTGTATAACAAATGCCTCATATAATGAAAAACTCGCATAATGAAAATAAATTGAAAAGCCATGGTGCCTCGCATAACGAAAATTTCCGCTATGTGAAAATAGCGCTCCCTATTAGGGAAAACTCATATAACGAAAATTTTTGCTCTGCAAATTGGTGTCCCTATGGGGAAAACTCAGATACAGGTAAAACTCGGAAAATTAGAATATTGTGCAAATGTTCATTCATTTCGCTTAAAAGGTGAAACAAATATATGAGATAGACTCACTACATGCAAAGCGAGAGATGTCATGCCTTAATTAGTTATGATTGTGATGATCATGGCATACAGCGTACATGAGATTATGTGATGATCATGGGGTACATGAGATGGAGGGTTGGGGTTTTCATAAGCTGTAAACCATAAGCATCAATATTATAACAAAGTAAGGCTTGGGCTATTTCACTTTGCATGTACAGTAATGAGTCTATCTCATATATTTGTTTCACCTTTTAAGTTGCATTACTGAACTGAATGAACATTTGCACGATATTCTAATTTTCCGAGTTTCACCTGTACTGTAATGAAAATTTCTATGGGAAAATTTGCTTAGTGAAAAATTTTCCATTATAGTTTTTCCATAGAAATTTTCGTTATGCAAGTTTTTCCCTAGGATATTTCAATATACGAATTTTTTCGTATAATGAAAAAATCACATAGTGGGTCAGAATAGGGCAGAATTGCATGCATGTCATTTTGAGAGTGCAAGGACACTTTCTGAGCAAACGTGGAGGGATCCAGGGCTTGACTTGATGGTTGTTGCATGTTGGGGGTCTATAGTTGGGCCCCTGGGAGACTGCTTAGAGCCTTCTGGCTTACTCTGGGTCTGCCCCTGCCCCTAGGGTTTGTGAACGGTCAATTATTACCCATGATAAAACAGTCTACTGAGATCTCTACAACAGAATTCTCTGAGGACTGAAAATCAGCTGAAGGCAGTTTCGTTGTGTTACTGATGTTGTTTTTATGAGTCCTTAAGTCACTTCCAAATTACAATGACCCTATGAAAGGTCCAGTCATTAATCATTCTACTCAGGTCATAAGAACATATGAGCAGCCTTGCTGGAACAGGCCACAGTAGCCCATCCAGTCCAGCGTTCTGTCTTACTCAGTGGCTCACCGTTTGCTTCAGGGTATTCTTCCCAAGCAGATGCCTTCACCTGCTAAGGATTCCCTGGAAATGGCATGGAGAGATATCCTGCCTATCTCTCCAACCCGGAGGTTGTCCATAGGTATCCATATAATTATAGCCATTGATACCCTTGTCCTCCATGAACTTGTCTAATCCTTTCTTGAAGCTGTCAAGACTGACAGCTGTCACCACTTCTTCTGGCAGGGAGTTCCATAGACCAGTAATCCTCTGGGTGAAAAAGTACTTTCTCTTATTTGTTTGAGAACTAGTACCCAAAAGCTTCATGGAGTGTCCCCTAGTTCTAGTGTTGTGCGATAGGGAAAACAGTTTTTCCTTATCTACTTTGTCCACACCGTGCATGATTTTATAAACTTCAATCAGGTCACCTCTTAGACGCCATCATTCAAGAGTGAAGAGGCCCAACCGTTGCAGCCTCAGATGGTAAGGAAGGTGTTCCAGTCCCCTAATCATTCTGGTTGCCCTCCTCTGCACTTTTTCCAGCTCCATAATATCCTTCTGGAGGTATGGCGACCAGAACTGTACACAGTATTCCAGATGGGGCTTCACCATAGATTTATAAAGAGGCAAAATGACACTTGCTGACTTATTATCTATACCCTTCATAATGATCCCTAGCATTGAATTTGCTTTTTTCACTGCTGAGGCACACTGGGTTGACACCTTCATTGAGCTGTCCACCTGGACACCAAGGTCACTTTCCTAGTTTATCGCAGAGTTCAGACCCCATCAGTTTATAAATGTAATTGGGGTTTTTTGCCCCAACATGCATCACTCTGCACTTACTAATGTTGAAGCTCATTTGCCACTGTTTTGCCCACTCCCCCAGTGTCAAGACATCCCTCTGGAGCTCCTCACCATCTCTCACAGTTTTCACTACCCTGTATAATTTAGTGTCGTCAGCAAATTTGGCTACCTTGCTATTTACTCCTATTTCTAGATCATTTATGAAGAGGTTGAAAAGCAGGGGTCCCAGTACTGAACCTTGGGGGACCCCACTCTTTACTTCCCTCCACTTGGAGAAGTGTCCATTTAGTGCTACCCTCTGTTTCCTGTCCCTTAGTCAGTTGCTGATCCAGGACAAGACCTGTCCCTTTATTCCATGACTGGTAAGTTTATTCAAGAGCCTTTGGTGCGGGACCTTGTCAAAAGCCTTCTGAAAGTTCAGATAAACAATGTCAACTGGATCCCCCTTATCCACATGCTTGTTGACACTCTCAAAAAATTCCAACAGATTAGTAAGGCATGATTTGCCCTTGCAAAAGCCATGTTGGCTCTCCTTTAGCAGCGCCTTCTCTTCTATGTGCCTATTAATTCTATCTTTTAGGATGGTTTCCATCACTTTACCTGGGACACATGTCAAACTGACTGGTCGGCAATTTCCTGGATCACCCCTGGATCCTTTTTTGAAAATTGGTGTTATATTCGCTACCTTCCAGTCATCAGGCACAAAGCCTGATTTGAGGGAAAGATTATATATTTTGGCTAGGAGATCAGTAATTTCATCTTTAAGTTCCCTGAGAACTCGTGGATGGATGCCATCTGGTCCTGGTGATTTGTTAGTGTTTAGTTTAACAAGACATGCAAGGACCTCCTCCCTGGTTATTTCTATCTGGCTTAATTCTTCGCTTTCCCTCCCTACGAAGATAGGCTCTGTTTTGGGCATGTGGTCTCTGTCTTCTTCAGTGAATACTGGAGCAAGAATTCATTGAGTCTCTCTGCAATCTCTGTTTCCTCTTTAATAACCCCTTGCCTTCCATTGTCATCTAATGGTCCAATGGCCTTCCTAGTTGGGTTCTTACTTCTAATGTACTTAAAGAAGTCTTTGTTATTTCTTTGAGTATTTTTAGCTATACGCTCCTCAAAGTCTTGCTTTGCTTTCCTGATTGTTGCCTTGCATTTGTTCTGCCAGAATTTATGTTTCTGCCTGCTGTCCTCATTCGGACAAGCCTTCCATCTTCTAAATGAGCTTTTCTTGCTCTTGATCACTTCCCGAACAGCTCCTGTAAGCCACATCGGAGTCCTCTTGGACCTGGCAGTGCCCTTTTTCCTTTTGGGTATGCATTCCAATTGAGCCTCTGTTATTGTTTTTGTAAACAGCCTCCATGCCTCTTGGAGTGTTTGGACTCTCTCAATTTTCCCTTTCAGCTTCTTTTTTACTAGTTTCCTCAACTTTGGGAAATTTCCTTTTTGAAAATTTAAGGTCTCTGTGTTAGATTTTATCAGTGATTTGCGGTCTATGATCAAGTTAAACATAATTGAGTTGTGGTCACTGTTCCCTATTGGATCAGTCACATTAACATCTTGCACCAGATCCTGAGTATTACTGAGGATCAAGTCAAGGATTCTTGTACCTCTAGTTGGGTCTTCAACCATCTGTCCCAGGGAACAATCATTTAGCATATCTAGGAACTTTATCTCTTTATCATGTGCTGAACATCAACAGTTCACCCAGTCTATGTGAGGGTAATTGAAGTCCCCCATTATAACCAGGCTTCCCTTCTTGGATGCCTCCTTTACAACATTCTCCAACTGCCAGTCTCCCTCAAGAGTTTGGGTCGGAGGCCGATAGTATATGCCTACTGTTAGACCATCCTTGTGGCCTGGTACTCTTACCCACAGAGCTTCTAATGGTGACTCCAAATCACCTAGATATTCCAATTCATACGATTTTATCACTTCTTTGACATACAAGGCTACACCACCTCCCATTTGCCCCTTCCTATCCTTCCTGTACAGTTTGTAGCCTGGGATAACTGTATCCCATTGGTTATCATCCGTCCACCAGGTTTCAGTGATACCAATAATATCAATATTCTTATCTATTGCTAAGTATTCCAGCTCCCCTATTTTGTTCCGGAGGCTTCTGGCATTTGTATACAAGCATTTATATATGCTTTTCTGACACAGTCTTTTGAGTCCAGTTGCATTGTTAGACTGCCTCTTGCATCCTTCTGCTAGAGTGCTGGTGACTAGCTCCTTGCTCTGCTCAGTAATTTTTGCATCCTCCTCACTACTCAAGTACACACTTTTCCGAACCGGATGCTGCCCAGCTCCTGTCGACTTTCCCCCAGTTATCAGTTTAAAAGCTGCTCTGCAGCCTTTTTGATGTTGAGTGCCAGCAATCTGGTGCCATCATGGTTCAAATGCAACCATGGTTGCATTTGAACCATGGTTTTCGTCTTTCTGAGGGGCCGGACCCAGTCGGTGTGGTTGGAGAGTGAGAGGTCGAGTCCTAGGCCCCTAAAATATGGGGTGCCTCAGGGTTCGGTACTCTCTCCTCTCCTATTTAACATCTACATGAAGCCGCTGGGTGAGATCATCCGTTCCCACGGGGTGCGGTACCACCAGTATGTGGATGACACACAGTTGTACATCTCGGCCCATGGGGACCCCAGTGATGCAGTCAAAGTCCTTTCCAGTTGTCTGGAGGCTGCTGGGGTCTGGATGGGGGCAAATGGGCTACAGCTGAATCCTATCAAGACTGAGTGGCTATGGATAGGGGGTCCTGCGTTATCCCGGGAGCTACCATCTTTGCGGTGCGCAACTTGGGGGTCCTCCTAGATTCGCGGCTGCTGCTAGAAGAACAGGTGGCGGCTGTGGCCAGGAGGGCCTTCGCCCAACTTCGGGTGATTCGCCAGTTGCGCCCGCTCCTGGACCGGGACTCTTTGCTCATGGTCACTCACGCTCTGGTGACCTCCAGACTAGACTACTGTAATGCGCTCTACATGGGGCTGCCTTTGATGACCATTTGCAGCTGGTCCAGAATGCCGCGGCCCGGGTGGTGATGGGGTGTGGACGTTATGCCCATGCCTCACCACTGCTTCGGGGGCTGCACTGGTTACCAGTTTGTCTCTGGGTGCAATTCAAGGTGCTGGTTTTGACCTTTAAAGCCCTACATGGTAGTGGGCCAGGGTATCTTAGAGACCGCATCGCCCTAAGGACATCTGTCCGTCCAACCAGAGCGGACCGGAGGGGCTCTCTAATTGTGCCATCGGCCAGGGGGGTCGCCTCTTGGCACGAGGAGGAGGGCCTTCTCCGTGTCCGCACCAGCCCTTTGGAACCTCCTGCCTGTGGAACAGCATCTCCAGACGGAGTTGTTGCCCTTTAGGAAGGAACTAAAGACCTGGCTGGCGGGCCAAGTTTGGGGTGTGGGTGGGGATGGGGTACCGTTGGGTGGTTGGTATAGAGAAGTGTGCCTTCCCCCAAGGTCCCTTTGGTTCTTGCACACCTTTTAGGGGTGGGTTTTGTAACTTTTAACTTTGTTTTATCATGTGTCTTTTATGTATTTACTGTCCGCTATGTAAACCGCCCTGAGTTGGGTTGCACCTGAGTGGGCGATATAGAAGAGTGAAAAATAAATAAATAAATAAATAAACCCATCCCTCCTGAACAGATTTAGCTTGTCCCAAAATGTTCTCCAGTTCCTGACAAATGTGAAGCCCTCCTCTCGACACCCCCACCTCATCCACGCATTGAGGAGCCTAAAGTGCCAGCAATCTTGCACATTAAAGGCAGTGGTGTTCTTTATCAAGTCCACCCATCTGTCTTTCCCATGGTACGTCTTCTTCTTTTCATTACGCCTTTTCCCTTTTCACAACTTTGTTCTCCTTTCCAGGAAGTCTCCACTTCTCAAGGGATACCCAAAGAACAATATATTTTTCTCGATGTACTTTGGGTTTTTCCGACTAGCCCAGGAGTGGACAGGCTAGTACCGTGATAGCAAACGTTGACACTCCAGATGTTCTTGGACTTCAATTCGCAGTAAACCCATTTGTGTAGCTTGACAGAGACTTGGGCTTCTGGGAATTGAAGTCTAAGAACTCCAGGAGTGCCAAGGTTCGCCATCCTGGGCCTAGGAACAAATGGAGACACCATCTATCAATATCTAGAATCACCTCTGCCTCTGTAAACCTTTCAGGAAAGCCACAGCCTGTGGTGGTGAAATGAAATCCTGTGGATGATCAATTAAGACTTTTAGCACTCTGCATTTCATTTTCTTTCCTTTTTTTGTTGACGAATGCCGGGTTTCCTCTGCCACATGCCTCCAGAGAGGAAATTTACTGGCTCTGTAACCAGCCTGGCATAAGAACGGTTGCCAGACCGAGTTGTCATAGAAACCTGTGAGTCCCTAATAAGGGCTAATTAATAAAGCACGAGGCAGGCTGGCAGTGAACGAGCATGGGTAGCGAAGAGCACCGCACAAAGTAGATAGCAGTTGGTTTCTCTTCTTGTGTTGTGTAACAAACTGGGAAATCTATCCTACATTTAAGGTTTTCGGACTAGGCGTACCTGACCGCAATGCAGGAGATCTGGTTTTATATACTTAAAAAAGGGGGGCTTTCAAAAAGCTTGGGAAAGGTATTACTGTACTTTCTGGAGCTACACTTCTTAGAGTTTCTCGCCCAGCATGGCAAGAGTTTAATTCAGGGGTGCCCAAACTATGGCCTGTGGGCCGGATCCGGGCCCTGATGCCAATTCTTCCGGCCCATGCTAGCCTTGTCACTCCCGGAAGCTGAACTTTCGCTTCCGGGAGCAACAAGGGTGCCGTGGGCCGGGTGAATTGGCATCAGGGCCCTGGATCTGGCCCATGGGCACCCTTGGTTTAAGCAGATAAAATAGCAGCTTATAATTATCTCATCCTGTTGCAAAACAGTTTGCAAGGTGTGTTTTACTTCCGCTTCAGTGGGAGGAACTACATGACTGGCCTGCTAAGCCTCATGACCGGCCCATGCCCCAAAAGGTTTGGGCACCCCTGGTTTAATTCAAAGGGGTTTCATTTCCAAAGTCTGGGCTTTCCATATCTGCCTGGCTGCTGCTTTTTTTTCCTTTTGTGCCACCTTCTTGGGTTTTTTCCCGTTGGCTAAACTTAAATCCTCATTGGTGCATGTTTCTGGCAGTAATCAGCAGTAATCAGTAAATGAGCCCATGGATTCTGTATCTCTCCACATTCACACAGTATGTTGTTGTCTGTCAGCAGCCGCCACTTGAGCATGTTGGTCTTACATTTAGGGACTCTGATCCTCAGCCTGTTCAGGGTCCTCCAAGTGACGTCGGGGAGGTTGGGTTCCTCAGCCATGTCCTCCTTTCATGATGTTCCTTGCCCATTGAGCTCTTTCCTCCACCTTCTAATTTGGTTTTGTTCTTGTGTACCCTCAAGAGTGGTTGTTCTTGCCATAAAGCTCTTCCTGGATCTGAGCATTTGAATTGAGGCTCAGATCTGTTCAGAGGATGCTGAGTTCTCTTGCTTAGTTCTCTCGGCGTCCGCTGCTACTTCTCTCCTGATCTTCGGTGGAGCAATACCAACAAAAAATTACATTTTCTCAACTGGTGTAGGTTTAAGGCACCCTGTCACTATGCGCCTGGGTGCTGATCACCAGTGCCATTATATAGGTGCAGGAACTGCCAGATTTGGGCAGATTGGTGTCTTTTTTTACTCAGACCCCTAGAATTCTGCGGGCAACTGACCTGTGGTCCAAAAACATAAACCCCCACACTTCTAACTTACTGCTGTCAGTGGAAACCTTATCAGCTATATTGATGTAGTTTAGGATCCTGTAGTTTAGGACTGCAGTGGCTAAAGTGGCTAAGACGCTGACTGGGAGGTGGAAGGTCAGCAGTTCGATTCAAAAGTACTACAGGTTGGAATGAGCTCCCGTCGTCTGTCCCAGCTCCTGCCAACCTAGCAGTTCGAAAGCAAGAAATTGCAAGTAGATAAATAAGGACCACTTCGGTGGGAAGGTAAAACAGCGTTCCGTGCGCTCCGGTGTGTCTAGTCATGCCTGCCACATGGCCACAGAAACGTCTGCAGAAGCAGACAGCGCTGGCTCTTCGGCTTTGAAACAGAGATGAGCACTGAACCCTAGAGTCGGATACGACTGGCTTTCGAGCAAGGGAAACCTTTACGTTTACTAGGATCCTGCTACCTATAAAGGAAAAGTTCATAGACCCCAGAGTTCACCAGCGTGTGATGATTGGTAACTTTCCAAGATCTATTCCATCTAACATACTATTGATTAGTACACATATAAACTCAAGGAAAATGCAAAAGCAAAACTCCCATAGTTGATGAACTACCTTTCTGCACTCTATGCGACTATACTTCCAGATGGCTAGACAGCCCTGGACACGGTTCCTTCCCGAAGTCATCCTCCACAACTGGATATTGTCAGTGCAGAGTGGAAATATTTTGTTTGTCAAAGTATTCCGTCCTTATTTGAACTGTCCCAAGAGGTCAGAGCTTTGCAGTTTAAGGTTTTCCTGGTCACCAGATTTCTCCCATGCTGGAAAAAGCTTCATTTGTGGGTTTCTACCTGTTATGCCGGAACTGCGGTGGTTTAGTGGTTAAGACGCTGAACTGGACAACTGGAAGCCCGGCAGGTCAACAGTTTGAGACCCGGGTGCTGCACGACAGAGTGAGCTCCAGTCTCTGCCCCAGCTCCTGCCAAACTACCAGTTGGAAAGCAAGAAATTGCAAGTAGATAAATAGGTACTGCTTCGGCGGAAAAGATAACAGCGTTTCGTGTTCTCCAGTGTCTAGTCATGCCTGCCACATGACCATGGAAACGTCTGCAGACACAAACAGCGCTGGCTCTTCAACTATACACGGAGGTGAACACTGTGTCTTAAGAGTCAGACACAACTGGCTTCCGAGCAAAGCCGATCTTTACCTTTACGTACCTGTTACGCCACAGTAAATGTCACTGAACTAAAGCTACCTGTTTCTTACCCACAACAAAACATTGTAGCTGGCAAAAAAAGCAAATGTTCACCAGCATGCTTTTTTTGGATAGAGCTCACCCACAGGTCATGGTGTCAGGGATGTCTACTGGGGCTTGATTTTAAATCTAAAGGTGTTTCTGCAGGAGAGATGCAGTGAAATGTGACTGAACAAATGGCATTGCTGAATATGTGCAATTAAATTTTCTCTTCTGCTCTTACGTTTATGGTAATCGTATCTAATCAAGAGACCACAAGAAAGCTTGACTCACGTGGGAGCCCCTGTGGATAATGGAACTCTTCCTCTTATGGCTCATCATCCTCATGTACAAGGGGGCAAGAAAACGGGAGGACCAGGAGGTGGAAATATTTCCCTCTATATTCTTTTTATTTTCTGATGCATGTATAGGGTTTTAATAAATCAGCCATGGTGAGTGGGTGGCCATCCATCGTCCATCATCCTGAGCCAACACAGCCAATGAAGAGAGAACTACACTTCCTTAAACCCCTACTGCACTCTGCTCACAATCCGAGTTCGATGCCAACAGACTCCAAGTTGACTCTGCCTTCCATCCTTCTGTGGTTGTTAAATGAACACCTGCTTTGTGGATGGCAAAATGCTAATTACCTTCTGAACCACCCAGAGAGTGTACTAAGCATTATACAAGTATAATAGCTATAGCTGCTTTATCCATACATTGAGTGGGTTGTACTCCTCGTTCAAGGGATGGCAGAAAGCTAGAAAGCTTGTAAAAGTGACTTATTCAGTGACAGCTCCCAGAATCTACCATCAGGAGTTGCCTTTCCACACACACACAGAGAGTACTGTCTCACAACAATCCTGCGAGGTAGACCAGAAACCATCAAGTCCCGTCTGATATGCTAACCACCGTGCCTTTCTCTAGCAAATGCAGGATAAGATACTATCCAATTTGTTTTCTGGGTTCTTCAACCATAATGTTCAAATTCTCTGGGAAACTTCTTAAAATGGCATTACTCTGGGGAGTTTTGATCTGATAAGCTTTAGGTAAAGGTCACCATTGCTTGAAAGCCAGTCGTATCCGACTCTAGGGTTCAGTGCTCATTTCTGTTTAAAGCCAAAGAGCCAGTGCTGTCTGCATCTGCAGAAGTTTCCTACTGAAACGGTACCTATTTATTTACATGCAATTTCTTGCTTTCGAACTGCTAAGTTGACAGGAGCTGGGACAGAGACAGGAGCTCACTCTGTTGTGCAGTACTCGGGTCTTGACCTGACGACCTTCTAGTCGTCAAGCTCAGCATATTAACCACTAAGCCACCACAGTCCCTTCTGATAGCTTTGGTGCAGGCCAAATATGCCATTCAACAGGGACCTGTTAGCTGCAGAACTGCTAGCTCTTAACAGCATACTACGTTAATATTTACATCCTTGCCTCCTCCGGCTTTGATTCTAAATCCCTTTGGAGGCAATTAGGGACAATTATTCAACAGCATCTGTCTTCCCTGAAGTTAAAGAGTCGTGGCCAGGGAGTTTCGTCTTTCTCCAAAGGGTTCCATCCTTCCCAGGGGTCAGAAAGCAAAGTTTGGTATCGTTGTCCACCCAGCATCATTACTTTTTTTAAAAAAGGATTCTCTCTTTCATGGCAGCTAGAATTGTCGGAATGCATCATGGCAGATTATTAGGGAGTTGGGAGAGGGAATCCGAGTACCGTATATATTCAAGTATAAGCCGAGGTACCTAATTTTGACCTGAAAACTCAGGAAAATAGATTGACCCGAGTATAAGCTGAGGGTGGGAAAAGCAGTAGCTAGTGTGTTTTTATAATCAAAATACATGAAAATATGGTAACATTAATTAAATTGTTGGCACATCTCAATCCCACACAGTTCTGGGACCCTCGTGGTCATTGATCCGAGTATAAGCCGATTCCCCTTCTTGGGGCTCATTTTTGGGGCTAAAAAACCCAGCTTATACTCGAGTATACTGTATATAGTATAAATATTTAAAAAATCAATTACTGGCAATATACATGGATATGTTCTGTGGGTCCCTTTTACTAAGTTGACTCAGGCTTCCATCCTTCCAAGTTGGGTAAAATGAAGACCCAGCATGTTGGTGGCAAAATGCTAATTAATGTGAACCACCCACAGAGTGCACTAAGCATTATGGGGGTAATATATAAAATAAGTGTGATTGTTTTGCTCTGCTTTGGCTGGGAAAGAGCCTAGTCGGGTTGCTTGACCTGAGAGGTACAAACTGAGTTATGGACACCAAGGAGCCCTGGTGATGCGGTGGTTAAACTGCTGTACTGCAGTCAAAAAGATTGAGAGTTCAATCCTGACCAAGGCTCAAGGTTGATTCAGCCTCTTCCATCCTTCCAAAGTCAGCAAAATAAATACCAAGCATGTTGGGGGTAAAATGCGAATTAACTTGTAAACCACCCAGAAAGTGCACTAAGCACTAAGTGTGATTGCTTTGCTTCAAACTTTATGGTTAAGCAGGAATTTCCAGCACTCTCAGGTCAACCGTTTGTATATAAGTGATGCCAAAGATAAAGAATTTTGGTAGACAAATCCTGTGTTGGTAACTGCGTAGGATGCAAATCCGCACATTAAGGTGTGACCCAGGTCGCACAACATGCAAATGAGGCTGGCCAGATGTGAAGGATTGTCGCAGAGGTGGCCAACCTTGGCCCTCCAGGTATTCTTGGACTTCAATTACCAGAAGCCCAATTCAGCACTCTTGTTGATCAGGGCCTCTGGGAATAGAAGTCCAAGAACATCTGGAGTGCCAAGATTGGCCATCACTGTACGGCAATTCCATCTGGGCAAGTTTCATTGCCTGTGATCTTCATGGTGAACATATATACCGGGTTTTTGGAAACTTATCTCCAATCATCTCCAGTCAGTGTGTGGTTGGTGGAAATGCAGGTGTGTGGTTTTGACACATCTGGAGGCTGTCATGTCAGAGATGAAAGCAAGGTGTACCGTATGCTCAAATTTGGACCTGTTTTCCAGTCTTCAAGAACTCAAGGCCTTACTGGTTCCTTTTGCAAAACCTTTTCGATAGCAGATGTGAAGGTGTGCATCTCCGCACAGTTGCATCTGTGCATGCGCATAGGACAGTTTCCACAGTCTCCATCACCTTCTCTCTCTCTCTCTGTCTCTCTCGGTGCCAATCCTTTCCTTGCTCTCTGATAACGATTGCTCCTGCCTGCTGTATGCCTCATCATAACAGCCAGAGCGATGCAAAAAAGGCAATTACACCTGCTAAGGGAATAGGAGGGAGCAATTATATATGTGGAAAGCAGAGGAGAAAAGCCGGAGAGAGGCACTGAAGGACAATAGCACTGCGAGGAAGAGGCAGCGGAGGGGGTGAGCCATTCACACCCCTTTTGCAACCGATCCCCCCTTCCCCTTTGGGTGCAGAGAGAGAGAGAGAGAGAGAGACCCCCGCTTCCATTGGGATATTCTTTTGTGGTCTGCTGGTGCCGTTGTCGGACGGACAAAAAGCCCCCTCCCGGCGCACCGCATGCTGCAAATGGTCAGGACCCTTGCCCAGTTCACCATCGCATTGGAAGACATGCGTGAACTCGGGGATGCTTCGGAGCCAACCTCGACCGCCTCTTCCTTGGTTGGGGGGACAACAGAGGACACCCCCGAGAAACACAGCGGCAGCCATGGGGGAAGCAGCCCCACCCGGAATGGCACCACTGAGGTGATGGGGGAAAGTGGGCAGGGCAGTGGGGGGGGGGATTTGGATGGTTGCAGGGCAAATTCGCCCCTTCCCCCCAAGAATTGGTGGGTTGGGTTCTTGGGGGAGGCATCCGTGTGGTATGTCAGGGCTTGGTTCAGAGAATTTCCACCCAGGTGTGTGGACAGATGTCAAAGGCTGTTCACATGTTTGTGGGCGAAAAGATGGTCCCCTGGCCAGACTCAGAAGATGGGTGGCTTGTGGTTAAAGGGTGATAGGGTAATGGTTCTGCTAAGGAAGCGGACGGGCTTTCAGGATCTCCCTCAATCTGTAAAATAACAATTGTTGGGGAGAGGGGGACAGGTGGTATCGGGGAACCAGTGGGTGGAGTTGTGCCAGGAACTCTCTTGCTGGGAGGGGGCCAGTGGCAAACACAACCCAGCTTCTGCTCAAGATGTGGTTTGCATCCTGCCAAGAGGAGCTTCTGTTACCTGAGGCTGGTAGCTCTACAGGTGCCCACCTGTTGGGGTCCTGGCAGGTTGAGCAGGTGGTTTCTTGGGATGCAGAAAGCATCTTGTTGTGATGCTGGAAAATGCTCTTTCTTTGAATTATCATGAAAATGCTTCTTTGCTTCGTTGCAGAGGGCTTCTCATGTATAGAAGATACCTTTTTCTGTTCCAGATGTTTTAAGTCAACCTCTACCACCCTTGCTTGGCCAAGTTACCAACAACACCAATGAAAGCGATTGCCACTCCTCTTGCAAATCTGTGCTGAGGAGAGAGAAAGGAAATACCCCATTCCTCCGTCTTTTCCCTACTAGTTGTATTTTGGAGTGACACCAGAGTAATCTGGAAGCCTCATTTTCTTTTGTTTGTTCACTGCTGGCTTGAGAGCACCTGCGATGAAGATTTTTGCAACCTTCTGGGCTGAAACCGGGGTCTTCCTCTGAATGGTTCCATCTCCCCAAGCTTGGTCTTTGGCCAGGGAATCCCTGAAAGGGCACGCATGGCATGCATTCATTTTAGCATGCCGGTGAAAGGCATGGGAATGTTGCTAAGCCATGTTGAGTCTCCCCTGAATTGTGAAGTCAATTCATAAAGCAGCATCCATTTTGCCCTCTCAGAAATTCCTCTTCATTTCAGTGTGCTGGGGAAAATAAGAATTCCTGTCATTCTTTTGTATCTCAGTCACTGCAGGCCTGATAGGGTAGATCCGTGATGGCGAACCTTGGCACTCCAGATGTTCTTGGACTTCAATTCCCAGAAGCCCAAGCCCCCATGAATCCGCACAAATGGGTTTGCTACGATTCATCCGGCCCACGCCGCCCTCATCGCTCCTGGAAGCGGAAGTAAAACACGCCCGTACGGTTAAGGCATTTCCGGGTTAACCCTTCCTCTGTACGGGCGCGTTTTACTTCCACTTCCAGGAAAGACGAGGGTGGTGTGGGCCGAATGAATTGCAGTAAACCCATTCATGCGGATTCATGGGGGTTTGGGCTTCTGGGAATTGAAGCGGAAGTAAAATGCGCCCGTGCGGTTAAGACTCTTTCAGGTTAACCCTTCCTCCATACGGGGGCGTTTTACTTCCGCTTCCAGGAGCAACAAGGGCAGTGTGGGCCGGATGAATAGCAGTAAACCCCTTTGTGTGGGTTCACAGGGTGCTTGGGCTTCTGGGAATTGAAGTCCAAGAACACCTGGAGTGCCAAGGTTCACCATCACGGCCCTAGAGACAGATATGACTGGCTTTCAAGCAAAGGCAACCTTAGCTCTGGAAATCAGATGGGGATCACACACACACACACACACACACACACACACACACACACACACACACACACACACACACACACACACACACACACACACACACACACACACACACACACACACACACACACACACACACACACACACACATCTCTTGAGAGAGTGCCTTGCTGGCTATTCACATCTTATCTTCAACCTTTCTGTTTCTGAGTACAGAAGAGTTTGTTTGCGGTCAAATTTCTGTGGAATTCATACCATTGCCAGGATAGTGTGGTTTCATCTGACTTGATTTGCCACTGCACTGGTCAGTCTTCCCAGACCACTATTGCTCTAACCACGGAAGTACGATTCAGCGGTTTTTTGCGTACTTTATCTTCCAGGGTCCACATGCCACGTGAGATCTCTGCCAAGTGGCTCAGTCATCAATCACTTGATTGATTGTAATCGTGATGTCTGTTCCCCTTTTGCTATCAGCAGTTGAGAGTTAGGACTCTTGGACGGGTGGTGGTGGTTATATATATATATATTATTTCCCACCTCCAGCTCAAATTAAACTCTGGAGGGAAGTGTGAGTGTGTGTGAGAGAGCGAGCAAGAAAGGATGGGTGTGTCAGAATGGGATTGCACACATATGTGAATAGGTAGAAATGTTCTTTCCCACCCACCTATTTTACCACAAAGAACTTACGACCACAAATGTGGCCCTTCACCCAAGAAAAGATTGTCTGTCTTTGATTTAGCACAGGGATTCTCAACCTGCAGCTGTGGCACCATTTCATGTGGCCCCGAACCGCCTCCACCACACCAGAAATGGCCATCCGGCCCCTGAAGCTGTCTTAGGGAGTGTGATCCGGACCCTGCTTTAAAAAGGTTGAGAACCCCTGATTTAGCAGAATAAGGAAGGTGATCTTTGGGGTATCTTAGAACTGTTGATTCGTGGCTTGTTGAAGACTTTCTCGATGTTGTTCATTTTGTGGTCTTAGCAGGAGATTCTTTCTACCTCCTTTGGCTTGCTATGAGATCTCCCACATCCATCTTCCATGAAATCCAACAGTGTCACTATAATCCTCTGTTTTGCTAAACTTGTGATTTATTCCCAGGTTAAGACTTTAATCTTTAGTCCAATGTTTCCCAACCTTTGGTTCTTGGACTTCAATTCCCAGAAGCCTAAGTCAATTCCCCCAAAGCACTGGCCAGCCAACGTATTGACTTAAGTAAGCCCCACATTGGGAACCACTGCTTTAGTCCCAAGCATATGTGCTAACTAGGAAGCAAATTCAAGAAGCATTAAAATGACTGGCATTAGTTGGACTTCCCTGTGAGTAAATGTGCTAAAGAACTAGTCTGAATGGAACTCCGACAATGTATCTAGTCTGTCGTTTATTTTATTTGGTTGATTGTTCTATTATTTTGTTGTTTTTTATTTGTCTGGGAAAGATCCCAGATGGGATGGCATAAAAATGTAATTAATTAATTAATCTGAGTGAGAGAAGCAGTTCTTAAAAGTGCAAAAATATCAGAATAAGCATTTAAATTCTTAATTCTCAGATAAATGCAGAATTCATAATGACCAGAACGATGATTTAAAACCCATGAAAGTAATGTTGTGTGGCATTTGTCAGATTTATCTCTTCCTATTCAGGAAGCTTTCAGGATCACTAGTACTAAAGTTGCCTCTGACAGAACTGAGAACCAACATACGGTTCTCCTCTGTCTTCTCCAGACTGAGTTCTTTTGCAATTGTTTTCTCTGCATGCGCACATATGTACACACATAAACGCATACACAATCCCTTTATATTTTGGAATCAAAGAATAAATTCAGAGTGGCCTTCCTTGTGGAATGGAACCAAAGAATTGTGGGTTTTCAGATTCTCTGTTGTCTCAGATGCATTGCCATTGGGATTATGCTCTCCTGTGGGTTTGAACTCCATCTGTTGCAAAACAGATTGCAAGGAGCGTTTTACTTCCGATTCTGGTGGGAGGAACAACGTGACCGGCCCGCTGAACCACATAACCGGCCCTGATATATAGGTTATAGTGACAGCTCTGATACTTACTTGGTTGATCTGTGTTTCACATGTCAGGTTGACGTGGCGGATCGAAGCATCTCCCACTGTGTCCGATCCCCTGCCAGTCTCATCCAGGGCCTTGGGAGCTTTGCCCTGAACTGGTCTTCCCGTCTGGTTGCTGGCCTTCCTAGTGGTTGCTTTATGTCAAGTGGCATCCATTCTGTGATAGCTTTCGTCCACCTTCCATCTTTGAAGCAGCACGCATGCCCGACCCAACGATGCCTTGCAAACTCAATCAACGTTGATGCTTGTTTTGCACCTGATCTTATCCGCAGTTCTTCAGTTGATATTCGGTCGGTCAACTCATTGTATGCATAGCATCCTTCGCTTGATTGTTCTTTGTGTTACATCGATTTTTGGGGTGTCAGCTTTTGTAGGTGCCCATGTTTCACTGCCGTATAATACAGCAGGCAGAATGGTGGTGTTGATGAGTTCAGCCTGTAATTTTCTCATTTTTGCTTCACTGCTAGTAAGTACAAAGCCTTATCTCAGGTAGAAATGGTGTTTTATATTTGCTAATTGTCTCAGAATCCACCGCATCTTATCTAATCGGAGCAGAATTCGGCATGGGAATGATTTCCGGTGCTATACAAATTAGGATGGCTATTTGCTAATTCTACAGGAAGGTGTCACACTATGACACATGCTATATGCCCATATGGTTCCAGAACCTGTGAAAAATACACCCACTGCTCTTGCGTGGGAGAAGCCTTCCTCTTTAGGAAAGCACGGCAGGATTGCCACATTTCATTTTCAGAGGGGATTTTTCTGCCATCAGAAGGGCTGTCCAGTTCACGTCAGACATAAAGATAAAGATCTCTTACGCATTTCACCAACATTGATATTCTTCACCCACAGTTAGCAGTAAATGGACAACAAACTTGGCAGCAGGCGCACAGGTCAAGAATTCTGATTAAATTATGAAAAACACATCTATTTTTTAAAAAAATAGTAGCCGTGTTAGTCAAGCATCTAATTTTGCGTCTGAATTAGCATGCTCAGTGCTGTGTAAATCAGTGTCCCTCTTTTGTCCTCTGATTTGGTGATGGAGATGTGTAAGCAATTTCTCTGGAGGAGGACTTTGGGTGCTGAGTGTGGAGCAGAAACAGGGCTGAAGGCAACCCAAGTACTGAGTCGGCCAGATAAAAAAATTCTCCATCCATCAGATCATTCAAACTTGGTAATTTCATTTCTAATTTCAACGTAAACACTGATGATTCTTTTATTGCATCTCACACATTAACTTTATCCACTTCTTCTCCGTTTCTTCTTTTACTCCCACCGGGTCGAGGGAACGAATCCACAAGGATCTTAAATTTTCCAAGTATATTTATACTTCATGAATTTTAGAACCATATTAGGGGGTTATTAAGATGCTAAACTTGATGACTGGAAGGTCAGCAGTTCAAGACCCGAGTACTGCATGACGGAGTGAGTTTCTGTCTCTGTCCCAGCTCCTACCAATCTAACTGTTCGAAAACAAGAAATTGCAAGTAGATAAATAGGAACTACTTCAGTAGAAAGGTACACAGCTTTCCTTGCACTCTGGTGTCCAGTCATGCCTGCCACATGTCCACGGTAATGTCTACAGCCCTGGCTCTTTGGTTGTAAACTGAGATGAGTGCTGAACCCTAGAGAGTCCTAATGGTCCTCGGTTCTGAATGGGCTGGGTGGGTGGGTTTTTTTCTATGGTTTTTTTTCTATGGCTTTCAAGCAAGGGCAACCTTTACCTTTGCCTAAGCATTATACAGTGGTACCTCATAGAATGATTTCAATCTGTTCCACGGGGCTCGTTGTTGTACGGAACAATTGCTATACGATGCATGCATCGTATAGCGATTTTCCCGATGGGATGCATCGTACAATGATTTTTATTTTTATTTTTTGCTAAGTGGTTTTTCCCATTGAAAAATTGTTGTATGATTTTTTTCCAAATTGTTATGCAGGAGGCCATTCCCCCACCAAACCTAATTGTTATGCGATTTCGTTGCTATACAGGGCGATTGTTGTATGAGGTTTCACTGTACTTTATTTATTGGATTTACATCCTCTTCTGTTTCCCAATAATGGAACCTAAGCCAGTCACCTGGCTGCCCTTCAGCTCTGTGATGAGTTATATATCGTAACTGGATATATAAAGTACAGCAAATATTACTAATGAAGACATATGTGCATGAGTAATAACTTAAATTAGCATATGCAGTTTTAAGGCAAACACACTCTTTTGGGGTTTTCCTTTTGTCCTCCATATCCATTTTGGTAATTCCTTTTTGGAGATGCACTGTGGGAATTTAGTTTAACAAATTGAAGTTTTAGAAAGGTTATTTTTTGTGATCATCAGAGTTTTTCTTCCTTAACAAACCCCCCCCCCCATCCCGAATTGTACCTGCCAACCTCCTGGTTCTTTGGGCCCTGTTTGTGCACCTGTATTTATGGCCGACAAACCTAAATCTTCATCCTCATCCTGGACAAATGATCTCTGTTCTAACATTTATTAATTATACTTTTCTGGTTTTTTTTTTTTAATTTTATTTTTTCCAAATATAACATAAAGAATTAAAAAAATCATAAAAAGACAAAACATTAAAAAGAAAAACACAACATCTTTAAAAAAAAACAAGTTTAAATAGGAGACCCTCCCATCGTCAGGCTAATTTTATTTATTTATTTATTTAAAATATTTCTATCCCGCTTCCATCACTCGAGAGTCCTAATGGTTCTTGGTTCTGAATGGGCTGGGTGGGTGGTTTTTTTTCTATGGTTTTATGGTGTCTGTTTTACTCTTTTTAACATTGTGAACCACCGAGAGTGGGAGTATATCCCAGTTGGGAGCGGTATAAGTCGAATCTATACCTATAAAATGGTGCGTAAACCATTGGAATGAGACAAAGGATGTTGCACCAGGCCCCACTAGCCCTGTCCAAGCCTCCGTGCACTCGCCCGAACGGGGTTCACAGGTAACTGTCGGGTTGAAATTTTTGGCCGGGGGGCAAGAACCCCCTGGACGCAAACAGTAAAAGGGAACTTCAATTCCCAACGTTCTTTGCGCCGCACCAGAGCCAATCAGGCTGAGCGGTGCAGCAAAAGGAACGTTCGGAAATGCGCCGCGGCCAATCAAAAAAAAAAAAGCCGCAGGAAAAAACTGCTGCAGTGACCAAACATGCGCACGCAAAACTACAAGCCCCAGCGTCCTGCGGGCCATTAGCGCGCAGAACTCTGAGGCAGCCGGCACGTGAAAAATATAATAAAACCCCGCCACCGCTGCCCTTACTTTCCATGAGCCAGGGATCGAGCCTGGCCTGTGAAAAAAAAGACCACCACCCCTTTTTCAACGGGCCAGGGATCGAGCCTGGCCCGCGGAAAAAATAAGAACAACCCCCCCCCCCCCCCGCCCTTTTCTTTCCACGGGCCAGGGGTCGTGCCTGCTCATGAAAAAAAAAGACCACCACCCCGCCCTTTTCTTTCCACGGGCCACGGATCAAGCCTGGCCCACGAAAAAAAAGACCTCCCCCCCAAAAAAGTACACAAAAAACATTCAAAAACAGTCACAAAAACAGTCAAAAAATCACAAAACCTTTAAACACCATTTAAAACAGCCAAGCACCATTGGTTCAAGGAAAAAAAAACCCGAAACCCTTTACTATCCAACAAAATTTTACAAAGCCCGGCACTGCCGGGCAAAATATGCTACTAAATAAATAAACAAACAAACATACAAACATATATAACTACTACATGCACACACACCAATGGGATGCTATATAACTCACTAAATATTCTATATACAGTATAGCATTTTACTTATAGATTTGTCCCCTCTTTCCATATTGTATTTTATTTTACTTTGGTATTTATATATACAGTGGTACCTCATACAACGAAAGCTCACATTTAAATCTAGGAGTTAGTCTTTAATTTAATTTAATTTTAATTTAATTATCACATTTATATACCGCTCACTCGGCCAAAGCCAACTCAGGGCGGTTCACAATAAAAATTAAAAACACAAGTTAAAAACAGTTAAAACTACCCACCCCCTAAAAACAAGGGCTGCAGGATCCAAAGGCACCATGGGGAAGAGTTCTTCTACACCAACCACCCAATGGAGGTTACCCTTCCACCTGCACCCCACACTTGACCCGCCAGCCAGGTTTTAAGATCTTTTCTGAAAGGCAGCAATTCCGTCCGAAGACGTAGCTCTGTTGGCAGGAGGTTCCAGAGGGCCGGTGCAGACACGGAGAAGGCTCTCCTCCTTGTGCCAGAGAGGCGAGCCCCTCTGGCTGATGGAACAATTAGAGAGCCCCTCCGGTCCGCTCTGGTTGGACGGACAGATGTCCTCAGGGCGATGCGTTCTCTTAGGTAACCCGGCCCACTACCATATAGGGCTTTAAAGGTCAAAACCAGCACCTTGAATTGCACCTGGAGACAAACTGGCAACCAGTGCAGCTCCCGGAGCAGTGGCAAAGCACGGGCATAACGCCCACACCCCATCACCACCCGGGCTGCCGCATTTTGGACCAGCTGTAGCCTCCGAATGGTCGTCAAGGGCAGCCCCTATCTAGAGCGCATTGCAATAATCTAGTCTGGAGGTAACCAGAGCGTGAGTGACCATGAGCAAGGAGTCCCGGTCCAGGAGTGGGCGCAACTGGCAGATCACCCGAAGTTGGGCGAAAGCCCTCCTGGTCACAGCCGCCACCTGTTCCTCTAGCAGTAGCCGTGAATCCAGGAGGACCCCCAAGTTGCGCACCGGGTCTGTCTGGGGCAAAATAGCCCCATCCAGAACCAACGATGGTAACTCCCGGGTTAACGCAGGACCCCCTATCCATAGCCACTCAGTCTTGCTGGGATTCAGTTGTAGCCCATTAGCCCCCATCCAGACCCCCACAGCTTCCAGGCATCTGGAAAGGACTTTGACGGCATCACTGGGGTCCCCATGGGCCGAGATGTACAACTGAGTGTCATCCGCGTACTGATGGTACCGCACCCCATGGGAACGAATGATCTCACCCAGCGGCTTCATGTAGATGTTAAATAGGAGAGGAGAGAGCACCGAGCCCTGAGGCACCCCCCATTTGAGGGGCCTAGGACTGGACCTCTCACTCTCCAACCACACCGACTGGGTACAACCCCTCAGAAATGAGGAAAACCAGGACCACACATTACCCTGGATTCCCAATCCTCGGAGCCGTCCCAGAAGGATACCGTGGTCAACGGTATCGAAAG
Organism: Bradypodion ventrale; assembly: GCA_035047345.1. Taxonomy (NCBI): domain Eukaryota; kingdom Metazoa; phylum Chordata; class Lepidosauria; order Squamata; family Chamaeleonidae; genus Bradypodion; species Bradypodion ventrale. The sequence goes on from JAWDJE010000003.1 coordinate 370,662,093, forward strand.
CCGCTGAGAGGTCAAGAAGAGCAAGGACGGATGGGTGACCACCGTCCCGCTCCCGCCAGAGATCATCCATCAGTGCGACCAATGCCGTCTCGGTACCATATCCCGGCCTGAATCCTGACTGAAAGGGGTCCAGGTAATCCGCTTCATCCAGCACCCCCTGCAGCCGACACGCCACTGCCTTCTCCAACACCTTCCCTAAAAAGGGGAGGTTAGAGACAGGCCTATAGTTGGTTAGGACAGCTGGGTCGAGGGAAGGTTTCTTCAGGAGGGGGCGCACCAAAGCATGTTTTAAAGGTGCAGGAAACACCCCCTCCCGCAATGATGCATTGATCACAGCCCCAACCCAGTCACCTGTCACCGTCTTGGAGGCTTTCACCAACCAGGTGGGACAGGGGTCCAATGGGCAGGTAGTGGCGCGCACAGCTGCAAGGAGCCTGTCCACTTCATCAGGGGCAACTGGCTCAAACCGGTCCCAGATGGTATGGCAAGACTGTACTCCAGCTCCCTCCGGACTCTCCCCATCCACGCCAGGATTAAACCCAGAGCGAATCCGATCGATTTTCTCCACTAGATGGTCAGCAAAGTCCTCAGCCGACCCCTGCCAACCAGGCACTGGGGTCCCCCTACCAAGGAGAGACCTGGTAACCCGGAACAGGGTGGCCAGGCGATTATCAGCGGAGGCAATAAGGGTGGTGAAGTATTGCCGCCTCACCACCTCCATCGCCACTAGATAGGCCCTAATAGCGGCTCTAGCTAGTGTCCAATCGGAGTCTCTCTGGGTCTTCACCCAGCGGCGCTCTAGGCGTCTCTTTGCCCGTTTGAGCTCCCGCAGTTCATCTGTGAACCACGGAGATGACCTAGCTCCATGAGCTCTGAGAGGCCGTAGTGGTGCGATTTCATCCAAGGCCGCTGTTGTCATCCTGTTCCACAGGTCAACCAGCGCCTCGGGCGAATCGTGTTGCCGATCCAGAGGGAAATCCCCCAGTTCCCTCTGGAATCCATCAGGATCCATCAGTTGCCGGGGGCGGGCCATTCTAATAGGCCCTGCCTCCCTACGATGAAGCGTCGCACCCAGGAAGTCTAGAGCCACCAAATAGTGATCTGACCATGGCACAGGTGTTATGTCTAATTTCCGTAGTCTCAGATCACTCTGCCACTGCTCCGACAAAAAGATTAAATCTGGTGTGTGGCCACTGCCCCTGGTCGGGCCCTGAATTACCTGAATCAGGTCCATATCTGCCATGGAAGCCATGAACTCCTGAGCCACCTCGGAGCCAGTCCCCAGCGAAGGCAAATTGAAGTCCCCCAGAACCATCAGTCTAGGGAACTCCAATGCCAACGCTGAGATGGCCTCGAGGAGCTCAGGCAGGGAGTCCCTTACCCTGCAAGGGGGCAGGTACAGGAGTAAGACTCCCAACTGACCCTTAAAGCCCAGACACAGAAGCAGGGCCTCACAACCCAGAATTTGTGGAGCGGTAGCCCTGGTGACTCCCAGTGACTCCCTGGCTATGATGGCAACGCCACCGCCCTTACCCTCATCCCTAGGCTGGTGCCAAATACTGAACCCAGCTGGACACATTTCTGACAGAGGAACCCCATCCTCTGGTCTCAGCCAGGTCTCAGTGATACATGCCAGGTCGGCCCGCTCCCCCATAATGGAGTCTTGTATCAGGGGGGCCTTATTACATACCGACCTGGCATTCATCAGCAGCAGCCTAAGGGCAGGGTCACCCTGGGTCAGCTGCTCAGGACCTAGAGGTGTAACCGTGGGGCAGGAACGAGGGACAGATACTAAGCATCTGCCCCGCATTCCCCGAGTGCGGCCCGCCCCTCGGTACCCGCTATATCGCCCCATGCCCATCACAACCCCTATATTGGGCTCCGGAGCCTCCCTGATAGCCTTGGACAGAATGCTGCCTCTCCTTTCTGGCTGGCCGAGCAGTCTCTCCCTCCCTCCCTTCCACCCCCATATAAAACCGCCCCACTCACTCCCCCCACCACCCTCCGCAAGGCTCCGGCGGTGATGGAAGTGGTGGGGCATTCTTTCAGCTCTACGTTGAGCCCTCAACTGTGGTGAGACATTCCACCCACAGTAGCGTCGGGGCATGGACGTAGCAGCGGCACCTGGCCTCCCATCCACCGGGACCAGATGTTGCGAGTCCCGAGGAGAGGTAAGACGGGTCCTCAGGCGGCGCGGGGCAGCATCCTTTGAGCCCTCCGGGGCTCGGAAGGCAGGGACGTAGCGGTGGCACCCGGCCTCCCATCCACCGGGACCAAGTGTTGCAGGACCCGAGGAGAGACAGGACAGGTCCTCGGGCGGCACGGGGCAACGTCCTTTGAGCCCTCCGGGGCATGGAAGGCGAGGCCGAGCACAGCGGCGGTGGTGGTTCGCCCGGCAAGCCCCCTCGCCTTTTGAGTCCTGGCGAGGGGGGGGAGGGCGGGGCCCAAAAACGCCGGCCGATGGCGTGGCCAGCGGGCCTCTTCGCCCCCGCCGGGGCCGAGCATAGCGGCGGCGGTGGTTCGCCCGGCATGCCCCCTCGCCTTTTGAGTCCTGGCGAGGGGGGGGAGGGCGGGGCCCGGAAACGCCAGCCGGTGGCGTGGCCAGCGGGCCTCTTCGCCCCCGCCGGGGCCGAGCACAGCGGCGGTGGTGGTTCGCCTGGCAGGCCCCCTCGCCTTTTGAGTCCTGGTGAGGGGGGGAGGGCGGGGCCCGGAAACGCCGGCCGATGGCGTGGCCAGCGGGCCTCTTCGCCCCCGCCGGGGCCGAGCATAGCGGCGGCGGTGGTTCGCCCGGCATGCCCCCTCGCCTTTTGAGTCCTGGCGAGGGGGGGGAGGGCGGGGCCCGGAAACGCCGGCCGATGGCGTGGCCAGCGGGCCTCTTCGCCCCCGCCGGGGCCGAGCATAGCGGCGGTGGTGGTTCGCCCGGCATGCCCCCTTGCCTTTTGAGTCCTGGCGAGGGGGGGGGAGGGCGGGGCCTGGAAACGCCGGCCGATGGCGTGGCCAGCGGGCCTCTTCGCCCCCGCCGGGGCCGAGCATAGCGGTGCCACAACGTGTTTTTTTTCTTTTTTGATATAGTCTAAAGGTTATTCATCAAGAAATAAGGATTAGTTTTTGATTATGTAACATAAGGCTGTATATTCAGGCATTGTAGTTTTTGGTAAATACGTTCCATTAATCCATTCACATTGTCATACTCTTCCAGAGGTTTCTGTAAGATTATTGGACAGTTTTTCTATCTAGAAAATATTGTCACAGATGCTTGTATTTACAGTTCTCAAAACTATGAATATATCTGCATTAGCTAAATGTGAGGAGGGAGGGGCAATCAGTAGAAATAACAGTGAAATCTTTTGAGCCTTTATATGTTCTTATGCGGGAAACCATGACTTAAACATAGTACAGTACAGTATTAACAAATCCACCTTGTGAGAATATTGAATTTCTGCCATACTGTGGTCACTCAAGTGGTTAAGACGCTGACTAGAAGGTTGGCAGGTCAGCAGTTTGAGACCCGAGTATTGCATGGCAGAGTGAGCTCCCATCGTCTGTCCCAGCTCCTGTCAACCTAGCAGTTCGAAAGCAAGAATCTGCAAGTAGATAAATAGGTATCACTTTGGTGGGAAGGTAAACAGCGTCCGGTGCACTCTGGTGTCTACGTATACCTGCTACATGTCCACGGAAAAGTTTGCAGATGCAGACAATGCTCTTTGGCTATTAACAGAGATGAGCACTGAACCCTAGAGTCAAATACGACTGGCTTTCAGGTAAGGGCGACCTTTACCTTTACCAAACCTCAGCTGTGTCTGTGGCATAGATCAAACCCTTGTTGCCTTTAGAAATTGCCTTTCCAGCCAGGTCAGTTCTAGCCTTTCTGAGGGTGCCCCGTCCAGTGTGCTTGAGTGTGCGCGCATGTGCGCATGCGAGGTGAGGTCAGGATGCATGTGAGGCTATTTTAAAATTATCAAATCAGGGCTCATAAAAATTGGTATCTGGACTGTCTCACGATGTATAATTAACTGGTGGTGTTTTCATAGCGAGCATCAAGGCTTTGGAGAAAAGAAGGATTAATAAACATTTCTTGGAAGACATCATTGCAACCTCCGCAGAGGGGGAGAAAAGAGGCAGGAAGTGGACATTTGACTCAAGCAGGCAGGGAAACTGGGAGAGAACCGGGAAAGGAAGTCCCAAGGGGCTTATTTCCACCCTCATGATTTATTTGTTTATTGCTTGTTTTATGATTTTAAAAACAAAGGGCTCCAGGCAGACTAACAGTAACAGAGCATGCACATTTAAAATAAAAGAGTTGCAGTGGTTAGGGACCTGGGAGTTAAAGGTTTTGCCCTTGTCCCAAAACCAGATAATTTTTTGTTCCACCTGACCTAACAGGGTTGTGGTTTTGAGGCCAGAATGGGGAGGTGGAGAAGAAGCCTCTATGTCCGTGATGGCGAACCTTGGCACTCCAGATGTTCTTGGACTTCAATTCCCAGAAGCCCAAGCCCCCGTGAATCCACACGAAGGGGTTTACTGCGATTCATCCGGCCCGCGCTGCCCTCATAAAGCACACCCGTATGGAGGAAGGGTTAACCCGGAAGAGTCTTAATCATCCGGGTGCGTTTTACTTCCGTTTCTGGGAGCGACGAGGGCGGCGCGGGCAGGATGAATCGCAGTAAACCCCTTTGTGTGGATTCAGGGGGGCTTGGGCTTCTGGGAATTGAAGTCCAAGAACATCTGGAGTGCCAAGGTTCGCCATCACTGCTCTATGTCTATGCTGCCTTCATCTGCAGGAAGAGCAGGATAGAAAATAATAACTAATAAAGGAAGCATTAAAAAGCCATAAAAGCAACAGATTTAGAATAGCTGCAAAGGAACATCAGTAGCAACAAACAACAACTAACAGTGCAAGATGGAAGAGAAGGGATTTGAGAAGATGACCAAATACAAAGATTTATGCATTGAGGTGGAGCAATTGTGGCAAAAGGAGAACTAAAAGTGTTCCCCCGTTGGAATTGGTGTTTTAGATAACAGTACGAAAAAACCTAGAAAATCATCTTTGTACTCTAAAACATAAATGGGGTCACCGTACAGCAAGGGTAGAAGACTGGCTTAGTGGGAACAACACAGATTTTAAGGAAATACTGTGCCTTGGTTTGTTGGCTGGCTGGTTGGTTGGATGGTTGGTTGGTTGGTTGGTTGGTTGGTTGGCTGGCTGGCTGGCTGGCTGGCTGGCTGGCTGGCTGGTTGGTTGGTTGGTTGGTTGGCTGGCTGGCTGGCTGGCTGGCTGGCTGGCTGGCTGGCTGGTTGGTTGGTTGGTTGGCTGGCTGGCTGGCTGGCTGGCTGGCTGGCTGGCTGGCTGGCTGGCTGGCTGGTTGGTTGGTTGGTTGGTTGGTTGGTTGACCATTTGCCCACCTGCCCAGCAGCAAGGTATTCTGGGCAGCATATGAAATACTGTAATTAAAATACACAAAAGGATGTAAGCTATCACAGAAATATCCTAGGTCCTTGGGGATGACCTGGTATTTAATTACCTAAATCCAGCCAGCATCTGATGACCTGTGTGCAGTGGAAATAATAACAATACATGGGCAAATATGTTAAGCCCTGTGACATTTTAAGCAAGAGTTGAGCTGAAACTCCACAGAGACAGAGAATGGACCTTGGTCCCCCTCCTATTGGGGTCTGGGAAAGAGGTGCCCCTAGACATGTTGTTTGCAACGTCATCTTGTTTATGTGCAGTGTGTGCTGGCTGTTTTGTGTTTTCACAGCAGCCAGAAGCATACGGGGTTTGGTATGATTTGGTATGTTTACCTACAGAGTCCTGACTGTTGAAGGGAACAACCATTGTGGAGGCCGGTAGTAAGGCCAACAGCAACAACAATTTGGTGCTTTTTGGGGGGTGGGGGTGGGGGTGTTGGGGTTACACAGAAAGAGCCTCCTCAAAGATTGTGGTATTTTTGAACCACAATCGGACATACCCTGGCAACGGCAACCTTGTGTTGTTGGCTAATCTTTCTCGCACTAGGTCAGGTGAAAGGAACTACGGAATGAACTCACCAAAAGGTGCCTTCATTTTGGCAGTTTCATGTCTGGCCTAGACATGGAAGAAGACATGCTTGTGGGGTGTTTTTGTTCAGTCATACAGTCAAGTTTGAACCTTTGAGACTTCATGGACCACCGCATGACAGGCTCCTCTGTCACCTGCCATCCTCCGTAGTCCGCCCAGATCTACGTCCACTACGTCAATTATACCATCTAGCCATCTCATCCCTTGCCACCCCTTTTGCCTTTGATCTCTCCCAGCATCAGGGCCTTCTCCAGTGAGTCCTCTCTTCTCATTTGGTGGCCAAAGTACTTGAGTACTTCAATATTTGTCCTTCCAAGGCGCAGTCAGGGTTGATTTCCTTCAGGATTGGCTGATTTGATCTCCTTGCAGTCCGAGGGAATCTCAAACGTCTCCTCCAGCACCACAATTCAAATGTGTCTATTCTTCTGCACTCAGCCTTCCTTAGGGTCCAGCTCTCACAGCCATACTGGCAAGACTATTGTTATAACTATGCCGACTTTTTATGTCTCTACTTTTTTAAAAAGTTGTCTAGGTTTGCCATAGCTGCTTATGTGGTAGGATATCCATTGTGGACAATGCAGGAGGACTGTTCTAAAACTTTTAAGTGAACCCTCAAGAGGTGACTTCCATGTCTACTGGTCTTCAGTAGGGCCGTGATGGCGAACCTTGGCACTCCAGATTTTCTTGGACTTCAGTTCCCAGAAGCCCAAGCACCCTGTGAATCCACACAAATGGGTTTACAGCGATTCATCCAGCCCACGCTGTCCTCGTCGCTCCCGGAAGTGGAAGTAAAACGTGCCCTACGGAGGAAGGGTTAACCCGGAAGAGCCTTAACTGTATGGGTGCGTTTTACTTCCGATTCCAGGAGCAACGAGGGCAACATGGGCCGGATGAATCGCAGTAAACCTATTCGTGTGGATTCACAGGGTGCTTGGGCTTCTGGGAATTGAAGTCCAAGAACATCTGGAGTGCCAAGGTTCGCTATCATGGCCATAAGGGCTGATATGGGAAGATAAGGCCCGTCAGATAGTGTGGACCCCAGTTATATAGGGACTTATAAGTCATGACCACCTCTTTGAATTGTGCCTGGTAATAGACTAGTGACCAGTGCAATTGTTGCATCAGGGATGTTATGTGTTCCATATAATTTGATGATGATGAAAAGACTAGAACATAGATGTCAAAAGGAAGTAAAGTACAGTACAACCATTATATCAATAGTTACATGAGTCCCCTGAATTCTTTAGGTCTTTTTTACTTGCAACCAATAATTGGTTTTGTCTGTTTATTTGCTTTGGACTCTAGATTGGGTCCCCAAATTATCTAATAACCAGATATTTCCTAATAAAATAACATAAAGTTAAAGTACTCAGAGTCACAAGAACATTTAGAGAGGTCTCAACCATGGTACATGAAGGTCAAAAGAAAGAACCTCCCTCGTGGCTGACGCTTCCAGGAAAACCTCCTAATGTTGTTGTGGTGGTTGTGGTTGTTGAACTGCAATTCCCAGGATTCTAGCTGTGCTGGTTGGGGAGTTATGGGAATTTCAGCCCAAAAATATCATGTTCCCAAAGCTCTAGTAGAACTTACACCAAGGGTTCCCAATCTTTTCACGCCACGGGCCTGACCACGCTCCTTGGACAGCTAAGCGGGCTGGACCACGCCCTCAGAAGCAGAAGCGGGCACATCTATGGCTGACATAAATGTGTCCACTTCCACATTTATGACATCTGTGGGATCATTTACTCATGCGTGGGCGCATTTTATGGCTGACATAAATGCGTCTGCTTCCACTTCATGAAATGATGCTGTGGGCCGGGGCCGGCCCACGGGCCATTAGTTGGTACCCACTGACTTACATGATCCAAAAAATGGGCATAGTTGGCGGGGAACAGATGCTGTACTGTCTTAGGGTCGTGGCATATCAGAGTGCACATAATACTGCAGAATGGCTCTGTGACTGTTTCGCCTTCCCTGTGCTGCCAAAATTTGGTTATTTCCCAGGGTTTCTGTGAGATTTTTCTCCCTTCTAAAAGCTTTAAATGACCTCTTCTCAAGCTTATTTGTTGTCAATACATGTTAACCCTCTCCCTTTATCCATGGGTTCAGTATCCATGGTTTTAATTATCTAAAAATATTCAATTTAAAAATTATTTTTATGACGCAATACCAAAACTGGCCACTAGAGGCCATTGTCTGCAATATAAGCCAAGGTTTGCTGTTTTAGGCTGTTTCAGGTATCCACAGAAGGTCTTGGGACATATTCCCCATGGATATTGGGGGACCGACCTGGAAGAGCCTTGAACTAAAATGTTTTGGCATTTCTCTTAACCTTTTGGTATGCCCATCTGGAATATGTCCCAGAAGGAATTCTCTGCAAATCAATTTGGCCATGGGTCTGAAAGACATTACCTGCTCCAACTGACCAGATAGCTTTACCTGGCATGCAGGGGCCTGAGCATACCTGCAGAGCAGTCCTGTGTTCGTTGGTGTCTGGTTCTTTCCCCAAAAGTTTTAGACTACTTAGCCTCCCTTGGGGTCAGATTCTCAGGAAGAGCAAGTTGCCTGCGTCGATTCTGGCATGATCCAATTCCAGGCTGCTCCATCTTTTGTTAAAGATCGCCGGGAGCATGTGCCGATGATGTGGAAGGATGCTTCTTACACCACAGCTTTCCTTGTGTCTCTGAAAAGGGAGATTTTGTCAAAGGGAGATTTTTGCTCCAGTGTTCATGCCTGTTGGTTTTTAGAAGTCCCTCCACCCCCAAAATAATAATAATAATAATAATAAATTGAAGGTTTCCAAGGCACGTTTATCACAGGGCTAATTGGACATAATTATTGGATTAAATGTATTAAGAAGCACAAATCTTGTTTGGAGCCATGTTGCTGCTGTTTTGAGACTCTTGGAGTCAGCAGAACAGGGGCAAGTAAAGCCCTTTCTGTTGCAAAAAAATAATGCTTGCTAGCTCAATACCCATAGGCAGAATGCCAGGGAGAGTTTTGGATAGAAATTCTCGAAACAATCCCAGCCCCAATACCTGATTCAAATTCTATCGGATCTTAGTATTATTTATTTATTTATTTATTTAAATTTATATCCCACCCACTTGCCCTAAGGCAACTCAGGGCGGCAAGGCAACTCAGGGCAGCCAAGTAGCCAAGCATTTTATTCTATTGACTGATCAACTTATAGGAGGAGGAGGAGGAATAATAATAAAATTAATACTCTGGTCCTCCTGAATGAAGGGAATGTGGTGGCTTAATGGTTAAGACACTGAACTTGATGACTGGCAGGTCAGCAGTTTGAGACCTGAGTGCGCAACCGAGTGAGCTCCTGCCTCTGTCCCAGATCCTGCCAGCCTAGCAGTTCGAAAGCAAGAAAATGCATGTAGATAAATAGGTGCCACTTCGATGGGAAGGTAAACAGTGTTCTGTTTAATTAATTTAATAGATTTAATTTAATAGATTTATATACCGCCCTATTCAAATGACTCTGGGTGGTGTACACTAAGACCAATATACAGGTAAAACAATTTAAAAAAAAACCCCATAAAAACATAACAATATTACTCACCCACCCCCGCCGTGACATCTATTATCTAAAAACAAATATAAAATCTTAAAAACCTTTAAAAAATCTGATGTCTAGTTATGCCTGCCACATGTCCACGGAAACATCTGCAGACACAGACAGCACTGGTTATTTGGCTGTAAAAATAGATGAGCACTGAACCCGAGAATCAGATACGACTGGCTTTCGAGTAAGGGTGACCTTTACCTTTATCTCATGAATTCTGGATTTATTTTTCATTCTGGATTGAATGCATCCAGAGTGCTCTGACATTTTGCTAATCCAAAACTCCTGGTTGACTTTATAAAACCAAGTTGTCTTAACATTTCTAACCCATAAGTGGCAAAGTATCACCAAATGTCAGTCTAACCCTGCGTCCCACTGATTGCCTTCCCTCTTTCCCGATCTGATGCCTCTCCCATCATTACCAGCCAACGCACTCGTACGGGTTGTGACATTGGCATCTGGATCATGAAGCATCTCAGTACATCTCAGTCCTTCCCACTCCTTCCCTTTCTGAAGGCATTTGCTATAATTATGGATACCTAAGGTCAACCTCCAGGTTGGAGAGATAGGCAGGATATCTCTCAATGCCATTTCCAGGGAATCCTCAGCAGGTGAAGGCATCTGCTTGGGAATAATACCCTGAAGCCAATGGTGAGCCACTGTGTGAGATAGGATGCTCGACTGGATCATGCGCTCCTGTGGCCTCTTCCAGCAAAGCTGTTCTTATGCTCTCTGCCAGGGCTGGCCCACCTAGCAACCAACGGTTGGAAAGAGAGGATGTTTGCCCGGGGCTCTAATCCTGCTTTGGACGTATGCCTGGGATTTGAACTCTGGCTGATGAAACACCATGTTCTCTTGGCTGAGCCAACGCTGTCGTTGTCACTGAGACTTCCAGCCCCGAAGCAGCTTGGTTTCTGGGTGAGGGATGGTGACACAGCCGGTGTGAATGGCTTGACACCGCAGAGGCGGAAAAAGAGACGCCTTCAAAAGCCTGGAGATGGGAAAGAAGGCTTCCCAACTCTAGAGGGTCAGCTTGGGGGTCAAGATCTTGGCCATGCTGCCGTTGGAGCCTTTTGGACAAAACAATGTTATAGTCCTCATGGTTTGGAACATTAACTCACGTATGCAATGACAGGGTTATCCACGGGGATGCTAGACAGATTCCTGTGTCTCAAGATACAGTCATGGCTTAATAGCAATTAGCAATTACTCTTTATACTTCCCCGTGGCACTTAGAGCTCTCTTTGGGCGGTTTACAAGTTAATTAGCATGAAGATTGTCCTGGGAACAATATAATGCAGTAGCCTTCCTTTTGCCTTCTGCACTATAGCATGACCCCCCTACCACTCATCCAGTCCCTTGAGTCACTTTCTAGTCCTGAGCCCGTTTGGCACACAAAGTCCTCATTGGCCCCAGGCCAGGATGGATGAAGCTGCCGCCCTCCATCAAGTTGGGTTCAAGTGGGATTTAATCACCCTTCCTTGTGGACTTAGCCACCCAAGGTAGTCAGGTTTATTTAACTGCCTCCTGATACTCGGCGTTTAGTCGCTGGCAGTAGGGTCTACTCTATTACCATAGCAGGATAACCTGGCTAGACTTTAATGACCTGAAACAATAGTAGGTGGCACCGTTTTGTGGGGAACAATATCGGCTCGAGAGATGAGATTGGCAATAGTATGCGTTTTCCTGAACCTTATGGTGGGTCGTTGTTGGCATCCCGGTATAGAGTCATGTTAAGGGCGAAAGGAAATTCCACTCAATACCGAGATTATACATTGGCAGCAAATAAAATATCTACTACTTTAAGTAATAGAGGTTATCCCAGGAGCATTATTCAAACAGCTCGCAATAAAGTCAACTTACGTCCCAGAAGTACCCTACTTGAAGACAATATTAAACCATCTCCGGCTCAGCCTGCTTTATTTTGGTCATTGGATTACACCCCTCTGGCCAACCGGATCAAGCATACCATCTTGAGGCACTGGCACATCCTTGACTCTATACCGGGATGCCAACAACAACCCACCATAGGGTTCAGGGAAACGCATACTATAGACTTTAATGACCAGCATGACCCCTGGCCAGAAGAACCCAGAGGAAATGGGATTTTCAGTTGAACAACATCTCGTAGGCTGTGCTTGCCAGTGCTGTGCTACTGAGCTTTACAGGTGTCACAGAACTCTCCGTGGTTGTTACCTTAAATATTACTTCAGAAACTCTCATAGGATCACCAACAATTTGGGCGCAGGGATGAAGGAAACTAGGGTTGTTTTGTGCATTTGTAAGACCGGAAATGTCTGCAAACGCAGACAGCACTGGCTCTTCAGCTATAAACAGAGATGAGCACTGAACCCTAGAGTCGGATGCGACTGGCTTTCGAGCAAAGGTAGCGTTTACCGTTAAGACTGTGGTGACTTCCAGTCATCAAGTTCAGTGTCTTAACCACTAAGTCACCACAGTCTTAATGGTAAAGTTTACCCTTGCTCGGAAGCCAGTCGCATCCGACTCTAGGGTTCAGTGAATCCACACAAATGGGTTTACTTACTGCGTTCAAAACCAGAGTACTACACAGTGCATACGCAAGTAGTAAACCCATTTGTGTGGATTCACAGAGACTTGGGCTTCTGGGAATTGAAGTCCAAGAACACCTGGAGTGCCAAGATTCGCCATCACAGGCCTAGGTGGAGGGCATTTCGAGTCAGAGAACACCCCTGATCCCTCCTAGATTTACAGGGATTTGCAGAGTTATAAAAGGAAAACGAATGCCTCCTTTATCCCTCTGCTCTTCCACCAACCCATTCCTGCAGCGAATTGGTTCTGTATTACTCACTAATACAATTAAGAGTGAGCCCTTTCCGATTTAATTGCCAAGATAAAGAACGGTGGCTTGAATTCCTGAACCACAGAGAAGGCTGGTGAAGACAGACAGGAGAAGCAGGAGGACATATTACGGCATTTCAGATATAAACGCATGTACAAAGCTGCATGGCAGTGATTCACCTCGTCAACCCCATTGTGTCAAATCTTGTGTATTGTTGAGTTGGCAAAGTTACTCTTTAGGCTACATGATGTTCCCAGCCAGAATGACTGTGGGGATTCAGAGAAACTGAGAGTCCTATTCCACGAAATGGGCCATTTTGCAACATTGCCCGGTCTGTCTAAATGAGAGCTTTTGGGTGAGGGATATTGGAGATTTTATTGCCGAGCAAAGTCCCTTCCTAATTTGCTACATTTTCCTCTGGTTGCAAATGTTGGACACAAATTTCTAATAGGGAGGAAGCCAAAATGGGGCCACTGAGAAACAAGAGGAAAATCTAATTACATTTCTGAATCTGGAGTTCTCATGTAGAATGACAGAGGCATTTGAAACCTCCTCACACACTTCTATGACTCCAGTATATCAACGCAAAAGCAAGGCAATCACACTTATATCATGACTCATTGCATTTAGTGCACTCTCTGAGCCGTTCACAAGTTAATTAGCAATTTTGCCCCCAACATGTTGAGTACTTATTTTACCAACCTTGGAAGGATGGAAGGCTGAGTCAACCTTGAGTCCTGGTCAGGATCGAACTCATGATCTTTGGAATGCAGGACAGCAGTTTAACCACTGCGCCATCAGGGCTTCTGGTGTTAAATATAGTATATGTGTTAAATATAGGGCTCACTGTAATTCACATCTCTTTCTCTTCTTTGCTCTCTCTTTTACCCCACCGGGTGTCAAGAGGTCGCATCTCCTTGGTTGGATGAAACTTCATGCTTGCATTACTTCCTTGTGCGGTTTTGCATGAGACCACTGATGTTCTCCCTCAACCTTCAATCACAACTCTTACTCTTTACAGCTTTCTCCTTTTATACTCTCTGGATCTTCTGCCTCCTTTCCAGATCATTTAGAACATAAGAACAGCCATGCTGGAAGAGGCCACATGAGCCCATCATCCAGTCCAGCATTCTGTCTCACACAGTGGCTCACCATTTCCTTCAGGGTATTATTCCCAAGGAGATGCCTTCACCTGCTTAGGATTCCCTGGAAATGGCATTGAGAGATATCCTGCCTATCTCTCCAACCCCGAGGTTGTCCTTAAGTATCCATTATAATTATAGCCATGGATACCCTTGTCCTCCATGAACTTGTCTAATCCTTTCTTAAAGCTGTCAAGACTGACAGCTGTCACCACTTATTCGGGCATGGAGTTCCATAGACCAGTGATCCTCCTCCCTGGACCTTGATCTTCCTGCCTGGACCTCGCCCTAAAGGCTTCCCACCCTCTAGACCAGTGCTTACCAACCTTTGGTTTTTGGAAATTCAATTCCCAGAAGCCTATATCAAGTTCCCAAAGCACTGATCAGCCAATGTACTGACTTACATAGGTTTCTGGGAATTGAAGTCCAAGAACCAAAGGTTGGGAAACACTGCTCTAGAGACCTTCTGTGCCACCTTCTTCTGCTGTCTTCTTCTTCACAACCTCCATTGGAGACGGTGGTGGAGCTGATACCTTTAATGTGGGCAGCCTGCCTTCCTTCCATGGATAAGGTCTATCACCCCATGGGATGATGAGGGTTGAAGACATGGGGGACAGCCCAACCCCAGACCTTCCCGGGACCCCTCTCGCATCTGATAAAAGAACTTTTACAAATAAAAAGGAGTTTCCCCAAGCCTCCACCATTTCCTGCAACTCAGGAAATTTTACAGGTGAAACTCGTAAAATTAGAATATCGTGCAAATGTTCATTCAGTCCAGTAATGCAACTTAAAAGGTGAAACAAATATATGAGATAGACTCATTGCATGCAAAGCAAGATAGTTCAATCCTTACTTTGTTATAATATTGATGCTTATGGCTTACAGCTTATGAAAACCCCAACCTCCCATCTCATGTACCCCCTAATCATCACATAATCTCATGTACAGTACATTGTACGCCATGATCATCACAATTATAGCAAACTGAGGCATGCCATCTCTCGCTTTGCTTGTAGTGAGTATATCTCATATATTTGTTTCACCTTTTAAGTGAAATAAATGAACATTTACACGATATTCTAATTTTCCGAGTTTCACCTGTATGAGGACAATAGGAATTACAGCATTTTCGATGAGCTTTGTTGTTATAGGAATGGCCTTATTGGTTGGAGGATTCCGGAGTTTGTGACCCAGACCAGAAACTTTTAGCTTGTCCAGCATTCTGGATCTCCATCAGTTGTGGAAGATTGTTCAGTGTGTGTCCCAGTGCAGTCTCGCTATGTGGAGAGAAAAACACACCCAGTATACCTGGCTACTGAACTGCAGTAACCACAGATGTGGACTAATGGAAATTCTGGAATCCTTTGTTATGTGCTACAAGCTGTTGCATCTGGCATGGGCTGCCTGAGCATTGGAAATGTCGTACCCGCCAGAACCCATGATTCACCAGAAGTCTTCTGCTTGTACCGTAGTGGGAAGAACATGCAGTTCTGAAGACTTCTGGAGAAATTTTATAGCCCGCAAACTTCAGCAGCTTGCCGGAAAATGAAACCTCTTTATTCACATTGCTGGAGAGAACTTCTAGGAGCGATACCAGTTGCAGCGGAGAAAAACCTACTGAACTGAACTGAGAGTTGGGACAGAGAGGGGCGCTCAATCCATCATGCAACACCCGGGTCTCAAACTGCCGACTTGCCGGCCTTCCAGCTAACAAGGCGAGCTTCTTAACCACTGGGCCAGCGCAGCTCAGTTAATTCATTTGAAATATCCTAGAGGAGAGCTTTGCAGATACCTTGGACTTAGAGAAAGATGAACAAGTAGCACATCTTGAGAAGGCAAGACTCTCTGGACCAGACAAACATACTGGGAAAGGTGGAAGGCAGCAGGATAATAGGAAGGTTGAATGTGAGATGGGTTAACTTTCTGAAGGAAGCCACAGGCTTGAGTTTGCAAGGGCTGTGGAGGCCAGGATATTTTGGAGATCTCTCATTCATAGGGTCACCAAAAATTGGAGACAACGTGATGGCAGGTAACAGCAACGATACCATTTAGATATTGTTGTAGAACAAGAAAAGTAACTGTTCCACCTGAATCACTCTTAGAAATTACACAGATTAGCAAATTGTTTCTCATGATTTATTTCCTTCTGCAAGATAGAAGGCCAACAAAGAATAGAACTGTGTTAAGAAAAGTTGCAGGAGGAAGAACCTAGTTGATTAACTGGGCCACGTTAATCATTGTTGAATCACTAGAATTGTCCACCTTTCTTCACATGGAACTAGTACTGACGTGAAAAAGCAAACTTTGCTTGGTGGCTCATATCCATACTCCACCTCAGAGCCAGATGCCACGTGAAATTGAACACGTGATTGACTGAGGCGTGAATCTTTTTAATGTTTTGTTTCTTGAATGTCCTTGGCGGGGTTGGGCGGGCCACATGAAATGGTGCTGCGGGCCAGATCCAGCCCATGGACCTTAGTTTGGGAACCTCTGTTTTAAGCCATCAAGTCCAACCCCCTGCTCAATATAGGAATCCAAATCAAAGCAGATCTAACAGAGGGTTGCCCAGTTTTCTCTTGAATGCTTCCAGTGTTGGTAAATGTGTTTATGACAGCCATGTGCACATTTACGGCTGTCGTAAACACGTCTGCTTCCGGCGGTGGAGTGGGCCGGAGGATTTAGCGTTGTGGGCCGTAGTTTGAGAACCCCTGTCATAGGGCTTGGTTTCTAGTCCTCTAATCAATTTTCTTGCACTTCTCTGTACTTGCTCTAGTTTGCTTGTGCCTTTCTTAAAGAGTGATGCCCAGAATTGGACACAGGACTCTAGATGTGCTCTAATGGGTGCTGAATAGAGAGGGATTAGTAACTCGTGGGTTTTGGAGACTAGACTTGTGTTAATACAGCCTAATACAGCATTGGCCTTTTCTGCAGCCACATCGCACTGTTGACTCATATTTAGCCTGTGATCTGCAACGTCTCCAAGATCCTTCTCGCTTGTAGTATTACTGAACCAAGTATCCCCCATGTTGCAACTGAGCACCTGTTTTTTGTTCCTTAGGTGTAAAACTTTGCATTTATCCCTGTTAAATTTCATTCTGTTGGTTTCAGCCCAGCACTCAAGCCTATCAAGAGCTTTTCTATCTGCAAATTTGATAAGTATTCCTAGTCATTAATGAAAATATTGAAGAGCAAAGAAGGCTGAGCCCTTGTGGTACTCCACTTGTTACCCCCCTCTCAGCTTAAGGAGGAGCTATTAAGGCACGAGTGCCCAAACATTTCAGGCTGCAGGCTGGTCACGTGGTGCAGCGCACTGGTCGCATGGTTCCTCCCACCGGAAGCGGAAGTAAAACGCACCTTGCAATCTGTTTTGCAACAGGATGAGATAGATTTTAGGCTGCCATTTTCTCTGCTTAAACCAGGGGTGCCCAAACTACGGCCCAAGGGCTGGATCCGGCCCCTGATGCTAATTCATCTGGCCCACACTGCCCTTGCCGCTCCCAGAAGGGGAAGTAAAACACGCCCGTGCAGGTGCATTTTACTTCTGCTTCCAGGAGAGGCAAGGGTGGCATGGGCCGGATGAATTGGCATCAGCAGCCAGATCCGGCCCATGGGCACCCCTGTATTAAGGTCTAGTGCAGTATTTGTTCATTTCAGGAAAATTACCCAGAGAAACTTCCTGGACTGCTGCTCACCCTTGTTAATTGGCGAGAAAGTAATTTCCCCATGGTTTTCACACACAAAACACGAAAATGTCAGCCATCACCTTTTGCTTGACAGATGACAGAATTCTAGGATGAACTGTACTCTTTTGGATTACTGGCCCAAGAATTCATGTTTTTAATGCTACTTTGCAGTGGCTCAGTGGTTAAGAAGCTTGCCTTGTTAGCCAGAAGGCTGGCAAGTCGGCAGTTCGAGACCCAGGTACTGCATGACAGATTGAGCACCTGTCTCTGTCCCAGCTCTTGGGGACATGAAAGGAGCCTTATTTGGGTGTTCCCTGAGCAGAGTTTCTTCCACAAAAATCCTTTCAACCCAGAATAATTTCTGACATGAAATTATTATTACCTTAACCACAGTTTCCATCGCCCTATTATCTGTGCTGGCTGGAGTCTTGGGAACTGTAGTGAAGCTCACCTGGGCGAGAGAGCCCTTGTGTAGAAAAACTGGGTTAGCTCCACATTTTTTATATTGTGCGGAACATCGCAACATTATTCCATTACAAAAACAGAACTGCCACAACTGCAGCATCACTGGGGTGATGTACACCCCCCCAAAAAAATATATATGCCCATTTGATTTTTCCATGGGTTGAGAATAGGAGTTTTTGGGAGTTTGGAAACTGTTCTTTTGGGGTCAGCCTTAGATCTGATCTTGTCTCTCGAAAGTTTCACCCTTTGAGCCTGTCTGGCAGCATCATGAATTTCATGGTTCTCCTCTGTGGCTGTAACTGTTTGTGATTTTGCAAAGAGTTATATTTGGTTCCTGCATATTGTGTTTTGGAAAAGAAAGAAGAGATGAGTGGGACAGAGGTGTGAGAAATACCTATACAGTAGCTGAACAGGAGGGACTCACCTGCGCAAATGTATGCAGATGGTTGTGCAACATGGTTCGCCTACGCAACTCTCGTTAAAAGTTAGGCCAATTGTGCCTCCAGTTCTTTGGAAGGTTTTGGCCCCGTTCTTCAACAAACATATGGCTGTTAATTTGTTCCTTTGCTGCACATATGTTGCTTTGTAGTCTGATATCTCATTTTATCCTCTCCAAAGCATAATAAGGAACCCATTTTACAGAAAAGAAAGATAAGTTAGGCTTGTCCCGGGCCAAGAGAACTGCTTGAACCCAGAACACATGGGGCACAATTTTTAATCTGCTCAAAAACAGATAATCAGCCAGTGGCAGAAGAAAAATGTTGGAAAGTTTATTAATTTATGTAATTATTTGGGTTATAATAAGGACTGTGGTGGCTTAGGGGTTAAGACGCTGTCAGCAGGTCAGCAATTTGAGACCCAAGTGTTGCACGAGAAAGTGAGTTCCCGCCTCTGTCCCAACTCCTGCCAACCTAGCAATTTGAAAGCAAGAAATTACAAGTAGATAAGTAGTGCCTCTTAGGCAGGGAAGGTAATGGCATTCAGTGCGCGCTGGTGTCTAGTTAAGGAAGACCTTTATTTTTACCTTGAATTATAATTCCCCCCCAAAAAACAACAACAACAACAACCTATAACTTTGATTACAATTCCCCACAAACGATAGCAAATGTTGTTGAATGGGGACCTGAATGCTTCTGTTTGCTGTCTAAAGTGGTACAGGATATGCCAGGGCTGGGATGGATTCTGCCTCACTACTGGATTTAGAACATAGTCCCATGATGGCGAACCTTGGCACTCCATATGTTCTTGGACTTCAATTACCAGAAGCCCAAGCCCCCGAGAATCCACACGAATGGGTTTACTGCGATTCATTTGGCCCGCACCGCCCTCGTAGCTCCCGGAAGTGGAAGTAAAAGGCGCCCGTACGGTTAAGACTCTTCCGGGTTAACCCTTCCTTTGTCCGGGAGCGTTTTACTTCCACTTCCGGGAGTGACGAGGGCAGTATGGGCCAGATGAATCTCAGAAAACCCCTTTGTGTGGATTCATGGAGTCTTGGGCTTCTGGGAATTGAAGTCCAAGAACATCTGGAGTGCCAAGGTTTGCCATCACAGGACTAGTCTAGCCTCATACGCAATGTCAGTCTCTGTATTATAAATGGGAATTAAAGGTGTGAATTCAGTCAAAGGAAGTCTTTGCCTCCTTTCAGTTTCAGGGGAAGAAATAAAAGTCTGAGTTGTTTAATTTCTTGTTTAGGGTCACTAAAATTTTATAAGCCAGGTAGGGTTTATTATCACTCAGCACCATTTCCCCCCTTATTTTTATTTTTTGACATTTGAGCAACTGGAGAAGCAGCAGCGGTTCCTCCCAATCTGGTTTGACCCAGTGGCTGCTATTCCTGGAAGCAAAGCCTGCAGCAAAACAAGACTTACAGGTTCCAGAAAAAAAGAGGGTATTAAGGGATTTTGAAGCAAAGCCCATCCAAGCATCTTCTGTCATTCCAACCTATTGTTTTGGTCAGGCAGATCTATGTTCAATTTGGCTTAGAGAGTCATGGACCTGCTCCTGTCATCTCATAAAGGAAGGGCAGGGGTGGGGTGGGGATAAAACTTCAAATAATTTATCTGTGGGCTTGTTCCCAACTCACATGGTTAAGGCAGAAAAGAGTGGAGAGGAAATTCAGATCAGGGGCTGCGCAAAACCAGTGTGTGTGTGTGCGTGCGTGCGTGCGTGCGTGCGTGCGCTTTCCATGTCTTCTTCTTTTTATCACTCAAGGTTACAGTAATTGTGTTTCTCTAACACCTTGCAAAGGGGTGGCTTAGCGGTTAAGATGCTGAGCTTGGTGACCAGAAGGTCTGCAGGTCAGCAGTTCGAGACCCAAGTGTTGCACGATGGAGTGAGCCCCTGTTGTCTGTCCCAGCTCCTGCTAACAGTTCAAAAGCAAGAGTTTGCAAGTAGATAAATAGGTACCACTTTGGTGGGAAGGGTAACAGCATTCAATGCGCTTCGACGTCTAGTCACGCCGGTCACATGGCCACAGAAACATCTGCAGGCGCAGACAGCACTGGCTCTTTAGCCGTAAACGGAGATAAGCACCGACCCCTAGAATCAGACACAACTGGCTTTCGAGCCAGTCGTCTCCTCCTCCCATATCCGAATACAGTATAGGCCCGTGATGGTGAACCTCGGCACTCTAGATGTTCTTGGACTTCAATTCCCAGAAGCGCAAGACTCCGTGAATCCACACGAAGGGGTTTACTGAGATTCATCTGGCCCACACTGCCCTCGTCGCTCCCGGAAGTGGAAGTAAAACGCACCCGTACAAAGGAAGGGTTAACCCGGAAGAGTTAACCGTACGGGAGCGATGAAGGTGGCGTGGGCTGGATGAATCGCAGTAAACCCCTTCGTGACGATTCACTGGGCCTTGGGCTTCTGGGAATTGAAGTCCAGGAACATCTGGAGTGCCAAGGTTCGCCATCACAGTTCTAGATTGATCGTTTGTCATAAAAAGTTGCTGGATTATTGGCTGCCGATATTAAATTTCCTGCTGCCCAAACCTATACAGTATTTGGTATTTCAGTTTTACATTTCACAGGCAGGGCCATCAAAGTAGGAGAGCCATGCATATTAAACCCTCAAAACACATTTTGCCCTGCTTGCACAATGTGGGTGGCCATTTTGTCCTAGCAGCTTCAAAGGTCATTTTCTTTCTTAAATGCCCTTGAAGGGGTTGGTGTAGGCCAGATCTGGCCCATGGGCATTAAGTTGAGAACGGCTGGTTCAACAGAACTGGTATACAACTGAACAATCACATCGGTGCCATGCTAATTTTATCCCCTGTTTTTTGTATGTCCAGTCCTAGCTGGGTGCAGCGATCTACCCTAAGATGTTTTCCTCCATCAATTATTTTAAAAATACCATCTTTCTTTCTCTCTTTTTCTTTCTTGTAGGATATGCGAAAACATGTTATCATGACCCTACTGGATACGGAGCAATCGTATGTGGAGTCCCTCCGGACCCTGATGCTGGTAAGTGGTCACTCTGGAAAGAAAGATGAGAAAGAGAGACTTTTGCTCCCATTGAATTTTCTGCACAGCTGTAATGCCTGCCCTGATCTCCCTTAGATTTGGTGTCCCCCAGATGTGCCTGTGCTATTTATTGCTCGCATCAAAATCCATGCAGAACTGATAGCAGGCTTCACTGCTCAATCTTTGTGCACCTAGATATACTTTCTTTTTAAATGCAATTGTCTTACTGGTGAATAGCAAAATGATCAGCTTCCTATAGAATCTGCAAACTGCCATTACGTATTCACTCAAGGTTTATGAAAGAGTGGGAAAATATCCCAGATGCACGAGATATAAATGAGATAGATAGATAGATAGATAGATAGATAGATAGATAGATAGATAGATAGATAGATAGATAGATAGATAGATAGATAGATAGATAGATAGATAGATAGATAGATAGATAGATTATTTTGTGTTAGAAATTATTCTGGGTTGAAAGGGTTTTTGCTGGAGAAACTCCGCTCAGGGGATGCCCAAATGTGGCTCCATTCATGTCCCCAGAGCTGGGACAGAGACAGGCGCTCAATCTGTCATGCAGTACCTGGGTTTCGAACTGCCAATTTGCCGGCCTTCCAGTTAACAAGGTGAGCTTCTTAACCACTGAGGCACTGCAACCCAGATAGATAGATAGATAGTTCTGGCTACTACTCATATCCAAGGATATATTTTTGCTGGAAATCGTTTTCACAGGAAAAATACCACTGGCATGAATTTGTTCAAGGTGGATCCCAGCTTGCCATAAAGTGACCTCCACACTATGATCATGGAGCCATCTCCTGTGACACGTATGAATTAAGGTATGCAGGATTTAATACCAGGACTGCAATGGACTGCCGCAGCCTTGAGGATATGGACAAGGCGCACTTTCACAGCCAGTACATCTGGCATGGCCTCTTCCGCCTCCATGGCCATTGGGAACCAGAGTTCCTCCTCTGTTCATTTTGCCCTTGGGCTCAATATGATTGTTTCCAGTGGCATTTCCTCCACTGAGGGGGCCGACACCCCACCTAAAGGGGCTCATCTGCCAATAGCCATTGGCCCCTTTAGGGAGTCAAGTTATTTACCGCTGCGCCGCGCAACACTCGGCATTGAGTTGCTGGCTGTACGGTCTATTCCATTACCATAGCGGAATGTCCTACAAGATTAGATAGATAGATAGATAGATAGATAGATAGATAGATAGATAGATAGATAGATAGATAGATAGATAGATAGATAGATCTTTGTGGCCTGCTGAGCCAGTATTTGTGTAGTCCAAGTAGGTTGCCAAGAGTTTTCTGCTTTCTGATCCCTTAGGAGGCAGCTTTCCAATGTATTCTTAACCCCCATTTTTATTAATTCAAATTTCCAAAAACGTCCATGCAGTTTCTTCATACGTGCGTGCTCTAGCAGAAATCTGTTGCGTAATACAGTGCACAAAATACATCGGCACACCTACAGAAATATGTATATATTGTCCGGATCTCACATTTCAAAAGGTGAACTTGAGCTCATGTATCTTTAAGTAAAATTACAATACCCTGTCTGTTTTAAATTAAATTAGGTGTGCCCATCCAAACAATAAAAATTGTATTGAGTACCGTTTTAAGCCAATTTTCTGTAGACGTTAGGTTGGTTTTCTATTTTGAAGCTACCTTCAGTCCTGCAGCAATTATGAGATTAGGTACTCATTCCCTATTTTCATTTTTTTTAACGCTGCTTTTAATACGCCCCAGGAAAGTAATTAGTGGAGTCAGATAAATCTCCTAGGGATTGGTGTGCTGTACAGTATTAATTTAATGCAGTTACGCCTTTCATGCAGAATGGCTTCAGTTGTGTATTCTTTACCCTGGGAGTAAGTCCCATTCAGCTTATTGGGCCTTGGTTCTGAGTAGACATGCGCAAGGGTCCTGCTGTTTCAGTCTTCCAACAGATGTGGTCGCAGCAGTAGCATTTATTATGCTTTGAAGATTTCAGGGGAAGAGGATGGAGCAAGCAACAGAGATCACCAGAATCTCATAGAGAGATCGGTTGCTATCCTGTTAAATATCCCCTTGCAGAAAAGCCATGTGGGCCAAAATGAATGAAACTTATGGCTTTCAATTTATACATGTTGTGTGCAATACCGTGTGATGTTATTTTTATTTGTTTGTTTTATTTATAGAGCACATTTCTCCCAATGAGGGACTCAAGGTGGCTCACAGTATTAAAAAGGTCAAAGTAAAACACATTTTTACAATTAAAAAAAGAATTAAACTTTTGAGTAATAATTGAAGATGCGGAACCTGACAACTGGGAGGTCGGCAGGTCAGCAGTTCGAGAGCCGAGTACTGCACGATGGAGTGAGCTCCCATCTCTGTCCCCACTCCCGCCAACCTAGCACAGTGGTGGCGAACCTACGGCACGTGTGCAAGAGGTGGCATTCAGAGACCTCTCTGTGGGCATCTTAGCAGTCACCCCAGCACAGAGAGGCACCCTGCCTCTCTGCCCAGCAGCCCAATGGGAGTGCTTCTTCCCTCCCCCAGCACAGAGTTTGCCCCCCCCCCCCCCGCCCAGCAGCCCAATGGGAATGCTTCCTCCCTTCCCCCAGCAGAGAGTTCACCCCGCCCCTCTGTCCAGCAGCCCAATAGGAGCGTTTCCTTCCTCCCCTGTTGCTGTGTTGACACTTTGCAATAAATAAGTGGGTTTTGGGTTGGACTTTGGGCACTCGGTCTAAACGGTTTGCCATCACTGAAATAGCAGTTCGAAAGCAAGAAATTGCATGTAGATAAATAGGGACCACTTCGGTGGGAAGGTAAACAGTGTTCCGTGTCTAGTCATGGCAGCCACATGACCACGGAAACATCTGCAGAAACAGACAGCTCTGGCTCTTTGGCTATAAACAGAAATGAGCACCGAACCCTAGAGTGGGATATGACTGACTTTAAAGCAAGAGTGACCTTTACCTTTAATAATTGAAATACATTAAATAATTAAAATAGGATTAAAACAAACCTTTTAAAAAACCCTTTAAAACCAACAATGTTGTTGTGTGCTGTTGAATCACATTCTGACCTATCGTGACCCTAGTAGGGTTTCCAAGGTACCTGGGATATCAAAGGAGTCATTTACCATTGCCACCCCTAGGTGACTTCCATGGCTGAGCATGGATTCGAACCCAGGTTCCTTGAGTCCACCACTCTATCCACTGCACAACACTCCTCCCTTGACAGTGAGAGGTTTTAGTAGCTCCGTTATCTTTTGGAGAGGGTCCATGATGGCTCAGTGGTTAAGACGCTGAGCTTTGACGACTGGAAGGTTGGCAGATCAGCAGTTCGAGACCGGATTGCCACCAGAGGAAGTGAAAGCTGAATAGCTCTCGAAACACTCAAAACCAGGCTTACACAGAATGCTATCCCTAGAATTTAATTTAAATTTAATTTAATAGTCATATATATATATGCCGCCCACTCAGGCAGAACCCGACTCAGGGCGGCATTACAACAAGTTCTAAAAACACATAAAAACACTTTAAAAGACCCATATCCCACAGTAAAACCTGTTTGATGCTTCCAGAGGCTACACAGTCAGCTAGCCTCCTTTTCAGCTTTTAGTTGAACAATGAAGCATTAATTAGAAGGAACAAATGCAGCCCATCCAGCTGTCTTCAGAGCTAAAATTGGCACTCTTCCTTCACTTAAAGGACATTAATTCAGATTTACATCTTTAATTCAGTACAGTGACATTTCAGGATGGGCTCTTGATTTATCCACACACACACACAACCTTTGAAGCAAAGGTGGGGAGGATAGACACTAAATCCTTTACTGAGTAGGGTCGGAAAGGAATGTGAATCAAAGGAGCAACATGGCTTTTTAAACATCTGTTAAGCTATGGCAAGGGACTGTGGTGGTGGCTCAAGTGGTTAAGACACTGAACCTGATGACTGGAAGGTCGGCAGATCAGCAGTTCAAGACCTGAGTACTGCATGACTAAGTGAGCTCCCATCTCTGTCCAAGCTCCTGCCAACCTAGCAGAAATTGCTGTAGATAAATAGCTACCACTTCAGTGGGAAGGTAAACAGCATTCCATGCACTCTGGTGTCAAGACATCCCTTCCACATGTCCATGGAAATGTCCACAGACAGTGCTGGCTCTTTGGCTGTAAACAGATGAGCACTGAACCCTAGAGTCGGATATGACTGGCTTTCAAGCAAGGGCAACCTTTAACTATACTAAGATACAGCACTCTTGAAATGCTGTGAAGCTGAAGCAGGAGCATCTCCTAGTCATAAGCCAAGGCTTGGGAAAGTTACTTTGGGGACCTCCAAGAATTGCCAGCAAGCTTAGCTATAGGAATCTATATTGGTTGCCATCACCGCATCTTTTGCAGTAATCAATTCTGTAGCTTAATTAGGCACAAAAGTGCACACTTATACATACCTCTTCTGAATCTTTCACCAAACAACTTTATCTCCACTGCCAATAACAGATTACCTCTCAGAAACAGTAAGTAGAAGCAGTCATGTATCATCTCGGGAAAGAATCCTATAGATAGGAAGCCACCACCTAGTAGTCCCTGCCCCTAGTTTCAAATCTTCTGATTTAGTATGTCAGAGAATAAAATTTTTAAAAAAACGTAGCACTTTGAAGACTAACTGTTAAATTTTTATGTTAACTTTTGTGGATCAAAAAGTCCACTTTGTTTGACGAAGTGGACTCGGTCCACGAAACCTAACATTAAAATTTAACAGTCTTCAAAGTGCTACAACATTTTTTGTTTTGTTTATTCTCTGATGTGCTTGAAACAGAGACTAACATGGCTACGATTCCAAAAAATTCAACTATGATTTAGTATGGGATCTTTTCCTATATTATGAAACAGCCCTCTCTGGATTTCCCCCCCCCCCCCCTCTTCCAGGGTTACATGAAGCCCCTGAAACAGCCAGAAAATTCCATCCTCTGTGATCCTTCTCTGGTGGACGAAATCTTTGACCAGATCCCAGAGCTGTTGGAGCATCATGAAGAGTTCCTGGAGCAGATCTCCGAATGCATGCACAACTGGCATGAGAAGCAGACAGTGGGAGACATTCTGGTACAATCGGTAAGTACTCTTGCCTGGCCGGAGACATCTGGAAACTGTTTTTTTTTTCTTCCAAGACCTCTTTGGGTTGACTTCTGCAGACAGCGGTAAAGAAAAGCATCAGGGTGCTGGAGTGCTAGTAGATTATAGAAACACAGAAAAGGATGTTTGATGTAGGCAGATTGATTGCACAAGGAGCCAGCAGGCGGGCCAGATACTTCTTTATTTCAGCATGGTCAATCTGTACATGAGGTTACACTGGGAGACGCAGCTCCTTTTATAATGCATTTGAATTCCCCGCCACAATACCCATTGGTTGACGTTTCTGTATTCCTGCCCATGATTTCCCATTGTGTTGTATCCCCGACCATGAACACCCTGATTTCCTATTGTGTTGTATTCCTGACCATGAACACCTGGAGGCGGGGAGTTCCTTGTGCTAACTATTAATTGGGTGATTGGAGCCGCATGGGCTTCGCTCCTTCAGCTGTTATCTCCTTCAGTTGCTGCCTGCTGAATTCTGTGTGGAACTAGCTGCTTGCATACACGATAGGATGGCAAAAGGCTTTTGAACGTCCAAGACCACCGTAAGGAAGGCATAGCAGGGGTTGGCAACTAGCGGCCTGTAGGTAAAGCCTGGCCTCAGAGAGTCACAATTGCCTTTTACCAGTTTCTCTGTATGTATGTTCGCCTTACCTTGGACACCTTGGGAGTCATTATTCAGCGAGGAGTCATCGTATGAGTAGATGTCTGCACAACGACATTTCACACAACGTCTGTCCATAGTGATCTGTCCCTAGCAGTTCTTCTCCATGTTGGTCCAACATTTTTCTTGTGACAACCTTCCCATCTGCGAGGCGGTCTTCCCCGGGTCTTTTGCAATCTCTCGGATACCAATCCATTATTCTGGTGCTCCTTAGCCCACGTTTCTCTGCCATATGTCATTGCTTTCAAATTTTCCTTTGTTTCTGGTTTAGCTTTTGACTTCCAGATGGCTGACACTTCTCTGAATTTACCCCCATGCAGCTCTCGGCCTTCTAGAGATTTCTTTAAACCATTGTCCATTCTGACTGCGTGACCCAAATAAACATAGCTTTCCACTTCTTCTATTTGTTTTTCACTGTTTGTTTGTATGTTTGCACCTTTTCACAACTTTTCACAGTCTCACTTCTGTTTTCTCTTTTATTCCATGATCCATGATCTCACCAGGGAGTTATATGGCGATTAGTTCCAAATGTCTGCTGGACGTTCTGTACAGATTGGGTCTGGCAGTATCATTATGGATTTCACTAAAGGGTCAAAGACATGGTGAACCTTAGGATACTCTGGAACTCTTTCTCAGACTTAGATGCCATAGAATTTGCAGGGAGAAGGGGCTGCAGAAGAATTTTTTAAAAATCCCAACATCTGGCCAGATGTTGTGTCTTTTATGCCTCAAGGATAGACAGACTTGCAAGATTCTTGCACATTCTGCAAAGGTTTCACAATACTGTATCAGTTTATAGCTGTTTTCTCATGATGGTGTAGTGAAGCCAGGTCTCTATGTAAGGATAACAAAGCCCATTACCCCACTACCAAAGGACTCATTACACCTGACAGAGACCTGCACCCTTTCAGGAAGCCAGCATAAAACCTTTTGCTGCTTCATAGTACACGAGGTTCTGCTCCTGGCTAGAGAAGTCTGTGATAAGTTTCACTGGGTGTTTATGCTTACAAACCAACCAGATCAGGTAGGAATTAGCAATGTGTAGATTAGGTAGCAATATGTAATGTCAATAAAGGAACTAGAATTTTCCATCCAGTTTATGCTCTAACCAACATGTACAAAAGCCTCCTGTAAAAAGTAAACTTTATTATATGAAGGAAAAGTAGATTAAAAATCAGGATAACAAAAATGTTATAAAACTAAAAAGGAACATTTTTACCTTTTCCCTTGTTAAAATAAGAAATGCAATGTGAAACATGTGAAGGTGGTTATCAAGAGCCATTCACAGTACAAAACATCTACTCACAGATATTTACCACTCTAGCTGCCTGCATCATTGGTTTCTTGTGGGGATGGCTGGCTACGGAAAATGTCAGTGACATACCTGTCAAGTTTCAGGAAATTTCTGTCAACCCCCCGTATTTTACACTCTTTCCTGCCGTCATCCCATATTAATTAGACAGGAGTTAGACTGGAGGCCAGCACAGGATAAGCATAGCTGTCCAGTTTCCTGTTTTGTCCGGGAAATTTCCCTTATTTGACAGAAATTTCCCGAAACTTGACAGGTATGCAGAGTGAGCATCTGCATTTGTAAATGTACACCTCAGCTCCCCTGTCCCTAGATAAAAGCTTAACGGTAATCTCAAAATATCTGCTTGTTACCTTCATTGAAAACAGTGAGGCTTGGAGCAGAAGGAGAAAATAATAAATTTATATCAGCAATGCTGGAGATTAAGGTAATGTGTTGGATGTTGGATGTCAGTTGGCAAAGGAATCGACTACAACATTGTTTAGCACCGAAATATCTTGGTGTGACACTTGACAGGACACTCTTATTTTAAGCAGCACTGCCTGAATAGCAAAGCCAAAGTTAGTATGAGGAAAACATCATCAGCAAACTCACAAGCTATACATGGGGAACTCAACCATCCATGCTGCATAATCCACTTTGGCCCTCAGCATCTCTGCGGCAGAGTATGCTGCTCCAGTATGGAGTGCATTCACACATGCAAATCAAGTTGACATTGCTGTTGATGAAACAATGCACTTAGTGACAGGATGTCTCAAGCCTACACCAGTTGAGGAAATATATCCTCTTGTTGGTATTGCTCCACCTGAGATCAGGAGAGAAGTAGCAGGGGATGCTGAGAGAACTAAGCAAGAGAAGGACCCTCAACATCCTCTGAATGGAGATGAGCCTCAAGTCTGCTATCTCAGATCCAGGAAGAGCTTTATGGCAAGAACACACATTCTTGAAGGTACGCAAGAGCAAAACCAAATTAGAAGATGGAGGAAGGAGCTCACTGGACAAGGAATGACATTAAAGGAGGATATAGCTGGAGATCTCAACCTCCCCTACGTCACTTGGAGGACCCTGAATAGGCTGAGGGTCGGAGTCCCTAAATGTAAGATCAACATGCTCAAGTGGGGGCTGTTGGTGGACAACAACATACAGTGTGAATGTGGAGAGATATAGAATCCGGCTCATTTGCTGGTCTGCCGATTAGTGCCAGAAACATGCACCGATGAGGACTTAAGTTTGGCTTCATTTTGGCAGGCCAGGGTTTGATCTGGACATGAAAGAAGAAGTTAATGTGTTATGTTGTTGTTGTTGAGTCGCACAGTTGGGTCCAGCCCTTTGCGACCCCATGGACTACCGCACGCCAGGCTCCTCTGTCATCTGCCATCCTCCATAGTATGAAAAAAAATCAGCTGAGGCCAAACTAAGTGGTGCTCACATCAAATGCTCGCAAAGTATAAATGTGAATGAATAAACAAACAAACAAACAAACTGATAGTTGTCATTGTTGTTGGCTGCTACTCGTATCTGAGTATACATTTTTCCTGGAAGACATTTTCACAGATGATGGATGTGCCTCTGGTGACTCCATAAATTGATCCTGGCATGAAACATGTGGCCACACACAGTACACTGAATGGTGGAGGGCATAGTTGATTTTGACAAAGCTTTCATGCTTGTTGCTTAGCCTCTTCATGTCTGTGGTGTTCTCCTTCGAAGTGATCGGTAGCAGCAGAGGTGGTTTGGTGCTGAAGTGGGCGATCTACAGCCACTGCCTTGTGTTTATTCCGGACACCTTCATGGTTTGTTTCAGTTGGTCCTTATAATGCTTCAAAGGAGCTCCGCGAGGTCTTGTGCCGGACGGAGCTAAGTTCCCCATAAAGAATTTGACGAGGAAACCTGGAACCATCCACATGGCGGACATGCCCTATCCATCTAAGACGATGGCCTATGATGGAAGCTTCAATGCTATTTACATGTGCCTTCTCGAGAACTGCGATGTTGATGATATAGTCATCCCACTTGATGTTCAAGATGGACCTTAGCTTCTGTTGTTGAAAGCGCTCAAGCTTTTTGATGTCTTGGCGATAGAGGGTCCATGTTTCACAGCCATACAGTAACGTATGGCGCATTATACTTCCACTTCCAGGAACGATGAGGGTGGCGCAGGCCGGATGAATCACAGCAAACCCATTCGTGTGGATTCATGGGGGCTTGGGCTTCTGGGAATTGAAGGCCAAGAACATCTGGAGTACCAAGGTTCACCATCATGGGCATAGGCTTATAAATGTCAGAAGGTGAGCCATGGTTCTCTACGCTCCCACTTGGACAGACAGTCTCTCGTAACTTTGACCCATTCATTGGTAATCTCACGGATTGACTACTGTAATGCTCTCTACGTGGGGCTGACCTTTCAGCGGGTCCAGAATGCAGTAGCCAGGCTGGTGACAGGCATAAAGAAATTCAATCGTATTTCCCCAGCCTTGGCAGGTCTGCATTGGTTACCTGTGGCCTACCGTGTCAGATACAAGGTGTTAATGTTATCATATAAGGCCCTACATGGTTTAGGACTTTGCTATCTGTCGGAACATCTCTCCCTCAGAGCAAATCCTTACATCACCCGGTCATCACAGTCAGCGCACTGAGGATGGCTCAAAAGTCTTTAACCAGAAATAGAGCCTTCTTGGTGGTGGCACCAACACTGTGGTACACTCTACCAGTGGAGCTACGCCAGGCCCCATCACTGACTATCTTTAAAAAGCAATTAAAACTCTTCGTCAAGGAGGCTTTTCAGGGTGTTGTCCCTGCCAAGGCCAGAGTCTGAAATCATATGTTCCAGATTGGCTTGCAGTTCCAAACTCAGCTGAGCCCCATCACTGGTAGGGTTTTCTCCGTCAAGAGATATGCTTGCCAAGTCTCCTGTTTCTTGCAAAGAAGGATTTCCGCATTAGTTTATTCCATATATATTTGACATGTTGTTTGCTTTTGTTGTTGTTTGTTTGTTCACCACCCAGAGTGGGATACTACCCAAATGGGTGCTATAGAAATACAATGAATTAATAAAATAAATTAATAAAGACGTCAGATTTTGCTGCATGTGCCACGATCGTGGAAACACAGGGGAAGCGTGGGGAACAACGTGCCTTGGAGAATGCATGTGCTAAGTAGCTCTAGATGTCGTTTCTGCCAGCCGAGAGAGAGCACAGATTTTATTTAAATTGAAGAGCCTGGAGGGAGGGAGAGATGGCTGCCTTCCAGCTCTCCAATAAACCCCTCCTTAGCCCCTGAGAATCTGCCTCCAGCTTCTCTCGCTGGTCTTTTTCCCTGGAAAGTACTTTTCTTGGAAATGGCAAAGCACAGATGCTGCTCATGCTTGAAAGCAGAGGCCCTCGGATAAAATCAAATCAGAATTCAACAGGAGAGAGAGAGAGAGCGCTTTCCCCAGGAGACGCTCAGCATGCAAGCCACGTCCTCCCGGATAGGCACAGTCACAGCGTTGGAAAGGATGGAGGGCTCATCATCCTACTGCAGAAGGAGGCTATTCATTGTGCAGTCATGACATAGCTGGCTTTTCTTGGGGAGAGAAACGGAGAGCCCTGGTCAGCTGCAGCGAGCAGCAAAGACGGTGCAAATATTTCAAAAGGTGCAAGATGTACAGCACAGAAAAGGTCTTGCTGTGGCCAAGGTGTTCTCCACTTGGTAGGGTAGCCACAGGAAATTTTAGGCAGGCTGCCCTGTGCCTTTAACAGTTTTTGCGGAAAGAGGGCATTTCTGAAGGTTCTTCTTTCGTGTCCAGATCAAACTTTGGACTGCCAAAATGAAGCCACCATTCTTGGCTTTGGTGTTGGCCAAAATTAAATCTTCATCAGTGCATGTTTCTTCTAATAACTGGCAGACCAGCAAATGAGCCGTATTCTGTCTCTCTCCACATTCAAACAGCAGTCCCCACTTGAGCATGTTGGTCTTGCATTTAGGGACTTCAACCCGCAGCCTATCCAAGGTCCTCCAAGTGGCAGACGTGAGGTTGAGTCCCTCAGCCATATCCTCCTTTAATGTTACTGCATTCACACAGCATGTTGTTGTCCACCAGCAGCCCCCACTTGAGCATGTTGATCTTACATTGAGGGACTCCAACTCACAGCCTATCCAAGGTCCTCCAAGTGACGTAGGGGGGGTTGAGTTCCTCAGTTAGATCCTCCTCTTATGTACCCTCAAGAATGTTCGTTCTTGCCATAAAGCTCTTTCTGGATCTTCTTGCACCATTTCTGAAGGCTTAGCTTGTGTAGCTGAGAGATGTTTGAAGGACAGCAGTTTCTCATCCTCAGAGAGGAGACAGATTTGCTCCTCAATATTGCTAAACATCTGGGGTTCAGTACCTGTGGCCTGAATTGTTTGGGTGGAAACATGCTAGGAATATGAGGCAAATTGACAATGCCGCAGCTGGTGAATCTTGCTGGGCTGATGCCTTTCCTAGCATCGCCTCTTCTGATTTGCTTCCTCCAGAATTTGCAAGGAAGATTTCCTCTTGTCGTTCAGGATGCTCTCATGGATGAGTCCGAGACCTCTTTTCTAATCTTCACGTGTTTACTCCAAAGTCTGCCCCACCAATTTAAGTACAGCTTACAGCCTGAACAATAATACACAATAGGCTTGTCCTGCACCCATGTAAAGTAGGCCAGCTTGATTAAGAGAGATGGTATTAATAGGCAGCAACTGGTAGAGATAAATGATGAACGGAACCAGATCAGACACTGACTGGCCAGACTGTTCCAGGATGTCCCTTGAGATATAATAAGCAAATGTTATATATGAACTGATTAAACAGATAAAAGAAGGCGAAGCTGGTCCTTTAGAGCAGGGATTCTCAACATGCGGCCCACAGGCCAGATGTGGCCCATTGCACCATTTTATGTCTCTCCCCCCCCCCCCACATCCTCCTCCACACCAGGAAGGAAGTGCCATGTGGTGAAGGAATGGCAAAATGGCCATACGGCCCCTGAAGCTTTCTGAGAGAGTGTGATCCGGCCCACACCCTTAAAAGGTTGAGAACTCCTGCTTTAGAGCAAAGAGGACCCAGAATCACCCGTGCTTTCCAGCCCCCTCTCCCTGAAGCAAGCATAAGACCCCTACCTGTGATCCCCCCTTGCAGGTATTAACATACCTGTGTACATGTGACTGTATCCATTCTTCCCTATGGCCCTGCCTGTCAGTTTTAGTTATCTTTACTTATGCTGTGCATTCTGTATCCACAGCAATGGGCACCAGCTGTTAAGGGATGAAACCATTGCATGAGTTGATAGATAAGGTGTCATTGGAAACAGGGATTTCTCTTTTATGAATAGTCCATTTCACCAATACACTAGGCTATTGAATAGGCCTGTGATGGTGAACCTTGGCACTCCAGATGTTCTTGGACTTCAATTTGGGGAAGCCCAAGCCCCCTGTGAATCCACACGAATGGATTTACTGCGATTCATCCGGCCCATGCTGCCCTCGTTGCTCCCGGAAGCGGAAATAAAACGCACCCGGACGGAGGAAGGGTTAACCCGGAAGAGCCTTAACCGTAAGGGTGTGTTTTACTTCCGCTTCCGGGAGTGACGAGGGCAGTGCGGGCCGGATGAATCACAGTAAACCCATTTGTGTGGATTCACAGGGGGCTTGGGCTTCCCGGAATTGAAGTCCAAGAACATCTGGAGTGCCAAGGTTCGCCATCACGGGAAAATGCTGTTGATTGCCATTTTTACTGCAAAAGATTCTTGCACATGGATACTGTTTCTCGTGGCACAGTGCCTCCTTAATCCAACGGTCATGGTTGCGTTATTTCTAAAAGTCCCAAGGTGTTAAAATCAGTCACATTCTTCACAGTTGTTGTGTTTGCATGGTCAAGGTGCAAGCTGAGCCTATTGGCTTCTTTCTGGACGTTCTGTTCCCAAAGAAAAGCAAACTTTCCAAGCTGCAACTTTCTTTATTTCTTAAGGCAGCTTTGCTTCTAATTGTGAAGCTGCCCATCTCACCTGACTGGCTATGCTGTTCCACACGTGAGGAGCAGAGAAATATCAGACTGCTTTAGAGCTGGGATTGCCATCTGTTTTCTGAAGAGAACAGCTTTCAATTTTCATCTCTCTTTGGGAACTCTTTTGGAAGGGGGAAACCCCACTTTCCATGACCCCGGTTAATTATTCATGGTGGCTCTCTGTTCTCTGGTCGCAAATTGTGTGTTCAGAGCAAGGAAGCGCCTCTTTGCAGCAGCCTGGACTGGAAATCAGATATATTTGGTAAGCAAAGTAGACCTTAGTCTAAAAATGCTTTTAAAAGACAATTTGGCATTAATGGATCCTGGTTTTGATTGTATAAACTGATTTTTGTGTACAGGAAGATGAAGACCTGTCTAATCTCTGATTAATTAATGGTATTGGTATTGTAAATGAGGATTCCTAGGTGGCTAAAAAAAGGAGAGACATTATTGCTGAGGATTATGTAATGTCTTATTTTTAATGTATGACGTCACCTAGAAGGAAAAATGTCTTGGTATTTCACTACAGCCTTTTCATTTTCTTCCAGTTTTCCAAGGACATTTTGGTGAGCATTTACTCTGCCTACATTGATAATTTTCTCAATGCCAAAGATGCCGTGAGAATTGCTAAGGAAGCCAGACCAGCATTTATGAAGTTCCTAGAGGTAAGTTATCATTTCTTCAGAATGCAAGATCAACACACGATTGTCTACAAAACCAACAGATCGCAATGCATATCTTACCTATCGGTCCTTTCATCCAACCCACTTGAGGAACACTATCCCTTTTAGTCTCATGGGTAGGGCAAAAAGAAATTCTACCTCTGAGACAGACTTTAGTAGATCAGCTGTGGATGTCCACAGGAAACTAGTCTCTAGAGGATACCCCACCAGTGTAGTCCAACAGGCTTATTAGAAAACGAGCAATGCCGCCAACACACTTGCATGCCAATGCAGAATTTTTGCTCAGCTCCTTTTGCAGAACTGATTGGAGATCTCCATTTTTCCCCCCTTCCTCCAGCAAAGCATGAGAGAGAACAAAGAGAAGCAGGCTCTCTCAGATCTCATGATCAAGCCAGTGCAACGGATTCCGCGCTACGAACTCCTGGTCAAGGTGAGCCAAACGGGGATTGACCATTTTGGGTTGTTCACAACAGTGTGAGATCTAGCGTGAAGTCCACTGAAGAGAAGCAAGCAGAGTTGCAAAAGCAGGCGTGTTTCCCTTTGCAACTGACATTTATTGTCACTCGAGGAAAGTTATTCTCCACCCCACCCACCCCCAATAACCACAACTAGTCTAGTAAAGATAAAGGTCACCCTTGTTCAAAAGCCAGTTGTATTCGACTCTAGGGTTCAGTCCTCATTTCTGTTTATAGGCAAAGAGCCAGCGCTGTCTACATAAGAACAGCCTTGCTGGAACAGGCCACAGGAGCCCATCCAGTCCAGCATTCTGTCTCACACAGTGGCATACCTGTCATGTTTTGGATATGGAAATAAGGGAAATTTCCCAGCAAATACAGGATACTTGACAGCTGTGCTTATCCTGTGCTGCCCTCCAATGGTGGCAATAGGGCATTGCAGTCTAATTAATAAGGGATGACAGTGGAAAAGAGGGTAAAATAAGGGGTTTTCCCGGTCAATAAGGGATACTTGACAGCTATGCTTATCCTTTGCTGCCCTCCAATGGTGGCAGTAGGGCATTGCAGTCTAATTAACATGGGATGACGGCAGGGAAGAGGGCAAAATAAGGGGTTTTCCCGGCCAATACGGGATACTTGACAGCTATGCGCAGTGGCTCACCATTT
This sequence comes from Bradypodion ventrale, assembly GCA_035047345.1. NCBI lineage: Eukaryota > Metazoa > Chordata > Lepidosauria > Squamata > Chamaeleonidae > Bradypodion > Bradypodion ventrale. Next base: position 370,698,211 of record JAWDJE010000003.1, read on the forward strand.
GCTTCAGGGTATTCCCAAGCAGATGCCTTCACCTGCTTAGGATTCCCTGGAAATGGCATTGAGTGATATGTCTGTGTTTGCAGACGTTTCCGTGGACATGTGGCAGGCATGACGAGACACTGGAGCGCATGGGATGCTGTTTACCTTCCCTCCAAAGTGGTACCTATTTACAGGTGAAACTCGGAAAATTAGAATATCGTGCAAATGTCCATTCATTTCACTTAAAAGGTGAAACAAATATATGAGGTAGACTCACTACATGCAAAGCAGAATATGTCATGACTTAACTCGTTAGGATTGTGATGATCATAGCGTACATGAGATTATGTGATGATTATGGGGTACATGAGATTGGGGGGTTGGGGTTTTCATAAACTGTAAGCCATAAGCATCAATATTATAACAAAGTAAGGCTTGAACTCTCTCGCTTTGCATGCAATGAGTCTATCTCATATATTTGTTTCACCTTTTAAGTTGCATTGCTGAACTGAATGAACATTTGCACGATATTCTAATTTTCCGAGCTTCGCCTGTATCTACTTGTAATTTCTTGCTTTCGAACTGCTAGGTTGGCAAGAGCTGGAACAGATGGCCAGAGCTCACTCCATCGTGCTGTACTCGGGTCTCGAACTGCTGACCTGCCAACCTTGCAGTTGTCAAGTTCAGCGTCTTAACTACTAAGCCACCACAGTCCCTCCACAGCTAGCCTAGCCTGTGACTTTTTCTAGCTTTGAACTTTATGCATCTGTAACTTGCCACTTCAAGGATACCAATAAGGATAGGATTTTGACTCCATATCCCATAATTCTCCAATCTGGGTATCCTGCCTGCCATATAGACACCTGAATGTGGCTCATGTGGGAGAAGGGCCTAAAGCCGGGGTTCCCAACCTTTTCAAGCCGGGGACTGGATCACACTCTCTGTCAGCTTTGAGGGGCGGACGGCCATTTTGCCCTACCTGCACGATGGGGGCAGCCATTTTTGTCCCAACAGCTTGAAAGGGGTGGCCATTTTGTTTCTTGAATGCCCTTGGAGGGGTGAGGGGCCACATGGAATGGCGCCGTTGGTTAAGTCCGGCCCATGGGCCTTACATTGTGAACCCCTGACCTAAAGCAGTGTTTCCCAATGAGGGGCCCAGGCCCCATAAGGGGGCTTCAATTCCCAGAAGCTTAAATCAGTATATTGGCTGATTAGTGCTTTGGGGAATTGATTTAGGCTTCTGGGAATTGAAGTCCCAAAAACAAAGATTGGGAAACACTGGCTGAATCGCAGTAAACCCCTTCGTGTGGATTCACAGGGGCTTGGGCTTCTGGGAATTGAAGTCCAAGAACATCTGGAGTGCCACGGTTCACCATCATGAGCTTAGAATCCAGTGATGGCGAACCTTGGCACTCCAGGTGTTCTTGGGCTTTAATCACTAGAAGCCTAAACATTCCTGCCGATCAGTCCAAGAACATCTGGAGTGCCAAGGTTGGCCATCACTGGTCTATAAAATGAGCCCTTTTCAGGAACTTTCCCAGAATGGAGAATTATGGAGTTGTAGTCTAAAAAACCTGAAAATCCCAACCTCTAGTTACCAATTCGTTCACTGCCTCCTATTACCTCCAATTGGCCTAAGGAGGAATAGCCATAGTTTCCCCAGATCCAGGAAAAGATGATAAATTCCCAATCCCTCTGGGAGTTATAATCCAAGAAAGAAAGAAATTCCTTTTCCAAACTGATGTTTACAGCCATTTTAATGAGTTTCAGTCACTTTGTCTCCCATGCTCAAAAGCCAGTCGTTTCCGACTCTAGGCTGTAGTGCACCCTAGATCTTTCCATGGTCATGTGACAAGCATGACTTGATGTGGGAGTTCATGGAATGCTATCACCTTTCCTGACAAAGCGGTACCTATTAATCTACTTGCAATTTCTTGCTTTCAAATTGCTAGGTTGGCAGGAGCTGGGACAGATGACGGGAGTTCACTGTCGTGTGGCATTTGGGTTTTGAACTGCTGACCTGTCAACCTTCCAGTCGCCAAACTCAGTGTCTTGACCACTAAGCCACTGCAGCCCTTATTGGGAATAGAAAACCTTAAAATTCCTTTGGGAAAGAAAAGCAAGATATAAATTGCATGGGTAGACAATCTAGAGGGGTGTTTTTGAACAAGATGTTTGGTTTTTACTATTGACATTCACATTTATGCCACTCTCTAACTCACTTAGTTTGAGACTTTTTCTGGTCTGGTCTTCCTCACATGGTTATTATGAAAATAGAACAGGACCATCCTGCATTCCCTTCTAAGCATCTTAGAGCAGGGGTTCCCAAACTAATGATGAATTTCATGCCTTAGCTAAGAACTGTATACTGTATGCCGACCACCTTACAAGTTATTTTGGATCTTTGGCTCTGTACCTCAATAAGTGGAGCCATTTCGGTGAATTTGCAGAATGTGTTTATTGCAAAGAGGACGTGGAGGAAACGAGGGCATATCCCTTGAGGAAGGTCTCTTGGGCAAAACCTGACGAAGTGAAGGTGAGGTACACCAGAGCTTTGCACAGCCAGCGCTCCCCACTAAGCCAGAACCCCTTCCTGGGGGACGGGGGGGGGGCGGTGGCGGTGTCTGCTTGCTGCCTGCCTCCCGTATGGATGGTGGGCTGCAGCAGCGACAGCTTGCATGCCACATTCCTCAGATACTTCACATGCCTGAGTCAGAGCAAAAAGCTCAGCTTTGATTCCCCCGAAAGAAACATTACTCATTCTGGAGCATTGAGCCTTTCCCTAAAAAAAAATACCAAACCCTGCAGATCTCTACAGCCCACGGTGGAAAAAAATGAGACTTTTTAAGTTGCGTGGGATGGTGTTGATGCACATAAGCCAAAGGTCTGCACATCAGCCTTATTTCCAGAAGATGGTTAAGATCAGGCAAAGCAAAGAAGAGGCTCCCTATAATGGAGGGAGTCCCAACTTTTTAGACCTAAGTTGTTCTTGGACTAAACTCCCAGAGATTTTCACCATTGGCTGTGCTGGCCAAGATTTCTGGGAGATGTAGTCCAAATACATCTGGAATGTAGCTGCTCCCAGTAACCAGAACCACTGTTATATTGGTGTCAGTGGTTTGTTGGTGTTTTTTACAAGGATATCTTACCAAACCTTGGGAAGAATTCCCCCACATATTGGTTATTATTGGATGGGTTTATTCTGATCTTTATATCTCCTTGGCTGCAACTCGTATCCGAGAATGCAATGGCATGAATTTGTTTAAGGTGGAGCTCAGCTTGCCATAAAGTGACCCGCACACTATGATCACGTAGCCATCTCCTGTGGCACATATGAAATGAGACATGCAGGATTTAACACCAGGACCACAATGGACTGCCACAGCCTTGAGGATATGGACAAGGTGCACCTTCACAACCATTCCGTCTGGTATGGCCTCTTTTGCCTCCATGACCTTTGGGAATCAGAGTTCCTCCTCTGCAAATTTTGCTGTTGGGCCCAATATGATGGTTTCCAGTGGCATTTGCTCCACTGAAGGTGACCATCACCCCACCTAAAGGGGCTCATGCGCCCGTAGCCATTGGTCCCTTTAGGCAGTCTGGTTAGTTAACCACTGCCTGAAACTCAGCATTGAGCCGCAGGCTGTACAGTCTACTCCATTAACGTATCGGGGTGTCCGGCCAGGCTCATGATCTTTATATAAACTGGTCGATAAGAGTGCAAAAGCTGGCTTGAGACTCAATATCAAGAAAACCAAGATAGACGGGGAAGAAGTAGAAGCAGTGACAGATTTTACTTTCTTAGGATCAAAGATCACTGCAGATGGAGATTGCAGCCATGAAATAAAAAGGCGACTGATTCTTGGGAGACAAGCTATGAAAAACCTGGGGAACATAGTGAAAAGCAGAGACATCACATTGCAAACAAAAATTTGCATAGTCAAGGCAATGGTATTCCCGGTGGTAATGTATGGTTGTGAGAGCTGGACCATTAGGAAAGCTGAACGCAGAAGAATAGACACCTTTGAAATGTGGTGTTGGAGGAGAGTTTTGAGAGTCCCCTGGACAGCAAGAAGAACAAATAGGTCGATCCTAGAAGAAATCAACCCTGACTGCTCATTGGAAGGTCAAATAGTAAAGATGAAGCTTAAGTACTTTGGGCATCAAATGAGAAGGGAGGACTCACTTGAGAAGGCCTTGATGCTGGGAAAGGTGGAGGGCAAAAGAAGAAGGGGGCGCCCAAAGATGAGATGGATAGATGGTATGGTAGACGCAATGGGCACAGAGTTGGGTGGGTTGAGGAGGATGGTGGAGGACAGAGGGGCCTGGAGGAAAATGGTCCATGGGGTCGCAAAGGGTCGGAATTGACTGTGCGACTGAACAACAAAAATATATGTATATAATGGTGTGTATTATTTATACAGTATATTGTAAACCGCCCTGAGTGGTGCTTGCATCAAAAGGGCAGGATATAACTATGAATGGATGGATGGATGAATGGATCCCGCTCCGGCCTGGGAACTAGCTGATCCTGAATGACCTTCCATAGCAATCCAATCCCCACTGCACTTAGTCATATGTAAGCCCCCATAAACACAAAACCCTAGTGATTTACGATAGCCATGAGGCCTAGGAATTTGCTGTTGCTTGTCTGATTTTCTTTTAATAAAACAGGCTTTGCACGGACCAGTTTTGTTTCCACTGACAATTAAAAATGTTAATCTGAAAGGATTGTTTTTATTTATTTATTTATTTATTTATTTATTTTTGTTTTCTGATTAATCTGAAAGGGACTCTGGAAACCTTTTCCTTATACAAATTTAAATGTAAGGCCAGAACAGGGCTTTTAGTCAGTTACTGATTCAGTCCTTAGACCTATGTTTGTTGCTTGTTTCCTCTCTTTTGCACACATCTGCACATACCTGTCAACATTCCCGGATTGGCCGGGATTTTCCGATTTTCGGCGCCAATTTGCGCCATTTCCCGCCCGCAGCTGCCAAAACCCCGGAATTAGCAGCGGGGGGGAGAGGTACTGCGCAGATCGCCTTCTACGCATGCATAGAAGGCTTTTACGCTTGCGTAGAACCCTTCTACGCATGCGTAGAAGGCGATCTGCGCAGAAGGGGATCCTAGAAGCCTTCTACGCATGCGTAGAAGGGTTCTACGCAAGCGTAAAAGCCTTCTACACATGCATAGAAGGCGATCTGCGCCAAACCGTTCTGCGCAGGTCCCGTATTTTCCGGAGCCGCGGTTGACAGGTATGCATCTGCATCCCCACAACTGCCTGCTGTCCATGCCAGAAACTTCGAGATTGCCTTTTCTCAACTGTGAAATGAAGAACCAGCTTCTGTTTATTTCTGTTGTCCCAGTTTACTAGTCCTGCTACACAGAGTTTACTTCTTTTTCCTCTGCAGTTTTATCTTTGTGAAATGAACTTGCAACCTAATATTTTAACAAAGATAAAACCACATGGGGAAAAGAAAGAAAACCTGTGAGACAGCAAATCTAAACGGAAGCTGGATAGGATTCTTCATTTCAGTGAGGAAGGGATACACAGTTGAGTAAGGGCAGTCATGGAGTTTCTGGCGGAGTTTCTGGCGTAGACAAAATACAGTTGTGGGCAACTGTCCACAACTGTCTGACCCGCTGCGTAACTTGGGGGTCCTCCTGGACTCATGGCTACTGCTCCAAGAGCAGGTGGCAGCCGTGGCTAGGAGGGCCTTTGCGCAGTTGCGTGTCATCTACCAGTTATGCCTGCTCCTGGACCAGGACTCATGGACACTCACGCTCTGGTCACCTCCAGATTGGATTATTGTCATGTGCTCTACATGGGGCTGCATGGGTGGTGATGGGGCAGAGGTGATATGCTCATGCCTCACCACTGCCCCGGGAGCTGCACTGGTTGCCAGTTTGCCTCTGGGTGCAATTCAAGGTGCTGGTTTTGACCTTCAAAGCCCTACATGGCAGTGGACCAGGTTACTTATGGGATCACGTCGCCCCAAGGTATTCTACCCATCCCTCGAAGGCAGATCAGAGAGGCTCGGTGGTGGTCCCCTCGACAAGAGAAGCTCATCTGACGGGGACCAGGAGGAGAGCCTTCTCTGTGTCTGCCCCGGCCCTGTGGAACCTCTTACCACCTGAGCTGCACCTCCAGAATGAGCTGCTCCCCTTTAAAAGGGAACTTAAGACCTGGCTATGCCAACGGGTTTGGGATCCGATGGGTGGAACGGCCCAGGCCCGCTGGCTGGTTTAGTTGTCTCAGTGCTGTGAATTTTTTGCATCTGCCATCTGCTTTTTATGCTTTTGTATGGATTTTATCTTTTTATATTCTTGTTTTTATCTTCTTATGGGGTTAGGGAGGGTGCTGGAGGGTTTTCGTGGTTTTTAAGAATGTGTTCTTATTTCAGTGTATTTTTGCATTTGTTGTGTTTTTATGCATTGTTGTATTGCTGAGATCGCTCTCTCCTTGTAGAGAGCTTCTCTTTTGTTGTATACCTGAGTGAGTTTGGAAAGGGGGATTAACATTCCCCTTGTGCATTTTCTGGGCCAGACAACAAGGGAACCTTTTGGTCCATCATACCTTGCTTTTGGCCTTCCTGGAAGATGAAAATCTGGCATTTTTATTTTGGGTTTTTGCCAGATCCAGCAGAGCTTTTGTGCATCGTTCTTCTTAGTTATAATTGCATGTTATTAAATAAATTCTGATTTATGGCCACCCTTTCCTGGGTTTCCTAGGTAAGAGAATATACAGAAGTGGCTTTCCATTCCCTTCTTCTTGGGGTGCCCTGGGACAGTGCAGCATGTCCAAAGCTACATAGGTTGGCTCTTCTATCCGGAAGACACAGTGGGGAATTGACCTTCCTGGCTTTTCAGCCAGATAACCTAAACCACTGAACTATCCAGCCAGCTCTTATTTACAGGAAAACATTTAGCAAAACAGTGGTACCTCGCTTAAAGAGCATAACGCGTTCCACGGGATTGCGCGTTAAGCGAGTTTGCTCTTTAAGCAAAAAAATGTTGTAAGTGACCAATTGTGACTTCTGGTGGGGGAGATTGCGAACCCCGATTTAGTTGTTAAGCGAGTTTTTTGGTTGGTTTTAGTTGTTAAGCGAGTTTTTTGGTTGGTTTTAGTTGTTAAGCGAGTTTTTTTGGTTGGTTTTAGTTGTTAAGCGAGGCGAACATTCAGAGAAAATTCTGCTCGTTAAGCCAGTTAGTCTCTTTATGCGAGGTTTCACTGTATATGTCAAAATGTTCAACCATTTCCCTCTAAGCCTCTTTAAATGTTAAGAACCACTGGTAAGCATCATCAGTCACCAGATTTTTGACACTTAAAGCACTACACGGGCATTCCCTAAATCGGTTGCTCATTTTTACGTGGAAAGTGGGAATGAGATCAGCTTGCAAAGAGAAGGAAGATGAGGTTTCTGGCCAGAAATGTTGGTGTCGCAAGAGAGAGAAAAAAATATCCAGAATTGAGATGTTGAAGCAGAAGGAGAGTGCTAGAAAATGGATGGATGGATGGAGACAGAGAGTGGCTTCTGGCTGGAGCCTCGAATGTTCCTGCAAAACATTAAGGGACTTCCTAAAAGACCAGCAACGGGAGAGTTGGAAATATAGGCTGAAGAAAGCTTTCCCATAGGTCTTTTTTTCCCCAGGCTCCTATCACAAATAAAATTGACAAAACGAACAGGCCACCCACCCCAAAACCCATGCCTCCCTGATAGATGTGCATCTGTGTCAAAGAGATGGCACTGAATTTCCACCCATCACCCAGAAGCCCTGCCATCTAGCCATTAGGTAAAGGTATAGGTCTCCCTTGGAGATGTGATATGAGGATCAGCCCACATGGCCTTATGTAACTTTGCTAAATTTGTACCATACTATATTGCACATTTTATTGTGTTTTGTAATACTATATTTTTATCTTTTGTTATACTGTATATTGAAATGCCTGTGAACCGCCTTGAGTCACGCATTGGGTCGAGTAAGGCGGTATACAAATAAAATCCTATCCTATAGTAAAGGTTTCCCTTGCTCAAAAGCCAGCCGTATCCGACTCTAAGGTTTAGTGCTCATCTCTGTTTCAAAGCTGCAGAGCCAGCACTGTCTGCTTCTGCAGACGTTTCCGTGGTCATGTGGCAGGCATGACTAGACACCAGAGCACATGGAACGCTGTTCCCTTCCTACCAAAGTGGTCCCTATTTATCTACTTGCAGTGTCTTGCTTTCAAACTGCTAGGTTAGCAGGAGCTGGGAGAGACGACAGGCACTCACTCCAGCACTCAGGTCTCGAACTGCTGACCTTCCAGATGTCAAGCTCAGCATCTTAACCCTACGTCACTGCGGCCCCAATACAGCCATTACCAGTGGCCAATTAACCAGCTGTTTTTTTAATTTTATTTTATTTTTTGTGATGAATAGCCAAAGTGGCTGTTATTTTCCTTCCAGAGGAAATTCTGTGTTACTCAGAAGCTGTTTTCTTTGGCACTGCCAAAGAGGAAGAAAGTATTTTGGGGTTAAAGCAAGATGTGAATGGAACCATAAAAATCCTTAGCATTGCAGCCACCCCTCTTTTAAGGAAGGCATCCCCCCCCCCCTCTAAATGCTGTTTGGGAACAAACCTCTTGTTGACAGATTCCCTTATTAGAAGTTAAAGACCCCATTTAAAACACCTTTGTCTTTAAATCAGAGAGAACTGTGCACTATAAACTAGGAAACGTAGCACAACCTTCCTAGCAACCTTCCCACGAGGGTGGCATGGGCTGGATGAATTGGCATCAGGGTCTGGATCTGGCCCACAGGCCGTAGTTTGGGTACCCCTGGCTTAAGCAAAGAAAACAGCAGCTTAAAATCTATCTCATCCTGTTGCAAAACAGGTTGCAAGGTATGTTTTACTTCCGCTTCTGGTGGGAGGAACCATGTGGCTGGCCCATTGAACCATGTGGCTGGCCCGAGGCCCGAAAACTTTGGGCACCCTGTCTTAGCACATGAAGCAGAAGAGTAAAAAATAGATGCTCATAGACACTCAACTGCTAACAATCTGCTGTCCTTTTAGCGCACACCAAATCTTTTGTCTAATGGCAGGACTGGGTCCGACACGTGGCCACCGTACACATAACCAACTTTACCTATAATCATGGATACCTAAGGACAACCTCCGGGTTGGAGAGATAGGCAGGATATCTCTCCATGCCATTTCCAGGGAATCCTAAGCAGGTGAAGGCATCTGCTTGGGAATAATACCCTGAAGCACATGGTGAGCCACTGGGTGAGACAGAATGCTGGACTGGATCATGGGCTCCTGTGGCCTCTTCCAGCAAGGCTGTTCTTATGTTCTCCTTCCTTCTTCTAGAAAGGCTTGAGTAAATAAAATGATTTCAGCTTTTTTTTTTTAGACCACTGTTTTTCAGACTGTACAAAATAATAATAATAAGCAATTACCTGTCACCTGGCAGCAACACATCCAGGTAACAAACATGTGGTTTCAATGTGTTTTTGGCTCTAAGGCTTAGGAGAAGTTCTGTGGAAATGACAGAACACAAAATGAATGTTTTTTTTCCAAACCTCTAATTATTTGTTTGCTTCATACAAGTTAGATGTTTAGAATTGAGCTTGCTTGCCTCAGACGCCATCAGATGTTTGACTTATTATTTTGTTTGTTATACGGTATTGTTGCTCGTTCATTTAATTAGTTGTAAACCACCCAGAGTGGCAAAACATCCTAGACCTAGATCCATGATGGCGAACCTTGTCACTCCAGATGTTCTTGGATTTCAATTCCGAGAAACCCAAACACTGTGAATCCACATGAATGGGTTTACTGCGATTCATCCGGCCCTCGACGCTCCTGGAAGTGGAAATAATTGCTGGAAGGCGGGCTGGCGGCCTCCCCCTCCCAGCGCCACCGGAAACGCTTCCCATTCGCCTCACCCAGCCAGGACCGAAGGCACGCTTTCACCTCCGCACTTCCTGCGTGCCTTCTGCCCTGGGCGAGGTGAATGGGAAGCGTTTCCAGCAGTGCTCGGAGGGGGAGGCTGGCCAGCCCACCAACCCGCCCCGCTCACCTCCCAGCAATGCTGCCGCTGGCTGCTCTTCCTCCTCCTCCTCCTCCTCTTCTTCCTGGCTCCTGGTTGCGTCTGGACTGCGGGGAGAGGAGGAGGTGGGCATAGTGTGGTGGGGAGGTGGGTGTGGCCAGCCAGGTGGGTGTGGCCTGGGAAAATTTCCGCTACCGGTTCGCAAGAACCGTTGAAAACCGGCCTCAGTGCATCACTGGGCCTGTGAGGTCATTAGGAGCTCTCGCAGCACAGTGCTTAAACTGCTGTAATGCAGCCAAAGCATTGTGAGTTAGATCCAGACAAGGATCAAGGTTGTCTCAACCTTCCATCTTTCTGAGGTCGGTAAAATAAGTACCCAGCATGTTGGGGCCAAAGTGCAAATTGCCTTGCGAACCGCCCAGAGAGTGCTCTAAGCGCTATTGGGTGGTATATAAGTATTATTACTGTACAGTACTATTAATTACTATTGAATGACATCAAAACATATCTGACAGATGGTAGTCCAGTTTTGTCTTGAATGTTTCCTGCTTTGGAGCACTTACCACCTCTCCAGTTCGTGGGTTCCGTTGTCATGCTGCTCTAAACCATTAAAAGGTTTTTCCCCTGATATTCAGTTTATATTCCTGCAACTTGACCCCATTATTACACATCCTGCAGTCTGGGATTATCATGAACTGATGTTGTATATGCCTTTTTTGGAATCCTGATATATCAGTGCACTCATGCCTTCTCAATTAAACTCCAGTAAGAAATAACAAAACTTTTAAAAAATGGCCATAAAAGATAGAATAATCAAAAGGCCCACTTTGAGGGAGGGATGGGTTGCATTTAAACCATGATGGGACCAGATTGCTGGCACTCAACATCAAAAAGGCTGCAGAGCAGCTTTTAAACTGATAACTGGGGGAAAGCCGACAGGAGCTGGGCAGCATCCGGTTCGGGAAAGTGTGTACTTGAGTAGTGAGGAGGATGCAAAAATTACTGAGCAGAGCAAGGAGCTAGTCACCAGCACTCTAGCAGAAGGATGCAAGAGGCAGTCTAACAATGCAACTAGACTCAAAAGACTGTATCAGGAAAGCATATATAAATGCTTGTATACAAATGCCAGAAGCCTCCGGAACAAAATAGGGGAGCTGGAATACTTAGCAATAGATAAAAATATTGATATTATTGGTATCACTGAAACCTGGTGGACGGATGATAACCAATGGGATACAGTTATCCCAGGCTACAAACTGTACAGGAAGGATAGGAAGGGGCAAACAGGAGGTGGTGTAGCCTTGTATGTCAAAGAAGTGATAAAATCGTATGAATTGGAATATCTAGGTGATTTGGAGTCACCATTAGAAGCTCTGTGGGTAAGAGTACCAGGCCACAAGGATGGTCTAACAGTAGGCATATACTATCGGCCTCCGACCCAAACTCTTGAGGGAGACTGGCAGTTGGAGAATGTTGTAAAGGAGGCATCCAGGAAGGGAAGCCTGGTTATAATGGGGGACTTCAATTACCCTCACATAGACTGGGTGAACTGTTGTTCAGCACATGATAAAGAGATAAAGTTCCTAGATATGCTCAATGATTGTTCCCTGGGACAGATGGTTGAAGACCCAACTAGAGGTTCAAGAATCCTTGACTTGATTCTGAGTAATACTCAGGATCTGGTGCAAGATGTTAATGTGACTGATCCAATAGGGAACAGTGACCACAACTCAATTATGTTTAACTTGATCATAGACCGCAAGTCACTGATAAAATCTAACACAGAGACCTTAAATTTTCAAAAAGGAAATTTCCCAAAGATGAGGAAACTAGTAAAAAAGAAGCTGAAAGGGAAAATTGAGAGAGTCCAAACACTCCAAGAGGCATGGAGGCTGTTTACAAAAACAATAACAGAGGCTCAATTGGAATGCATACCCAAAAGGAAAAAGGGCACTGCCAGGTCCAAGAGGACTCCGATGTGGCTTACAGGAGCTGTTCGGGAAGTGATCAAGAGCAAGAAAAGCTCATTTAGAAGATGGAAGGCTTGTCCAAATGAGGACAGCAGGCAGAAACATAAATTCTGGCAGAACAAATGCAAGGCAACAATCAGGAAAGCAAAGCAAGACTTTGAGGAGCGTATAGCTAAAAATACTCAGAGAAATAACAAAGACTTCTTTAAGTACATTAGAAGTAAGAACCCAACTAGGAAGGCCATTGGACCATTAGATGACAATGGAAGGCAAGGGGTTATTAAAGAGGAAACAGAGATTGCAGAGAGACTCAATGAATTCTTTGCTTCAGTATTCACTGAAGAAGACAGAGACCACATGCCCAAAACAGAGCCTATCTTCGTAGGGAGGGAAACAGAAGAATTAAGCAAGATAGAAATAACCAGGGAGGAGGTCCTTGCATGTCTTGTTAAGCTAAACACTAACAAATCCCCAGGACCAGATGGCATCCATCCACGAGTTCTCAGGGAACTTAAAGATGAAATTGCTGATATCCTAGCCAAAATATATAATCTTTCCCTCAAATCAGGCTTTGTGCCTGATGACTGGAAGGTAGCGAATGTAACACCAATTTTCAAAAAAGGATCCAGGGGTGATCCAGGAAATTACCGGCCTGTCAGTTTGACATGTGTCCCAGGTAAAGTGATGGAAACCATCCTAAAAGACAGAATTAATAGTTACATAGAAGAGAAGGCACTGCTAAAGGAGAGCCAACATGGCTTTTGCAAGGGCAAATCATGCCTCACTAATCTGTTGGAATTTTTTGAGAGTGTCAACAAGCATGTGGATAAGGGGGATCCAGTTGACATTGTTTATCTGGACTTTCAGAAGGCTTTTGACAAGGTCCCACACCAAAGGCTCTTGAATAAACTTACCAGTCATGGAATAAAGGGACAGGTCTTGTCCTGGATCAGCAACTGGCTAAGGGACAGGAAACAGAGGGTAGCACTAAATGGACACTTCTCCAAGTGGAGGGAAGTAAAGAGTGGGGTCCCCCAAGGTTCAGTACTGGGACCCCTGCTTTTCAACCTCTTCATAAATGATCTAGAGGTAGGAGTAAAAAGCAAGGTAGCCAAATTTGCTGACGACACTAAATTATACAGGGTAGTGAAAACTGTGAGAGATTGTGAAGAGCTCCAGAGGGATCTCTTGACACTGGGGGAGTGGGCAAAACAGTGGCAAATTAGCTTCAACATCAGTAAGTGCAGAGTGATGCATGTTGGGGCAAAAAACCCCAATTACATTTATAAACTGATGGGGTCTGAACTCTCTGCGACAAACCAGGAAAGGGACCTTGGTGTCCTGGTGGACCCCCCTCAATGAAGGTGTCAACCCAGTGTGCCTCAGCAGTGAAAAAAGCAAACTCAATGTTAGGGATCATTAGGAAGGGTATAGAAAATAAGTCAGCAAGTGTCATTTTGCCTCTTTATAAATCTATGGTGAGGCCCCATCTGGAATACTGTGTACAGTTCTGGTCACCATACCTCCAGAAGGATATTATGGAGTTGGAGAAAGTGCAGAGGAGGGCAACCAGAATGATGAAGGGACTGGAACACCTTCCTTACCATCTGAGGCTGCAACGGTTGGGCCTTTTCACTCTTGAACGACGGCGTCTAAGAGGTGACCTGATTGAAGTTTATAAAATCATGCACGGTGTGGACAAGGTAGATAAGGAAAAACTGTTTTCCCTATCGCACAACACTAGAACTAGGGGACACTCCATGAAACTTTTGGGTACTAGTTCTCAAACAAATAAGAGAAAGTACTTTTTCACCCAGAGGATTACTGGTCTATGGAACTCCCTGCCAGAAGAAGTGGTGACAGCTGTCAGTCTTGACAGCTTTAAAAAAGGATTAGACAAGTTCATGGAGGACAAGGCTATCAATGGCTATAATTATGGCTACCTAAGGACAACCTCCGGGTTGGAGAGATAGGCAGGATATCTCTCAATGCCATTTCCAGGGAATCCTAAGCAGGTGAAGGCATCTGCTTGGGAATACCCTGAAGGAAATGGTGAGCCACTGTGTGAGACAGAATGCTGGACTGGATGGGCTGTGGCCTGTTCCAGCAAGGCTGTTCTTATGTTCTTATGTTCTTATGAAGAGAAAGCATGATAAGGCAGATTCTGTAGACAGAAGAAACATGGTTTTTTTCAGGCTGTTCTTTCTCAGGCCACAGATGGTGAATGACATATATTATAATATATTATCCATTTAAAATAAACCTGGTCTCTATATGAAGAAAAATAAGGCCAAGCAGAATCACAATCATCAGCGCTGTAAGTTTTCTGTTGCTACCAAAAACCATACCTGTCAAGTATCCCGGATTGGCTGGGATTTCCCATTTTTCGGCGCTGATTTTCGTCCTTTCCCACCCGGAGCTGCCACTATCCCGGATCTTGGCAGTGGGGGGAAAGGAGTTACTGCGCATCCCTTCTGCGCAGGTACTTTCTACGCATGCATAGAAGGGTTCTGTGCAGAAGGGGATGCGTAGAACCCTTCTACGCATGGATAGAACCCTACGCATGTGTAGAACCGACCGGCGCAGAACAGTTTTGTGCAGGTCCGTTGTACGCATGCGTAAAAGCCTTCTACGCATGCATACAACGGACATGCACAGAACAGTTCTGCGCAGGTCCGTTGTACGCATGCGTAAAAGCCTTGTACGCATGCGTACAACGGACCTGCACAACCGTTCTGCGCAGGTCCGTTCTACGCATGTGTAAACGGCTTTTACACATGCGTAAAATGGACCTGCACACAACCGTTCTGCGCAGGTCCCGTATTGTCCGGAGCCGCGCTTGACAGGTATGCCTAAAACGAATACTTGCCCATTTGCAGGCTAGAGTGATTATAATCCAAGCAAAACTTTACCCATGTTACTTCTCTGTTTTTAAAATCTGTGAAATATCTTTCTTTCATCCAGTTCTCTCGTTCTGCTGTTTTGTGTAAAGTGGAACCATGCGACTTTGTCAGCTTACTGTTGGCACAACCTTCTTGTATTTTTTTTCCTTTGGCTGTGGATCTGCCAAGCGTTAGTGGTTTGAATTTAAAAAGCCCTTTCTGTACAGGTATATGCCAAAGAAATTACAGATTTGCAGAACTCAGTGCAGACTTGACCTAAGCTGGCAGGGCAAAATAAATAAATAAATGGATTTGAGAAATGCATGTATTTTAAAAACCTATGCAAACATTATCCAGTCAGCTGTTTTGAAACTATATGTCAGAAGTGAAGAGACTGTGAAAAAATGTGCATTAACGTTATTATAAAGCAATGAGCATATGGTAAATAAATAACCTGCCCAATCTGATAAGGAATCAAGTTGGAATGAGCTTCAAAGTGGAAACTGGAAGATCTTTGTGAACTCAAGATTTACAGCTTTCTTGCTTAAGGTGGGGGTGTACAAACTATGGCCCATGGGCCAGATCTGGGCCCTGATGCCAATTCATCCGGCCCATGGCACCCTCATCGCTCCTAGAAGCAGATGTAAAACGCGCCCGGACTACCTATTTTACTTCCATTTCTGGGAGTGACAAGGGCACTGTGAGCCAGATAAATTGGTGTCGGGGGCCAGATCTGGCATGCAGGCTGTAGTTTGAGTGCCCCTGGTTTAAGCAGAGAAAATGGCAGCTTAAAATCTAGCTCATCCTGTTCCAAAACAGATTGCAAGACATGTTTTACTTCTGCTTCCAGTGGGAGGAACCATGTGACCAACCTGCTGAACCACATGACCGGCCCACGGCCCAAAAAGTTTGGGCACCCTTGGCTTAAGGGTTGCAGGTTTACATACCCTGATTCCAAAGCAGCTTTCCTAACACCTTTGTGCTTGATTGGGGCTGTCACCTAGTAATAAATGACTCCCGCACCCCAATATTGTCTATAGCTGTGATGGCCAACCTTGCCCTCCAGTTACCAGAAGTCCAAGTCAGTTGATCAGAGCTTCTGGGAATTTAAGTCCAAGAACACCTGGAGTGCCAAGGTTGGCCATTCCTGGAATATGTTCTGGAACAGCCCCTTGATGTTCTAATGAGTGCTGTTTTTCCTGCATCAGGATCTTCTGAAACATACATCAGAGGATCATCCTGACCATCCCTTCTTGCTAGAAGCCCAGAAGAGCATCAAGCAAGTGGCGGAGAGAATCAACAAAGGGATGAAAAGTGCCGAGGAAGTGGAGAGGAACGCCCGAATTGTGCAGGAGATAGAATCCCACATCGAGGGGATGGAGGATGTAAGTGCTCCCAAATGTGCTTCTGATGGAGCAGAATTGTCATCTGGCATTCATTTGCTCTCATATGTGTATGGGAGAGAGATGGGATGAAATCTTGCTAAACCATTCGGTCATGTTGAAGTAGGGACATCAAGACAGCTGGTCAAGAGTTTGTTAACCACTGCAAGGTTTCTCATTGCCGGAGTGAAAACAAGTCAATGGCCAGAATCCTGTTGCTTTTTTTACATAGGCAGAAGGCAACATAACATTCATTTGCTTCCAGATAGCAATTAAAGAGTCCCTACTGCCTCTGGTGACTCTATAATTGCCAACTGGAAACAGATAAATGCTATACCCTTTCCTTTCTGCCTGAGTATCTGTGCAACAGAACTTCAGCCAATGTGTGTGCTTTTAGTTTGTCATCATGTTAAAGATAAAGGTTTCACTTGCTTGAAAGCTAGTCGTATCCGACTCTAGGGTTCAGTGCTCATCTCTGTTTCAAAGCTGAAGAGCTAGTGCTGTCTGCTTCTGCAGACGTTTCCGTGGTCATTTGGCAGGCATGACAAGACACCGGAGCGCACGGAATACTGTTACCTTCCCACCAAAGTGGTCCCTAGTTATCTACTTGCAATTCCTTGCTTTCGAACTGCTATGTTGGCAGGAGCTGGGACAAAGATGGGAGCTCATTCTGTCCTGTAGTACTTGGGAATCAAACTGCCTTCCAGTCAGCGTCTTAGCCACTTACATAAGAAGAGCCTAGCTGGAATAGGCCACAGGAGCCCATGATCCAGTCCAGCATTCTGTCTCACACAGTGGCTCACCATTTCCTTCAGGGTATTCCCAAGGAGATGCCTTCACCTGCTTAGGATTCCCTGGAAATGGCATTGAGAGATATCCTGCCTATCTCTCCAACCCGGAGGTTGTCCTTAGGTATCCATAATAACCATTGATACCCTTGTCCTCCATGTCCTTGAGCCACTGCAGTCCTGTCATGTTAGCAATTGGTATAAAATATCTCTCCAAATAATCAGTATTTTTTTCTCTTAGTGGAGGAAAATGTATACACAGAGGAAGCACAAATTAAAAAAAAAGGCAAACAGCCCATCTGAGGCTTCTAACAAATAAAGCAGCAGCTAGGGTAATTCAACTATGCAGTTTCCAAAACTTACCTAATCTGTGCAATGTTCACTAATTCTATTTTGCAAATGCACCCAGATAGTGCACTAAGTGCTATGGCCATGATAGAAAACCTTGGCACTCCAGATGTTCTTGGACTTCAATTCCCAGAAGCCCAAGCCCCCGTGAATCCACACAAATTGGTCTACTGCGATTAATCCAGTCGGTGGCGCCCTCATCGCTCCCGGAAGTGGAAGTAAAATGCGCCCATACGGTTAAGGTTCTTCCAGGTTAACCCTTCCTCCATACGGGCGCGTTTTACTTCCACTTCCGGGAGCGATGAGGGTGGTGTGGGCCAGATGAATCGCATTCGTGTGGATTCATGGGGCTTGGCCTTCTGGGAATTGAAGTCCAAGAACATCTGGAGTGCCAAGGTTCGCCATCACTGCACTATGGGGTGGTATATAAGTGTGATTGCTTTTGCTTTGCTTTATATCAGGCAGCCAGAAAGCATGATTAGAGGAAGAAAATCCATAACTAATGAAAGCATCTGAATGTCATCACGTCTCTCACCTATCTGCAACGTAAATATGTTTGAAGCTCAGATTCCCAAGTGTATCTCTAGCATTCATTACAGACTTCAGTATGCTTGAGCCATCAAGGAACAAAAAGCAAAGCAAAGCCTTGTGTCTCTCCCCCCACCCTCCAAAAATATATATATGTGTGTGTGTGGTTATGATATTGGAGACTGGTCATTTCTGCTAGGTTGCTGATGTATTCATTTTCTGAAAAATCATATAAGATGTCCGATGTTTTATAATAATAGTTGAAAACCTAAAGGACATGAAACAAAATGAAGAAAGAATTGGGAAAGCAGAGAAAATATTCTTATTTACTGCCAATTGATGCCAAAGAATGTTCAAATTATCGAACAATTGCGCTCATCCCACACGCCAGCAAGGTGATGCTCAAGATAATACAGGATAGACTTCAGCAGCATGTGGAAAGAGAATTACCAGAGGTGCAGGCTGGTTTCAGAAGAGGCAGGGGGACTAGAGACCACATTGCCAACATACGTTGGATCATGGAGAAAACAAAGGAATACCAGAAACAAGTTTATTTTTGCTTTATTGACTACACTAAGGCATTTGATTGTGTGGATCACAACAAGATGTGGCAAGTGATTAAAGAGATGGGAATACCAGAGCACCTCATATGCCTCCTGAGAAATCTGTACATGAACCAAGAAGCAACAGTTAGGACAGAACACGGAATGACAGAGTGGTTTGGAATAGGAAAAGGAGTAAGACAAGGCTGCATTCTGTCACCCTGCTTATTCAACTTATACACAGAGCACATAATGCGCAATGCAGGGATGGAGGAATCACCATATGGGATCAAAATTGCTGGGAGAAACATCAACAATCTGAGATATGCAGACGACACCACCCTAATGGCAGAAAGTGAGGAAGACCTAAAGAATCTCTTGATCGGTGTGAAGAAGGAGAGTGCAAAAGCTGGCTTGAGACTCAATATCAAGAAAACCAAGATAATGGCAACAGGCCCAATCAGTTCCTGGAAGATAGACGGGGAAGAAGTAGAAGCAGTGACAGATTTTACATTCTTAGGATCAAAGATCACTGCAGATGGAGATTGCAGCCATGAAATAAAGAGGCGGCTGATTCTTGGGAGACAAGCCATGAGAAACCTGGGAAACATAGTGAAAAGCAGAGACATCACCTTGAAAACAAAAATTAGAATAGTCAAAGCAATGGTATTCCCAGTGGTAATGTACGGATGTGAGAGCTGGACAATTAGGAAAGCTGAACGCAGAAGAATAGATGCCTTTGAAATATGGTGTTGGAGGAGAGTTTTGAGGGTACCTTGGACAGCGAGGAGAACAAATAGGTCAATCTTAGAAGAAATCAACACTGACTGCTCATTGGAAGGTCAAATAGTAAAGATGAGGCTAAAGTACTTTGGGCATCAAATGAGAAGGGAGGATTCACTTGAGAAGGCCGTGATGCTGGGAAAGGTGGAGGGCAAAAGAAGAAGGGGGAGGCCAAGGATGAGATGGATAGATGGTATTGTAGACACAATGGGCACAGAACTGGGAGGACTGAGGGGGATGGTGGAGGACAGAGGCGCCTGGAGAACGATGGTCCATAGGGTCGCAAAGAGTCGGAATCGACTGTGCGACTGAACAACAACAACAACATAATCCCAAGGTGACATAAACATGGGTGAACACTATCGGTAGCCTCCGTCATTAATATTTGTTGTGTTCATAGTTTCTAGGACAGGTGCAGGTAATTTCCAGACATGCTCCAGTCTGGAATTTGGGGAGCCACACCTGCCCCCATTTCATACACTAATTGAGGTTTTAATGGAATATCCCTTTTGTTCCTTAGTGTAGCCTGGTTTGTTTTTTTAATTGGGAGTACAGTACTGATGTTTCACCAGAACATGGTTCAATTCCACACACACCCTGGAATGGGATCAGCTTCAGAGTCAGAGGATTGAGACACCTGGCAGCCCAAGTTACGTAGCCACGTTATCATGATTTTGACATGAGCGTTACAATCTATGCCGAGCATTGAATGACGCACCTCTAATGCTTTCATTTTTTAAAATGTTTCCAGCTCCAGGCTCCACTGCGCAGGTTCTTACGCCAGGAAATGGTGGTGGAAATGGTAAGTGCTCTTTCATGCTGTTTGACAAGTGTCAAGCGTTTCAGTGGGCAGAGAGCTGGCACAGGATAATTAGGACTACTTAACGGGATGGATTAATCAGAAAGTCCAGATTAATGGAGGCACATGTTTCCCTTCCCGAAAGTGGAAAGCCAGCAGTTCTGTCCTTTTGCCAGGTACGATTAGAATAGGTTTTCCTTTCTACTTGACTTTGGTGGAATCATAACTTTAGTCTCTAAAATTCCCAGTCCTTTAATGATGAAAACAAGGTTGAGCATGAGCTGTATAATTACATGTGTCCTGTTATCTCCCTTAACACCAGAAGCAGGAGTGACTCTTTAATTGCTGTCTGGAAGCAAATGAATGTTATGTTGCCTTCTGCCTATGTTTTTTTTTTTAAAGCAACAGGATTCTGGCCATTGTCTTTTCCCCCCCCTCTTGACCAGCTCCCACCCTCCAGCAACAGTTAAAAGTCATGTTTTCACCAGCCTTAATTATTCTGACCCTAATTGGGTTTATAATAATGGAGGATCTTGGGCAACCTGTTACCGTATTTTTCAGTCACCTTCTGTTCAAAGCCACAAATGAGTCATCTTTAAAGACTAACACTACAACTCCATTATAACTTGGTAGTGAATATATAGCTTTGTCCATGGTTAAGACTAGTTCAGTCTCATCTTTAATCATGGTTAATGCTCTTGAGGGGATGAGAAAGAGGACCCGAGTCCGGATTAACAGGTGTTCTAGTTCAGTCTGTTCCCAACCTTTGGTTTTTTGGACTTCAATTCCCAGAAACCCTAGTCAATTCCCCAAAGCACTGATTAGCCAATGTACTGACTGAGGCTTCTGGGAATTGAAGTCCACCAGTGTTTTATGGAATATAGTTTAGTAAAGGTAAAGGTTTCCTTTGCTCGAAAGCCAGTCGTATCTGACTCTAGGGTTCAGTGCTCATCTCTGTTTCAAAGCTGAAGAGCCAGCGCTGTCGTCTGCTGCAGACGTTTCCATGGTCATGTGGCAGGCATGACTAGACAATGGAGCGCATGGAACGCTGTTTGCCTTTCCCACCAAAATGGTCCCTATTTGTCTACTTGCAATTTCTTGCTTTCGAACTGCTAGGTTGGCAGGAGCTGGGACAGACGACAGGAGCTTATTCCGTCCTGCAGTGCTCGGGAATCGAACTGCTGACCTCCCGCCTTCCAGTCAGCGTCTTAGCCACTTGAGTTTAGGAAGCGCTTTTTGATATACATCGCTCCATCGTGTGGCACTCAGGTCTCGACCTGCCGACCTTCTGGTTGTCAAGTTTAGCATCTTAACCACTAAGCCACTGCAGTCCCTAAAAACATGTCCCTGCATCCCAAAGGTATTCATGTGGCCGGTACCATTTTTGGATGGGTGCCTTTCCCCCCACATGTTCCTGGAGATTTTCCTGGTCCTCTAAGAGAAGGAAAAGGGATGAGAAATCAAAGGGTCCTGAGCCGAACATGTGCTGATACGCATCTCTATGGCAACAAGGGAGCCAGAGATGTAGATAAATAGGCCCCTTTTCACACAAAAGGCTTCGCCACCCTATTCTGACTCATGCTGCATTTTAGTTTGGCCACAAACAGCTGCCTTCTTTTTTACCCCAACCCCACATATTGGCAGGTTTATAGACAGATTACGGACATTCATTGGGGAAAGCAGCCAGGGATCACTGAGTGGAAACATCAGTTTATTAAACAGCACCAGTCAGACAATGCTCCAGTCGCTAGCAAAATAGCCTTGCTCTGTATGTCTCTTGCCACAGGTTGAGGGCATAATTCATAAACGCCCTTGCTAATTGGAGGCTATAGTCGGTGACTGGTTCCTTCTTCTTCTCTCGTGTCCAGATCAAACTTTGGATGACCAAAACGAAGCCACTTTCTTGGCTTTGTTTTTGGCCAAAATTAAGTCTTCGTTGCTGCATGTTCCTGGTAGTAAAGAAAGTGGCTTCATTTTGGCAGCCCAAGGTTTGACCTGGACACGAAAGAAGAAGAAGGATAGGAAGGGGCAAACAGGAGGTGGTGTAGCCTTGTATGTCAAAGAAGTGATAAAATCGTATGAATTGGAATATCTAGGTGATTTGGAGTCACCATTAGAAGCTCTGTGGGTAAGAGTACCAGGCCACAAGGATGGTCTAACAGTAGGCATATACTATCGGCCTCCGACCCAAACTCTTGAGGGAGACTGGCAGTTGGAGAATGTTGTAAAGGAGGCATCCAAGAAGGGAAGCCTGGTTATAATGGGGGACTTCAATTACCCTCACATAGACTGGGTGAACTGTTGTTCAGCACATGATAAAGAGATAAAGTTCCTAGATATGCTCAATGATTGTTCCCTGGGACAGATGGTTGAAGACCCAACTAGAGGTACAAGAATCCTTGACTTGATCCTGAGTAATACTCAGGATCTGGTGCAAGATGTTAATGTGACTGATCCAATAGGGAACAGTGACCACAACTCAATTATGTTTAACTTGATCATAGACCGCAAGTCACTGATAAAATCTAACACAGAGACCTTAAATTTTCAAAAAGGAAATTTCCCAAAGATGAGGAAACTAGTAAAAAAGAAACTGAAAGGGAAAATTGAGAGAGTCCAAACACTCCAAGAGGCATGGAGGCAGTTTACAAAAACAATAACAGAGGCTCAATTGGAATGCATACCCAAAAGGAAAAAGGGCACTGCCAGGTCCAAGAGGACTCCGATGTGGCTTACAGGAGCTGTTCGGGAAGTGATCAAGAGCAAGAGAAGCTCATTTAGAAGATGGAAGGCTTGTCCGAATGAGGACAGCAGGCAGAAACATAAATTCTGGCAGAACAAATGCAAGGCAACAATCAGGAAAGCAAAGCAAGACTTTGAGGAGCGTATAGCTAAAAATACTCAGAGAAATAACAAAGACTTCTTTAAGTACATTAGAAGTAAGAACCCAACTAGGAAGGCCATTGGACCATTAGATGACAATGGAAGGCAAGGGGTTATTAAAGAGGAAACAGAGATTGCAGAGAGACTCAATGAATTCTTTGCTTCAGTATTCACTGAAGAAGACAGAGACCACATGCCCAAAACAGAGCCTATCTTCGTAGGGAGGGAAACCGAAGAATTAAGCAAGATAGAAATAACCAGGGAGGAGGTCCTTGCATGTCTTGTTAAGCTAAACACTAACAAATCCCCAGGACCAGATGGCATCCATCCACGAGTTCTCAGGGAACTTAAAGATGAAATTGCTGATATCCTAGCCAAAATATATAATCTTTCCCTCAAATCAGGCTTTGTGCCTGATGACTGGAAGGTAGCGAATGTAACACCAATTTTCAAAAAAGGATCCAGGGGTGATCCAGGAAATTACCGGCCTGTCAGTTTGACATGTGTCCCAGGTAATGTGATGGAAACCATCCTAAAAGACAGAATTAATAGTTACATAGAAGAGAAGGCACTGCTAAAGGAGAGCCAACATGGCTTTTGCAAGGGCAAATCATGCCTCACTAATCTGTTGGAATTTTTTGAGAGTGTCAACAAGCATGTGGATAAGGGGGATCCAGTTGACATTGTTTATCTGGACTTTCAGAAGGCTTTTGACAAGGTCCCACACCAAAGGCTCTTGAATAAACTTACCAGTCATGGAATAAAGGGACAGGTCTTGTCCTGGATCAGCAACTGGCTAAGGGACAGGAAACAGAGGGTAGCACTAAATGGACACTTCTCCAAGTGGAGGGAAGTAAAGAGTGGGGTCCCCCAAGGTTCAGTACTGGGACCCCTGCTTTTCAACCTCTTCATAAATGATCTAGAGGTAGGAGTAAAAAGCAAGGTAGCCAAATTTGCTGACGACACTAAATTATACAGGGTAGTGAAAACTGTGAGAGATTGTGAAGAGCTCCAGAGGGATCTCTTGACACTGGGGGAGTGGGCAAAACAGTGGCAAATGAGCTTCAACATCAGTAAGTGCAGAGTGATGCATGTTGGGGCAAAAAACCCCAATTACATTTATAAACTGATGGGGTCTGAACTCTCTGCGACAAACCAGGAAAGGGACCTTGGTGTCCTGGTGGACAGCTCAATGAAGGTGTCAACCCAGTGTGCCTCAGCAGTGAAAAAAGCAAACTCAATGTTAGGGATCATTAGGAAGGGTATAGAAAATAAGTCAGCAAGTGTCATTTTGCCTCTTTATAAATCTATGGTGAGGCCCCATCTGGAATATTGTGTACAGTTCTGGTCGCCATACCTCCAGAAGGATATTATGGAGTTGGAGAAAGTACAGAGGAGGGCAACCAGAATGATTAGGGGACTGGAACACCTTCCTTACCATCTGAGGCTGCAACGGTTGGGCCTTTTCACTCTTGAACGACGGCGTCTAAGAGGTGACCTGATTGAAGTTTATAAAATCATGCACGGTGTGGACAAGGTAGATAAGGAAAAACTGTTTTCCCTATCGCACAACACTAGAACTAGGGGACACTCCATGAAACTTTTGGGTACTAGTTCTCAAACAAATAAGAGAAAGTACTTTTTCACCCAGAGGATTACTGGTCTATGGAACTCCCTGCCAGAAGAAGTGGTGACAGCTGTCAGTCTTCACAGCTTTAAGAAAGGATTAGACAAGTTCATGGAGGACAAGGCTATCAATGGCTATAATTATGGCTACCTAAGGACAACCTCCGGGTTGGAGAGATAGGCAGGATATCTCTCAATGCCATTTCCAGGGAATCCTAAGCAGGTGAAGGCATCTCCTTGGGAATACCCTGAAGGAAATGGTGAGCCACTGTGTGAGACAGAATGCTGGACTGGATGGGCTGTGGCCTGTTCCAGCAAGGCTGTTCTTATGTTCTTAAGAAACAGGCCAGTAAATGAGCCGGGTTCTGTATCTCTCCAAATCCACAGAGCATGTTGTTATCCGCCAACTGTCCCTACTTGAGGATGTTGGTCTTACATTGAGACCAGGGATTCTCAACCTGTGTCCCGCAGGCCAGATGCGGCTCATGACACCATTTCATGTGGCCCCCTACCGCCTCCACCACACCAGGACATGCCGTGTGGTGGAGGGAGGGCAAAATGGACATCCGGTCCCCGAAGCTGTCTGAGAGAGTGTGACCCAGCCCCCGGCTTTAAAAGGTTGAGAACTCCTGATTTAGAGTGATTAATGGAATCATGCATCTGGCCCTTTTAATTCCCTTTTTGTTTTAGATATCTTAATTTTAGCTTTGTATGTTATCATATGTTGGTGGTGCCTCTGACACGAATAAAGAAATAATGGAATTGTGGTTTTGGATCTGAACCTTAAGGAGCCCTGGTGGTCCAATGGTTAAATTGCTGTAGTGCAACCAAAAGGTTGTGAGTTCGATCCTGACCAGGGCTCAAGGTTGACTCAGCCTTCCATCCTTCCAAGGTCGGTAAAATGAGTACCCAGCCGGTTAGGGGCAAAATGATAATTAACTTGTGAACCGCCGAGAAAGTGCACTAAACGCTATGGGGCGGTATATTATTATTATTGTTTTATTATTGTTTTATTTCTATCCCACTTTCCTGGCACAAGTGCCACTCAAAGCGGCTTACAACATATATAAATACAATAAACAGAGCAAGTTATACAATAAAATACAAAAGGCAATGGACAATTAATACAATCAAAACATCAGAATATGCAAAAATACAATACAAAATATAAATAAAGAATTAAGCAATGTCACAATGAGAAATTACAAACAAAATCAACCTCAACCACCCATCAGTCACAAAGGCACCTCATGGTTCAACATCCTTGAGAGCAGCTGCGTCGTTGGCGGCAATGGCTCCCACCTGTCTCTCCCCAGCGGGGCCGGTGGCATGGGCTCCCGGGGCGGGACAGGGAGCTGCTCGAGGCGGCGTGCAGTGGCGTCCTTTTCTGCTCTCCGGGCGGGCCGTCCCGGAGAGCAAGGGCAGCTGCGTTGGCGGCGGCAATGGCTCCCACCTGTCTCTCCCCAGCGGGGCCGGTGGCGTGGGCTCCCGGGGCGAGGCAGGGAGCTGCTCGAGGCGGTGGGCGACGGCGTCCTTTTCTGCTCTCCAGGCAGGCCGTCCCAGAGAGCGAGGGCAGCTGCGTCGTTGGCGGCAATGGCTCCCACCTGTCTCTCCCCAGCGGGGCCAGTGGCGTGGGCTCCCGGGGTCTTCCTACGCATCCTAACATGGTGAAATATTTTGACCCTAAATCCAAGCTGCCCACCACCCACTAGCTTCCCAAAGTTATCCAGTGTTTATCTTAAGTTTCACAAGGGGACCAACCCCCGGGTCTCCTTTTCATAGATATCTGGGACCAACCCAATGGGTGAGGGCACCATCTTGACAGTGTTCTTTCCAAACAGCTTGCGTTCGTACTCAATGAGTTGTCTCCAAAAGCCTACGTTGGGTCTTACAACGGGTCGTCTGCTCTTCACCCACTCATGGGCATCCAAGAGGCTCAATCGGTGATACTTCATAAGATAGGCAATACAAAGGGAGGCAGGCCTTCTTACACCAGCTACACAGTGGACCAGGGTTCTCCCATTCTTTTTCCCCGTCTGGTGTATCCTGTCAGCCACTGAGTCAAAGTACAAGGATAGAGGAGCATGTGGGAGGTCAGGGACAGGTACCTTAACATAGTCAATATCTGGCCAGTTGGTATTGGGGATTTCCATCGTGGCATTCACTACACAGGTCACTGTCCTGGAATAGACCATGTGTCTGTTGGCCGCCGCGTTGCCAGAGCAGAGATAGAGGCGAGGAGAAATCTGAGCGATGCCCCCTAAGACGGACAAAGTGTTCCGTGCAGTAGGAGTTGGTTTTGCCACAGAAGGGGGTGGAGAACGGCGAAAGAACCCATGGTTACGGTAATTGCTTAAGGCAGGGGTGCCCAAACTATGGCCCGTGGGTCGGATCCAGCCCCCAACACCAATTCATGCAGCCCGTGAAGCCCACGTTGCTGCCATGCCTGTCTGGGCGTGTTTTACTTCCGCTTCCGGGAGCGACGAGGGCTTCACGGGCTGGATGAATTGGTATTGGGGGCAGATCCAGCACACATAGTGGCTGGCCCCTTGAACCATGTGAATGGCCCACGGCCTGAAAAGTTTGGGCATCCCTTGCTTAAGGGCTGTCCAGATGTTTTGACCTTCACCTCCCAAAATATTTTACCATTAGCTTTGCTGGCTCAAGTTTCTTGGAACTAAAATCCAAAACATCTGGGTGGACAGAGATAGAGAACGAATCCCTTAAAGGATAGGGAATCAGGAGGCAGGAAACCTCTATAGCTGTGATGGCGAACCTTGACACTCTAGATGTTCTTGGACATCAATTCCCAGAAGCCCAAGCCCCCGTGAATCCACATGAATGGGTTTACTACGATTCATCCGGTCCGCGCCACCCTCATCACTCCCGGAAGTGGAAGTATAACGCGCCCGTATGGAAGAAGGGTTAAGCCAGAAGAGCCTTAACCATACAGGTGCGTTTTACTTCCGCTTCTGGGAGCGACGAGGGCGGCATGGGCCTGATGAATCGCAGTAAACCCATTCATGTGGATTCACAGGAGCTGGGGCTTCTGGGAATTGAAGTCTAAGAACATCTGGAGTGCCAAGGTTCACCATCATGGGAGTAGAGCTAAGTTATACCATGCATAATAGGACTTTAACCCTTGCAAACTCAAGACCAGTTGATAAAATAAGAGAGCGACTCCTAACGACTGTATTTCTTTACAGGCTTCTTGCTGACTCTGAACATTCAGCAGTTTTTGTTTATTAAGTTACAATGCTAGTTTATGTTGGTGCCTTTAGACCACTTGCAATCTGTAAAACCTGCCTTACGGGTTCTTCAGTGCCCCTGGCCATGTGATACCCTTTGGGTTGCGCTAAGACTCCAGGGTCCAGATGTTATCTTTGCTAGCCATGTCACATCCATCCCATCTGGCAGTGGTTGTCTTGAGGTTCTAGGAAAACAACCTTGTGAAATTGCTTGCATTTAAAAAAGAAAGAGAGAGAGAGAGAGAAACTCAATAAATAGTCGTCTTCTTTTGGTGACTTAGTGGTTAAGATGCTGAACTTGATGACTGGAAGGTTGGCAGGTCAGCAGTTCAAAACCCGAGTACTGCACAATGGAGTGAGCTCCTGTCATCTGTCCCAGCTCCTGCCAAACTCAGTTTGAAAGCAAGAAGTTGCAAGTAGATAAATAGGTAGCGCTTTGGCAGGAAAGGTAACAGCGTCCCGTGCACTTTGGCATGTAGTCCTGCCTGCCACATGACCACGGAAACGTCTGCAGATGTAGTCAGCGTTGGCTCTATGGCTCTAAAGAGAGATGAACGCTGAACCCTAGAGTCGGATATGACTGGCTTCCGAGCAAGGGTGACCTTTACCTTTGGTCAGAGGAAAGAGATCTGTGATGAGCCTAGAGCTTGCATACTCTTGTCCCAAGATGAATGGGTGTCCAGATGGGTATCAAGACACCACCTGACCTTTTTCTTGTCTCTTGTTGCAGAAGGCCGTAGGTGGGAAGAAGGAACGTTCGCTTTTTCTCTTCTCGGACCTGCTGGTTTGCACCACATTAAAACGCAAGTCTGGATCTTTGCGGCGAAGCTCCATGAGTTTGTAAGTAAGCAAGACCAAAGTTCCTCTAAGATCTGGGAGGTGCCCAAACTCAGGCTGAGAGAGGACTCCCCCCCCCCTCCCAGCTGTCTTACCCTGGCATGGACTTAATGACTACAAGCATCATGCACTGTCCTAATGGGTCGTGGCACTTGGAATTCCTCAACTTAGCACTATTTATTTATTTTATTTAGTCGTATTTATATATGCCGCCCACTCAGGCAGAACCCGACTCAGGGCGGCATTACAACAAATTCTAAAAACATATAAAAACACTTTAAAAACGCCATATCCCACCCACTTAAAAAAAAACCCTAATCCCACCCATCCATCCCACCCACTCTAAAAAAGGAAGAGAGAGTTCTTAATTCTTTACGTAAGCCAGAAGGCAGGGACCGTGTTCCCATTCGGGCCCCACACCTGCCCTCCCAGCCAGGTCTTCAATCCTCTCCTGAAGGGCAGCAATTCTCTTTGAAGTCTTAGATCTGTTGGCAGGAGGTTCCAGAGGGTTGGTGCGGCCACGGAGAAGGCCCTCCTTCGGGTGCTAGACAGAGGTGCACCCCTAACTGATGGCACCATTAGAGAGCCCCTCCGGTCCACTCTGGTTGGACGGGCAGACACTCTTGGGACGATGCGGTCTCTAAGGTATCCTGGCCCCCTGCCATATAGGGCTTTAAAGGTCAAAACCAGCACCTTGAATTGCACCCGGAGACAAACTGGTAACCAGTGCAGCTTCCGAAGTAGCGGTGAGGCATGGGCATATCGCCCACATCCCATCACCACCCGGGCTGCCGCATTCTGGACCAGCTGCAGCCTCCGAATGGTCGTCAAGGGCAGCCCCATGTAGAGCGCATTACAATAATCTAGTCGGGAAGTAACCAGAGCATGGGTGACCATAAGCAAGGAGCCCCGGTCCAGGAGCGTGCGCAATTGGCAAATCACCCGAAGTTAGGCAAAAGCCCTCCTGGCCACAGCCGCCACTTGTTCTTCCAGCAGCAGCCGTGAATCCAGAAGGACCCCCAAGTTGCGCACTGGGTCTGTCTGGGGCAAAACAGCCCCATCCAGTACCAAAGGTGGTAACTCCCTGGATAACACGGGGCCCCCTATCCACAGCCACTCTGTCTTGCTGGGATTCAGCCGAAGCCCATTGGCCCCCATCCAGACCCCAATGGCCTCCAGGCATCCGGATAGGATTTCAACAGCATCACTGGGGTCCCCACGGGCCGAGATATACAACTGGGTGTCATCCGCGTACTGATGGTACCGCACCTCGTGGGAACGAATGATCTCACCCAGTGGCTTCATGTAGATGTTAAATAAGAGGGGAGAAAGCACCGAGCCCTGAGGAACCCCATACTTGAGGGACCTAGGGCTGGACCTCTCACTCTCTAACCACACCGACTGGGTACGGCCCTCCAGAAAAGAGGAAAACCAGGACAACACAGTGCCCTGGATCCCCAATCCTTTGAGCCGTTCCAGAAGGATACCGTGGTCGACGGTATCGAAGGCCGCTGAGAGGTCAAGAAGAGCAAGGACGGATGGATAACCCCCGTCCCGCTCCCCCCAGAGATCATCCATTAGTGCGACCAATGCCATCTCCGTACCATACCCGGGCCTGAATCCTGAATGAAAGGGGTCTAGATAATCCGCTTGGGATTATCTATGAGCTTCAATAGGCAGATCTATGGCGTTGCCTTCCAAGATAAGACCGATCTTCCAATAGTCTCTGCTCAAAAGTGGCCTCGCTGACGGTGCACAACACGGTGCAGTGTTCTTGTTTACCATAACCTTTTACTAACAGGTGTGTGGTTGTAGAACCAGGTGGTTTTGGATCCTAAGTGTGACGGCTAATAGCCTAGAACTGTGATGGCGAACCTTGGCACTCCAGCTGTTCTTGGACTTCAATTCCCAGAAAGCCCAAGCCAGCACTCCCGCTGATCAGGGCTTCTGGGAATTGAAGTTCCAGAACAGCTGGAGTGTGAAGGTTCACCATCACTGGCCTAGATACAGCGGTGGCCAACCTTGGCCCTCCAGGTGTTCTTGAACTTCAATTCCCAGAAGCCCCAAAAGCCTGTCCTCGGTGCATGCATAGACTTGTAGAGAATCCCACACTTTATAGGTATAATCTCACTCAGCATGCTAGAGGAAAGGGTAGGTATGCAAAGGCGTTCACAGCTTTTCTGGGAAGCATGGGAACGTCTTAAGAAGGTATTCAAAACAAGGTTCTTGAAAGAGGCTTTTAATAACTACTGTTCTCCCCATGGATAGAGCTGAGTGATACAATACTTAATGTGAATCCAATACGAGATTTAATGCTGTTGCCATGCATTGCAATCTCATTGTTTTTTAAATTAAATTTAATTTAATTTATTAGATTTATATCCCGCCGTACTCAACAAAAATATGACTCATTATTCTCATTTTACTATTACACATTATGTTGTGGGCTGTGGCAGGGGGATATTGTTTATTTGGGTCTGTATATTGTTGGTTAAGAGTTAGTGGGTTGTAATGGTATGGGGTTATTGTTTTTTATGTTCACTTGTGAAATTCTTAGAACACTACCGAGAGTGGGAAAATATCTCAGATCTCAGATAGATAGATAGATAGATAGATAGATAGATAGATAGATAGATAGATAGATAGATAGATAGATAGATAGATAGATAGATAGATAGATAGATAGATAGAATGAATACTGGTTCAAAATATCTAAATACGGTTGTAACTGGCCACCCAGAATTGTATTTCTTAATAAATCAAACAAGATATAAAGGGAAAGAACTGCCAACTTCCAGCTAAGAAAGGCGAGCTTCTTCACACTGAGTCGGGTACTGCAGGATGGAATGAGCTCCTGTCTTTGTCCAGCTCCTGCCAACCTAGCAATTCAAAAGCAAGAAATTGCAAGTAGATAGCTAGGGACCACTTTAGTGGATCCTCATTCGTGCGTCCCCTAAGCGGAATTTCTCCAGCAAAAATACACAAAATGATTATAATGGAACGAACGAACGAATGAATAAATGTTACTTTCTTTTGGACAGTAGCTCCCATAACAACCCCTTTCTGCATAGCCCCCCTCCCAGAAAATACCCTCTTTCCTATCTGTGGCTGATGCTACCAAAAACGCAGAGCTGGCAGACAAATATTTGTGATTTATGAAGTATCTCAGACAGCTGGGCAAAAATTAAAGCCTAGGAGAGTTTGTTCAGTTGCACAGTCGATTCCAACCCTTTGAGACCCTATAGACCATCGTCCTCCATGCACCTCTGTCCTCCACCATCTTCCTTAGCCCGCCCAGCTCTGTGCCCACTGCGTCCACGATGCCATCTAGCCATCTCATCTTTGGTCACCCTCTTTTTCTTTTGCCCTCCACCTTTCCCAGCATCAAAGCTTTCTCAAGTGAATCCTCTCTTCTCATTTGATGTCCAAAGTACTTTAGCTTCATCTTCACTACTTGACCTTCCAAGGAGCACTCAGGGTTGATTTCTTCTAAGATCGACCTATTTGTTCTCTTTGCTGTCCAGGGGACTCTCAAAACTCTCCTCCAACACCACATTTCAAAGGCGTCTATTCTTCTGCGCTCAGCTTTCCTAATGGTCCAGCTCTCACACCCATACGTTGCCACCGGGAACACCATTGCTTTGACTTTGCGGATTTTTGTTTTCAAGGTGATGTCTCTGCTTTTGACTATGTTCCCCAGGTTTCTCATAGCTTGTCTCCCAAGAATCAGTCTCCTTTTTATTTCATGGCTGCAATCCCCATCTGCAGAGATCTTGGATCCTAAGAAGGTAAAATCTGTCACTGCTTCTACTTCTTCCCCATCTATTTTCCAGGGACTGATGGGTCCTGTTGCCATTATCTTGGTTTTCTTGACGTTGAGTCTCAGGCCAGCTTTTGCACTCTCTTCTTTAAACCCAATCAAGAGGTTCTTTAGGTCTTCCTCACTTTCTGCCATTAGTATTTGCCCATTTGTTGCCTTCCTACAGTTTAAGATGACAAATCAAATCAAATCAAATTAAATTATTTATTACGGCCGATGGCCAGATACATTTAAGATGACAATGCAAAGGGGGTGGGTGGGTTTGGTGGGGGAGCCAGAAAGCCAAAGGAGGATGACGTTCTCTCCAAAACATGCCATCTCAGCCACTCAGCAGTCACGGCCAGTATTGCAGCCATGAAAAGCCTCCCTATTTTTCTCTCTGTCTTCTCTTTCCAGGTACACAGCCGCCAGTGTGATCGACACAGCCAGCAAGTACAAGTTGCTCTGGAAGATGCCCCTGGAAGATGTGGACATAGTGAAAGGTTTGTGACCTAAAGATGTTGCTTGGGAAGGCAGCGCCTATGCAGTGATGGCCAACCTTGGCATTCCAGATGTTCTTTAACTTCAATTCCCAGAAGTCCTGATTTGCAGCTGTGTTGACTTGGGCTTCTGGGAATTGAAGTCCAAGAACACCTGGAGTGCCAAAGTTGGCCATCACTGGCCAACAGGATTTAGGATCCGGTCCCTGTGTAGCTGTTATGGGGCCATTCAACAATTACATGATCCATTTGGGGGGGGGATTGCCTTCCCCCTCCCATGTAATCCAACCGTAATTTTCACTTTGAACCCCCCCCCCTTTAAAATTACGTAATCCAGAGCTTTTTTATCAAAACTCTTAATTTTTAGAGTTTATCACTATTGGTGCCTAATGCAGCGTAATCATCTAATAAAATAAAAACTTTCTATGGACCAGGTATTATTTATTTCATAACCGGCCAGCTGATGCGAAAGTATGAGATATTATACGAATTTCTGTCGGTTAGAAATAGACTGCACAAGCAATTCAATAATCTCAAATCGGATCAAAATTCTCAGAGATCATTTTTAAACCTAAAAAAGCGCCATGTTTCAAAACCACAACAGCTCCAAATGGATTTACGTAATCTTTGACTGGACCGACACCCCCACCATCCCCACGTAATTTTCCGTAATTCAGGTGGCAGACCCCATCCGCCCCCCTCGAGGATCACGTAATTGTTGAATGGCCCCTATGTCGAGTCCAGAGATGCAACTTTGCTGACATTTGGATTGATCTGTCCTCATCTTAGGCGTTTATTGTATTTTTAGACTACTGCAAACCATACTAGAAATACCAACTTTTTAACAGTAAGGCATCTCAAAAGGTAAGGAGATGTTTTGTACTGCAAAGGGTTTTTGGACATGGATAGTGTTTTTCGAGGCACAGTGCCTCTTTCACCCATTGGTCATGGTTGTGTTATTTCTTAAAGGCCCAAGGTGTTTTAATCAGCCGCATGCTTCACAGTTGCTATGTTTGTTTGCATGGTCAAGGTACAAATTGAGTTTATTGGCTTTTCTCCCAGATGACCCATTCCCAAACAAAAGCAGGTTTATTTGCAACTTTCCAAACTGCAACTTTATTTTACTTCTTAAGGCAGCTTGGCTTCTAATTGAGAAGCTGCCCATCTCATCTGTTTCTGGCCCCAGTAGACTGACTTGCTATGCCATTCCAGACACGAAGAGACTCCTCGCCTCTTGCAGCAAAATGTCAGTTTGCTTTAGGGCTAGGATTGCCACCTGTTTTTTTTTTTTTTTTGAAGAGAACAGCTTGCAATTTTCATCTCTCCTTGGAAACCCTTTTGGAAGGGTAGGGAATAGTTGTAAAATGTTGCCAGGCCAATACTGTGCCATAAGCTGCCTGATAATTATTACCCCTGTGTGATGTCTTGCGTGGGTTCTAATCTGGCTGCAGGGGCCTCTCAGTCCACCAACCGCGAGAGCATCCAGAAGGCCATATCCCGCTTGGATGAAGATCTGAGCACCCTCGGCCAAGTCAGCAAGCTTTCCGAAACCCTCAGCTTCTCCCATCAGGTGAGAAGAATCACCATCAGGTAGTCATGGCGAGACAGGTTTGGAAAGAAAAGAAAGGTGGTGGCCAGAACCTACCAATAGAAATTACACTTATCCCCCCCGTAACACTTAGTGCACTATCTGGTCAATTCACAAGTTAATGAGCAATTTGCCCCCAACACACTGGGGACTCATTTTAACTACCCCGGAAGAATGAGTCAACCTGGATCCCCGTTAACCAGGAAGAGTCTAAACCATACAGGCATGTTTTACTTCCGCTTCCGGGAGCGACGAGGGCTGTGTGGGCCGGATGAATCACAGTAAACCCGTTCGTGAAGATTCATAGGGGCTTGGGCTTCTGGGAATTGAAGTCCAAGAACATCTGGAGTGCCAAGGTTCACCATCACGGGCCTATGACAAGAAATGCACACCTCAACTTTTTAGTTGGCAGCAATTCACCTCTGGAATTTACATTACTGGGCTTAATGATGGCATAAAGGTAAAAAAGCAACCGCAGTGGTTAAACTACTGTACTGTAGCCAAATCATTGTGAGTTTGATCCTGATTGGGTGCGGGCAAGCCTCTTTCATCCTTCTGAGGTTGGAAAAATGAGTACCCAGAATGTTTAGGGCAAAATGCTAATCACCTTGTGAACCACCCAGAGATTGCACTAAGCCATAAGTTCTCAACCTTTTCAAGCCATGGGCTAGGTCAAGCTCCCTCAGACAGCTAAGTGGGCCAGACTGGTGGTTCCTCCCGCCCGTCGTAAAACACAGCCACAACTGCTGTAAATTCCTTTATGACAGCCATAAATGCGGTCGCGGCTGTTTCCACCATTTCTGGCTGTGGCGGGAGCGAGGGTGGTGTGCCGTAGCTTGAGA
The DNA here is from genome assembly GCA_035047345.1 of Bradypodion ventrale. Lineage (NCBI taxonomy): Eukaryota > Metazoa > Chordata > Lepidosauria > Squamata > Chamaeleonidae > Bradypodion > Bradypodion ventrale. The sequence continues at coordinate 370,733,568 of JAWDJE010000003.1, forward strand.
TCACCTGCACTAAGCACGATGGGGGCATTATGTAAGTGAATTTGCTATGGCAGTCCCTGCTGCTCATGGTCCTCTTATCTCTTCAGAGCTTGGACGATGTCCTCAAGGACCTGATGGCCGCTCTCCACCGTGAGCTGGCCGAGAAGCAGTCGCTCTCCTTCGCCATGTCGTTCCCTCCCAACAAGATGGAGCTGACGGTCACCAAGGCTGATAGCACAGAATCCTTCATCTTTGAATTCCCCAACCCAGACGCACGGCACAGCTTTGAACAAGCCTTTGAGGACACGAAGAAGAAATTGGGTACGTAACTCAATTTGAGAATTTATTTTGTTCTATCTTATCCACCACACCACACACCTGCTTTTTCTTCTTCTTTCGTGTCCAGATCAAACTCTGGCCAGCCAAAATGAAGCCGCCTTCTTGGCTTAGTTGTTGGCCAAAATTAAATCCTCATCAGTACATGTTTCTGGTAGTAATCGGCAGACCACCAAATGAGTCGGATTCTGTATCTCTCCACATTCACACCGCGTGTTGTGGTCCACCACCACCACCCCAATTGAGCCTGTTGATCTTACACTTAGGGATTCCGACCTTCAGTCTATTCAGGGTCATCCAAGTGACGTAGACAGTGGTGGGCATCAGTAGGTTCACACTAGTTCGCCAGAACCGGTAGCAGACATTCTGGCTGGCCCCGTCCATCCAAGTTTTGATATAAAGTAGTCCTAATTCGGGTACAATGCAGGGCTTTCCCCCTGGACATGCCCACCATACCATGCCCACAGTGTGGTAGTAAAAAAAATTGGAGCCCACCACTGGACGTATAGGAGGTTGAATTCCTGAGCTATAGCCTCCTTTCATATTATTCCTTGTCCAGTGAGCTCCTTCCTCCATCTTCTAATTTGATTTTTGCTCTTGAAAGCCAGTTGTATATGACTCTAGGGTGTGGTGCTCACCTTCGTTTATAGCCAAAGAACCCGTGCTTTCTGCACCTGCAGATGTTCCTGTGGTTATGTGACAGACATGACTAGATGCTGGAATGCTATTGCCTTGCCTGTCGAATGCGGGTACCTATTTATCTACTTGCAATTTCTTGCTTTTGAACTGCTTGGTTGGCAGGAGCTGAGATGGAGACGGAAGCTCACTCTGTCGTGTAGCACTCGGGGTCTTGAACTGCTGAACCATCCAGGTGTCAAGTTCAGCATCTTAACCACTAAGCCACTGCAGTCCCACCGTACACATTGCCGTAAAACACGTCCACAGCTGCTGTAAATGCTTACTCCCTGTTTAAAAAACACAGGAATCCTGACACATAAAATGCTAAAAGAATCGCAATAAAAATTCAGCTGCAGTATTTGTTCAAAGATACAAGGGGTATGCAGAAAGAGCCTGCTCGAAGAGTGTGGTATTTTTGAACCACAATTGGGCATACCTTGTGTTGCCGGCTAATCTTTCTCACAATAGGTCAGGCAAAAGGAATTGCAGAATGAACTCACCAAATGGTGCCTTCATTTGGGCAGTTTCACGGCTGGTCTAGACACGGAAGAAGAAGAAGAAGCTTGTAAACATACTCTGTTTTCTTTCTGCCTCTTTACGGAGCATCCAAGCTGATATTCTTTCCTTCATCCGCGCCACCACAGCATGGATGAAGAAACTGTGAGGTTTCATCCACAGTTAAATTTACCTTCTGCTACGGCCTTTGGTAGCAGATGTGTTGATGGTAAAAAGACTATCACTTAAATCAGGGGTGCCCAAACTATGGTCTGTGGGCCGAATCTGCCCCCCTGATGCCAATTCATCCGGCCTGCGCCACCCTCATCACTCTCGGAAGCAGAAATAAAATGTGCTTCCACTTACAGGAGCAACATGGGCTGTGTGGGCCATATGAATTGGCATTGGGGCCGGATCCATCCCACAGGTTGTAGTTTGGGCACCCGTGGTTTAAGGAGAGAAAATGGCAGCTTAAAATCTATCTCATCCTGTTGCAAAACAGATTGCAAGGCACATTTTACTTCCGCTTCCGGTGGGAAAAACCACGTGACGGGCCCACGGCCCGAAAAGTTTAGGTACCCCTGACTTAAATGTTTGTGAATACCCTATGACGTTACAGGAGCCTGAACTGGTGGAGGCAGGGAAACCACCAGGTAGAAAAACCTTTTAGCTTGTTTACCTGCATGTCATGATGGTGAACCTTGACACTCCAGGTGTTCTTGGACTTGAATGACCACAAGCCCAAGTCCTGCTGATCAGGGCTTCTGAGAATTGAAGTTCAAGAACACCTGGAGTGCCAAGGTTGGCCATCACTAGAGGTTTCATTCTCTTCTATTTTGTTTCCACCACCAGCTTCCAGCAAAAATTGCCTGGATCCCGAGTTCCTGAAGGCAATTCCCATCATGAAAACAAGGAGTGGGATGCAGGTTGGTACAAGCCTTGCCGAGCAAAAATCTGTGTCGTCAGCTCTCATTATTGGCCACCCTGTTCCTGCTCGACGGTGTTCAGCAAAGCACTTTCGGTCTATTTGCAAACTCTGCCGAGAATGAACCCACAGGGCGCGTTTGCTGTTGTTTGCCTAATCCAGGGGTTCCCAACCTGTGGGTCAGCCCCGGACCATGGCACTGTTTCATGTGGCCCGCCACTGCTGCACCTGGAATTGGAAGTGGGCGTGTTTACACATGTGCAGGTGCGTCTTATGTCAGCTGTAATACACACCTGTGCATGTGCGACTGTCGTAAACGTGGAAGTGGTTGCATTTACAACAGCCGTCAATGTGTCTACCTCCGTTAGACATGGTCCTGGCTGCTCAGCTGTCCGGGGTCAGGCCCGCGGCAAGAAAAGTTTGGAAACCCCTGGTCTAATCGAAGTGCTCTTGAAATGAAAATTGTTAGCAAGGGGTTAGTGCCGTGGTTCCCAATGTGGGGCACACACCCAACAGGGAGCTATTTGATTTCTAAGGGGATGGGGAGCAATTCAAGAAATTATGAGTTAATTCGAGAGTGAAGTGACGTAGGGGAGGTTGAGATCCTCAGACATCCCCTCAATGTTATTCCTTGCCTAGTGACCTGCTTCCTCCATCTTCTAATTTGGTTTTGCTCTTGCAAGAATGTTTGTTCTTGCCATAAAGCTCTTCCTGGACATGAGTTGGCGGACTTGAGGCTCACAGTTCAGAGCATGCCATGGGTTATTTGTCTTGCTTGGTTCTCTCAGCTGCTGCCTCTCTCTTGTCCTTTGTGGTGCCTAAAATCTTAGCGCTTGAGTTGAGCATTGACCTTTCAGTTGAGTTTGACCTTTGAACGTTGTCCCAAGCAGGTCATTTTTGTGAAACTTTCACCAAGTAGCCCATTCATTTATCCTACGCAAGGTAAGAATGATTGTATTTCAAGGAACAGCCCATGGATTCTGCTCCTATTTGAACAAACAGTTATTAATACAGTGTTTTACAAAGCCTATATTTTGCTTGGTTGCTGCTCAAATGATTTGCACTTCACCTCCACGCTGTTTGTTTAATTCTATTGTGCTTATGAATGAAACCACAGATGGTTTCTTGTTCCTGGAGGACCCATTTTTAGGCTTCATAAAAGATCCTCAAGACAACTGGAACTGCTGCTTAACTTTTACAGCAGGGAAGGGAACTGGGAGGCGACATAAACAGTACAATTGAAATTCTCACTGCCAGTTAGATATCCAGACATAGAGGTAGCATTTACAGAAATACCGCAAGGAATGTCCCAAAAACATTAAAGTCACCCACAGTTTCAACCATTATGAGATCTGTTTTGGGGGGTATTGTTATTGTTTATATTTTTTTACCCATAATTCTGTTTGATTTATTGTTTGTGTATTGTGCTATGTTTAATTTTATATTGTTACTTGTAAAAATCTTTTAATTTTTTTGTATGCAGCCCCAGAGTGGAGAATATCCCAGATGGGCGGGATATAAATTTAATAGACTGACTGACTAACAATCAAGATAGAAAGACTGACTGACAATCAAGATAGATTAGATTGACTGATTATCAAGACAGACAGACTAACTGATTGACAATCGAGATAGAAAGACAGTCAGACAGAATGGCTGGCTGGCTGGGTGACAATCAGGATAGATAAATTAGATTGACTGACTGACTCAAGATAGACAGAAAGACAGTCTAACTGACAATCAAGATTGAAAGACAGAGAGACAAAAAGACAGACAGACTGACTGACAGACAGACAATCAAGATAGATAGATTAGATATACTGAGTGACCGACTCAAGATAGACAGACTGACAATCAAGACAGAAAGACTGACATACTGAATAGATAGATAGATAGATAGATAGATAGATAGATAGATAGATAGATAGATAGATAGATAGATAGATAGATAGATAGATAGAGTGAAGGTGGAACACAGGGTCCTGCTGTGGGAATGGACCTGCGGCAGGAGGACCCAACCTGTTGGGAGGTGGTTAAGCTCACCACCACCACCACCACCAAAAAAGTCTAGAGGGGAAATCCCACACTTGGGCAGTATAAGGCATGCTCAGTGGAGAGGTTTCCTGGCTCAGTGTCCACAGGAGTAGGACACGATCCACCAGGAGGTGGGACAGAAGGTCCTCTGTCTGAGACTTATGGCCAAAACGTCTTCCCAACTCCAATGTGCCCAAGCATTCACATGCTCTCCCCCAACTTTGGAGTCTGGCTGCCTAAATTGTTAAGCTCCCCAGCAGATAGGGCTCTTTTTAGTATTTAGAAAAAAGCAGGGCAGGTTTTACACAAATCTTAGTTTGAATGCAAGTTCTCCCAAGCTTTCTCCCTGTTTAGTCTAGCCAATGAATACACTTGCACTAAAGGCTGAGAGAAAGAACACAATATTGTTTACTCACAATGAGGTCAGAGAAATATACATGTGCTCAGGATTCTTGGTGAGATTGTCTTTAGAAAGAAGTAAAGTTTAAGTCTTTAGGTCTTTTGAGTCTTTTAGGCCTGCAAAATGGAGCTGCTCAAATAGATATCTTTCCTCTTCAGAAGGCAAAAGAGAGAGAAAAGACCAGAGCATACAAAGCCTTAATACATGCAAATAGGTCAGATGATCCCTACAGGCGGGAAGATAGGACACTTTCCAATCAGTTACTTAGGACAAACAATATAAAACAACTTCTTTTAGGCTAGTATTTCTGTCTCTATAGTTATTGTACTAACACCCACTGCATGCTGGGGTTGTACTACAATACTCAACATGTTTCATGCACATGGACACAAGAGGTCCTGGCAAATACCACCCAGTTTTTCTGATGTGTTGATTCAGCCTTGGCCATTTCTAGGGCGCATGGCTGTGTCATTGCTGCTTTGTGGGAGAAAGTTATCCTTGCTGCCCACAGAATGCTTGTAGGGTTTAACAACGACTGCAAACCGATCTTCCCTTTGGGGACTGAAATTCCCGGGATGCTTCAGCTGGCAAGGCTCCAAGCTAAACTGACTGGGGGGTTCAGATTGTTGCATTTTCAGACTCTGGCATGAATGAGGCAATTCCAGCCTGAACAATTTCCCATCCGAGACCTGCCAAAATCTCTCTTTTTTCCAGTCCTGAAAGTAGCTGCATTCTGCAGGTCCGTGTGCCCCCTTACCAAAGTTGGTGCATGTGTGTGTGTGGATGCTTGCAGATAGATTTGCCCGCTGGTGGCAAACCCCTGAGTGGGGATTCTGCCACCAACGGGTTTCTTTTCTGCTCACCCCGCAGTTCTCCTGTGCCTCCCCGAGCCATAGCAACCCGGAGAGCGCCTATGAGGTCTGGGTGTGCAACAGTGATGGGTACGTCGGGCAGGTTTGCCTCCTCAGCATCAAGAAAGAACCCATCGTGGAAGCATGCATTGCCGTCTGCTCCGCCAGGATCCTCTGCATCTCCTCCGTGCCCGGCCTCAAGCGGACGTACAGGTAGCCAAGCCGGAAGAACGTGTGGGAAGCGGGTTGATCCCCAGAGATTGGGAAGAGTGACTTGTTGGGCTTCACTTCCCAAAATCCACCTGGCAACCCGGTCCATAGCTGTGTTGCTGGAAGGATCCTGGGAGGCGTCTTCCGGAAAAGTTAGATTTGCAGGCACTGACTCTCAGGGCTGCCATCAGGGGGGGACCATCAGGACTCCCGTCCCGGGCCCGGAGATGATGGGGCCCTGGCAGCGCCGGGAAACCACTGAAGTGCGCATGCACAAACGACACATTCACAGAAAACTTTGGGCGTGGCGCAGCCGGGAAACCACTGGTGTGTGCATGCGCAAACAACGCATGCGCAGGAAACCAGAGGGGCGTGACCAAAATGTGTGTGGGGTGTGTGTGTGTGCGTACCGAGCCTGGGAATTTCTGATGCCAGCCCTGCTGATTCTGCTCTAGCAAATCAGCAGAGTTGGCTAGTGGCCTGCATGCAGAGACGGAGGTTTTGGTTTTGAAGCCCCTGTGAAAGAGGATGAGGTGGGGAGGAGGAAGAGGAATTGTTTTTTCTTGCTTGGATCATCGCCCTGTTGTCTGTAACTCTCCCGACAAATTACCACAAGAAGGAAATCTATTTTGGTTGGTTGCTTTCTTACTTACACATAGATGCCACCCATCTGGGAAATTCCCACTCTGGGTGGTTTACAAAAAGAAACCAAACAAAATAACATTAAAAATACTTATTAACATATTATCAAAATGGCTATAATGCACATTACCATGAACGCTGCTGACACAGGTTTATGATATGCAGCAATTGGCGTTATTACAGGTGGATAGTTTAATACTCAATTAATTTCTGCATCTATCTACCTAATCCAGGGCTGGCCAAACTATGGCCTGCAGGCTGGATCCAGCCCACGACGCCAAATCATCCAGCCCACAATGCCCATGCTTCTCCCGGAATCAGAAGTAAAATGTGCCCATGCATGTGCAAAACGCTGCTGTAAATGCACCTGCGGCTGTCGTAAATGTGCATTTACGGCAGCGTTTCGAGCATGCGTGTGCATGTTTTACATCTGCTTCCAGTGAGAAGATCCACGTGGGAGGAACCAGCCTGAAAAGTTTGACCACCCCTTATCTGATCTTTATCTATCTATCTATCCATCCACCCACCCAAGCTCTGCTCCTCAACAATGGGATGTTTGACTAATTGGTGTACCCTATGTGTTGTACCCTGCAACAAACTTCCTTTGCACTCAACACATGCAGAAAAAGCATGGCCAGCACACCATTCCAGGTGTATTTATGTTCTTCTTTTCTTTATTGTTGGTGGCTTTCAGTGCGTTATATTTATTAGCAGAGAAGCTGCGTGTGATTAATATGAAATAAAAGATTTAAATCAGCCAATCCTGGGTGGCTCTCGGGAATGCTTTTAGCTGCCTGCTGTGGAGAAAAGGGGACAGGAGAGGTTTTTATATCCGTCTCTCTCACCATAATTGCCCAAGTGCCCATTTTTCAAGCTCTTGAGTCAGTAAAATGCTGGACATATCCGTTGCTAGGAAGCAGAAGCAGCAGGAAAGAGTGTTAGATCTAGGAGAAGTTAATTCCTTGAGATAACACTCTGAAAATTCAACAAAATACATCAGGTGGAAGATGCTTAAACTGCCCTACTGCAGCCGAAATGTTGTGAGTTCGATCCCGAAATGCTAATTAACTTGTGAGCCGCTCAGAGAGTGGGGCGGTATAAAAGTGTAATTGCTATTGCTTGCTATACCCTTGTTAAATATAGCAATGTTCTAACTATGGGCTATCAACAATGTCTCTTTCTGCCCCTATGTGCTATCAAGTTCTTCTTCGTGGTCTCTGTGAATCCACATGAATGCATACGCACAGTAAACCCATTCATGTGGATTCACAGGTGACCGCAAAAAAAGAACAACCATTACAGTCAAGCAACCTGTCCTTATAGAGCCCTGTGGTGCAGGGGTTAAACTGCTGTACTACAGCCAGAACGTTGTGAGTTCAATCCTGACGGGATTCAGTTTTGACTCAGCTTTCCATCCTTCCGAGGTCAGTAAAATGAGGACCCAGCATGTCGGGGGCAAAATGCTAATTAACTTGTGAACCATCCAGAGCAGGGGGTTCTCAACCTATGGCCTGCAGGCCCTTGGCACCACATAATCCAGCCCTCGCTCCAGCTGCCACTGGAATCAGCCGTGGCCTCATTTACGGCTGTCGTAAGCGTGTTTACAACAGTTGTAAATGAGTCGCGGCCGATTCCGGCCACAGTTGGAGCACCAGTCCGGCCCGACTGCTATAGGGCAGTATAAAAGTGCCTTGCTTCGCTTCAATTTTCGCAGTGGAGCCATTCTAGTTTGTGCCGTTGGACTCTTGCGCCACGTGATTCCAGGCGCCCCTGCCGCCGCTGCTGCTTGTGTGGCTCCATTCAAATCCTTTGGAGCCCATCGTTTCTACCTTCTCCTCGCCGTGGGCTCCATGTCCCCCATGTTGTGTGGTTGGAACTCCACTTTGTGCGTTTTGTTTTCTGTGGCTTTCATTTCGCTATCCTGCTTCTCTCGGCATCCAGGGAGCACCCATCATCCCTGGCCAGCCCGTCCTCTGAACCAGTCCACGCCATGCTGGATGAGTCCGCGCCACAGCAGTGCCTGCATATCTCCATTTCTGGGTCTTCCCTGGAGCTCTCGGAGCCCATGGACAACACCAGCCGGGAACTTGTCCCCTTCGACAGCGACGACACCGACGACGAGTCCTCCCCCAGCCCGTCTGGCACCCTTCAGAGCCAAGCCAGCCACTCCACCATCTCCTCCAGCTTTGGAAGTCAGTGGGCTTCATTAAACTTTTCCGTTTCTTTTCCTTAAAAGCTGTTGCCTTTCTATAAGTATCCCCATCCTTTTCCAAGCCAGGGGCCGGGTCACACTCTCTCAGTCAGTTTCGAGGGCCGGATGGCTATTTTGCCCTGCCTGCATGATGGGGGCAGCATTTTGCCTCAACAGCCTCAAAGAGATGGCCATTTTGTTTCTCAAATGCCCTTGGAGGGGTGGGGTGGGGGCACATGAAATGGCACTAGGGGCCTTAGGTTGGGAACCCTTGCTTTATATCCTCATGGTCCTCCAATGCCAAAAACTATATCTCCACTCCTGGAAGCATCAGTAATGGTGATTTTGCATCAAAACAAAGTGCAGCTGGGCCAATCCTTCTAAAGGTAAAAGGTAAAGGTTTCCCTTGCTTGAAAGTCAGTCGAATCCGACTCTAGGGTTCAGTGCTCATCTCTGTTTCAAAGCCGAAAAGCCAGCGCTGTCTGCTTCTGCAGATGTTTCCGTGGTCATGTGACAGGCATGACTAGACACTGGAGTGCACAGAACACTGTTTACCATCCCACTGAAGTGGTACCTGTTTATCTACTTGCAATTTCTTGCTTTCAGATTGCTAGGTTGGTAGGATCTGGGACAGAAACAGGAGCTCACTTCGTCACGCAGCACTCTGGTCTCGAACCGCTGACCTGCCGACCTTCCAGTCATCAAGTTCAGCGTCTTAACCACTAAGCCACCACAGTCCATTTTCCAGACTGTCAAAAAACAAAACTGAAAGGAGTTCCAAGATGTCTGGTTTTTATTTTTAAAATATCCGGCCCACAACACCAATTCATCTGGCCCACGAAGCCCTTGTTGCTCCCAGAAGTGGAAGTAAAATGTGCCCATATGGTTAAGACTCTTTCGAGTTAACCCTTCCTCCATATGGGCGCGTTTTACTTCCGCTTCTGGGAGCGACGAGGGCAACGTGGGCCGGATGAATCGCAGTAAACCCCTTCATGTGGATTCACGGGGGCTTCTGGGAATTGAAGTCCAAGAACATCTGCAGTGCCACTCCGACATCTAGTCTTGCCTGCCACATGACCACGGAAATGTCTACAAACGCAGACAGCGCTGGATCTTCGGCTTTGAAACACAGATGAGCATTGAGCCTTCAAGTCAGATATGACTGGCTTTCAAGCAAGAGCGACCTAAACATGCCCAGTTCCTTCCGTCTTTCCTACTACGGCTTGGTTTCCAGTCCTCTGATCATCCCTGTTGTCTTCCTATGGACCTTCTTCTAGTTTCTTTGCCTCTTTCTTCAAGTGTGGTGCCCTAAATTGGACACAGTACACTGGACGTGGTCTAAGTAGGGTTGAATAGAGGGAGACTAATAGCACCTGCCAGGTTTTGCAGACTGATACCACTGCACAACAATGATTTTGCCATTGGGAATAATACAGGTAATTTACAGGATATCGAGTGTGCTGATTCCAAATCTGAACTCAGAATTTGATTTTAAGGCATGCTATAGCTGTTCAAATGGACGGTAATTGGGGAATGTATTTTTACATGGGAACATTATAACAGTTGCAGCTACCGCTATGCCTGCTGCCGCCTCAGCTGAATCATGTCCCCTGGTAGTGTACATGTTCCAGCAGCAGCCAGGCATGTCAGTGAGCTGACATCGGAATAGGTATATAAGACGGGCTGGACCAAGGGCCAGTGTGAAACCATCTTATTGTATAGTACAGCTAAGCCATCGTGAGTATGTTTTGAGCCATAGTGAGTACGTTTTGAGCTAAATATGAGTAGGCGCAGCTGTGTTAATAAACTGGACAATTTTTACCCCGCGTGATCAGTGCAAGAACCAAACCAAGAGCATGAGATTTGCTAATTTAAGATCCTGACGTCCTAGGCAGAATCGGACTTCAGATTTGGATTCAGCGCACTTGATGTAGTCTAGGACACATGGATTAGACCAAGTAGCAGGCAAGATTTATATTTTTGTGATGCAGCGTATTCAGACTAATAAACATCTTCTTGGCCTTTATGTTTCCATCACGTCTCGTTTGCCAGATGAGGAGATCCCAAGTTCTAAAGACGCGACAGCCGAGACCACCAGCTCCGAAGAAGAGCAAGACCCGGCTGGTTTCCTCCCCATTGCCACAACATTTGCCCAGACCAGGAACAGCGAGAGCCCCATGGACGGCCGGGCAATGAGACGGTCAAGTCGAGGGTCTTTCACTCGGGGCAGCCTGGAAGACCTGCTCAGCCTTGACCCCGAGGCCTACCAGAGCTCCATGTGGCTGGGGACAGAAGACGGCTGGTAGGTCGGCTGGGCTTTACAGGTTTTCCCCCCAGAACTGGTTACGATGGGAGCCCCTTTGGCAGGGATGCTCAAACTTTTTGGGCCGTGCGCCGGTCACGTGCCTTGAAATCTGTTTTGCAACAGGATGAGATAGATGGCCCAAACTATGGCCCACAGGCCAGATCTGCCCCCCCCCCACGCCAATTCATCTGGCCCATACTGCCCTCGTCGGTCCCAGAAGCGGAAGTAAAATACTTCCTACCTCTGTCATTAAAGAGCCCTGGTGGTGCTGTGGTTAAACTGCTGTACTGCAGCCAAAACATTGTGAGTTCGATTCTAACAGGTATTAAGGTTCACTCAGCCTTCCATCCTTCCCAGGTCAGTCAAATGAAGACCCAGCATGTTCCGGGCCAAATGCAAATTATCTTGTCAACTGCCCAAGAGAGTAAACCTGGATCCCTGCCAGGATCAAACTCACAACCTTTTGGTTGCAGTACAACAGTTTAACCCCTGCACCACCAGGTCTCTTCACCCTTTCCTTGCTTACAGTCGGAGATCCTTCCAGTGTCTCATAATTTCCTCCTTTCCTTTTCTCTCCCAGCATCCACGTCTACCAGTCTTCAGACAACATCCGCAACCGGAAGAATAGCATGAAGATGCAACATTCAGCCTCCGTGACCTGCATTTTGTACGTGTCCAATTCTGCCCTGGGCTACAATGCTAGATAGAGGTGGTAACAGGCATCCTGACGAGTCTAACTTTGTGAGACCCACAGGTTCCTTTTTTATTTTGTTACAGCAGGTTTCTAGTCAACATGATTAAAAGTACATACATTGTGGAAGCTGTTCACTTTTAAAAAAAATGAAAATGCATTCAGTTATGTGGTCTGCTGCCTTCGTTTGAAGGTCTATTCCTCACTTTAAGTTTTTTTTAACCTCTTGGAAGACTGAATCCTATAGTTCTTTTGGTGAGTTTGTCTCTTAGTTAACTACACTAACCCTAAGCTCATGGTATACCAAGCTGTTGTTATTGCAACGTTACTGTATGGCACCATCAGCGCAACCATTACCGTATCCGGGCCTGAATCCTGACTGGAAGGGGTCCCGATTTGGCCCTACTTTTTAAGGTAGAATTGTACACTAGACAAATGGCGTGGGCATTGGACCATAGTCTCCTAATGCTTCAGTTCTGAATGTGTGGATTCAGAGGAGAAAATTTGATTTTGCTGAGCTCAGGTCAAGATCTGACTTTTTTATAATAAAAAAATCAGGAGTTCTAAAAAGTATGAACAAGGGTGTTCCTTTTTTGACTTCGGTCTCTGCAAACTTCCCAAGTTGTTGCTCATTTCATCTGATGCAATAAAACCATTGCTTCTCCCCCAGGTATCTCGAGAACCAGGTGTTTGTGTCACTGGCCAACGGAGAGCTTGTGGTCTACCAAAGAGAAGCAGGTAAAGAGTTGAATGGGTAACTGCTTTAAGGGAGGGTTTGCCCGAGAAATAGGTGAGTGTGATCCAGATTGCAACCACAGGGGAGAGAGCTCAGAGTTAGAAGAACACCGGAAGCGGAAGTAAAACGCGCCTTGCAATCTGTTTTGCAACAGGATGAGATAGATTTTTAGGATATCATTTTCTCTGCTTAAACCAGGGGTGCCCAAACTATGGCCTGTGGGCTACATCTGACCCCCTGATGCCAATTCATCTAGCCCATGCTCCCCTCGTCGCTCCTGGAAATAGAAGTAAAACACGCCCATATGGATGCATTTTACTTCTGCGAGCGATGAGGGCAGCACAGGCCAGATGAATTGGCATTGGGGGTTGGATCCAGCCCATGGACCATAGTTTGGGCACCCATGCACTTTGGTCTGGCAGCCCATGGTACTCAAGAGCAAATGGTGCAAGGTTTGCCATGGGAAGTACAGTGGCTAGTTTCCTCAATCCTACTTATCCCTTGGGGTTGCATTGGCTTAGTGGTAAAGATGCTGAACTTGATGACTGGAAGGTCGGCAGGTCAGCAGTTCGAGACCTGAATGCTGCATGACGGAGTAAGCTCCTGTCATCTGTCCCAGCTCCTGCCAACCTAGCAGTTCGAATGCAAGAAATTACAAGTAGATAAATAGGTATCAGTTTGGCGGAAAAGGTAACAACGTTCCATGCACTCAGGGGTCTAGTCATGCCTGGACACACAGACAGCACTAGCACTTTGGCTATAAACAGATGAGCACTGAACCCTAGAGTCGGATATGACTGGCTTACAACCTTTACCTTACCTATCTCTTTCTCTTTACCTGAATTTGGCAGGACGTTTTTGGGATGCCCAGAACTCCAAGGGTCTCTCGCTGGGCTCCCCGGGAAGCCCCGTAACTAAGATGGTGTCAGTGGGCAGGAAACTTTGGTGTGGATGCCAAAACAGAGTGATCGTCCTCAGTCCATCCACGCTGCAGCAAGAGGTAAGGAATGGAGGGAGGAAGACCTTCCCCTGTTCCACAATTCCTCAAAGCACAGCTCAGAACACAGAAGAGTCCATTTAGGAGTAATCCTAAATCCACAGCTTTCCATCTCCAGTTTCTTTTGGGATTTCTGGGGTAGTCCAAAATCTCATAGTTATTAATTAGGTCCTACTTTTAGGGTAGAAGTAGACACTAGGTAAATGGCCTGGGAACATATGGGCTGGACTGCAGATTAAGTCTGGCAAGATTATCCTGCTGTGGTCATAGAGTAGACCCTACTGCCAGCGACTCAATGCTGATCGTCAGGCAGCGGTTAACTAACCTGACCACCCTAAGGACTAATGGCCTTGGATGTCAAAGTCCACAGGGAAGGGTGAGGGTCCCCAATTGGATTAAATCCCACTTAAATCCATCTTGATGGAGGGCGTCAGCTTCATCCATCCTGGCCTGGGGATGATGATGAGGACTTTGCGTGCCAAAAGGGAAAATCTTTTCCAAAAAATATATATGGGGAAATCAAGGGAACATTTAAAGCAAAAATGACCATGATAAGGGACAAAGATGGAAAGGAGTTAGCTGATGCAGAAGAGATGAAAAAAAGATGACAAGAGTACACAGAGGAACTCTACAAAAAGGACCTCAACACTCCTGATAATAACAATAATGAGAAAGTTGAACTTGAACCAGACATTCTGGAGAGTGAAGTCAGAAAGGCCCTAAAAAGCACTGCAAACAATAAAGCTAGTGGAAACGATGGTATCCCAGTTGAATTTTTCAAAGCCCTAAAAGATGATGGAATCGAACTACTGCATTCAATATGCCAGCAAATTTGGAAAACAAAACAGTGGCCACAGGATTGGAAAAGATCAGTGTACATTCCAATCCCCAAAGAATGCTCAAATTACCGAACAATTGCACTCATCCCACATGCCAGCAAGGTGATGCTCAAGATAATACAGGATAGACTTCAGCAACACGTGGAGAGAGAATTACCAGAAGTGCAGGCTGGTTTCAGAAGAGGCAGGGGGACTAGAGACCACATCGCCAACATACGTTGGATCATGGAGAAAACAAAAGAATACCAGAAACAAGTTTACTTTTGTTTTATTGACTACACTAAGGCATTTGATTGTGTGGACCATAACAAGATGTGGCAAGTAATTAAAGAGATGGGAATACCAGAGCACCTCATATGTCTCCTGAGAAATCTGTACATGAACCAAGAAGCAACAGTTAGGACAGAACATGGAATAACAGAGTGGTTTGGAATAGGAAAAGGAGTAAGACAAGGCTGCATTTTGTCACCATGCTTATTCAATCTATACACAGAGCACATAATGCGCAATGCAGGGATGGAGGAATCACAATATGGGATCAAAATTGCTGGGAGAAACATCAACAATTTAAGATATTCAGATGATACCACCCTAATGGCAGAAAGTGAGGAAGACCTAAAGAAGCTCCTGATTAGGTTGAAAGAAGAGAGTGCAAAAGCTGGCCTGAGACTCAATATCAAGAAAACCAAGATAATGGCAACAGGTCCCATCAGTTCTTGGAAAATAGATGAGGAAGAAGTGACAGATTTTACTTTCCTGGGATTTAAGATCACTGCAGATGGCGACTGTAGCCATGAAATAAAAAGACGACTGATTATGGGGAGACAAGCAATAAGAAACCTGGAGAACATAGTGAAAAGCAGAGACATCACCTTGAAAACAAAAATTTGCATAGTCAAAGCAATGGTATTCCCAGTGGTAATGTATGGGTGTGAGAGCTGGACCATTAGGAAGGCTGAGCACAGAAGAATAGATGCCTTTGAGATGTGGTGTTGGAGGAGAGTCCTGAAAGTCCCTTGGACAGCAAAGAGAACAAATAGGTCAATACTGGAGGAAATCAACCCTGACTGTTCATTGGAGGGACAAATAGTGAGGATGAAGCTAAAGTACTTTGGACATCAAATGAGAAGGGAGGACTCACTTGAGAAGGCCTTGATGCTGGGAAAGGTGGAGGGCAAGAGAAGAAGGGGGCGTCCAAAGATGAGATGGATAGATGGTATTGTGGACACAGTGGGCACAGAGCTTGGTGGGCTGAGGAGGATGGTGGAGGATAGAGGTGCCTGGAGGAAAATGGTCCATGGGGTCGCAAAGGGTCGGAGTCGACTGTGACTGAACAACAACAACAACAAAGTGCAAAACCTCTTCAGTATGATGACGAAGCATGAGTCAGCATACACACACAAAACAATGCAAAGGTCTTTCAATATCATAGCTGTCAAGTATCCCGTATTGGCTGGGAAACTCCCATATTTTGCCCTCTTTCCCGCCACCCTCCCGTATTAGTCAGACTGCATTGCCCTAATGCCGCCACTGGAGGGATGCACAGGATAAGCATAGCTGTCAATTCTCCCGTTTTGGCTGGGAAATTTCCCTTATTTTCAAATTCAAAAACTTGACAGGTATGTTCAGTATATAAAGCAGTCGGCAGGAAGGTGCTTGTAGAATATCAAGTCTTACTATTTCCTCCAGCAAGATGACCAGCAGTCAGCAGTGTCTTCATAAGGCATGTTCCAGTATGAAACCTTTCCCCTTCAGAGCATGACAACCAGCAGAGGTCTTGAGTACACAGGCAGGATTGTGCAGATAGACTCTATTGAGCACATAGGCAAAAGAAGTGTGAACTGAGACCTTGCTTTATACAAAGTCTTGGCTTACTGAATCAGCAGGCTACACCTGTGCTGTTATAATTGCAGAGCCCTTAAAGTGGTACAGAAGTTTTACATTAGGATATAATATCCTAAACAACCAGTTAGGCAAACACTTAGTACCTAACACTGTCAAAGGAAAGTTCCTAGAGCTGTGATGGTGAACCTTGGCACTCCAGATGTTCTTGGACTTCAATTCCCAGAAGACCAAGCCTCCATGAATCCACGATTGGGTTAGCTGTGATTCATCCAGCCCACATCGTTCCTGGAAGCAGAAGTAAAACGTGCCCGTATGGAGGAAGGGTTAATCTGGAAGAGTCTTAACTGTAGGGGCGCATTTTACTTCGGCTACCAGGAGTGACGGGGGCAGCGTGGGCCAAATGAATCGCAGTAAACCCATTTGTGTGGATTCATGGGGGCTTGGGCTTCTAGGAATTGAAGTCCAAGAACATCTGGAGTGCCAAGGTTTGCCATCACGGTCCTAGAGGAAAAGCCAGAGTAAGGAATGCCCTCCCAGTCTGGCCAGGTTATCCTGCTATGGTAATAGAGTAGACAATACTTCTAGTGACTCAGCACTGAGTGTCAGGCAGTAGTTAACTAACCTGACCTTACCACCCTGAGGACTAACAGCTTTGGGTGCCGAAGTCCACAAGGAATGGGTGATGGTCCCCAAGTGGATTAAATCCAACTTGAACCCCTCTTGATGGAGGGCAGCAGCTTCATCCCTCCTGGCCTGGGGCTGATAAGGAGGACTTTGTGTGCCAAAAGGGCTCAGGACCAGGAAGAACCTCACAGAACTGGATCCATGGTACTATGGGTGACACACTGCAATGCGGAAGGCAGATGAAAGGCCACAGCATTGTATTCTCAGGACAGTCTTCATGGCTAATCTCCACGATGATCGCCTGTATTCGGATACGAATATAGCAGAAGATGAAGAAGGAATGCCCTCCATGAAGTGTTCACAATAATATGTTAATGGATCCATCTACCTTGTCTATTCTCTCTCTCTCTCTCTCTCTCTCTCTCTCTCTCTCTCTCACACACACACACACACACACACACACACACACACACACACACACACACACACACACACACAGAATTGTAAGTAAGAACAAATGTTGTGGTTGTGCTGCTCCCCAGGGTATTAACCCAAGTCCTTTTTTTGCTCTTTCCTGCAGCACACTTTCCAGGTGGGACAGGACTGCGCCCGCAGCGTGACCTGTATGGTCAGCTCCATCATGGGGGTGTGGGTCACTCTGCAGGGGAGCGCCCAGGTGAGACTGTACCACCCTGCCAGCTATGACCAGTTGGCTGAAGTGGACATCACCCCTCCAGTCCACAAGATGTTGGCAGGTAAGAACTTGGGAGGTATCAAAATACACAAGGCTCTTAATAACTCGGACTCTGTGGGTTTGACTCTGAAGCCCAGACTGGGAAATCAGAACATTGTGTGATGGAGTGAAACAAAAAAACCACCAGAATACATTAGCAATAGCAATTAGACTTATATACAGTGGACCCTCGATTAACGACGCATTCAAATAGCGTCATTTCCGCTTAACGACACGTCATCACTCACTACATGACTATCCGCACAACGTAGAAAAACCGTCATTGTGTGGATTAACGATGTTTTGTGCGGATAATGACAGTTTTTTGCCACTAGATGGCGCAGCTTCCATTGAAAACCGCACAACGACGTTTCCCCTATAGCAATGCTACTTGGGGAACCAAGCAACGTCGTTATGTGAGGGTCTACTGTACTGCCCGATAACACTTAGTATACTCGCTGGGCGGTTCACAGGTTAATTAGCATTTTGCCCCCAGAAAGGTGGAAGGCTGAGTCAATCTTGGGACCTGGTCAGGATCAAACTCACAGTGTTGTGGCTGCTGTACAGCAAGTTTAACCCCTCCACCACTAGGGCTCTGTATTGTATCATCTGCAGTACTGTTATCATTTTCTTGTTCCATTTTAATATTAAGCTTAGGAACATTACTTGTATCCTTGAGAAAAAGGATAAGGTGCAATCAATAGACCACCTTCAAATGCCATCTTACTTGGGGGAGCGGGGAGTAACCAGACAAGGAAAGCAAAGCAGCCTTGAAATACTGCAAAGCCAAAATTGGGGACATGGTCACACTTCAAAAGGATGCTAGAAGTGAAAAGAGAAGATCTATGTTTTGAGTCATGGTCTGGCTGACACATTCGAAGGCATGATCTGTCACACCTGTGAAGAAGAGATGATGGCATGGTCTAAATTAAGGGCACAGGATTGGAAAGCTTATGCAAAGGTATTGTATTAGTCTGTGATATGTTTCAAGGAGGTCTTGACATTTTGCCTGGCAAAGGTGACTCATTGTATACCATAAATGCTTTCTCTCTTTAGCATCGTTTTGAGGTTTTGTCCCTTCCTAAGCCATCTTGTGGGGTTTTTTCCTTTAATATTTTTTTGGGGGAAGGGGAGCTGATCTAAACTTTGAGTTGCCTAGACTAGCCTTTCAGGCCACCCACCACCACCACCGAGATCTGCAACATGGACAACAGTTCTAGCTAGTTAGAAAGGTTGAGTATATGAAGGTGCTTTGAACACTTGTATCACACATCAGCCTTCCCCAATTTGATGGTGTTCCTGCTGTGCTGAGTTGTAACTTGCAGAAGCTAGCCCAACATGGACGTTGTTCCAACCAACAACCTGTTCCACCCAACCATGTGTTAGATCTGCCTGTAGAATATTTTCTTTCTTGTTTGATTGCCACACTTTGGTTAGAGATCCCTGTCAGTGGCTATCAGAAATAGCTCCCTTCTTGTGACTTCTGTAATCCTGTTTTAACCTGATCGGAGCCACCCCAGCTACCTCTAAAACGTTGTTGGTGAACCTTTTAGATACTGAGTGCCCAAACACCCTCACAGCACGTGTTAGCCGCCCACCTTACCCCATACAGGGAAGGAAGGAATCACTCCCATTGGGCTGCTGCCGGGCAGAGGGGTGAAGTGAACTCTGTGCCGGGGGTAAAGAGGAAGTGCTCTCATTGGGCTACTGGCCAGAGGTGCGGGGCGAACTCTGTGCTTGGGGATGGAGGAAGCGCTCCCATTGGGCTGCTGGCCAGAGGGGCGAGGTGAACTCTGTGCTGGGGGAGGGAGGAAGCGCTCCCATTGGGCTGCTGGCCAGAGGGGCGGGGTGAACTCTGTGCTGGGGGAGGGAGGAAGCGCTCCCATTGGGCTGCTGGCCAGAGGGGCGGGGTGAACTCTGTGCTGGGGGATGGAGGAAGTGCTCCCATTGGGCTGCTGGCCAGAGGGGCGGGGTGAACTCTGTGCTGGGGGAGGGAGGAAGCGCTCCCATTGGGCTGCTGGCCAGAGGGGCGGGGTGAACTCTGTGCTGGGGGATGGAGGAAGCGCTCCCATTGGGCTGCTGGCCAGAGGGGCGGGGTGAACTCTGTGCTGGGGGAGGGAGGAAGCGCTCCCATTGGGCTGCTGGCCAGAGGGGCGGGGTGAACTCTGTGCTGGGGGAGGGAGGAAGCGCTCCCATTGGGCTGCTGGTCAGAGGGGCTAGGCAAACACTGCTGAGGCGATGGCATGCGTGCCCACAGAGAGGGCTTTGAGTGAGTTGCCACCACCACTCTAAAGCATTAATACTCCAATAGAAGATGAGTCCTGTCTCGGACAAAAGATTGGATTGCAGTCCCCTTCAGAAAGAGTCAAGTGGGAGAAACCACCTTGATTTGAGAAGCCAAGGGATCGGTCTATTCCACCTTGTGTTAGAAGATCTACCTGCGAGTATTTTTTGACCCTTAAGGTATCTCCTAAGTCAATGTCAGGCTTGAACGGTCATTGTTTATTTCCTTGTGTCTCACAGGGTCCGACGCCATTATCCGTCAACATAAGGCTGCTTGCTTGCGCATCACTGCTCTCTTGGCATGCAAGGATCTGCTCTGGATTGGCACCAGTGCCGGCGTGGTGTTGACACTCTCCATCACAGCTAATACCACCTCCTTGAAGAGTCCTCCTGTCCCAGTGGGCCTTTCACAAGGACATACAGGTCATGTCCGGTTCCTCACGTCCATTGAACTGCCAGAAGGGTTTGACATCCTCTTTCCTTTGCCTAGCGACCCAGGTAGGTTGACATAGGCCTGACAGAGAGGAGGCATGGAAAGGGAATGAACTATGGGGAAGAGTGATAACACTAAGGGGGTGGTATAAAAATGGGTGGGTTTGTTGGTGAGTTGGTGGGTGGGTTGGTTGGTCTAACTGATGGATGGATGGATGAGCAGACGGATGGACCTGAGGGTTCAGAAGAACATCTACAGATTTCTCTCATGTTCTTCTAGCACAGGAGTTCTCAAATTTTTAAAGCCGGGGGCCGGGTCACGCTCCCTCAGACAGCTTTGGGGGCTGGATGGCCATTTTGCCCTTCCTCCACCACACGGCACTTCCTGGTGTGGTGGAGGTGGTGATGGGCCACATGAAATGGTGCTGCAGGCAGCATCCAACCCCGGGCTGCAGGTTGAGAATCCTTGTTCTAGCACAACGTTATCACTTGTGAGTTCAATACTACCAATGGAATACTATTTTGACCAGCTCTTTGGCACGTCTGTGTGATTTCTGCCTTGTGTATTCAGGATCTATTTATTTTGGCACAAAATTTAGTAAGCTCCCAGGGTTGGAGTGGGATTAATTTAGGCCAGGGAGAGGGGGGAAATGCCAATGCTAACCTCCTCCCTCCTTCACTAAAAACAAGGAAGAAGGTCTAATCTGCTTCTAACAATAACTGAAACTTTCTCTTTTACAGTGGAACCTCGGTTAACAAACGGTTTAGTTAACAGAAAAATCGCAAAACAAAAGGAAATCCTTAGATAATAGTGGCTTGGTTTAAGGAATTTTTTTCAGAACAGATTAATTGGTTTTCTGTGCATTCCTATAGGAAATTGCATGCAATGAATTCCTATGGGAAATTTAGTTTAAGTAATTTTCGCTTTAAGAAATGTCCCGGGGAACACATTAATTATGTTAACCAAGGTTTTACTGTATGTCTGTTGAAGTGTCATACAGAAGCTCTGGTGTGTTTTATGGTATACGTGTGCCAACAGCATACCTGTCAAGCCGCGGTTTTCAAAATCCAGGAGCCGGGCACGCATGTGCAGTACGTTTCCAGGCACCAGGCAGGAAACGGGTTACTGCGCATGCGTGGCCATCAGAGGCAGCGGCACACATGCACAGTAACCCCTGCACACATGTGCAGTAACCCCTTCGGCCAGGAAAGGGGTTACTGCGCATGCGTGCAGGGGTTACTGGGTTACTGCACATGCGCAGTAACCCCTGCACACATGCGCAGTAACCCCTTTCCTGATAGGTCAAATTACGGGATGACAGCGGGAAGAAGGGGGGAAAGAGCGCTAGATTATGGGATTTCCTGGCCAATCTGGGATACTTGATAGGTACGGCCAACAGGCATGTTTTACGTAGGCCATTCTGTCATAGAATCCAGATTTGCTCAGAGCACTAATAATAATAATAATAATAATAATAATAATAATAATAATAATAATAATAATAATAATAATAATAATAAACAAATGTTGTTTAACCCTTTCTCAAGGTACGGAAAAGCCCATTGACTTGGAGAAGAAAGACTCTATGAGGCAGCTCAGAGCTTCCAAGTCCAAGATGCTTGTGATCAGCGGCGGAGATGGCTACGAAGACTTCAGGATCACCAGCAGCAGTGAGACGGTGGGACGGGACGACAGCACAAATCACCTGCTTCTTTGGAGGGTCTGAGGGGCGTCAGAACAGGGGCAGCCTCTTTTTACAGGGACTGAGAGACAGACAGACTGCTCCCGTTCCGTCCTCACTGCTGGCGCCTGAATATGTGCCGTCTCGTCGCCTATCTTGAACGTCTCGTACGCGTGCCTGTGATGCCCTTCTGGATTCCCACGGCACACAGAGGGGAGCAACGACGCCTTGAGAGATAGGGCTGTGCAAAAACCATGCCCAGTGCCGTCCCCCATCATCTCTGTGCTGTACGGCTTAGGAGCCCGATGCTTTGTCTGAATACCAGGGTGTGTGTGTGTGTGTGTGTGTGTGCCCATGGGCGAAAAACCAGAGGGAGAGTACGGGTGGCCATGCTTACGGCACAAGGCTATCCGGAAGGGGTCTCGACAGAGAACTGCTTAGGAATTCTGTCCCGCTTAAGAAGGGATTTGCATCTTTCCGTATGTCTTGCTTGGTAAGAAGTCTCCAGGAACTCATGGGATGGCGTTGTCTCTTCAGGACCTCCCAAGCACAAACTTGAGTTGAGTTGACCATGCTTAGACTACCTTCACAGCGCTCTTTCCCCACACCCTTTCACTTCTCCTTGGGTTTCTCTTCATTGGGCATGGGAGCCAAGGCATCACCCCTCTATTCCATCATCCTCTTTTCAAGCACATGGCTTCATAAGTAATCCTCACCTGAACCCTTTGCCTCCACGCCGTTGCTTCCAGAAGGCTTTCAAAGCCACCCCTTCATTGCCCGCTTACAGATGTCCTGGAAAGGGGGCAGGGGGCAGGGGGGAATATGTATGTGTGTCTTTTAAAAATATGTGTATAAATAACTGTTATTTATTGGGGATCGGAAGGAGAAGGTGTTCTGGAAAGGAAGGAGGAGTGGAGAGGTGAGGTCCCTTCCTTTCACAGGAGGTGACCAAGAACAGGGTGAAGAGAATTGGACCTCTGCTACGGTCAGTTGACCATCCATTAACTCCCCGTAGTCTGTATCACAAAAACTACAGCAAGGGTGCTCAAACTGTGGCCCACAGGCCAGATCCGGCCCCAGACGTCAATTCATCCAGCCCACGCCACCCTCACTACTCGTGGGATGTGCTCGTACAACGTGTTTTGCTTCCACTTCCGGGAGCGATGAGGGCGGTGTGGGCCAGATGATTTGGCATTGGGGGCTGGATCTGGCCTGTGGGACATAGTTTGGGTACCCCCGGGTTTAAGCAGAGAAAATAGCAGCTTAAAATCTATCTCATCCTCTTGCAAAGCAGATTGCAAGGTGGGAGGATTCATGTGACCGGCCTGCTGAACCATGTGACCAACCCATGGCCCAAAAAGATTGAACACCCATGAACTACAGGTTTGCAACAACTGAGAGGGCAATTCTGAGGGCCATCACCATCCAGGATGGCTTTGGCTGTGTGTGTATGTATGTGTATGTGACCAGGGCAGACGTACTTCATGTTGTTGTCAAAGAACAGAGAGTAGAGAAGGCAGGAGTTTCTATTATCCTCCTTTGTATAGTATTTATTAGAGGTGTGCAAATTTGTGTGTGTGTGTGTGTGTGTGTGTGTGTGTGTGTGTGTGTGTGTGTGTGTGTGTGTGTGTGTGTGTGTTTGGACTACAGATCTCAGTTGCCTGGGGAATTCTGGCAGTTGCAGTCCAAAAAAAACCTCTATAAACCTGAACACCCCTAGTATTTATGTTCCCTTTTTTTCTCCTCTTTTCTCTCTCTTTGGGTTTTTTTTTTGTGGGGGGGAGACTAGCTATTCTGGGGCTACGGTAGCTTAGTGATTAAGATGCTGCGCTTGGTGACTGGAAGTTTAGAAAAGTCAGCAGTTTGAGACCTGAGTGCTGCACGATGGAGTGAGCACCTGTCATCTGTCCCAGCTCCTGTCAACCCAGCACTTTGAAAGCAAAAAAATTGCAAGTAGGTAAAGAGGTACCACTTTGGCAGGGTAGGTTATATCATTCTGTGTGTTAAGTGTCTAGTCATGCCTGCCACAGGACCAGAGAAATGTCTTTGGATGCAAACAGATGAGCGCTGAACCCTAGAGTCGGATATGACTGACCTTCGAGCAAGGAAGACCTTTACCTAGCTCTTGTTTGTTCAGGGTAGGCAACAAATTGGCCTCGTAATAGCACTATGTTTTATAAATTGCAGTGGCCCAAGTGGTTAAGACGCTGAGCTCACTGACTGGAAGGTTGGAATTTGATTCCCGGGTACTGCATGACGGAGTGAGCTCCCGTCTCTGTCCCAAGCTCCTGCCAACCCACCAGTTCGAAAGCAAGAAATCGCAAGTAGATAAATAGGAACCACTTTGGTGGGAAGGTAGACGGCATTCTGTGCACGCCAGTGTCTAGGCATGCCTGCCACAGGTCCATGGAAACATCTGCCTACATAGACAGCGCTGCCTCTTTGGCTGTAAACAGATGAGCACTGATCCCCAGAGTCGGATACGATTGGCTTTCGAGCAAGGGCAACCTTTACCTTTATAAATTCACTTTTAAAATTCCAAGGTACTAAATGTATGAGTTTCAGGAACCAAAGCTTAATTTCTTTTCAGAACGGAATCCAGGAGCTATTGGGCTCTTAAGGTTCTGAATGGGAGAGGAGCCAATATTTAGATTATTAAAAAGCGAGGTAGGAGCCTGAAGTGGTTAAGATGGACGATGGTACATGACAACCCATGATGGTGAACCTTGGCACTCCAGCTGTTCTTGGACTTCAGTTCCCAGAAACCCAGGTCTCTGTGAATCCACACAAATGGGTTTACTGGCACTCCAGCTGTTCTTGGATTTCAATTCCCAGAAGCCCACATCCCTATGAATCCACACGAATGGGTTTACTGTACACGCAGTTAAACCCATCTGTGTGGCTTCACAGAGACTTGGGGTTCTGGGAATTGAAGTCCAGAAACAGCTGTAGTGTCAAGGTTCGCCCTCACTGACCTAAGTAATGCAACATATTCAGATTCTGTAAAATGTGGCGGCTCATAGAGTTGCAAAGTGTGTTTGTGTGTGTGTGTGTTAGAGTGACAGAGTAAGTCCTTTGAATTCATTGACTGCATTCCCTTCACACGCTGTGTCTCTGCCGCTTGCGTTTAGTAAGTTTTTACTCACACTCCAAATGTATACACTTTGACAGGATGCACAGTTTTTGCACAATCTCAAGTTGGTACACATTTATCTGAAGCATTGCCCAGACATGAGCTTTAGCCAGTGCTGAGAAAAGTAACTTTTTGGGCTGTGATGCACAGAATCCTGCCTTCTGAATGGCCGCTAAAGCTATAAGCAGTTGAAGATTTTGGAGAGAAAAAAACTTTTCCAAGCTTTCTAAAACTCTAAGGAGTTTCCTCTCTTGAACCTGTTTTTTATACACTGCAAGCTGAGACGGACGTCTTCAGACCATTGAGCCATTACTTGTGCAAATCTCCCCAAGTGTTGAAGGCATGAAGGCCAGAGAAAGGTGTTTAATAAAACCCAAGCAAATGCCTGTTAAATCCTTTTGATCTCTTTGGGTGCTGACGAAGCAACCGTCTCTCTCAACCCCTACAAAAGTGATCCAAATCAAGACCATTGGATTGGAGGAGCATGACTAATTCCTAGATTACACAGCTGGTAGTGAAGAATCATGGTTGACATCCTTCAACAACCCCACATGAATCACATATAGTGATACCTCGGTTGACAAATGCTTCAGTTAACGTAATTTTTGCTTTATGAATGAAAACCCATTGAAAACAATGCCTCGCTTTATGATTTTTTAAATTGGTTTCCAATGCATTCCTATGGGAAGCTACATTTCGCTTTATAGATTTCTTTCTGGAACGATTTTCAATGCATTCCTACAGTAAACCTCACTTTGCTTTACGAATTTTTTGCAATACAAAAACGTCCCGTGGAATACATTAAATCCGTAAACCTAGGTGCCACTGTAGCAGCAATAGCAATTATATTTATATACCACCCAACAGTGGTATATAAACTCTCTGGGCAGTTTACAGGTAGTTAGCATTTTGCCCCAGACATGCTGGATGCTCATTTTGCCAACCTTGGAAAGACGGAAGACTGAGTCAATCTCGAACCCTGTCAGGATCAAACTCACAATGTTTTGGCTGCAGTAGAGTAGTTTAGCTACAGTGCCACTAGGGTTCTTCATATTCCCCACTCTGTTTCATAAATCCCTTGTCAGAGAGCGTGTTGGTGCATGAAGGACCAAAGGATGGAACCTATGTAGCTAATATCTGGTCCTCTGAAAGGCTTTCTGGAGGACATCCTTCTATATTGAGCTGGGTGATGGGGTTGTAATCACCTTCGCCCAAGGAATGGGTTGAGCACCACAGCTAACAATCATATCAGTTGACCATCGCCATATCTTTTGCTGTGTGTAGACTGGCCATAAGTGGTTGTGAAGGAAGACTCCGTGTTAGCCTGACACTATTCCATCTGCAGAAGAAACTGGTGTGACATATGCGCACGCAAATACACACAGCCTTCCTCCTTGATCTTTTGAAATTCACAAAAGTGCTTCGTCCATTACTGGCATCACCAAAATACTACATCATTGGTGGGTGGTTTTGCGCTCCAAGCACCAGTTCAGGTGGAGTTGGGTTTACGGCTCTGTGGTTTGGAAGGAAGTGGGTTGCAGAGGAGGAACGTGCTAACTTGGCCTCTGATGCTGTTAGGGGTCTGTTCCTGAGGGTCTACTCAGGTAACCAAGAAATAGTGGTGACCTGTGTAGACATTTGGTCTCTTTCCCCGCCCCCCTTCTTTTGAACATCAACCTCAACAGGTCATTCCACTGCTATGCTTTCTTCTGCTCACGTAGCCTGGAGGAAGTCTCCTTTTGCTTGGCCCAAAGTAAACCAGACTAGAAGGGGATCGCTTCAGCTTAACAGGAATGATGCAGATAACATAATGTTGGAGACAGACCTTTGCAACAGGACTGACACTTCCCTGCAAATCCAGGGAGAAAACTGTAATTCCACCATAAAATGCTGATGTCAAAAAAAGGAAAGCTTTGCTTATGGACTCCACAGAAATCAAGACTTCACCTCTGATCTAACTAGATCAAGAGGTTTGGAAGGACACAGCAGAAACTATGTTGTGGCATAGTGCACATAACCAGAAAGCAGCACTTAACTTCATCTCTGATTGCACGCAATCTTTTATTTGGAATTGTGTGAGAACGCACGACAAAATATGTTTCTAATTGACATGAGAGATCACAGTAATGCCAGGGGTCTCAATAGCTTCCCCAACACCAGAAAAAGTGGGGACTTATGTACCACAGATGGGGTTTGGGCTTTCCTTGAGCAAGATACTATCTACTCCAGTGGTTCCCAACGTGGGCCCCATGCCCCACAGTGGAACTTCAATTCCCAGAAGCCTAAGTCAGTCCTTTGGCTGATCAGTGCTTTGGAGAATTGATTTGGGCTTCTGGGAATTGAAGTCTAAACACCAAAGGTTGGGAAACACTGATCTACTCCAGTAAGTCCTGCCTCTTCACCCTACTGTAGGATGTGCTGTGGTCGCCCAGTGATGTGTGTAGAGCAAATTCTCTGTGCATGTTCAGAGGTCATTCAGTTGTTTCTGTATTTAGCTACGTGGCTGTAAAGACTCCAGAGCTGAACTCATGATGCAAAGTGAATCCCGAGTGAGTACCAAAATATGAGCATTCAAAGATGTGGGATGTGGTAGCAAATGCATCACAGCACATGCAAGTAGCCGATGGAACCGGGGGCAGCAGCTCCCAAGAGTCCCTCTGTTTGCCATGTGCCCATGTCGCTTTGGCATAGGTGCCACCTAAAGCAAAGTGAATGGCTAGCAAATTTCTCTTCTGCTTCCCTCGCCCTTAAAATTTGACTTCTTTCCTGCGCGCTTTACTGAGTTCTCAGCCACTGAAGACTTTCTGTAAATATTGGTATATATCGCCGCCTCTGTACATAACGTCCTTGAGTCTTTTGATTGTCGATATGAATTTAATGGCATATTTTTATATCCTTGTTAAAGGTTTCATGGGCACAAATGAGGGTGCCAGACACAGTTTTAAGTTATGGTATCTATTAAACTGCATTAAAGATTAGAACAAAATGGAGAGAAAAACACAAAGCAAAAAGTGTCCTTTGCCAATATATTTTTTTACAAGCAAGATGTTACGATGGGTATTTCCTGGAGGTTGGTTTTATTTTATTAGCCATAGAATCACTGAGTTAGGATGGGTCCCACGAGGGCATCAAGTCTAACCCCCTGCTCAATGCAGGAATCCAAGCCAAAGCAGATGTGACAGATGGTCCAATTCTCTCTTGAATACGTCCAGTGTTGGAGCGCTCGCCACCTCTCAAGGCAGTTGGCTCCACTGTCATACTGCTCTAACCATTAAGGTGTTGGCCATGGTTAGTTATTCTTCCGTGTCTAGACCAGGCGTGGAAGTACCAAAACGAAGCTATCACTTTTGGTGAGTTCATTCTGCAGTTACTTTCGCCTGACCCGGTGTGAGAAAGATTAGCCGGCAACACAAGATTGCCATTGCCCAGGGTAGAAGCAGTGACAGATTTTACTTTCTTACGATCTAAGATCACTGCAGATGGAAATTGGAGCCATGAAATAAAAAGGCGACTGATTCTTGGGAGACTATGAGAAACCTGGGGAACATAGAGACATCACATTGCAAACAGAAGTCTGCATAGCCAAAGCAATGGTATTCCTGGTGGTAATGTATGGGTGTGAGAGCTAGACCATTAGGAAAGCTGAGCGCAGAAGGATAGACACCTTTGAAATGTGGTGTTGGAGGAGAGTTTTGAGAGTCCCCTCGACATACCTGTCAAGTTTCAGGAAATTTCTATCAAACCCCCATATTTTACACTCTTTCCCGCCGTCATCCAGTATTAGTTAGAATGGAGGCCAGCACAGGATAAGCATAGCTGTCCAGTTTCCTGTTTTGGCCGGGAAATTTCCCTTATTTTACAGAAATTTCCCGAAACTTGACAGGTATGCCCCTGGACAGCGAGGAGAACAAATGGGTCATAAGAACAGCCTTGCTGGATTACAGGCCACATGAGCCCATCCAGTCCAGCATTCTGTCTCACACAGTGGCTCACCATTTCCTTCAGGGTATTATTCCCAAGCAGATGCCTTCTTCACCTGCTTAGGATTCCCTGGAAATGGCATTGAGAGATATCCTGCCTATCTCTCCAACCCGGAGGTTGTTCTTAGGTATCCATAATTATAGCCATTGACACCCTTGTCCTCCATGAACTTGTCTAATCCTTTCTTAAAGCTGTCAAGACTGACAGCTGTCACCACTTCTTCTGGCGGGGAGTTCCATAGACCAGTAATCCTCTGGGTGAAAAAGTACTTTCTGTTATTTGTTTGAGAACTAGTACCCAAAAGTGTTATGGAGTGTCCCCTAGTTCTAGTGTTTTCCTTATCTACTTTGTCCACACCGTGCATGATTTTATAAACTTCAATCAGGTCACCTCTTAGACGTCGTCGTTCAAGAGTGAAGAGGCCCAACCGTTGCAGCCTCAGATGGTAAGGAAGGTGTTCCAGTCCCCTAATCATTCTGGTTGCCCTCCTCTGCACTTTTTCCAACTCCATAATATCCTTCTGGAGGTATGGCGACCAGAACTGTACACAATATTCCAGATGGGGCCTCACCATAGATTTATAAAGAGGCAAAATGACACTTGCTGACTTATTTTCTATACCCTTCCTAATGATCCCTAGCATTGAGTTTGCTTTTTCCACTGCTGAGGCACACTGGGTTGACACCTTCATTGAGTTGTCCACCAGGACACCAAGGTCCCTTTCCTGGTTTGTCGCAGAGAGTTCAGACCCCATCAGTTTATAAATGTAATTGGGGTTTTTTGCCCCAACATGCATCACTCTGCACTTACTGATGTTGAAGCTCATTTGCCACTGTTTTGCCCACTCCCCCAGTGTCAAGAGATCCCTCTGGAGCTCCTCACAATCTCTCACAGTTTTCACTACCCTGTATAATTTAGTGTCGTCAGCAAATTTGGCTACCTTGCTTTTTACTCCTACCTCTAGATCATTTATGAAGAGGTTGAAAAGCAGGGGTCCCAGTACTGAACCTTGGGGGACCCCACTCTTTACTTCCCTCCACTTGGAGAAGTGTCCATTTAGTGCTACCCTCTGTTTCCTGTCCCTTAGCCAGTTGCTGATCCAGGACAAGACCTGTCCCTTTATTCCATGACTGGTAAGTTTATTCAAGAGCCTTTGGTGTGGGACCTTGTCAAAAGCCTTCTGAAAGTCCAGATAAACAATGTCAACTGGATCCCCCTTATCCACATGCTTGTTGACACTCTCAAAAAATTCCAACAGATTAGTGAGGCATGATTTGCCCTTGTAAAAGCCATGTTGGCTCTCCTTTAGCAGCGCCTTCTCTTCTATGTGCCTATTAATTCTATCTTTTAGGATGGTTTCCATCACTTTACCTGGGACACATGTCAAACTGACAGGTCGATAATTCCCTGGATCACCCCTGGATCCTTTTTTGAAAATTGGTGTTACATTCGCTACCTTCCAGTCATCAGGCACAAAGCCTGATTTGAGGGAAAGATTATATATTTTGGCTAGCAGATCAGCAATTTCATCTTTAAGTTCCCTGAGAACTCGTGGATGGATGCCATCTGGTCCTGGTGATTTGTTAGTGTTTAGTTTAACAAGACATGCAAGGACCTCCTCCCTGGTTATTTCTATCTTGCTTAATTCTTCGGTTTCCCTCCCTACGAAGATAGGCTCTGTTTTGGGCATGTGGTCTCTGTCTTCTTCAGTGAATACTGAAGCAAAGAATTCATTGAGTCTCTCTGCAATCTCTGTTTCCTTTTTAATAACCCCTTGCCTTCTATTGTCATCTAATGGTCCAATGGCCTTCCTAGTTGGGTTCTTACTTCTAATGTACTTAAAAAAGTCTTTGTTATTTCTCTGAGTATTTTTAGCTATACGCTCCTCAAAGAAATCAACCCTGACTGCTCATTGGAAGGTCAAATAGTAAAGCTGAAGCTGAAGTACTTTGGACATCAAATGAGAAGGTAGGATTCACTTGAGAAGGCCTTGATGCTGGGAAAGGGCAAGAGAAGAAGGGGGCGGCCAAAGATGAGATGGATAGATGGTATTGTAGACGCAATGGGCACAGAGCTGGGCGGGTTGAGGGGGATGGTGGAGGACAGAGGTGCCAGGCGTGAAATGGTCCATAGAGTCATAAAGGGTCGGAATCTACTGTGCAACTTAATAACAAAAGATGGCATTGTTGATGCAATGGGTCCAAAGCTGGGCGGGTTGAGGAGGATGGAGGACAGAGGTGCCTGGAGGGCGGTGGTCCATAGGGTCTCAAAGGGTCAGAATCGACTGTCCGACTGAAGAACAACAGGGTATGCCGGATTGTGGTTTAGAAATGCCACAGTCTTCGAGGAGGCTCTTTCTGGGTACCCCTGACCAAGGATGGAAGGGAGGCTTTTTCACCAGCACCACAGAATTATTTCTATCAAAATGCCCTTGACCTGGCAGAGAAAGAGCTCGGTTATGGGGCAAAACAAACTCTGAAGCTAGAGGAAGACAGTGGGGCCGGTGGTTCCAGTCCGCCAGTTAAATGCCAGGGGGAGAAGCTAGCTGTGCCTTTGCAAAAACCAGAGAGGGGAGGCAGGTTTGCCCGTTTGCATCTCCAACCCACCCATAAGCCTGCCATGGGTGAAATAGCAGAAAAAACCTGTCAACAAATGCACAAAAACAAGCTGTGGCCAACATCTGGGCAAAACATGAGGTGAGGTCTAATAGCCTCGTCTGTCTCTAAGATCTAACCTTGGTCAGGTCTTTGTTGAGGCTGCTGGTGGGTTTTGTGCCAGAGGTATGCTTGGGTTGCCAAGGCACATGAACCTTAAAGAGCCACTCCTTCCAGAGTCAGGCGGGCTGAGTTGGCCGTAGCCTCTGCAGCAGAAGTTGGAAAGATCAGCGTGCTAGACCCGTGATGGCGAACCTTGGCACTCCAGCTGTTCTTGGACTTCAATTCTCAGAAGCCTCTGTGAATCCACACAAATGGGTTTGCTGCGATTCATCCGGCCCACGCTGCCCTCGTTGCTTCTGGAAGCGGAAGTAAAACGCGCCCGTCCGTCTGCTTTCGTTTCTGCCAGCGTTCCTCCCCCCGGCCGGCTGGTCGGCGGGGAGTGAGAACAGCTGGGGGTTGGCCGCGCCCTCAAAAGTGCTGCCGCCACTACCACCCCAACATTGGAAGCTGGAGCTCCGCATTCCTCCCCCCGGGTCGGCGGGGAGTGAGGACAGCTGAGGGAGCAATCACCACCACCCCAAGACCATTGCCACAGCTGTGGGGGGCCTTGCTCTCCTCTCCTGTCCCCTGCGGGGAGGGACATAGGGCCATGGGCCGCTACATCATGCTGAAGCCCATCGCTGCCCCAGGGATTGTGACTATAGTTGTGGAAAGGGGCTTCATCCCCTCTTTTCCTTGCGTTCCCGGTCCTCACCTCGGGCCAACATGGAAGGATGATGCCGCTGCGGCCAGCTGGACTTGCCATCATCATCGCTTATGGTTTTGGCCTCGGTGGAGGCAAGGAGGCTGGTCGGCTAGGAGCTCCAGGACTGCTGCACGCTTTTGTCCCACTCCCTCTCTGGAAGGACTGGGCGGGGCATATTTTTGATATTGTTACTCTGTGATGATTTGTATTTGATGTTTTGAATTTTTTATATTGTGTACCTTTTGATGCGATTAATTGATGTTTATATACTATCTTATGATTGTGATTTTGTATTTTCTCTGAATTTGATTTGTATACTGTTTCTGTATTTTGAATTGTATTTTTTACTTTATTTTACATGCTGTAAACCGCTCTGAGTTCTCTTAGGGGAAGTAAAGCGGTATAGAAATGTAAATATAATAATAATAATAATAATAATAATAATAATAATAATAATAATAATAATAATAATAATAATAATAATAATAATAATAATAATAATAATAATAATAATAATAATAATAATAATAATAATAATAATAATAATAATAATAATAATTGCAGCCCCTTTTGGGGGGCAAGGACCCCGAGGTGGGTTGCCAGTTACCCACACTGGCCACCTCAGATGTTGAAGGTAGGCATGCACGCAGTTTCCAGTGCAATCGGTGCAGGGGTGTCACTTTGTATTAGGGAGCCCTGTGATGTCACAGAGCTCCAGGTCTGGTCAGCTGGGAATTGGTTGAGCTGTGGCGATGACATCACAATCCCCCCAGTTGGCTTTTTTCCCTTGCTTTTTCTCCTGTTGGTGGGGGGCATCCCCTTTGCAGATTATTTAGGGGGTGTACCCCTCCCTATGGGGTTTGTCACCCCTGCAGTGACCGTCTCTTCGGCCCAAGGTGCGTGTGTGCTGAATTTCAGCGTGATCAGTCCAGGGGTGTGGATTTGTATAAGGAACATACAGCACCAGACCTTAATTTTAGTTATATAGATATAGATAGATATAGATTTTGTGTCCCAATCAAATCCTGGACTGCCAAAATGAAGCCACAGAAAGAGCTTCCACAAAGCTTGTGAATACAATCGGGCATACCCTGGGGGGCAAATTTGGCAGCTAATCTTTCTAACACTGGATCAAGCCAAAGGAACTGGAGCATTTACATAATATGATAAAATGTTCACTTGCTCCATATTGGGCCAATGCTTGCCATAGCAGTTCAAGAATACCACCTTGAACTATCAGCTAAATTTCTGCCTGATTCCCTGAAACCAGAGACAGGGGGGAGATGGCCTGGTTTCAGAAAGGGAGTTGTTATTGCTGTTGTTGTTGTTTTGATTTTTGAAAGTATCTCACACCTGGAGAATGGGGAGGTTGCTGAGTCAGATGTAGGTTGAGGTTGTGCAAGAGAGATTTGGCTTTACGGGTGTGATAATTGAACGCTTTGGATAATTTAATATACTGCCTCTGGTTCTGTTTATTTTTGCTTCATCTTGTTTTGATGCTCTCAGGTTGAGTGGATGGGTGGGTATCTATGCTGCTGATGGTTTTTAGCTTGGCTGCTTGCTTACAACTCCCTTTTTACCATGTTTTTGTATGTGGTGCACATGGGCTTAGAGGTTAGCTAACATCTGGATGGCAAAAATATGTTTGCAAGAAAGACAGAGGGGTTGTTTGCAAGTGGCTGGTCCATCTCTCCTAAACTCACCTTTTTACCATCAGAATGTTGTATGACGTGTTCAGATATGCCACGGTTCTGTGAAGGGAAGGGGTCCTTTCCCCCTTTTTGTTAGTTTTCTTCACTGTCCATCTTCATAGTCTTTGTCTTAATCTTCATCATCTTCTTCTTCTGGTACCTATTTATCTACTTGTAATTTCTTGCTTTTGAACTGCTCGGTTGGCAGCATATTAGAGAGTACAGTAAAACCCCTACTTACCAAAAAAAAAGTCTGTTCCGTAGGCTTTTGCTTAAATTGTTTTTTTTTTAATGTAAATCAAAGCAAACTCATAGAAAAAAGAATCTTTATGTAACTCGAAGCAAACCCATAGAAAAAAGAATCTTTATGTAAATCGAAGCAAACCCATAGGAAAAATGAAATTTTTATGTAAATTGAAGCAAACCCATAGGAAAAATGAATTTTTACTTAACTCAAAGCAAACCCATAGAAAAAAGAATATTTATGTAACTTGAAGCAAACCCATAGGAAATCATGTAAATCGGGACATGGTTTTAGCACAAAATCATTATGTAAGTTGAATGTTATGTAACACGAGGCATATGTAAGTTGGGGTTTTACTGTATTTAAATGTGAGCTTTCATGTCTGATGAAGCTAACTTGGTCCACGAAAGCTCACATTTAACTACAGGAGTTAGTCTTTAAGGTGCCACAACATTGTTGTTGGTTGTTGTTGGTTTTTTTCCTGTTTTGTTTTGTTTACTCTTTATTTAATAATAATAATTTCATGACATAAATTATTCTAGGTTGGATGGGGTTTTGCAGAATAAAAATCCGCTCAGGTGATGCCCAAATGAGGCTCCTTTCATGTCCTCAAGATCTGGGACAGAGACGGGTGCTCAATCCGTCATGCTGTACCCGGATCTCGAACTGCTGACTTGCCAGCGTTCCCGCTAACAAGGCAAGCTTCTTGACTGCTGAGCCACTGCAGCAGCTCCTACTCTCCATAGCTGTCAAGTATCCCTTATTGGCTGGGAAAACCCCTTATTATACCCTCTTTCCTGCCGTCATCCCTTATTAATTAGATTGCAATGCCCTATTACCACCATTGGAGGGCAGCACAGGATAAGCATAGCTGTCAAGTATCCCTTATTGACCGGGAAAACCCCTTATTTTACCCTCTTTCCTGCTGTCATCCCTTATTAATTAGACTGCAATGCCCTATTGCTGCCATTGGAGGGCAGCACAGGATAAGCATAGCTGTCAAGTATCCCTTATTGACTGGGAAACCCCCTTATTTTACCCTCTTTCCCGCCGTCATCCCTTATTAATTAGACTGCAATGCCCTATTGCCGCCATTGGAGGGCAGCGCAGAATAAGCATAGCTGTCAAGTATCCCTTATTGGCCGGGAAATTTCCCTTATTTCCAAATCCAAAACTTGACAGGTATGAGTCTCTCCAATAGGTTATATTTTAATGTTGATCCACGAAAGCTAACATTAAAATGCAGCAGTTAGTCTTAAAAGTGCTTCATCGTTTTTGCTTTGTTTAGTCTCTGACATAATCTTGAAACACAAACTAACGGGGCTTTCCCCAAAAAACCTTCCCCGCGGCCGCTCCCTCTCCCTCCCACGCGGTGGCGCTACAGAGCCGAAAGTCTCGCTCGCCCTCCTGCGGCCGCCGCCCGGGCCCGAGGAAAGGGGCGTGGCCGGGGACCGCCCGCTCCCGTGACGCTGCGGAGGGGGCGTGGCCGGAGGGACATAAACTGCTACTTTTCCTCCGGGAGTCTGATTGACGGGTTCATTCATTCATTCATAAAGCGGGTCGAGGAGCCGCGCCTGCCCCGCGCACTGAAGCGTCTCTCCTTGCCCCGCGGGGGATTTTAAGCGCCTGCTGGGAAGCCTTGACTCTCAGGTAAGGAGCCCGTTCTCACGTTCATCCCAAATCCGTGTAAGGGTGGGTGGCTGGGTGTCCATTAAGATGAGACTGCGCTCTCTGTCCCTTAGGACCGGCTGCCTTCGCCTAGGTAGGGAAGGAGGGGATCGAACGCTTCCCCGACTCTCCGGGAGCTGGAAATGCGCCTTTTGTTCAGTGGAGCCTGGCTTTGACTTGTGGGGTGGGTGTGGGGTGGGTGTGGGGGCGTCGTCTTTCCTCTCCCACCTTTTTTGTTCCCCTAGAAAGGCTCTTCTTAGGAAGGTCAGCGCTCGGGAAACGTCCCTTTCGGGACTACAAATCCCAAAATCCCCAACCCGGCGTTTCTGGAAGGGGGAGTCTGGATAAGGATCGGATGTTTAAAAAAAGGGGGTGGTGGTGTTATAGCAACATCAATTACACACACACACACGCACACCCCTCTCCTTAGGGTTTAGTGCTCTTGTCTGGGCGGTTCACAACGTATTTAAGCATTTTTGCCTCCCAAATCCTTGCTGGGTCTTTATTTTACTGACCTTGGAAAGATGGAAGAGGCTGAGTCAACCTGGCGCCCGTCAGGATCGAACTGGCAACGTTTTCGCAGTTTAACCCCCTGCGCCACCAGGGCTCCTAGTAAAGTCATCCTCCTGCAAGGCAGGGCATCGGCGAAGTGGACTTGATCCACGGGAGCGCACATTAAAATATAGCAGCTAGCCTTTAAGGTGCCACAACTTTCTTTCTTTTTTTTGCATATGGGAGAATAAACAAAACAAATCAAAAACGCCTGAGCACTTTAAGGACTAAGTGGTATATTTCAGCGTGAGCTTTCGTGGACTGAGTGCACTTCATCAGACATGGGAGCGAGTGAGGCTTCATTGCATCAGTTTATACACACCAGGTACAGAGTGACTGGTTAGCATGACAGGTAAGTATGCAAATCAATATGGCTTTATACCAGGGATTTTCAACCTGCAGCCCATGTGGCCTGCAGCACCATTTCATGTGGCCCCTCACCGCCTCCACATCAGGAAGTACTATGTGGTGGAGGAAGGGCAAAATGGTTGTCCGTCCCCAAAACTGTCTGAGGGAGCATGACCCTGCTTTAAAAGGTTGAGAACGCCGGCTTTATACAATTGGTAATGGCAGACAGCGATCGCTGGTTGTTATTCAGATTACTGTAGTTGCAAATCCTCCATTATTTTCAATTGGGAAGAGTGAGACGATACTGTTTCAGTTGCAAATGTGGGATTATACTATTTCATTTGCAACATTAGGAAGATACAAAACAAAGACCTGGCATTGAGCATTTTCTAATGAGTTTAACCTTCAGCATCTATTGGCAATTGTTTGAGTACATCTTTCGTCCTGTGACTGTCAGACAGCCTATGTTACGAAATGAGAATTTGACCGAAAAAATGTCTGTTATATATAACAATATACAACATATATAGCAGTACATATAACAACCTTTAAAGTGTTACAACATTTTTGCTTTGTTTATTCTCTGATATGCAACTTTTTTGTATTTTTGTTTTGTTTACTCAATAAATGAAGTGAGCAGAATAATAGCCTTCTCTTCCCTAAATGCCTCTAATCCCCCTTTAAAAGCTGCCAGAATTTGTGGGTTATGCAGCAAAACAGAGATGCATTTGTTGGTTGTTGGTCAATATACAAAAGTGTGATGGGTCACTGTTAGTGTTCTCATGCTCACAAAGCATGGATCATCTGACCGTTTTCTCAAGGCTTACTAATAACTTGCAAGATGGAGACAGGTTTCGAATTCAGGTCTTTCCAAGCAGAGTCCCATTTTATTTCCACTGATACGAGTTTTGATTAGAGAAATCCTTGATATTTTTTGCCTT
Organism: Bradypodion ventrale; assembly: GCA_035047345.1. Taxonomy (NCBI): domain Eukaryota; kingdom Metazoa; phylum Chordata; class Lepidosauria; order Squamata; family Chamaeleonidae; genus Bradypodion; species Bradypodion ventrale. The sequence continues at coordinate 370,771,436 of JAWDJE010000003.1, forward strand.
CATTTGGGTGCATCTTACGGAGAGGATTCACTGCGTTGACTTTTCAAAGACTTTGTTGCCAACTTTTTTTTCCTGGCAGGGCTCCTGTGCTATAGAAGCTGCATAGCAAGAGGGAAGTGACTGTTTCAAACTATCGTTTTAGATATGGCAAGGTCTAAATTAAGTTAAAAAGGACTTAATTGGTGCCATCATACTTTGGACACACTGCAAGAAGACGAGACTCGCTGGAAAAGCCAGTGATGGTAGGAAGAAGTGGGAGACAGCAGGAAAAGAGGAAGGTTGAACATGAGAGAGATTGATCCAATGAAAGAAACCACTGCCTGAAGTTTGCAAGCGCTGAGCAGAACCATGACAGGCAGTCATTAATATGTGAGGCCCTCAGGGACAGCTTTACAGCACATCACATTGAATATGAATTGATTAAAGCAGTACTTTGAGAAGTTTTTCTTATCTTTGGCTGTGGTCTTCAGAGAGAAGGTATTTCCTTGGCAGCAAATGATCAACTTTCACTTTTGGTGTTCAGGATTTTATATATTTAGTAACAAGCAGGAAACAGCTGCTTTGCATGCGCTCAGGGGACAGGAAGAGCCTGTAAACACCCAGGAATAGGAGGGTTTCCCCCCAGGCTGATATGTGGAAGAGCCATGTGCAAAGGGCCCAGTAGAGGTTCAGGCTCCGTTTTTAAGAACTTATGAAGGAGAAGATTCAAGCAAGAGATTCTAGTCGCAAAGGGCCAGGGAAATACCATATTCTCAAATTTCAGCTCCCCTGCGTTGGGGGCCTGACAGCCATTTTGCCCCTCCTCCACCACATGGCACTTCCAGGTGTGGTGAAGGTGGTGGTGGGCCACATGAAATGGTGCCATGGACCACATCCAGGCCACAGGTTGAAAAGCTCTGGTTTAGAGGACTTTCTGGGCGTTTCACAGGTTAATTAGCATTTTGCCCCCATCATGCTGGGGACTCACTTTACTGACCTCGGAAGGATGGAAGAGGCTGAGTCAACCTTGTGTCCTGTTAGGATTGAACTCACAACCTTTTGACTGCAGCACAGCGGTTTAACCACTGCGCCTCCAGGATTTAGTGTTGCCTGGTAGACTTGAGTGAAGGTGAGCTGGTTTGTGTTGTTTGGACTACATGTTCTCCAGCACTGACTTCCATGTTTCTTTCCAGTTTGCTTCTAAGCCCTTGTGACAAGACTGTGGCCTGCCAGACATTTTATACTACACATCCCAGAGCCTAAGCCCGTGATGGCGAACCTTGGCACTCCAGATGTTCTTGGACATCATGTAGTCCAAACACATGGAGAAAACAAAGTTTACCTCTTCCTGGAGTGGGATCTGCGCACTGCGCGCGCACACTCCTTTTTAATTTCTCCTTGTCCTATCCCTCTTGTGGTGAGGCCCCAACCCACCTGACCCCACCAATTAGAGCAAGAGTTCCCACCCCCGGTGCCATTTCATATGGCGCCCCACCCCTCCAAGGGCATTTGAGAAACAAAATAGCTGCCCCTTTGAAGCTGTTGGGACAAAATAGCCATCTCCATCGTGCAGGGAGGGGGGAAATGGCTATCCGGCCCTTGAAGCTGACTGAGAGAGCATGACCCGGCCACCCGGCTTGAAAAGGTTGGGAGCCCCTGACTCAGAGGCTTTGGGCTTCCAGATGTTTTCTGGACTCTGTGGGCTCTCCCAGGTCTTCCCTGTGGGCCAATCTGGCTGCAAAACCCCATACATGGAGGGCCAAAGCTGGTGGCCCTTGCCCCACACTTGGATTTCTGAAGGCTGGCATTTCCTCTGGTTGGAAAGCATTGCACTGGCAAGCCACATGGCAAGGCTTTTGTGTTGAAATAACATTGCTGTGGCAGCCTGGACCAGATGTATTCAACGCAAACCTCCCCCCCCCCCACCAGACTGGGAAATCCCCCCTTAATAGCAACACAGAGCAGTTGCTAACCCACTTGGAATAAGGAGCTGAGTCTGTGTAAAATAAGAAGCTGTTATATATATATATATATATATATATATATATATATATATATATATATATATATATATATATATATATATATATATATATATATATATATATATATATATATATATATATATATATATATATATATATATATATATATATATATATATATATATATATATATATATATATATATATATATATATATATACACACACACACACACACACACACACACACACACACACACACACACACACACACACACACACACACACACACACACGCTTATAACCTCATGTTAAATCTGGCTGGCATTATTTTTAGGCATATCAAAAATACTTCCTGTGACCAGGGTTGTGTTTTCTTACAAAGCTATAGATTGTCTTTCTGCTTTATATCATACTAGCAGGGGTACCCAGCATTGCCCGGGTGTGGGACCCAACCTGGTATGCGGGCCGCCAAGAGGGCCCATAGCCCCTCCTTGGGCAGGGGGTGTGGAGCACGGCTGCTGAGCATGGGGGGATGTGAGGGGTCTGGGATCTGTGCCATGGGGCAGTGGTGGAGGGCGTGCAAGGCAGGAGGGGTGGGGGGAGCGTCGGGCCAACTGGCAAGGGAAAGGGTGGGGGATCACCGAGTGCACAGGGACCGGGACGCGTGGGCAGAGAGCATTGAGATGGGAGGGATATGGGGAGAGCGTCTGGCCAACTGGTAAGGGTCGTGTGCGCTTGGTGCTGGCCCACGTGTGCTCGGTGGGGTCCCCCACCCATACCCTGGACCCTTGCCAGTCAGATTCAGAGAGTAAACAAAACAAAAAAGACAAAAATAAAGTTGTGCCTTAAAGACGAACTGCTGTATTTTAATGGGAGCTTGGACTTGATCCACGAAAGCTCGCATTAAAATACCTCAGTTAGTCTTTAAGGTGCCACAACTTTTTGTTGTAATGTGTTGTTTATTCTTTCATATGCTTGTACAGTCTTAACACGGCTACCATTGCAAAAAAAATTCAACTATGGAGTGCTTTATATCAGTTTCAGAACAGGTTTATTTTGTTTAGGTTTAATTCTCTTGATGCTTTACCGTCACCAATGTATGTTTTCTTTCGGGTATCGTTCCAGTTTCTTGCTTTTGTCCATAGTTGAAGCTGTTTGGTTTATCGTTTGTTAGTTCGTGTATGATATTATGGTGAATTTTATATTATTATTATTTTTAAAAAAACATCAATTTGTTGTACGCTGCCCAGAGTTGGGAGAATATCCCAGTTCGGCAGGGAATGAATGAATGAATGAATTAAAAAAGCTGAGTCTGCCCACTGGAGGGGACAAATGGACGTTGATAGCCACTTGGGGATCAGTTCCTCCAAAATGCTGACCCCCCCCCCAAAAAAAAAAAAGGAAAAAAAAGAAAGCCGTATTGATTGATAGGAAGAGAAGGTATACAGTGTACCAGCCAAATATCAAATGCAATTACAGTGTGGCAGTTCTGGTGGATTGGGTCTTTGAAGTGCAATGTGGCACATATTTGTTTCGAAGAGTACCGGTAAACCCCACTGAGTTAAATGGAGAGGGGGTCTAGGCAGCTCTGTAGAAGGATTGGACCTGCAGTCTAAATATTGAGGGGGGGGGGCTCCCCTTCTTGGTACCTTGGACAGGGAGGGGTTAAACTGAGCCGTGGAATATCTGGACTGGTCTCCCAGTGTTTGTCCCTTTAGTTCAAACTGTTATTGCCCAGCCTGGAGTCACTCCCAATGTGTTGGACTACAGACCCCCCATCACTGACAGCTGAGAGTGAAGGGTTTTGTGGTTCAAAACATCAGGAGGGGCGCTCCCAGTTGGGGAAGAACCAGGGCTGAATTAAATCCTTGTTTCTTGACGAAGCAGCAATTCCTTCTGATCTCTGCCTTTCTCCCTGCAGCCATCTGTAATTTGGCACCATTAATAATTTAGGGACTGCAGTGACTTAGTGGTGAAGATGCTGAACTTGAAGACTGGAAGGTTGGCAGGTCAGCAGTTCGAGACCCAAGTGCTGCACGACCGAGTGAGCTCCCATCATCTGTCCCAGCTCCTGCCAACCTAGCAGTTTGAACGCAAGAAATTGCAAGTAGATAAATAGGTACTGCTTTGGCAGGAAAAGTAACAATGTTCCATGCCATACCCATCAAGCACCACTCCGGAAAATACGGGAACAGCTCCGGCTTGGGTGCACATGTGCAGCAAAAACTCCATTGAGCCAGCACATAACCCCTTTGAGCATGCACAGAACACATTTGCGCATCCGGCCCACACCGCCCTCATCACTCCCGGAAGCAGAAGTAAAATGTGCGCAGACAGTTAAGGCTCTTCTGGGTTAACCCTTCCTTCGTACAGGTGCGTTTTACTTCCGTTTCCAGGAACGACGAGGGCGGCGTAGCGTGGGCCGGATGAATCGCAGCAAACCCATTTGTGTGGATTCACAGGAGGCTTAAGCTTCTGGGAATTGAAGTCCAAGAACATCTGGAGTGCCAAGGTTCGCCATCATGGGTCTAAACGATGAGATGTTTGCAGCGGAAAGCTTCTCTGAAGTGGTTTTGGTGGGGAAACACCCCATTTTTTTTGCAAGGTCATAAATTTGCACGGTCAACAAACACTCAAAAAAAAAAAACCTGGGAGGAGGATCTGGGAATTACGATCCAAGATATAAATTGTGGGGGGAAATGGAGTCACAGAATTATGAAATCAATGTAAATTAAAGAAAAAGAACATAATTGTAAATTATTATGGAGATGGTACCTTACTCCGGTCAAACTTCATCTAATGTATAGTAGTGTATCCGATTTGTGTTGAAGGTGTAATAAAGCAAAGGGAACATATACACACATGTGGTGGACATGTGAAAGGATAAGGTGCTTTTGGAAAATAATAGAAGAAGAAATAAATAAGATATTAGGCACAACAATCGTACTAGATCCAAAACTTGCAATACTGGGGGAAACGGATCAGTTAAATTTGGAAGAGGGTAGAAAGGAATTATTGTTAACCTTATTGATGGTTGTAAGACAAGTGATTGCTAAAGAATGGAAAAGGGGGGGGGGACATCGCCACCGCGCTCAGCCCCGGTGGGGGCGAAGAGGTTCGCCGGCCCCGCCACCGGCCGGCGTCCTGGGCCCCGCCCTCCCCCTCGCCAGGACTTAAGAGGCGAGGGGGCCTGCCGGGCGGACATCGCCGCCGCGCTCAGCCCCGGTGGGGGCGAAGAGGCTCGCCGGCCCCGCCACCGGCCGGCGTCCCGGGCCCCGCCCTCCCCCTCGCCAGGACTTAAGAGGCGAGGGGGCCTGCCGGGCGGACATCGCCGCCGCGCTCAGCCCCGGTGGGGGCGAAGAGGCTCGCCGGCCCCGCCACCGGCCGGCGTCCCGGGCCCCGCCCTCCCCCTCGCCAGGACTTAAGAGGCGAGGGGGCCTGCCGGGCGGACATCGCCGCCACGCTCAGCCCCGGTGGGGGCGAAGAGGCTCGCCGGCCCCGCCACCGGCCGGCGTCCCGGGCCCCGCCCTCCCCCTCGCCAGGACTTAAGAGGCGAGGGGGCCTGCCGGGCGGACATCGCCGCCGCGCTCAGCCCCGGTGGGGGCGAAGAGGCTCGCCGGCCCCGCCACCGGCCGGCGTCCCGGGCCCCGCCCTCCCCCTCGCCAGGACTTAAGAGGCGAGGGGGCCTGCCGGGCGGACATCGCCGCCACGCTCAGCCCCGGTGGGGGCGAAGAGGCTCGCCAGCCCCGCCACCGGCTGGCGTCCCTGGGCCCCGCCCCCCCTTTATAACGCCCCTTTAAGACTCTGAAAGCAGGGTGGGTTTTGTGGGTGGGTTTGGTAGAGTTGTTTTATTGTGTTATTTTTGTTTACTTGAAACATTGTATTAATATTGCATTTTGTATCTTGTATGTAAACCCCTTGTGTTGCCCTGGGGTCATTTATATGTTGTTAGCCGCCCTGAGTCGGCCATGTGTTGAGTAGGGCGGGTTATAAATTGAATAATAAATAAAATAAAATAAATAAAGAAGAGATGGTATGCAGAAGAGTGGCAACTAGCTCTCAATGAAAAATTAACTATGCAACTACGACAAAGAAGAGGGTTATCAGTGAAAATACTTTTTTGGGATATATGGAAATTTTTTGTTGATTATACTTTAATAGAAAAAAGGGGGGTTCAACCTAGCCCAGATACTTTCACCTTTTGGGAAAAAGAATTATAGTATATTGAATTAGGAGTCCCTGCTGATTTCCCCGACACGTTTTTTTTTTTGGTGTGTGTGTGTGTGTGTGTTAATGTTAATTAAATACTTTGTGAAAGTTAATACAAATATTTGTATATAAATGCCGATGTCTACAGGTGTATATACTTATATATTTGTATTTACGGGTATTGGAAGATTGAAGTAATAAGTCATTTAGGTTATAACTTTGGGTGAGCTTTTTTTTCTTTTTGATTGTGTATGTTATTTTTGTAAAATAAAAATATTTTTTTTAAAAAAAATCGCTGGTCTTGGAAACTTGTCTTTGAATTAAAGCGAGAGAACTGGTTCCAGATGCCTTTCCCGACCCTTGAAAGACACGATCCAAATTATGTACTGGGAAAATAAATGACACTTTTTTCGTTGTGGTTGGAAAAGATTGTGCAAAGTAGAGAGAGAGAGAGATGGTTGGCATATTTTAGGTCTGAGCTGGAGAAGATTTTTGGGATATAGGTTTTCTTGGCCTGAGGCTTGTGAATCACTTCTGCAATGAACAGAAATTCAAGGTATTTTTCCCCCTTAGGGAAAATCTCTGTGTTGGAGGTGTTTCAGGAAATTTATGACTAAAGCTGTGACGGTGAACCTTGGCACTCCAGTTGTTCTTCGACTTCAATTTCCAGAAGCCCAAGTCCCTGTGAATCCACACGAATAGGTTTTACTGCGTGTATGCGCAGTAGACTTGGGCTCCTGGGAATTGAAGTCCAAGAACAGCTGGAGTGCCAAAGTTCACCATCACTGGACTAAAGGGTCTGTGTATGAGCATAGATTTTTCTCCAGTGTTTGGCAGCTGGCCAGGTTTTCCACCTCTGGATTGAGTGCAAAGTCCAGCCCTAAAACTGGCTACTGATAATGTCCTAATAAAAGTGTACAGTAGCCTCTTTCCGTCATGGTGACACCATTCATTGGATGTGACTTGGCAGCCCTTAACATGTGAACACAATGTCTCTAGTCCTTCTGGAGGTAACCCTGTGCTGGGTAAAACATGGATATTGCTTTCTTGCCCACCTCTGTTCCTTATTGATATGACAGAAGTTTGCTTGGGAAATAAAATGTGTCTATCCCAGATGTTTTAGGTAAAATCTCATTGTTCAGCTCTGGAACACATTTACAACTAGATATTCAGTTTTGTTATCATTTTGCTCATTAGTGAGATCTTCTCTTATCCTTTTCCAAATCAATGAGATTTCAACATAGGCTGAAGTTGGCTTTACACATACAAGCAGGTAGAATTAATTGCTATGCTGTCAGCCTCAACATAGGCTTAGATCACAGGCAGGTGCTGCACATCGACTGATTTCAGCAGTCACTCTCTAGGACCCTGATGGTGAACCTTGGCACTCCAGATGTTCTTGGACTTCAATTCCCAGAAGCCCCCGTGAATCCACATGAATGGGTTTACTGCGATTCATCCGGCCCACGCCACCCTCGTCGTTCCTGGAAGCAGAAGTAAAACGTACCCCTTGTGGATTCACAGGGGCTTCTGAGAATTGAAGTCCAAGAACATCTGGAGTGCCAAGGTTCACCATCACGGCTCTAGGAGCAGAAGAAACACAAAGATATTCTTTCTACTTATTCTGCTGCTTTATTGTTCATGTTTTCTGCTCTACTATCCACTATGCTCATAGTGACAGGATACATCAAACCTACACCAGTTGATAAAATATACCCTCTGGTTGGCATTGCTCCACCCAAGATAAGGAACGAATTAGCAACAGACGTTGAGAGAACTAAGCAAGAGAAGGACCCTCGACACCCTCTGAACGGAGATGAGCCTCAAGTTCACCTGCTCAGATCCAGGAAGAGCTTTATGACAAGAACAAACATTCTTGAGGGTACGCAAGAGCAAAACCAAATCAGAAGATGGAGGAAGGAGGTCGGTGGACAAGGAACATCATTAAAGGAGGAGGAGATGACTGAGGAACTCCACCTCCCCTACGTCACTTGGAGGACCCTGAAGAGGCTATGGGTTGGAGTCCCTCAACGGAAGACCCACAGGCTCAAGTGGGGTCTACTGGTAGACAGCAACACGCTGTGTTTTTTTTTTCTCTAGTCCTTTTTTTTGACTCTGCATGTGCTCTTAAGCAGAGCTGCTGCTGAGGAGAGCCAAACAAAGGAAGTGAGCACTGGTAAGTTTTGCAGTTGGAGTAGAGCTGCTTTAGAGGCCTCTACTAATTTAAATTGATAATTGAAACTGCTGAGAGCCACCTCTGTTCAAACAGAGGAAGCAGTTTGAAGCTTCCAGAAGCAGGGGGGCAGGGCCACACCCGGCCCTTCCCTGAACTGTGACTCATAGGGGCGGAGCCACACTAGCCTTTAAAAGCTCTGAGCTCTTTCAGGGTCAGCCATTTTGACTCTGCATGTGCTCTTAAGCAGAGCTGCTGCTGAGGAGAGCCAAACAAAGGAAGTGAGCACTGGTAAGTTTTGCAGTTGGAGTAGAGCTGCTTTAGAGGCCTCTACTAATTTAAATTGATAATTGAAACTGCTGAGAGCCACCTCTGTTCAAACAGAGGAAGCAGTTTGAAGCTTCCAGAAGCAGGGGGGCAGGGCCACACCAGGCCCTTCCCTGAACTGTGACTCATAGGGGCGGAGCCACACTAGCCTTTAAAAGCTCTGAGCTCTTTCAGGGTCAGCCATTTTGACTCTGCATGTGCTCTTAAGCAGAGCTGCTGCTGAGGAGAGCCAAACAAAGGAAGTGAGCACTGGTAAGTTTTGCAGTTGGAGTAGAGCTGCTTTAGAGGCCTCTACTAATTTAAATTGATAATTGAAACTGCTGAGAGCCACCTCTGTTCAAACAGAGGAAGCAGTTTGAAGCTTCCAGAAGCAGGGGGGCAGGGCCACACCAGGCCCTTCCCTGAACTGTGACTCATAGGGGCGGAGCCACACTAGCCTTTAAAAGCTCTGAGCTCTTTCAGGGTCAGCCATTTTGACTCTGAATGTGCTCTTAAGCAGAGCTGCTGCTGAGGAGAGCCAAACAAAGGAAGTGAGCACTGGTAAGTTTTGCAGTTGGAGTAGAGCTGCTTTAGAGGCCCGCGCGCCTAACGGCGCCCGAGATTACAAACTAGGAACAAAAAAAATATAGTCTTACTAGGTAGAAAGGTAGTAAACGTGTACATTTTTGAGGCCCAGAATACTGCACTTGTTAAAATGGATTCTGAGGGAACAGCTGTAGTTACCTGCAATTCTTGTGCCATGTTTGTGTTCTTGCCAAAGCATATGGAGAACTACACTTGCAGCAAGTGCAAGCTGGTTGCACTACTAGAAGAGAAGGTCCAGCAGCTAGAGGCCCGCATATCTAACCACCAACAAATTAAGGAGCTTGAGCTGTTCTTGGACAGAGCGGAGCAGACTATGCTGGACAAAGAAGTGACAGGGCACAGTTCTGAGGGAGAAGGCCCTTCACTAACTCAGGAGGGAGATGGTTGGAGGAATGTGACTCAAAGGAGGAGAAGAGTAGGGGATCACTCTGAGAGTCTGAAATTACAGAATAAATTTGAGGCTCTTTCCCTTATCACACCTGATGAGGAACACACAGAGGAACAACTGGTTCCACCTGATGATCTCTCCTTCATCACACTTGATGAGATCCAGGAAGATGAACAACAGGAACAAACTGAGGTTCTCTCCCTTAATATGGTTGATGAGGTGCATGTAGATGAACAGATTGCAGGAGAGAGACTCCTTGTACTAGGCGATTCAATAATTAGAAATACAGAGAAATGGATTTGTGATGCACATGATAACCGTATGGTGACTTGCCTGCCAGGTGCAAAAGTTGCAGACATCACAAGAAATCTAGATAGATTGTTAGAGAGAACTGGGAACGAGCCAGTTGTCATGGTACACGTTGGTACTAATGATGTTGGGAAGGCCAAGCGGTCTGTCCTGGAAGCCAAATTTAGGTTGTTAGGAAGAAGATTGAAGTCCCGGACTTCCAAGGTAGCATTTACAGAAGTGCTGCCTGTCCCTCGCGCAGGACCTACCAGGCAGGCAGAGCTCAGAAGCCTCAATGCGTGGATGAGGCGGTGGTGTCGAGAGGAGGGCTTCAGATTTGTCAGGAACTGGAGAACATTTTGGGACAAGCCAAATCTGTTCAGGAGGGATGGGTTGCATTTGAACCATGATGGGACCAGATTGCTGCCACTCAACATCAAAAAGGCTGCAGAGCAGCTTTTAAACTGATAACTGGGGGAAAGCCGACAGGAGCTGGGCAGCATCCAATTCGGGAAAGTGTGTACTTGAGTAGTGAGGAGGATGCAAAAATTACTGAGCAGAGCAAGGAGCTAGTCACCAGCACTCTAGCAGAAGGATGCAAGAGGCAGTCTAACAATGCAACTGGACTCAAAAGACTGTATCAGGAAAGCATATATAAATGCTTGTATACAAATGCCAGAAGCCTCCGGAACAAAATAGGGGAGCTGGAATACTTAGCAATAGATAAAAATATTGATATTATTGGTATCACTGAAACCTGGTGGACGGATGATAACCAATGGGATACAGTTATCCCAGGCTACAAACTGTACAGGAAGGATAGGAAGGGGCAAACAGGAGGTGGTGTAGCCTTGTATGTCAAAGAAGTGATAAAATCGTATGAATTGGAATATCTAGGTGATTTGGAGTCACCATTAGAAGCTCTGTGGGTAAGAGTACCAGGCCACAAGGATGGTCTAACAGTAGGCATATACTATCGGCCTCCGACCCAAACTCTTGAGGGAGACTGGCAGTTGGAGAATGTTGTAAAGGAGGCATCCAGGAAGGGAAGCCTGGTTATAATGGGGGACTTCAATTACCCTCACATAGACTGGGTGAACTGTTGTTCAGCACATGATAAAGAGATAAAGTTCCTAGATATGCTCAATGATTGTTCCCTGGGACAGATGGTTGAAGACCCAACTAGAGGTACAAGAATCCTTGACTTGATCCTGAGTAATACTCAGGATCTGGTGCAAGATGTTAATGTGACTGATCCAATAGGGAACAGTGACCACAACTCAATTATGTTTAACTTGATCATAGACCGCAAGTCACTGATAAAATCTAACACAGAGACCTTAAATTTTCAAAAAGGAAATTTCCCAAAGATGAGGAAACTAGTAAAAAAGAAACTGAAAGGGAAAATTGAGAGAGTCCAAACACTCCAAGAGGCATGGAGGCTGTTTACAAAAACAATAACAGAGGCTCAATTGGAATGCATACCCAAAAGGAAAAAGGGCACTGCCAGGTCCAAGAGGACTCCGATGTGGCTTACAGGAGCTGTTCGGGAAGTGATCAAGAGCAAGAGAAGCTCATTTAGAAGATGGAAGGCTTGTCCGAATGAGGACAGCAGGCAGAAACATAAATTCTGGCAGAACAAATGCAAGGCAACAATCAGGAAAGCAAAGCAAGACTTTGAGGAGCGTATAGCTAAAAATACTCAGAGAAATAACAAAGACTTCTTTAAGTACATTAGAAGTAAGAACCCAACTAGGAAGGCCATTGGACCATTAGATGACAATGGAAGGCAAGGGGTTATTAAAGAGGAAACAGAGATTGCAGAGAGACTCAATGAATTCTTTGCTTCAGTATTCACTGAAGAAGACAGAGACCACATGCCCAAAACAGAGCCTATCTTCGTAGGGAGGGAAACCGAAGAATTAAGCAAGATAGAAATAACCAGGGAGGAGGTCCTTGCATGTCTTGTTAAGCTAAACACTAACAAATCACCAGGACCAGATGGCATCCATCCACGAGTTCTCAGGGAACTTAAAGATGAAATTGCTGATATCCTAGCCAAAATATATAATCTTTCCCTCAAATCAGGCTTTGTGCCTGATGACTGCAAGGTAGCGAATGTAACACCAATTTTCAAAAAAGGATCCAGGGGTGATCCAGGAAATTACTGGCCTGTCAGTTTGACATGTGTCCCAGGTAAAGTGATGGAAACCATCCTAAAAGATAGAATTAATAGGCACATAGAAGAGAAGGCGCTGCTAAAGGAGAGCCAACATGGCTTTTGCAAGGGCAAATCATGCCTCACTAATCTGTTGGAATTTTTTGAGAGTGTCAACAAGCATGTGGATAAGGGGGATCCAGTTGACATTGTTTATCTGGACTTTCAGAAGGCTTTTGACAAGGTCCCACACCAAAGGCTCTTGAATAAACTTACCAGTCATGGAATAAAGGGACAGGTCTTGTCCTGGATCAGCAACTGGCTAAGGGACAGGAAACAGAGGGTAGCACTAAATGGACACTTCTCCAAGTGGAGGGAAGTAAAGAGTGGGGTCCCCCAAGGTTCAGTACTGGGACCCCTGCTTTTCAACCTCTTCATAAATGATCTAGAGGTAGGAGTAAAAAGCAAGGTAGCCAAATTTGCTGACGACACTAAATTATACAGGGTAGTGAAAACTGTGAGAGATTGTGAAGAGCTCCAGAGGGATCTCTTGACACTGGGGGAGTGGGCAAAACAGTGGCAAATGAGCTTCAACATCAGTAAGTGCAGAGTGATGCATGTTGGGGCAAAAAACCCCAATTACATTTATAAACTGATGGGGTCTGAACTCTCTGCGACAAACCAGGAAAGGGACCTTGGTGTCCTGGTGGACAGCTCAATGAAGGTGTCAACCCAGTGTGCCTCAGCAGTGAAAAAAGCAAACTCAATGTTAGGGATCATTAGGAAGGGTATAGAAAATAAGTCAGCAAGTGTCATTTTGCCTCTTTATAAATCTATGGTGAGGCCCCATCTGGAATATTGTGTACAGTTCTGGTCGCCATACCTCCAGAAGGATATTATGGAGCTGGAAAAAGTGCAGAGGAGGGCAACCAGAATGATTAGGGGACTGGAACACCTTCCTTACCATCTGAGGCTGCAACGGTTGGGCCTTTTCACTCTTGAACGACGGCGTCTAAGAGGTGACCTGATTGAAGTTTATAAAATCATGCACGGTGTGGACAAAGTAGATAAGGAAAAACTGTTTTCCCTATCGCACAACACTAGAACTAGGGGACACTCCATGAAACTTTTGGGTACTAGTTCTCAAACAAATAAGAGAAAGTACTTTTTCACCCAGAGGATTACTGGTCTATGGAACTCCCTGCCAGAAGAAGTGGTGACAGTGGTCAGTCTTGACAGCTTCAAGAAAGGATTAGACAAGTTCATGGAGGACAAGGCTATCAATGGCTATAATTATGGCTACCTAAGGACAACCTCCGGGTTGGAGAGATAGGCAGGATATCTCTCAATGCCATTTCCAGGGAATCCTAAGCAGGTGAAGGCATCTGCTTGGGAATACCCTGAAGGAAATGGTGAGCCACTGTGTGAGACAGAATGCTGGACTGGATGGGCTGTGGCCTGTTCCAGCAAGGCTGTTCTTATGTTCTTATGTGTGAATGTGAAAAGATACAGAATCCGGCTCATTTGTTGGTCTTCCAGTAACTAGTGGAAACATGCAGTGATAAGGACTTACATTTGGCCAATGACAAAGCCAAGAAAGTGGTTTCATTTCAGAAGTCCAGGGTATGATGAGGACACAAATGAAAAAGAAGAACTCTACAGACTCTTTATTGTCTTTCCCCCACTTACTTTTTCCTCATTTGTGTGTTCCTTGTTTCCAAATCTCCAAAAAACGTCTAGTTGACCTTGATAATGGCAATTAATGACAGAACCTTTTGAGATCATTGACTGACAGTATCACCACAAGCAGAAAGAGATATGATGCTACATAACAATGACAGTCTAAAAAAATATACAGTGGAACTTGGTTAACAAACCGCTCGGTTTACATAAAAACTGTATAACAAAAGGAAATCCATAGAAAATAGTGGTTCAGTTTACAGATTCATCGCACCCCATTTGGAATGGATTAATTGGTTTTCAATACATTCCTATGGGAAACCGAGTTTCAGTTAATGTGTTTTGGTTTTCAATGCATTCCTATGGGAAATTCAGTTAAATTAATTTTCACTGTAAGAAACGTCTCGGAAAATGCATTAATTATGTTAACGGAGATTAATCCACTGTATAGTGTTTTCAAGCTCTAGGCCAGTGACGGTGAACCTTGGCACTCCAGCTGTTCTTGGACTTCAATTCCCAGAAGCCCTGATCAGGGCAAGTGCTGACTTGGGCTTCTGAGAATTGAAGTCCAAGAACGCCTGGAGTGCCAAGGTCCACCATCACTGCTCTGGGCTAAACTGGTGGGGAAAACCCTTTCTCTGATCTACATGAGCAAATGCACATTTCTGATGGAACTCTTTCTACATCTTCTTTCCAATCTGCTTAATTCCTTAGAAAGCCTGTGGCTATTTCATCAGAAGGGCTAATGCCCTTTTCCTATGAGCAAACAGCAGACACTGCCTGACATTCATTCAAAATTCTCCTCCATGGCATCTCCTCTTTTTGCATCTCCTTATTTTGTCATGTTTGGTAGCAAAGGCCATATTGAACTTGGCACTGCGTGGCTGCACAAGAAAAGCAGATGAGTTCAAGGCTGTTGTGAAGGACATGCGCAAGGGAGGCTGGAATGAGGTTACCTTGCAGCAGTTGATGTGGTGTTTCAACAGAGAAACAGGCCTGCTAGGCAGGAAGAAGCATCAAGACTACAGCCCTGAGCAGGAGTGCCCAAACGTTTTGGGCCATGGGCCGGCCATGTGGTTCAGCAGGCCAGCCACATGGTTCAGTGGGCCAGTCACAAGTTTCCTCCCACCGGAAGCAGAAGTAAAACACGCCTTGCAATCTGTTTTGCAACGGGGTGAGATAGCTTTTAGTCTGCCATTTTCTCTGCTTAAACCAAGGGTGCCCAAACTACAGCCCGTGGACTAGATCCGGCCCCTGACACCAATTCATCCGACCGGCACCGTCCTCGTTGCTCCAGGAAGTGAAAGTAAAACGCCCGTACGAGGGTGGTGTTGGCCGGATGAATCGGCATCGGGCTGAATCCGGCCCACAGGCCGTAGTTTGGGCAGCCCTGGCTTTGAGCATCACTCGTGTGTCAACGGGAGCCACTCTCTGTCTGGCACTCAGACAGCCTGGGTCGATGGCAGGCTGTTTCCCGCTGATGTAGGTTTCACAATTACATCCGAGCATCCAAGAATCCAATTCCAAAAGGTTTTGACTCCGAGAATTGTTCTGGGCTGGCTCTGGCCAGAGACTAGAGGTGACCTCCAGGGAAATCACAGGAGAGACTCAGCTAAGAAAAGTCACATTTCTGGTCGGCAGCAGATGAGACAGAATCATTCTGGCAAGGGGAGTGGTGGGTGGATTCAGGTAGCATTTGCCCCCCACCCCAAAAAGAGGGGATTTTTCACAGAGGGACAAGAAACCCACTGTTGCCTTTTTAAAGAAATGTGAACATGGACTCTTTGGCTCTGCATATACGATGCATAAATTTGCAAGCTCCAGTATATAAGAAATATTCTTTACCAAGCTGTTCAGAAAACATTTTCTGATTTCATTTTGCTTAAGGTAAAAGTCAAGGTCTCCCTTCCTCGAAAGCCAGTCATATTTAACTCTAGGCTCCTCTCCATTTACAGCCAAAGAGCCAACGCTGTCTGAGACTGGACACGTTACCGTGGTCATGTGGCAGGCATGACTAGACACCAGAATACACGGAACATTACCTTTCCTGCCAAAGTGGTAACTCTTTATCTGCTTGCAATTTCTTGCTTTTGAACTGCTAGGCTGGCAGGAGCCGGGACTGGCAACCGGAGCTCACTCCATCGCACAGCCCTTGGATCTCAAACTGCCAACCATCTGGTCAGCCTCTTAACCACTAAGCCGCTGCTGCCCTCTCATTTTCCTTGCAGTGGTCTGCAAACTTGGCTCTGAAGATGTCAATGGACTACAGTTCCCAGAAGCCCTGATCAGCAGGTGTACTGACTTGGGCTTCTGGTAATTGAAGTCCCAGAACATCTGGAGAGCCACGTTTGCTGATCCCTGGTCTAAAGTAACTGTTCTCTCCCTTTGGGTCCTCTAGATATTACTGGATTTTGGCTCCCAAAAAGCTCAGCCAGTATAGCCAAATGCCAGGGAGCTGAACCCCAAAACATCTGGAGAGCTAAAGGCAGAGGGCCTATCCTTAAAAGGGTGAAGCATAAAGAAGGATTGGACTAATCCATAGCTTAATATTTACTTAAGCAAACAGTTTTCTCCAGGCGGCGAAGAACCAGTTTTTTGCAGGAATTTCTTGCCTTGCAGAAAGCTGAGACTTCACCTCCTGGTATATCTGCATTGCAGTAACGGCTGCTCCGTCTGCCTTCATCCTTCCAGCTACTATTAGGATACACACAGGCAGCTCAATGGCATTCGTTTCTGCTTGAAGGAGGCCTTGCTCAGGCATCCAAATATAGGTCCTGGCTTCGTTTTATTGTTCAAAGCAGACCTCGTATGTTGAAGAGGAATCTTCCTGGCTAGTTTAACAGAGCTTGGGATCTGGCTCAAAATAAGCTGACTTTGAGAGTTGAAAGTTTGCTTCCAAATTTACTACTGATCCCTGGAGTCAAAGGTATATTGCCACCAGACATGGAAGCTTTATATCCAGGGTGCCCAAACTACAGCCTGTGGGCCAGATCTGGCCCCCAACACCAATTCATCCGGCCCATGCTGCCCTCATCACTCCCGGAAGCATAAGTAAAATGGCAGCTTAGAATCTCATCCTGTTGCAAAACAGATTGCAAGGTGTGTTTTTACTTCTGTTTCTGGTGGAAGGAACCACGTGACTGGCCCAGGGCCCAAAAAGTTTGGGCACCCCTGCTTTATATGGCCATGATGACTCACAAGAGGCCACGCTCATCCTCTTCTTCTTCTTGAGCCTCCTGAAGCCAATGAAAGTGCTTTGCGTATGTTTCATGAGTTACCTGGTTACCTGTCATGCCATAATTTTTTAAGTCTGTCTTTCATCTCCTACCAAGTAATTCCTTTGTCTGTTTCCGAGTTTCTGTTCAGGAAAAAAACTTTGCACAACTTTATAAACTTCTGTCCTTCCTGGTGTGTGTCTGGACAGTTTCCAGACATTTTTGGCATCACTGTTAATGAAGCCATGCGTATAGTGACAGAATGCCTCAAACCTACACCAGTTGAGAAAATATATCCTCTTGTTGGTATCGCTCCACCAAAGATGAGGAGAGAAGTAGCAGCGGACGCTGAGAGGACTAAACAAGAGAAGGACCTTCAACATCCTCTGAATGGAAATGAGCCTCAAGTTCACCAACTCAGATCCAGGAAAATCTTTATGGCAGGAACAAACATTCTTGCGGGTACACAAGAGCAAAACCAAATTAGAAGATGGCGGAAGGAGCTCACTGGGCATGAAACATCATTAAAGAAGGATATAGCTGAAGAACTCAACCTGCCCTGCCTGTCAAGTTTTGGATTTGGAAATAAGGGAAATTTCCCAGCAAATATGGGATACTTGACAGCTATGCTTATCCTGTGCTGCCTCCAATGGCGGCAATAGGGCATTGCAGTCTAATTAATATGGGATGATGGCAGGAAAGAGGGTAAAATAAGGGGTTTTCCTGGCCAATACGGGATACTTGGCAGCTATGCTTATCCTGTGCTGCCCTCCAATGGCGGCAATAGGGCATTGCAGTCTAATTAATAAGGGATGGTGGCGGGAAAGAGGGTAAAATAAGGGGTTTTCCCGGCCAATACGGGATACTTGACAGCTATGCCCTGCATCACTTGGAAGACCCTGAATAGGCTGAGAGTGGAGTGCCTAAATGCAAGACCAACAGGCTCAAGTGGGGGCTTCTGGCAGACACAGCACATGTGAATGTGGAGAGAGACAGAATCCGGCTCATTTGCTGGCCTGCCAATTACTGCCAAAAGCATGCACCAGTGAGGACTTAAGTTTGGCCAGCAACAAGAAAGTGGCTTCATTTTGGCAGTCTAAAGTTTGATCTCGATACGAAAGAAGATGAGATTTTTGGACTTGCACAGCATCTTCCAAGACCACGGAGGGATCGTCAAGTCTTCCCCCGATTCCATCTCTCCTGTTTTCTTTCTAGCTTCCCGCTTAGTAAAAAGATGCTGACGTCCTGATCTCTCTCTGTACTAAATATAGACACCTATTTATTCTCACCTTCCTCTTGAAGGCGTGTGATCATTACAAGTGTTTTCTCACGACTTATCCCCCTCTTCCAAGGTAGCCCATGACAGAATTGTAATTGCTACTGTCGAGACATGCAAGATGTCCAAATTATGGTACATCATACGCTATTTTTGACACCTGCCAATTTTTGGGGTTTTTGTTTTGTTTGGGGTCTTGTATGCCTCATTTCCTCTGGAAGACAAATTGATGAGTTGATAGATAAAACAAGGTGGGTCGGCGTGTTGCTTCCTGTCTTGGCTACGTAATGCGGAATCAGAGAGGATTTGAGCAGGGAAGGAACTCTTGATTTCCGGTAGACTAAAGTCCACTCCTGTATCTCCTCCGAAGGCTCGCTGTAAAGCTGTGGATTAAATAGGAGCCCCTTCCTTCCACAATGGCCCTACTAGGTTTGGAAATGTTGAGCAATTTGTTATTTGTTGGTGCATCTATCTTATAAGAAGATGGACTGTGTTGACTTAGTGCATGGATTGCCAACCTTTTTAAGTCAGGGGCCAGGTCACGCTCCCTCAGACAGTTGAGGGGGCTGGACTGGTGGTCCCCCACTGTAAACGCTGCCATAAAACTCACCCATGACTGTTGTCAACGTGTTTACAACAGCTGTGGATGCATTTACGGCCACCATAAACACGTTTACAGCTGTTTCCGCCGCTTCCAGCGGCAGTGGTGCCAAGTGCTAGGGCATCGGGCCAGGTGATTTGGTGTCATGGACCAGATCCAGCCCACGGGCTATAGGTTGCCTACCCCTGGCTTAGTGGCTAAGATGCTGAACATGAAAACTGGAAAGTCGGCAGGTCAGCAGTTTGAGACTCGATTACTGCATGATGGAGTGAGCTCCTGTCTCTGTGCAAGTACGGTAGATTAATAGGTATCACTTCAGTGGGAAGGTAAACAACGTTCCGTGCACTCCAGTGTCTAGTCATGTCTTCCATATGTCCATGAAAATGTCTGCAAATGCAGACAGCGCTGGATCTTTGGCTATAAACAGAAATGAGCACTGAACCCTAGAGTCAGATACGACTGGCTTTTGAGCCTTTACCTTTCGAAAAGTAAATACTGTAATTGTACTTCTTATTTGTATTGTCTTGGGATTCCCTAGAATCCATCCATCCATCCATCCATCCATCCAATTGTATATCCCACTCATCTGGGAAATTTTACCAATCTGGGTGGCAAAATCATCTAGTCTAGTGGTTTCCCAGATTTTGGGCATCATCCTCCACCCCCTCCCTACCGCTCTTCTGTATTTTCATGTCAGAGATTACTCTGGGTTGAAAGGATTTTCGCAGGGGACGCCCAAATGACGAGGCTCCTTCCATTGTGCAGCTCTTGGGGAATCAAACCCGGTCCTTTGGGTCTCCAACCGCTCTTCTGTAAAAATTGAAATACCTCTCCTAAGACTTGATGACTGTCAATGAAAGCTTTAAGTTAAAAACATGCTGATGGAACTGAATTTGGCTCCAGTTTTCCTCTCCTCACCTTACCTGCTGTTTCTTTCATCCCTCGCCAGACAGGAAAAGACCTAACATTAAACTGTCTTTGGGAAACCCAGTCATCTCCTACCCTGGAGAGACTTCCAGACATACTAAGGGGTGGGCAAGACTGGAGGGCGAGGGGCTGTCAGAAGAGGCCCTGTAATTACCAACAAGGCTTGGTTTGGTCCAGCACAATTTACCACAAGAGGAAACGACACCTGCTGATAACAGGGGAAAAAAAGTATTTAAGAAGTACTGTAACACCCATTTTTATCTCTCTTGATTTTGCTCTCGATCTGGGAGGCCTCAACCTGTCAGTTCCACTTTTCTCCCTCAGTTTATTTTTCATAAATAGAATATTATTATTATAATCTTAGCACTGCAGAGCTGGAAGGAATCCTGAAGATTATCTATCTGTACCCAAACTACAGCCCATGGACCAGATCTTGCCCCGGGCACCAATTCATCCATCCCACGCTGTCCTTGTCACTCCTAGAAGCAGCCCGCTGAACCACATGACCGGCCCATGGCCCAAAAGGTTTGGGGACCCCTGGTCTAGTCCAGCCCCGGTTAGGGAGGCCCAGTAGGGAATTGAACTCCGAACCCTAAATTACTAAGCAATCGAGTTCTTCAACAGAACTGATGAAGAAGCTTATCAATGCTTCTTCTGTGTACCCCAACAGTAAGCTAATACAGTAGAACCTCGGATAATGTCCAAACTCCGTTCCACGGGGTTGGTCGCTATGCGATTTTGGACGTTATGCGGTTTCTATGGGGAGATGCAGCGCATAAAGTCCAAAAAATGGTCGAAAACAGACGTTATCCAAGGTTCCTATACCAATACCTCGGATAACGTCCATTTTTGAGCAGTTTTGGACGTTTTGCAATACATCACGTGTGCTTAAAACCACAACGTTATGCGAATATGACGCTATCCAATGCGGTCGTTATGTGAGGTATTACTGTAATGCAATATGTTGATGAATCTGCCTCCATATCTCCAAACCTCTGGTCAGAAACAGAGAGATGTTTCGCTTCTGAATGTTTCATCTTGTCGTACTCAGTATTTAATGTCTATTTGTGGGTGGTGTGTGTTTGCAGTTATTGCTGCCGTTTAGAAGAAGAACAAGGTAGATAATTTATGAGGTGATTGTTTCCTGGAAGCAAGAGTCTGTTGCACAGGACTTGTTCCAAGGCTGCCAGTGGGGGTTTGGTCACGTATGTGAGAGGTCTTTGAATGTAAGTGCAAGAATCCTGCTATGGTAATAGAGTAGAGAAAATTCCACCTGTTGCAAATCAGATTGCAAGGTGCATTTTACTTCTGCTTCTGGTGGGAGGAACCACGTGACCGGCCCGCCATGGCCCAAAAATGTTTGGGCACTCCTGGAGTAGACCATACTGCCAGAGACTCTTGTCATCCTTCTTGACAGAGGGCAGCAGCTTCATCCATCCTGGCCTGGGGCTGATGAAGTCTTTGTGTGCCAAAAGAGTTCAGGACCAGAAAGTGCTTCACGGAACTGGATCAGTGGTACCAGGGGTTTCACACTGTGATGCGGAAGGCAGATGGAAGGCCACTGCATTATATTCTCAGGACAGTCTTCATGGCTGATTGCCATGAGGATCACCAATATTCAGATTTGGATATGGCAGGAGGAGGAGGAAGAGGAGGAGGAAGCTTCCTACAGCTAGGAGGTAGAGCATGGTTGCCTCTCTTTCCCTTTGTATGCTCACAAAAACCCCAGTATAGTCCCTTGGTGGCAAAGGTGACAAGTCCTCAAGATCTCCTGGCTTTCCTCTTCCAACTGGGTTGACCAAGGAGGGATTTGAGATGGTCCTTCCTTGATCTCCATTGAGCTGTTGGCTCACCTCTTTACGTCCCAGCCATGCCTCGTAGACTGGTGACTAAACTATGCTCAGGCTCCTGGTGGCAGATGCCCTGCATCATGTCTCTACTACATCATGCCCCTCACTCCACTCTCCATGATAGCATCTCTCAGCTGCTGCTATCCTATTGTTGCCCCAAAGATGTTGCTAACAGCGAACAAACAAAAGAAATCTGTGTGCAAGAGAACAATAAATCCTCTGTGGGCCAGAACAGTTTGGCAAGAGGTCGAATGCGGTGCCATGAGAGCTTGTAGTAAATAGAGTGAATTTCCACTCACTTCTCCGTAGAGTGCTAGAAACTTTGTTGTTTGCAGTTTTCAGGCACGCTTTGATTTTGGCCTCTAGTTATCCTTGCTTTCATTTATTATTAGTTGTGTTTCTATTCTTATCTTTCCTCCCAGGAGCCTAAAAATGCTTTGGTAGCAATTCTCCCCACTCCTGCCTTGCAGAACAAATAGCCCTTCAAGGTAGAACAGGTGGAGAGGAGGTGACTGGCTCCACTTCACCCCCATCAAATTTAGGGCCCAGGAGGGACTCAGGCTTTCAGCTTTGTTTATTTTTATTTATTTATATTCATATTTATATAGCCGCCCAACTCACAAAGACTCTGGTTAAGTCTGGCCAGGTTATCCTGCTATGGCAATAGAGTAGACCAAACTGCTAGCAACTCAACGCTGAGTGTCAGGCGGTGGTTGACTAACCTTGAGGACTAATGGCTTGGGTGCCAAAGTCCACAGGGAAGGGTGATGGTCCCCAAATGGATTAAATCCCACTTGAATCCATCTTGATGGAGGGCAGCAGCTTCATCAATACTGGCTGGGAGCTGATGAGGACTTTCGGTGCCAAAAGGACTCAGGATCAGAAAGTGACTCGTGGAACTGGATCAGTCGTACAGGTGTAATGCTTGCAATACAGAAAGCAGATGAAAGGCCACGGCATTATATTCTCAGGACAGTCTTCATGGATGATTGCCATGAGGATCGCCAATATTTGGACTCAGATACAGCAGAACAACAAGAAGAATATGCTTCCTAATGGATCTGCTTTCTTCATTTGGCGAAAAATCAGCTTCCCAAAACTTTAAGGCCGTGATGGCGAACCTTAGCATGCCAGATGTTCTTGGACTTCAATTCCCAGAAGCCCCATGAATCCACACAAATGGGTTTACTGCGATTCATCCGGCCCATGCTGCCCTCGTTGCTCCCGAAAGCGGAAGTAAAATGCGCCTGTACGGTTAAGACTCTTCCGGGTTAACCCTTCCTCCATCCGGGCGCGTTTTACTTCTGCTTCCAGGAGCGACAAGGGCGGTGCAGGCTGGATGAATCGCAGTAAATCCATTTGTGCAGATTCATGGGGGCTTGGGCTTCTGGAAATTGAAGTCCAAGAACATCTGGAGTGCCAAGGTATATTTTAGTTTGATGTGGTGTTAGAAATATTAGACGGCAAGACTGCGATCCAGGATATGCCCAATTATATCCACAATCTCCGATGAGGTTCTTTGTGTGTACCCCAGAATGGCGAGATACAGAATCCATCTCATTTACTAGTCTGCCAATTCCTGCCAGAAACATGCACCAAGGAAGACCTAAGTTTGGCCAACAACAAAGCCAAGGAAGTGGCTTCATTTTGTCAATCCGGGGTTTGATCGGTCATGAAAGAAGAAGAAGGGCAATGAGTTAGAACTCACTTGTCAAGGTTTGGGAACCATTTTGCCTGTTGTGTTTTTAGATGCACAAAATATATTACAGGAACCAGACAATTCAGTTATGAATTTTCATTCCCACTGTCTGGCTTCCGTGAGCGAATGATGGATGTGTGAAACATGTAACGTCACAGGTGTCAAGAACGATCCTCGTCCTCATTTATTTCAACTTGGCTTTTGCTTCTCAAAAAAGAAGTTTAAAAGGACAAACAGCAACTTCACACAGAGACAAAAACCCCCACAGGATTTCAATGAAATATCAAACAACAAAAGGTGGAAACAATAACTGATGTGTATAG
Organism: Bradypodion ventrale; assembly: GCA_035047345.1. Classification (NCBI taxonomy): domain Eukaryota; kingdom Metazoa; phylum Chordata; class Lepidosauria; order Squamata; family Chamaeleonidae; genus Bradypodion; species Bradypodion ventrale. The sequence continues at coordinate 370,795,101 of JAWDJE010000003.1, forward strand.
TATATATACAGGGTGGCCTGAAGGTTGCCATCCATAGGGGAAATGGGAAATTGTAGCTAAAGGTACCTTTATGTACAAAATATTTATTGCTAAATATTTTACAAAATACTTACAATGTTCTCTACATGTTGGCCACCTCTTTCCATACACATGCTCATGGCAAAAATGTTCCAAGATAACTGTTACGTGATTTTTCTTATGTATGGTGAGTTTTGGGACACCCGGTATTTCAAGCCTGCAACTTCTTCTTTCGTTTCTAGCTCAAATCCTGGACTGCCAAAATGAGGCCACTCTCTTGGCTTTGTCACTGGCCAAACTGAAATCCTCATCAGTACATGTTGTTTCCGGTAGTAATTGGCAGACCAGTAAATGAGCTGGATTCTGTATCTCTCCATGTTCATATAGTGTGTTGTTCTCCGCCATCAGCCCTCACTTATTGTCAAATTTATTTTTTTATTTTATTGTCAAATTTCTATACCGCCCACTCAGCCAAAGCCGACTCCGGGCGGTTCACAACAGTGGGTAAAAACATATAAAAACAAATAAAACAGATAAAAACTAGCAATAAGAACCCACCCCTAAAAAGAGAGGGGTGCAGGAACTGAAGAAACCGTGGGGCAGGCATCCTCCCCTATATTAACCACCCAACGGAAGCCACCCCTCCACCTGCACCCCAAACTTGGCCCGCCAGCCAGGTTTTTAGTTCTTTTCTAAAGGGCAACAACTCCGTCTGGAGACGCAGTTCCACAGGCAGGAGGTTCCAAAGGGCCGGTGCGGACACAGAGAAGGCTCTCCTCCTTGTGCCAGAGAGGCGAGCCCCCCTGGCCGATGGCACAATTAGAGAGCCCCTCCGGTCCGCTCTGGTTGGACGGACAGACGTCCTTAGGGCGATGCGGTCTCTAAGGTAACCTGGCCCACTACCATATAGGGCTTTAAAGGTCAAAACCAGCACCTTGAATTGCACCCGGAGACAAACTGGTAACCAGTGCAGCTCCCGCAGCAGTGGTGAGGCATGGGCATAACGTCCACACCCCATCACCACCCGGGCTGCTGCATTCTGGACCAGCTGCAGCCTCCGAATGGTCATCAAGGGCAGCCCCATGTAGAGCGCATTACAGTAGTCTAGTCTGGAGGTAACCAGAGCATGAGTGACCATGAGCAAAGAGTCCTGGTCCAGGAGCGGGCGCAACTGGCGAATCACCCGAAGTTGGGCAAAGGCCCTCCTGGCCACAGCCGCCACCTGTTCTTCTAGCAGCAGCCGCGAATCCAGGAGGACCCCCAAGTTGCGCACCGGGTCGGTCTGGGGCAAAATAGCCCCATCCAAAACCAAAGATGGTAGCTCCCGGGATAACGCAGGACCCCCTATCCATAGCCACTCAGTCTTGCTAGGATTCAGCTGTAGCCCATTTGCCCCCATCCAGACCCCAACAGCCTCCAGACAGCTGGAAAGGACTTTGACTGCATCACTGAGGTCCCCACGGGCCGAGATGTACAACTGTGTATCATCCGCGTACTGATGGTACCGCACCCCGTGGGAACGGATGATCTCACCCAGCGGCTTCATGTAGATGTTAAAAAGGAGAGGAGAGAGTACCGAGCCCTGAGGCACCCCATATTTTAGGGACCTCGCTCTCCAACCACACCGACTGGGTCCGGCCCCTCAGAAATGAGGAAAACCAGGACCACACAGTGCCCTGGATTCCCAATCCTCGGAGCCGTTCCAGAAGGATACCGTGGTCGACGGTATCGAAGGCCGCTGAGAGGTCAAGAAGAGCAAGGACGGACGGATGACCGCCATCCCGCTCTCGCCAGAGATCATCCATCAGCGCGACCAATGCCATCTCCGTACCATATCCAGGTCTGAATCCTGACTGGAAGGGGTCCAGATATTCCGCTTCATCCAGTACCCCCTGCAACTGACGCGCCACTGCCTTTTCCAATACTTTCCCCAAAAAGGGGAGGTTGGAAACAGGTCTGTAGTTGGTTATGACTGCTGGATCGAGGGATGGCTTCTTCAGGAGGGGGCGCACCAAAGCATGTTTCAATGGTGCAGGAAATATCCCTTCCCGAAAAGACGCATTAATTATAGCCCCGACCCAGCCACCTGTCACCATCTTTGAGGCTTTTACCAGCCAGGCGGGACAGGGATCCAATGGACAATTAGTGGCGCGGACCGCCGCAAGGAGCCTGTCCACTTCATCTGGGGCAACAGGATCAAACTGATCCCAGATAACACAGCACGACTGTGCACTGGCTCCCCCCTGACCCTCCCCATCCACGCCAAGATTAAACCCTGAGTGAATCCGATCGATTTTCTCCACCAGATGGTCAGCAAAGTCCTCAGCCGATCCCTGCCAACCAGGCACAGCCCCCCCCCCCCTACCAAGGAGGGACCTGGTCACCCGAAACAGGGTGGCTGGGCGATTATCAGCGGAGGCAATAAGGGAGGTGAAGTACTGCCTCCTCACCACCCCCATCGCCACTAGGTAGGCCCTAATAGCGGCTCTAGCTAGTGTCCAATCGGAATCGTTCCTGGTCTTCACCCAGCGGCGCTCAAGGCGTCTCTTTGCCCGTTTGAGCTCCCGTAGTTCTTCTGTGAACCACGGGGATGACCTAGCTCCACGGGCTCTGAGAGGCCGTAGTGGAGCGATTACATCCAAGGCAGCTGTCGTTGACCCACGCCATAGGTCAACAAGTGCCTCGGGCGAATCGTGTTGCCGATCCAGGGGAAAAGCCCCCAGTTCCCTCTGGAATCCATCCGGATCCATCAGTTGCCGGGGGCGGGCCACTTTAATCGACCCTGCCTCCCTACGATGATGTGTTGCCCCCAGGAAGTCTAGAGCCACCAGATAGTGATCTGACCATGGCACAGGTGTTATGTCTAGCTTCTGTAAATTCAGATCACTCTGCCACCGCTCCGACAAAAAGACTAAATCTGGTGTGTGACCACTGCCCCTGGTAGGACCCCGAATTACCTGAGCCAGGTCCATAGTTGCCATGGAAGCCATGAACTCCTGAGCCACCCTGGAACCGGACCCCAGCGAAGGCAAATTGAAGTCCCCCAGAACCATCAGCCTAGGGAACTCCAACGCCAATGCTGAGACAGCCTCGAGGAGCCCAGGCAGGGAGTCCCTTACCCTGCAAGGGGGCAGGTACAGGAGTAGGACCCCCAACTGACCCTTTGGGCCCAGCCGCAGGAGCAGAGCCTCACAACCCAGAATTTGTGGAGCAGTGGCCCTGGTAACTTCTAGTGACTCCCTGGCTATAATGGCAACACCACCGCCCTTGCCCTCATCCCTAGGCTGGTGCCAAACACCGAACCCGGCTGGACACATCTCTGATAGAGGCACCCCATCCTCTGGTCTCAGCCAGGTCTCAGTGATGCCTGCCAGGTCGGCCCTCTCTCCCAGAATAGAATCTTGTATTAGGGGCGCCTTACTACAGACCGACCTGGCATTCAGCAGCAGCAGCCTAAGGGTGGGGTCACCCTGGATCAGCTGCTCAGGACCCAGAGGTGAAACTTGAGCCTGTTGGTCTTGCATTTGGGCACTGCGACACTCAACCTATCCAGGGTCCTCCAGGTGATGTTGGGGAGATTGAGATCTTTAGCCGTACCCATCTGTAATGATGTTCTTTGTCCAGTGAGCTCCTTCCTCCACCTTCTAATTTGGTTTTGTTCTGGCGTATCCTCAATAAAGTTTGTTCTTACCATAAAGCTCTTCCTGGATCTGAGCCATCGGACTTGAGGCTCATATCCATTCAAAGGATGTCGAGGGTCGTTCTCTTGCTTTGTTCTATTAGTTCTCTTCTCTTGCCCGCTCCTGGACCGGGACTCCTTGCTCATGGTCAATCACGCTCTGGTGACCTCCAGACTAGACTACTGTAATGCGCTCTACATGGGGCTGCCCTTGATGACCATTCGGAGGCTGCAGCTGGTCCAGAATGCGGCGGCCCGGGTGGTGATGGGGTGTGGGCGATATGCCCATGCCTCACCGCTGCTTCGGGAACTGCACTGGTTACCAGTTTGTCTCCGGGTGCAATTTAAGGTGCTGGTTTTGACCTTTAAAGCCCTATATGGCAGGGGGCCAGGATACCTTAGAGACCGCATCGTCCCAAGAGTGACTGCCCGTCCAACCAGAGCGGACCGGAGGGGCTCTCTAATGGTGCCGTCCACTAGGGGTGCACATCTGTCTAGCACCCGTAGGAGGGCCTTCTCCGTGTCCGCACCAACCCTCTGGAACCTCCTGCCAATAGATATAAGACTTCAAAGTGAACTGCTGCCCTTCAGGAAAGGAGTAAAGACCTGGCTGGCAGGGCAGGTGTGGGGCCCGAACGGGACTATGGTTCCCGCCGGCTGGCTTTTATAAAAATAAGAACTCTCTCTTCTTCCCTTTTGTATAGTAGGTGGGATGGGTGGGTGGGATATGGGTTTTTTAATGGGGTTGATGTGGGTTTTTTATAAGGTTTTTATAATGTTTTTTATGTATTTTTAGAATTGTTGTAATGCCGCCCTGAGTCGGGTTCTGCCTGAGTGGGCGGCATATACAAATATGACTATAAATAAATAAATAAATAAATAAATATCTAAGAGACCGTGTCTCCCCAAGAACATCTGTCCATCCAACCAGAGCGGACCGGAGGGGCTCTCTAATTGTACCATCAGCTAGAGGGGCTCGTCTCTCTAGCACAAGAAGGGGGGCCTTCTCTGTGTCCGCACCGGCCCTATGGAACCTCCTGCCAACAGAATTACGGCTGCAGACGGAATTGCTACCCTTTAGGAAAGGACTGAAAACCTGGCTGGCAGGTCAGGTGTGGGGCATGGATGGGGATGTGACCCCCGTCTGCTGGCTTGTATAATTCTCTCTCTGCAGATGGGGTGGGTGGGATTTTAATGGGAATGGTTTTTAATGATTTTATTATGGATATTTTTATGTTTTTACGTCTTTACTTGGGAGCCGCCCTGAGTCCCTTCGGCGAGGGGGTGGCAATACAAATGTGACTATAAAATAAATAAATAGTTCTCCTTCGTATAGTTTGTGAATCCCCACTCATGGGGGGGGGGGGTTTTATGCGCTTGCGCAGAACGTCGATCGGAGGCTTGAAAAGCTATTGGTCAAAAGTTTTGGCGGTAAGACCGCCCACCGTACCGCCCACCCTGAGGCGCCCGCGCGCCATTTTACCTCAGTTCTCTTCTTTCCGCCGTAGCAGCAGGACGATCGTTGAGAGCTTCCTCAATTTTTTCGCCCTTCTGAGGGAAAGTCTCTTGGCTAACTTCGCATTCAATTTTTTCGGTGATCTTGTCCTTTGGGCAGGATCGCCACCCCGGTGCTGTTTCTTCCTTCTGGTGGACTCAGTTACCTACTCGCTTCGGTCACCGTTTCCCCCCTCAAGGGGGTGGTGGCTGGCCGGCCCTTCGGGGTACCCGCGTTCCAGAAACTTCCATTGGAAGAATTTTTCTTTGATGGCCGCGGCCTTCAAACAGTGTTCAGCTTGCCTGAAAAAGTTCCCGGCCTCCGACGGGCATAGCCTTTGCCTTTTCTGCCTGGGGGAGTCTCACCAGAGCAAGAAATTCACCCGTCTTGCTGTGCAGAACCGAAGCTACCGGCTCAAAGCCCATCTGATGGAACTCTCTCTGGCTCCCGTTGCGGCCGCGTCTACCTCGGCTAGTGTCTCTCAGCCTCCTCTGCTTTCCGCTTCTTCTTCCGCTCTCCCCATCAAGAAGAAGAAGAAGAGGGACAAGAACGGAGAGAAGAAAAAGAAACACGGGTCGGAGAAGAGGCGATCGCTCCTGCCTACTCCGCGCACCCCTGTTTCTCCGGGGCCTTCGCCGCCATACTCGGTCCAAGATGCCCTTCGCCCAGGTCTTCCATCTGGGGAGGACGGTCCTCCTCGGGATCGCCTGAAAAAGGACGCAGGGCTGGGGCTCCAGCTCGCCCACTTCAGGTTCTCCCGTTGCCGCCTCGTGGGAGGGCCCGTTCGCCTATGAGACAGGCCTCCGTCTCCCCAAGGCCCAGGACTCCAACGCTCGACGACGCGGCAATCACCATGCCGGCCACCGTTTCGTCGCTGATTCTACCAGCCACCGTTTCGTCGGCCAGCGTTTCGTCGCTCCCACCGGTGCCGGATCCATCCCAGATGGAGCTCCTGAAAGGGATGTTTGAGGTCATGGCTCAGACTTTTGCCAACCAGTTCAAGACCTCCATGCCTGCGGCCTCTGCGGCTCCGGTACCGACCACCGCAAGCCCCAGGGATGTTGGCCCTGCTGTGGCCCCTCCGACCTCCTGAGGGTCGAGTGTCCGCTCCGCTGGCCCACCCACATCGTCGCGGGTTGGTCCAGACGTTGATGCGGTGGACTCCCATCCCGCCGGCCCGCCCAGGCCGTACTGGCGCGGTCCCGACGTGGATGTAAGAGTTCCTCCCTCATCCTCCGATGACTCCAGCGCCTCTTCGGAGGAGGACGAGGGAGACGTCGACGCCGAAAGGACGCCAGACCAAGCCATCGGCGCGGTTGACCCACCGCGTGGTGAGGATCAACGCTCGCTTACGGCCATGCTGACGCGCCTGGGGACCGCTCTGAACCTGAGGGTGGACCAGCCGCCACTGGAAGGTGAGGACCAAATGACTGCAAAGCTGGACAGACGTGCAGTACGGCCGGTCCATATCACCATGCTTCCGTCCATGTTGACGTTGGCGAAGGCGACATGGAGGAAGCCGGTGTCAGCACACTCCGTTTCGTCCAGGCTCGACGGCATGTACAGAGTCCTGGACGAGAACGTCGAGTTCCTGCAAGCTCACCCCTTGCCAAATTCCCTGGTGGTCAAGGCTTTTCAACACAGGACGGCCACCAGTGGATTCCCGGTGCCTTCGACTCCGGAAGGGAAGAAGCTGGACGCGGTGGGCTGTAAGTTCTACGCCACCGGTTCCCTCTTCCTCCGCGCCGCCAACTACTCGGCTGCCATGGGCCTTTACCAGTCCCACCTCTGGGAGCGGGTGAAGGCCGAGACGGCAACGTTGCCCGCTGACGCCCAGAAACGGATCGACGCGCTGGCATCCGAAGGGGACTTCCTAGCGGAGCAGCAAATGAGAACGGCCAGGCATATTAACGACTATGCGGCAAAGGACATGGCGTCTGCTATCCTGCTCCGTCGTCACGCCTGGCTTAGGGGCACTTCCCTCGATGATGCTATGAAGAAGCTCATCGAGGAGTTTCCCTTCAACGGGCAAGGCCTCTTCGGACAGGACACGGACAAGGTCCTCAATGAGATGCGGCAGACTAACTCCACCGCCAAGTTCCTGGGGCTCACCACGCCGGCTCCGCCTGCCAGGCCGAGATTCCAGCCCTTCACGCGGCGGTTCCAGGGAAACCCACAACAACAGGGTGGCCCCGTGGAGCAGCCCAGGTCTGGCTCCTACAAGCAACGGCGCCAACACAAGCCCCGTTACCAGCCCTACGGGCACGGCAAGCGTTCGGACGCTAAGTCCAAGTCCCGCGTTTGAAGCTGTGATGGCCGAGTCTCTCTCACTCCACATCCCGTACCTTCCCCTCCGGAACTTCCTCCAGGTATGGTCAGGCATCACGGACGACCGGTGGGTCTTAAAGATCTTGTCCTCTGGCTACGCCATCGAGTTCGTGCGGGCACCTCGGGTAGGAAGACATCGTCTCACCACCTCGTCCCCCCATTTGGAGGAAGAAATATCAACTCTTCTGTCCAAGGGAGCCATCGAGCGGGGGACGCCGCCCGACTGGGTCAACGGCTTCTACTCGAGGTACTTTGTAGTTCAGAAGAAGGACGGAGGACTTCGCCCAATTCTGGACCTGCGCCGCCTCAACAAGTGCATCCACACCAGGAAGTTCCGGATGGTGACCCTGCAGACCGTCCTTCCCCTCATCAACAAAGGGGACTGGTTCACAGTCATCGACCTCAAGGACGCTTACTTCCATGTCTCCATCCTCGAGGAGCACCGAAGGTTCCTTCGATTCCGCATCGGCGACTCCGTATACCAGTACCGATGTCTACCGTTCGGTCTGGCCACGGCACCACGAGTCTTCACCAAATGCATGGCTCCAGTGGCTGCCTTCCTTCGCCAGCGGGGAATCAGGGTCTTCCCATACATCGACGACTGGCTGATTGTATCCCCCACCAGCTCGTCGGCCATTCGGGACACGCAATTCACGGTCCACCTCATGGAGAGTCTCGGCCTCAGGATCAACTTCACCAAATCGAAGTTGATTCCCTCTCAACGCGTCGAGTACATTGGAGCGGTACTCGACTTGCTTGCCACCAGAGCCTTTGCACCCCAGAAGCGCTTGCAGGACATCGCGCAGGGAGTGAACGACCTTCGCACCAAACCGTGCATCAGGGCGAAGAAGGCTCAAAGACTGCTAGGCCTCATGGCCTCAATGACAGTGGTGGTCCCTCACGCCAAGTTAAAGTTCCGGTCCCTGCAGTCATGGCTTCTGCACGAATTCGACGCGCTCCGGGAGAGCCAGTCCAAACGGCTAACCCCGTCTCTGGAGCTGAGGGACCAGCTGCTGTGGTGGACGACACCACTCAACGTGGCAACGGGGAAGAGTTTTTACCCCCCGCAACCCTCGTTGCAAATACTGACCGACGCAAGCAACCTCGGCTGGGGGGCTGCCTGCGGGACTCTCACGGTCAACAACCCTTGGTCGCCTCAGGAGATGGTGCACCATATCAATTACTTGGAGCTACTGGCCATTTGGAAGGCCCTACGTTCCTTCGAGAGCCTGCTCACGGGCAAGGCGGTCCAAGTAGCCTCGGACAACACCATGGCTGTGGCGTATCTGAACAAGCAGGGAGGGACACAATCCACCACCCTTCTCTACCTCGCTGTACAACTCTGGGAGTGGTGCCTAGAAAGGCACATTTTCCTGATTGGAGTGCACATTCAGGGCGAGCTGAATGTCTTGGCCGACCATCTCAGCCGCCTCACTTCGACGACCCACGAGTGGGAACTGGACGACGAGGTTTTTCAGTCGCTTTGCGAGGCCTGGGGGACTCCGAACATCGACCTCTTCGCGTCGGAGTCCAACACGAAATGCCACAGGTACTGCTCCAGGGCAGGCATCGGGATGAACTCCGAGGGCGATGCCTTCATGAAACGGTGGGATCAGGACTATTTCTACGCTTTTCCTCCGTTTCCTCTGATCCAGAAGGTTCTCACCAGAATGCTTCAGCACAGGACCAGGGCCATCCTAGTGGCCCCAGCATGGCCTCGCGAACCATGGTTTCCGCTGCTGTTACGCATGTCATCTCAGTATCGCATGCTGCCGGAGTCACCGACGCTTCTCCAAATGGAGCAGGGCCAACTTCACCACTCGGACCTGCCCAGCCTCCACCTCACCGCGTGGAGGATAATCCCAGACTGTCCAGGATCCTGGAACTAGCCAGGCGCCCTTCCACAAGGAAGTCCTACGCCTCTAAATACAGACGCTTTTGTGCCTTCCTGGCATCCCAGCAGACGTCCCTCTCACAGGTGGGACTGCAGGACGTCTTGACCTACCTCCTCCATCTGGCGGAGTCTGGCCTCAGCATCACCTCCATCCGAGTACACCTCGCAGCGGTGGTGGCTCACTCTCCGGCTGGCTCGCCCGCTTCTGGCGCCTTCCGCGACCAAACGGTGAAACGTTTCCTCAAGGGGTTGCGGAACGCCTTCCCTCCGGTCAGGACTCCGACGGCCCAATGGTCACTCTCTACTGTCCTCAACGCGCTCACCAGGACTCCTTTCGAGCCCATGGCTACCGCGGATGCTCGTCTCCTCACTTGGAAGACGGCTTTTCTTGTGGCCATCACGTCTGCTCGACGAGCTGGTGAGCTGGTTGCTCTGCGGGCAGACGCACCCTTTCTTCAGTTCTTCAATGACCGTGTGGTACTCCAAGCGGACATCACCTTCCTCCCCAAGGTGGTCTCCCAGTTTCATATAGCACAGACTATCTCCTTGCCTACATTCTTCCAGAACCCCACTAACGCCCAAGAAAGGACTTGGCACACGCTGGATGTCAAACGAGCTTTATTATTTTACACCAGCAGGACAAGGGAGTTCAGGAAGTCGCAACGCCTTTTCGTGGCGTATGGGGGTAAGTCCAAAGGTGAACCCATCTCTGCGCAGCGGTTCTCCAAATGGATCACCTCTACCATCTACTTGGCCTACGAGTCGCCATCGCTGCCACCTCCACCGCATGTCAGGGCACACTCTACCAGAGCGGTTGCAACATCCACGGCTTTTCTGGAGGGCACACCGCTTGAGGACATCTGTAAGGCTGCCACCTGGTCCAGACCTTCTACATTTGTCCAGCATTACAGGGTTGACACCAGAGCCACTGCAGACGCCAGGCTTGGCCGTGTCGTCCTCACTCGGGGGCTCCGGGCTCATCGCCCTTGACAGTTCACCCTGCCTAACCGTCATCATCTTCATCGTGGGATCATCTCATCCGACTGCCCACCGACCAAGTAAGTGTGAGCTTGCTAATCTCCCATGAGTGGGGATTCACAAACTATACGAAGGAGAAAGTTCGGTTTCACTTACCAGTGATAACTTTCATTCTTCGAGTATATAGTTTGTGAATACACACTACCCACCCTGCCTCCCCTCTTGAGCTGCACGGATGAGATCAATTGGTTTATCCTGTGCTTGGCTTAAGTATGGAACTGAGGTAAAATGGCGTGCGGGCGCCTCAGGGTGGGCGGTACGGTGGGCGGTCTTACCGCCAAAACTTTTGACCAATAGCTTTTCAAGCCTCCGATCGACGTTCTGCGCAGGCGCATAACCCCCCCCCCCATGAGTGTGTATTCACAAACTATATACTCGAAGAACGAAAGTTATCACTGGTAAGTGAAACCGAACTTTCTCTCAGCATCTGCTGCTACTTGTCTCCTGATCTTAGGTGGGGCAGATACCAGCAAGAGGGCATATTGTCTCAACTTGCAGTGCAGTCAGGCTGAGGGAGGGTGGTCTACCCTGCAAGGCAGGCGTCTGTCTGGCAGGGCCTTTTGTGGGAAAACAAGCGTTCTGTGACTTAAGCGTGGCTCGTCGTTTTGCAACATGGAAAAGACCCACCTCCCGCGCCTGTCTAAATAGGTCAGTTGACAGAATCGGCTTTAACGCTTCCCTTGAAGACATCCTGCCCAGGTGCTCTTAACAATTAGCAACTTGTTTTTAATGACATGCAACTGATTTTGCAGACCTTGGGATAGTCTTGGAGCTCACGAGCTGACTCTTAATTGGGATGACCCTGATCCTCTTTCTGTCTAATAAGTGGCTTTCTTCACACCTGCTGCCCCCCCACCCCCCACCACCGGCTTCCTCTTCATCACATCCTCATATCCCAGGGTCTGTTTTGGTGGTGGTTTTTCCTTCAAAGTTCAGCAAAACATACTCTTTCTTTGTCTAATTTGCTCATTAGTCAGCCGATTAATGCAGGTTGCCCCCCCCCCCCCCCCCACTCCCCAGCTGCCATTAAAAGGTGTCTGGTCATAAAACCACTTCAACTGTTGATTTCCCCCTTTGGGGTTTCAGCCCCCAAACCACCCCAGAACATTAGGTAAATCACACATTGGATGTAGCAAGTTAATATTAAAGTTGTCAAGTATGCTCCAAAATAGGTACCACTCAGGTGCTGAACTGCTGACGTCTTAACCACTAAGCCACTGCAGTTCCAAATCAGGTTATGGGCTACATAAAAATTAGGGAATGGGGGAAGTTGGGAAAATCCCCAAAGAGTGGTCTTAAAGCATGTGGTTGACCTTGGTAGCAATAACACATTTACTGCCTCATAACATTCTCTGAGTGGTTCACAAGGTAATTAGCATTTTGGCCCCGATATGCCGGGTCCTCATTTTACTGATCTTGGAATGATGGAAGGCTGAATCAGTTTTGTACCCCATCAGGATCGAACTCACAACATCAGCAGTTTTGGCCAAAGTACAGCAGTTTAACCAGGGCTTTTGAGGATCTCAGGGCTCTGACTGGTGGATCCCTTGCCCACCCTAACACTCTCCAGGTGTTTTGGGACTATAATTCCCAATTTTCCCACCAAGCCTCACACATCTGGAGTGGCAATTCAACACACCTGGAAGGCTGGATGAAACAGATGGTGCTGGTAACCCTAACAAAATTGGGTGTTTGCTAGCCCCTGTGGACTATATTCAAGCTGGCATTCCACATTTTTGTTTTCGGGTTGATTCTCGGTAGCCAAAGCGACCCCCCTCCTGTCTCCGCTGAAATTAGATTAACTCTTCTGGTTGCAACATCTCTCAGTTGGATTATTCCATTTCCCTTCCCGTTTCTGTTTACTATTGAGTTTTTTTTTTTAATGGGCCCCATTTTACAGAGTTCTCTTGCTTTGCATGAGTCCTGAGGTTTTTTCCAGAGGTCAGATTTCTATCACAAGTGATGAGAGAGGAAGGGATTAAGGAGCAGAGATTTACTGTCTCTTAATATGTATGCTCCAGGCCAGAGTTTGGAATTGATGTACTAGACCTGACATTAAAAATTACCCCTTTTGTCTTCTGGGAAGACAACCAACTTCTGAACAAAATAATGTTTTGAAAGCAAATGCACCACATTGTTAAAAAGGCATTAGATTCATGTCTCTTTTTCAATGCAAAAGGAACAACCCTAATATTAATGTGTTATTTCCAGGCTGTTTTCTGTACAATGGACTCTTGCTTAACAAGCGGCTCGATTAACACAAAATTTGCATAACAAAAGGAAATCCATAGAAAATAGCGGCTCAGTTAACAAAAAATTTTTTGGAACGGATTAATTGGTTTTCAATGCATTACTATACGAAACCGAGTGTTGGTTAACAAATGTTGGGTTTCAATGCATTCCTATGGGAAATTGCACTCAATGCATTCCTATGGGAAATTTGCTTCACAAATTTTTCGTAGTGCAAAAGGAGAACGCATTAAATTTGTTAAGCGAGGGGTCACTGTATTTGGAAATCTGAGTGAATAGAAAAGCCATATAGATGCTGAGTATTGTAAGCATGGCAAGTTTAGGGTTGGTGGAAGGCTCGATGCATTTTGGACTCAAAGTATTGGTTGACTTTTTGCTATATGTGATGGATTTCTCACATTTGCTTGGAAGAGTTGGGCCATGCTGCCCAAGGCAAGCTTTTTCCGTTACGTGTCTTTTAATAGAAGGATTAGATAAATTAGTGGAGAATAAATCCCAACTGACATGATTGCTAAACTAATACAGTACTGTATCTCTTTTCAGGGAGTATTCTTGGATGCTTGAGCATTTGGTATTCAAATGAGAGAAGGCTTACTTAGGCTTTGCTTATTATGCAAATGACCTGTTTCCAGTGCTCTGAGAAATGGACTGGATCGACCTTATTTGCGTTTAGCAAGATATTTCTCATCTTCATTGCCTACAGCTCTCTTCAGCACATGTCCATGGCACATTTGACCAGGGGTGTGAAGCTGCCTCTTTTGCTCTGTGTGTTTGTTTCAGGAAATGACAGGCTGCTCTGTCTGCTAAAAAAACCCAACAACTAACACTTGAGAGAAGTTTTGGGTATGACCGTGTACTACGTGCCAGTCTGGCCAGGGTATCCTGCTATGGTACTAGAGTAGACCCTACTGCCAGCGCCTCAATGTCTGATTATCAGGCGGCGGTTAACTAACCTGACCACCCTGAGGACGAACAGCCTTGGGTGCCGAAGTCCACAGGGAAGGGTGATGGTCCCCAAGTGGATTAAATCCCACTTGAATCCATCTTGATGGAGGGCGGCAGCTTCATTAATCCTGGCCTGGGGCTGATAAGGATGACTTTGCGTGCCAAAAGGGCTCAGGACCAGAAAGTGACTCCCGGAAGTGGGTCAGTGGTACGGGGGTCATGCTTTGATGCAGAAGGCCAGTGGAGGCCACTGCATTATATTGTTCCCAGGACAATCTTCATGGCTGATTGTCATGAGAATAGCCAATGTTCGGAATTGGATATGGCACAAGAAGAAGAAGAAGAGTGCTGCGTGTTGGGTCTACTTGTCTCACACCCAAAGGTGATACTGGGGAACCTTCTTATATTGCAAAGAAGATGGTGCATTTTTGTTGCACGCTCAGATCAAGAAGGGGTTATTTTTGAGCCAATGAAGTAAAACTATCCAGATGAATGCTTTTCTTGCAAACAACACTGTCACACAAATAATTGATTTGCAGGAAACGAGAAGGGTTGCCCTGCTGTGTGGACTTTTGAGGATCAGAAATAGAGTTTTGTGCTAACAGTCCGCCATCGTTCTATGCCGTAGGTATGTGTCCAAAAACATGTGCATGTACACGCATCCTGTTTCTCATTCTTTGCTCTGGCCTTGTAGCGAGGACCCTTGGCCTACTCGAAAATTCCCCCTCAAGGGGTGAGAGTCAAGCAAAGGAGGGCTTCAATACAGGAGAACCAAAAAGGCCTTGAGTTGTCTTCTGTGTTGACTAAGGTGGTTGGGAGTTGAGGTCCAACGATATCTGGAGCACCTGTCTTGGAGAGAGACCATTGGCAGCCAAACCTCAGCCCCATCATATACTTTTGACAATAAGACCCCAAATCCCTCTTCAATGGGGATGATGGGACATGTAGTCCAAAAAAGCTGCCCATTTGTGGTCCAGACTGGGTGATGGACAACTCTTTGCCTACAAGTCACATGCATCATTTTGCTCCTTGTTTCTCTAACCTCTCAAACCTTCCTGCCTCAGACACTGGGGACAGCAGCGATCTTCCTTGATATAGAACAGTGATGGCCAACCTTGGCACTCCAGGTGTTCTTGGACTTCAGTTCCCAGGAGCTAAAGTTACCATGGTGAACTTCATGGTGATCAGTCATGAAGACTGTCCTGAGAATGTAATGCAGTGATTTGATTTATTTGATTTATATGCCGCCCACTCGGCGCACGCCGACTGAGGGCGGCTCACAAAAATCTCACATAAATCAATGATATACAAAGTAAATAGACAGCAATACAATATAAATATTAGCAGCAAACACAAAAATGCAGTATACAATATACACAATAATTATACCATACCGATGGAGCCTGGGGCTCAACGTCCTCGGCGGAGCCCGGGGCGCAACGTCCTCACTGGTGTCTTTGGCCACCTCGGAGCCCCAGCAGCCCTTTAACCTCCTCCGGCGTTAGCGTGGCCGGAGGGGAGGAGACGTGGAGCTCAGTGCCTTTCATCCGCCTTCCACATCACAACTTGACCCCTGTACCACTGATCCAGTTCTGTGAGTCACTTTCTAGTCCTTCAGGGACTTGGGCTTCTGAGAATTGAAGTCCAAGAACACCTGGAGTGCCAAGGCTGGCCATCATGGTTATAGAATAAGCTTGAGTTTTCATACAACTTTTCTTATAACTGAAGATTTATTGGGGGATGAGGGAGGGGTAGCGTTACATCTGCTGTTTCAAGCCTTTAAAAATGGCCATGCATTATCTTTTCATCCTTTGTCTGTGAAACTCTTCATCCTAGACTCCTTTTTTGTGGACTCCAAATTGGAGTTTTCTTACAATTTATAGCCAGAGTTCCAGGTGTGTGGTTTTTTTTAATAAAAAAAATAGCTCCTTATTTTCCTGTTTCTAAAACTGTTACTGTTCTAAATCTTTTTCAAACTAGGTCAAGCAAAAGGAACTGTAGAATCAACTCACCAAAAAGTGGCTCATTTTGGCAGTTTTATGCCTGGTCTAGACACAGCATTTTATCTATCTATCTATCTATCTATCTATCTATCTATCTATCTATCTATCTATCTATCTATCTATTTATCGCATTTCTAATGCCACCACCTCGCCAAGGCGACTCCGGGCGGCTTACAACAAATAAAAACTTACAAAAACATTAAAAATAGCATTAAAATTGGATTGTTTAAATTTTAAAAAATTTAATTTTAAAAAATGCTCTTGTCCATTCTCTTATCTTTAAAAATAACCAAATTGTAGCAATTGCTCCCCGGAAGGAGGTAGATCCGTGATGGTGAACCTTGGCACTCCAGATGTTCTTGGACTTCAATTCCCAGAAGCCCATGCACCCTGTGAATCCACACGAATGG
This sequence comes from Bradypodion ventrale, assembly GCA_035047345.1. NCBI lineage: Eukaryota > Metazoa > Chordata > Lepidosauria > Squamata > Chamaeleonidae > Bradypodion > Bradypodion ventrale. The sequence goes on from JAWDJE010000003.1 coordinate 370,811,161, forward strand.
GTTTACTGAGTTTCATCCGGCCCCCATCGCTCCTGGAAGTGGAAGTAAAACGCGCTTGTACGGAGGAAGGGTTAACCCAGAAGAGCCTTAACCGTGCGGGCATGTTTTGCTTCCGCTTCCGGGAGAGACGAGGGAAGCACAGGCCGGATGAATCACAGTAAACCCATTTGTGTGGATTCACAGGGTGCATGGGCTTCTGGGAATTGAAGTCCAAGAACATCTGGAGTGCCAAGGTTCACCATCACGGATATACCTCCTTCCAGGTAGATTGTCCAAGAACAATTGAAGTCCAAGAACATCGCCATCACAGAGGTAGATTGTCTCTAACGTTACTAGGACTTCATTTTGGGACAACAGGATTAGTTCTTTGTAATTACAGTACACTACTTTCAAGTTCATGCTAGCTGGGCTGTGGGGAAGGGGAGGTATTGAGCGCCTCTGCGCAAAACAGGGCAGTAACAGATCCCCTGGGCAAGCCTGACACTTTGCAGTTGAGTCACCAACCAAGGGAACCTTGGAGGAGGCAAAGACAGGAGAACGCCAATTAAAGCCTTCATCACATGCCCTCGAAAGCCTGCCTGTCACTTCAAGTTGGGGAAGGTGGCCATAGAAGGAGGAGGAGGAGGGCTTTGCTGGAGGAAATAGCATAGGAAGGAGAGACCAACCAGGTGCAGCATCTCCCATGGGTGTAGAGAGAATGGATGCTATTCTTGGCTTTATCCTCCAACCTCAGACTGTTTTAGAAAGTTGTGGCCTGATGGGATATTAAAATTGGTGGGGGTAGTAGTTTGGCTGTATTTTTAACAGGTCTTTCACGGTTTCCTAAGCTGTTGCCTTTATTAGGCAGTCCATCTTGGATCTTCAAGAGACAGGTCTCTATGTATGTTGAGCAGATCAAGGCCAAAACTGTCATCTAAGTTGTGGGTAGCTTGCAGAGATGCTGCTGCTGTTTTATTGAGCATCAGCAGAGCATCGTCTGAAGAAACAGGAAACTGAGGTGTTTCCTTGAGTCTCAAAGCATGAAGAGCAATCTGAAGCCAAGAATCTTCTTCTTTTGTGTCCAAATCAAACCCTGGACTGCCAAAATGAAGCCACTTTCTTGGCTTTGTTGTTGGACAAACTTAAGTCCTCATCGGTGCATGTTTCGGGCAGTAATCAGCAGACCAGTAAGTGACCTGGATTCTGTATCTCTCCACATTCATACAGCACATGTTGTTATCCACCAGCAGCCCCCACTTGAGCATGTGGGTTTTGCATTGAGGGACTCCAACCCTAAGCCTTTTCAGGGTTGTCCAAGTGACGTAGGGGAGGTTGAGATCTTTAGCTACATCTTCCTTTAATGTTGTGTCTTGTCCAGTGAGCTCCTCCCTCCATCTTCTAATTCGGTTTTGCTCTTGTGTACCTTCAAGAATGTTTGTTCTTGCCATAAAACTCTTCCTGGATCCAAGCTGAGGGCATATATCCATTCATGTGAAGCCAAGGTGGGCTAGATGGAGGAGAAAGTTGGGGTTTTGGAAGTGTGTGTGTAGGTGCCCATATCTACTCAGTCCCAGTTGGTCCCAGAACTTCAGTACATACGTTTTTGTACATTATTATTGACCTGGCAACTTAAGGTTTTGAGAAAAGTCACACAGGTGGTAGTCCCATGCTCATTGCTACCCTAACATTATGCAAAACAAGTAGTTGACCTTTTAGTTGTCCAACCTCAAATTATTATTCATAATATTTTGCTTTGGGCTACAATTCAGTCCATTTTTAATACATGTATATTTTGCTGGGGGGTTTGGGTACTTGTTTTCTCAAAAGGTACTTACTCAGATGGGTTGGATTTTTGGATACATACACTTGGGCACAGCAGACAGTATCCTACGTCTAGTCCCAACTAGTGTAGTGTGAATGACCTAATGGGATTTACAGAAGTGTGGATTTTCCATTCCGCAGTTGATTCAATGGGCCTGACTAGCAGTAAGATGCTGGCAGTTATGGCTAATGTTAAGATGCTAAATGTAGCCAAATTGGATAGTAATGAAGCCCAAATGAATCTGATGTCCTCTTATTCCCTCATAGATATGTTAAAATCCCCAAGCCTTTTCTAGAAGGATCTTGTTCCTTTAATAACCAAATCCCCTCTTTTTCTGGGCTAGATCTCTTTTCTAACTCCTCAGGTGCCTTGAAGCAAAGGTAGGTAGAGCAGAGGTGCCCAAACTATGACCCGGGGCCCAGATCCGGGCCCTGACACCAATTCATCCGGTCCACGAACCCCTCATCGCTCCCGGAAGCAGAAGTAAAATACGCCCTTACTTCCGCTTCCAGGAGCGACGAGGTCATCGTGGGCTGGATGAATTGGTTTTGGGGGCCGGATCTGGCCCCCAGGCCATAGTGACCAGCCCCTTGAACCGTGTGACCAGCCCGTGGCTCAAAATGTTTGGGCACCCCTGAGTTAGAGTAAGCATACTATGTGTCCATCTGATCACTCCCAAAGGCCCTGGATTCAAATCCTACCCCCAGCCATGAATCCTAGCCTCTGCCTAACCATTTTAGGCCAGCGGTGGGGGAGTCCCATAAGTTGAGCCTAAGCTCAAGAGTGGGATATTTCTTTGATAGAAACCTGGTTGGTTGCCAGGTGAGCAGGGAAGGGGAAAAAATTAAACTCAGCCTATGCTTTTAATCAGATGGACACAATCAGTGCAATAGCAATTACACATATATGTCGCCCTCAATAGTGCTTAGTGCACTCTTTGGGCTGTTCACAAATTAATTAACATTTTGCCCCCAGCATGTTGTGTCCTCGTCAACCTCAGAAGGATGGAAGGCTGAATCAATCTGTCAGGCTCGAACTCACAATGTTTTGGCTGCAGTACAGCAGTTTAACCACCGTGCCACCAGTGCTTAGAGGAGGTACCTTTGGGGGCTACAGTTTCCCATCCCAAATTTAAAGTCCAAAATAGAAACATTTCCGAGCTCTGAGCATCATATGCTGAAATACAGTAAATAATTTAAAAAATCATACAGCAGAATGGAGGTTATTACAAGATGGAGATAAAATATCAGCTATTTTTGCAGATAAAGCATCTGTCTGGGTATGTGTGTGTGTGTGTGTGTTGGGCAGTAAAAATGATAATTGGTGGTCTTCATAGTAGCCCCTGTCTAAGAGATACCGGTAGATCTGTCCTATCCTGCCCACCAACCAATTAAACTGGAAGAGGGATTTTGGGTTGAGGAGGAGATGTTTTGTCTTCTTTGTTAAGGTTCAAAATGAGATTTTTATAAAAGCATTTGTGTTTTGCACAGGAAAATGTGTTATCTCCCCTTGTGTAACTCAAGCCAGCTTGACAACCGGCCGTCTCTGACTCACACATGTTTCCCAGCAGAAGTTAATTTAGGGGAATGGGCTGTTTGCCCTTGTCAATTTAGGCTGCATTAACAGAAGTACTGTCCATCGTCTCCAAAACCCAGGGGGTACAAAGTCCCCCCTCCTCTATTCAGCACTCATTAGACCACACCTGTGTCCAAAATGTGTCCAATTCTGGGCACCACACTGTAGGAAGGATGCAAACAAATCAGAGCAGGTCCAGAGAAGGACACCTGGGATGATCAGAGGACTACAGGTAGAAATCAAACCCTAGGAGGAAAGACTAAAGGAAACTGGGCATGTTTAGCCTTGAGAAAAAGAAGAATGAGAAGAGATAAGATGATGACACTCTGCAAATGCATGAAAGAGAATCATAAAGAGGAAGGAAAGTTCTCCATCATCCCAGAATGCAGGAAGCGTAATAACAGGCTCAAACTAAAGGAAGCCAGATCTAGGCAAAATATCAGGAAAAACATAACGGTTAGAGTAGTATGACTACGGAAGCTATGACCTAAAGAGGTGGTGAGCGCTCCAACACTAGAATCATTCAAGAGAGAATTGGACCACTATCTTCCAGATCTGTCTATCTATCTGTCTGTCTGTCTGTCTGTCTGTCTATCTGTCTGCCGATGGAGGGTCAGGGATGGGTCTGTTGAAGAAAGGTTCCCACCCAGAGCTTAGAAAATGTACCTGCATAGACCATAACAGCCCAAATCCTGCTGGGGGCGGGGGGGACCTTGGTGCTCCAAGTGTTCTTGTACTTCATTTCCCAGAAGGCCAAATCCCTGTGAATCCACCCGAATGGGTTTACTGCGTCTATACGTAAGAGCAGTCAATCTGTTTGTGTGGATTCACAGGGACTTGGGCTTCTGGGAATTGAAGTCCATGAACACTTGGAGTGCTCAGGTTGGCCACCCCTGCACCTATCAGTTGGAGAACTCTGGAAGCTGGTATGACAAAAGTAAGAAGTTCAAGTTCTGGACCGGCATTTTGGTAGGATGTTTGCTGCTTTGGGAACCGAGCTCCAACCAGCCGTTCTGATAGCTAATGCATCTCCCATCTCCTCCACTTTGAGTTGTGGGCACACACCTTCCCCCTCCCCCCATGAAAAAAGAGACAAATGTGATATCTCTCCCCTGCGCTCCACAAATAAAGGAAAATGCATAGGGTTTGGATTTGCTGCTGCTTATTTTCCTAATACTGATCAATAGATTTGCCATGAGATTTTGCAAGCCTGTGAATTTTAGTTCCTCTGTGCAAAAGCCCAATTGCTCTGACTTAACTCCAGCTAAGGAGTGACTTCGAACTTCCTGGAGCCTATTTCTGTGCAAAGAGCATAGGTTCAAGTCGCAGTGGCCTCATCCTATTAACCTTTGTGCGCAGGGTTGACTGTAATAGCTGAGAATAGGATGGCCATGTTTCAGAGGCGGCGGTACGACTGATAGTATGGCTGATTGTGTGGGTACAAGGGCGGGGGGGGGGGGAGAGGCAAAGAGAGAGAAAGAGAGAGTGCTACTTCTATCATATTTCAAATACTGCTTACCTGTGGGGAGGGAGGGGGCTGTGCTAGCATCTGAGGGCTTTTGTTGGGATCCAGAGAACCGCAGAACGATCACAAAAGGCCTTTTAAAAGATCCATTCTAAAAATACATTTCTGATTACCAGCTGGTGGAACATTTTTTCCCGGAGAAGCAGAGCTGAAAGTGTGGACTTGCCTTGCTTTCAGAGCAATTTAAGGTGAATTAAATCTCCAAAATCTAAGGCCTTTTGGCACCTAGGAAGAGAATAATATTGATCCTCTGTTGCAGCTGAAAAGGTGAGAACCCTCTGGGGTGCTTTGGGCATTTAACACCATACCTGTCAAGTTTTGGATTTGGAAATAAGGGAAATTTCCCGGCAAATAAGGGATACTTGACAGCTATGCTTATCCTTTGCTGCTCTCCATTGCAGTCTAGTCAATAAGGGATGATGGCGGTAAATAGGGTAAAATAAGGGGTTTTCCCAGCCAATAAGGGGTACTTGACAGCTATGATTTAACACTATAGTATAGGACAGAAGAGGGCTCATTGTTACCATTTCCCCACCCTGATGAGTAGGGAGAGGAAAGTGGAAATGTTATCAGCGTTAAGATCAAGCGTTTTTTGGGGTGGGGTGGAGGGGGATGGATACTCAATGGCACACCTGGAGTTTGTGAGGGCCATACCAGTCAAGTGTTGCCGGAGAAAATACGGGAGCTGCTCTGGGCCAGGTGTGCATGCGGAGCAAAAAACCCTTTTACGCTTGCGCAGAACCCCTTTGCACGTGCGCAGAATGGCCACGCATGCACAGAAACACCTTTCCTCCCCGGCCAAAATACGGGATAGCTGCGGGAAGGGCCGATGAAGAGGACTGAAATACCAGAAATCCCAGCCAATGTGTGAACCTTGCCAGGTATGGGCTTTATTCAGCCCTCCTCTTTCATGTGGTTGGAGGAATTTCCTAAGAAGCAAGACACGTCTTGTAGGGCAGATTTCTCCCTCCTGCAGTGTCAGTTCGCATCAAAAGAGTGACAAGGCATACAAAGCACTCGCCGACTGTTTAGCGGGTGACTAATGGAAACTTCTTGTATTTGAAAGTTGCTGTACACGTAGATGCTTCTTTCCCCCACCCCGGATGGGGATCTTTGCACTCAAACTGTATGAAGTCACAATCCCATATCTCACTCTCAAAACAGGCAGTATTTCTTTTTTCTTTCTCTCTGACTCTGGAAAACAGATGTGAGGATTTCTGTCCTGATTTCATGGCCTTTCCCCAAAATTCCTTCCACTTTCCCACCCCATGGTCGGTTTTTATCAGGTCATAAAACCCCTTTTACTTTCTGCAGGGGAAAAATCCATGTGTTTTTTTCATAAGGCAAGCTTTTGCTGTTTGACTGCCTTTCTGCACATACTTTTGCCATCAACTAAAATGCATTTTATTTTATTCATTGGGACCACAGTGGCTTAGGGGCCATTCAACAATTATGTGATCCATTTTTGGGGGGAAACTGACCTCCTCCCCCCTATGTAATCCGACCGGATTTTTTGCTTCAAACACCCCCCCCCCTTAAAATTACATAATCCAGAGCCTTTGTATTGAAACTCTGATTTTTAGAGCTTTTCACTATTGGTGAAATAGAGATAGACTGCACAAGCAATTCAATAATCTCAAATCGGATTAAAATTCCCAGAGATCATTTTCAAACCTAAAAAAGCGGCATGTTTCTAAATCACAACAGCTCCAAATGGATTACGTAATCTTTGGTCTGAACCCCGCTGCGGCTGCCCCCTCCCCATGTAATTTTCTGTAATTCAGATGGCAGACCCCCTTGAGGATCACGTAATTGTTGAATGGCCCATTACTGGTTAAGACACTAAACTAGACAATTGTTTTCTGTCCCAGCTCCTGCCAACCTAGCAGTTTGAAAGCAAGAAATGGCAAGTAGATAAATAGATGCTGCTTCGGCAAGAAAGGTAACAGCGTTCCATGCACTGCGACATTTGGTCATGTCTGCCATATGACCAAAGGAACACCTCTAGACACAATCCGCACTGGCTTTTGGGCTGTAAACAGAGATGCGCACTGCCCTCTAGAATTGAACATGACTGGCTTTCGAGCAAGGTTTTTTGCTTTTATTAAAACACATTTGTGTATATTTTTTCATTACAAAAATCTGCAGCTGCCCCCCTGTTGCCACAATTCTGCATATACTTTATTTCTCACAAGGGGCTCAAAAGTGCAGATTTCGACATAAGTGTTTTCTTGCAGTGACGTGCAAAATGGGTGATTATTTTGGCGAGAATCACAAACCCGGTGGAAGAAATTCTTCCATCTTAAATGAAGGTGCATTGGAAAAGCAATCTTGGTAGAAATGCTCAAAGCTTCTGCTTAATGAAGAATCACCCTCTGAGTGGTGGCTAGAAAGTGTTATCGAGGCCAGTTTTCTCCCTGGGCAAAGACTCGGGAAGAGTGATGGTCAACTCTACGGAGCCCACATAAGACACGCTTCTTCACTTTAATCAGATATGAAGTGTTGCATCCTTGCATGGGAGAAATGAAGGGGAGAAAGCTATAATTAGTTATGGCTGACTTTGGTAACCCTTCCATTAGCCACTTGGTTCTACCATTCCCGATGGACACCATCTACTTTGATATGTGCCTTGCACCATCACCCTTAGCATTGGCGCTAAGTGACCAAGTTCCACTGTGGGAGACCTCTGGGGAACCCACCTAATGCCACGAGGGGGTGGGGGTGGGAACAGAAATGTAAGGAAAGCTCTAGTGTGAGCCATGCAAGAGAACAACCCTTGCAAACTTACAAAGCCTATATTTGCTGAAGAAAGAGGAGTGGAGGTCTATGAACTTCCAGAAGGAAATGGTATGACTTCATTCTATTTACATCCTGTTTCCTTTCCACAGCATGAAATGTCCCAGGTGGTGGCATGCAGAAAGTTGAATGGGCATTGCTTGTGTCGGTTTTTGTTGGGACTCATTTCCTGTTTTGTTTTGTTTGATTAACTCCCTTTAAGTCTGTTATGGTGGAAGGGAAGCAGGATGGAAACAGGATGAAGCAATAAAGTTCCTAGCTTGAGGATGGTGCGGTTGGTCCCACGCTTCCTTCTTGGTCGAATAGGTTTTGCAGGTTTTCCCTCTACATGGATCATTACCAAAGCCCTCCTTAAGTTCAATCTCCTTCTTTGTCTTATGTACCTGCAAAATCAGCTCTATCAGTTCCAGAGAGAGAATGTCTCATTTCACAGGGGTGGTGGTGGTGGTGGGGGAGTTGAATATATGCTGTGGTTAAGTCTGAACTTTAAAGAGCTGTCCAAGGTGCTGAACCTATTTTGAGGATGGGGTTCAGCATCGTGGAGAACTCCCCCTGGAAAGCTGGGGGTCACCAGCCTACGCTGTGGACCTTCCTATCTGCAATACGCAACTTAAGGGCAACCCATTCATCTAAAGAGCCTTGACCAGAGATGAAACGAGTATCCAATAGTGGCACGTGTGCTGTTCCAATGTTGCCAAAAATGAGCAAATCACAGCTCCGGTGATTGTGGGTTTCCAAAAGGAATACATGCACCAAAATTAGGAGAGATAGAAAGGTTTTATTATTGTACATCTGCATGTTTATTATTGTACTCCTCTTGTAGCAAAGATATAAACAGACAAAGGCTTTTATAGACCAGGCCTAAGAGAGGCAGCCGAATACACAAAATTCACACTAGTGCAGACCTGGTCTTGTCTTGTCCTTTGCATAACTACTCAGTCCCTTTACCTGCTCTCTGGCAGGTACACAGAGGCATGAGTGAATGTTCAAAATGGCTTTTCTTCTGGCTGTTTTAAGTCTCTTCTTCTGCCATATCCGGATATTTACAAAAGGAACTTGAAGACTTTTTGTGCAGAGAAGTATCTGAGTTTGGTTTCTGTTTGATGACATTACAAGTTAATATACATCAGTTTATTATCAGAGTTTGCAAAATAAAAATAACATTAAGAATACAAAGACCTTATAAGAAGATTTGTTTATCATTAGCTTCATCATTTTTGGGCATACACAAACGGTTTGTTGTTGTTCAGTCGCACAGTCGGTTCCGACCCTTTGCGACCCTATGGACCATTGTTCTCCAGGCGCCTCTGTCCTCTACCATCCCCCTCAGCCCTCCCAGCTCTGTACCCATTGTGTCTGTAATACCATCTAACCATCTCATCCTTGGCCTCCCCCTTCTTCTTTTGCCTTCCACCTTTCCCAACATCAATGCCTTCTCAAGTGAATCCTCCCTTCTCATTTGATGTCCAAAGTATTTTAGCTTCATCTTTACTATTTGACCTTCCAGTGAGCATTCAGGGTTAATTTCTTCTAAGATTGACCTATTTGTTCCCCCCGCTGTCCAGGGGACCCTCAAAACCCTCCTCCAACACCACATTTCAAAGGCATCTATTCTTCTGCGTTCAGCCTTCCTAATTGTCCAGCTCTCACATCCATACATTACTACTGGGAAAACCATTGCTTTGACTATTCTAATTTTTGTTTATATTGTTTACATTGTGTTTATATCCGGATATTTGTCAATAATCATGGTGAACAGCCATGAAGACTGTCCTGAGAATATAATGCATTGGCCTTCTTCATTGTAGCGTGACACCCATAGAACCCCTGATCCAATTCTGCAAATCCCTTTCTGGTCCTGAGCCCCTTTGGCACGCAAAGTCCTCCTCAGCCCCAGGCCAGGTTGGATGAAGCTGCTTCCCTCCATCAAGATGGATTCAAGTGGGATTTAATCCACTTGGGGACCATCACCCTTCCCTGTGGACTTGGGCACCCATGGCCACTAGTCCTCAAGGTTGTCAGGTTAGTTAACCGACACCTGACACTCGGCATTGAGTCACTGGCACTATGGCTCAAAAGTCTCTTCTGGCACAAAAAGAATCCTTGTTTTATGGGTCCAAGGAAGGTCTCCTTCTCCTCTAGAGCAATGGTTTCCATCTTCGGTTCCTTGGGAGGCTGACCTCTAATACTCCTTCATTCCCTCCCAAAAATTCTCAGCAGAGACACAAGCAAGAACAGCTGCTTTCTTAGTTTTGTTTTTTTTAAGTTTCCTTTCCCAGCCATTTTCCAGGCCCATTGAAGCTTGTCTTTGGAACCAGTGGGACCTCCCTCTGAAGTGGCCCACCCTTGCTTTAAACTCATCGGGCAATTCCTGTGTTTATTTTTTGCATTCCTTTTTCTATCCTAAAAATAACGAACGCCAACTGTTTAATTGCCATGGCCACAGAAGTATTTACAGATGGTGCTCCTCTCCCCCCCCCCTCGTTTTTTTTAGGTATTTACGGCATGACGTACTAGGGAATATACATTAAGAGTTAGCTTAGCTAACCTCTTGGTGTTTCTGAGAGTTTCTTTCTCTTTTGCAAGAAGAAAGGGTCAAGCTTTCAACCAGCTAAAAGTAGAGGACTCCACCATGGACATTTGGGAACCACCTACAACCGCTCTAATCGGTTTATTTATTTTTGACCGAAAGGTGTAGCACGGCATTGTCCATCTGCTCGAAGGATGGATTTCTGGGCTGAGGTGGGACAACAAGGTTATCTCCATGTAGATTTTCTGAGGGAGGAATATCGGAGGAGGGTCTCATGTCCAAAAAGGATGAGGGAACCCTGTAGAACCGTGATCGTGAACCTTGCCATGCCAGGTGTTCTTGGACTTCAATTCCCAGAAGCCCAAGTCTCTTGTCAATCCACAAGAATGAGTTTATTGCATGTATGCACAGTAAACCCATTCAGTGGATTCACAGAGACTTGGGCTTCTGGGAGTTGAAGTCCAAGAACACTTGGAGTGCCAATGTTCACCATCACTGCTGAAGAACCATCATCTCAAGCCATGCAATGCTTAGATATCTTTTGGACCCTGTTTCCCATCCTACAAATCCAGTATGACCAGTTGGTTTTGTAGGGTGGCTGGGGGCAGATTGGAAGCATTTTTGGGCAGGAATACAGGAGACACCGGGACTATGGTGGCTTAGTGGTTTAGATGCTGAACTTGACGACTGGAAGGTTGGCAGGTCGAGACTCGAATGCTGCATGACAGAGTCCCAGCTCCTGCCAACCTTGCAGTTTGAAAGCAAGAAGTTGCAAGGAGATAAATAGGTACTGCTTTGACGAGAAAAGTAATAGTGTTCTGTGCACTCTGTTGTCTAGTCATGCCAGCCACAAAACCACAGAAACGTCTGCAGATGCAGGCAGCGCTGGTTCCTTTGACTATAAACTGAGATGAGCACCGAACCCTAGAGCCGGATACGACTGGCTTTCGAGCAAGGTCAACCTTATAGGAGACACTGGGGCTTCCCTCATTCAAGACTCACCAAGGAGGGAAAATATCTGAGGGTGTTTATGCTCAGTTCCTCTCTCTATCTCTCCTAATTGTGAGGAACTCTGGTTGGTTGTCAAATACCCGGAGATGCTCTGCTCCTGCCACAGGGTTCTTGGTATCTTGGATTGAAACACTGTAGGGAACAGATGCTTTGTGGGGGATGAACGTGTGGTGCATACCCGTCAAGCGCAGCTCCGGAAAATACAGGAACTGCTCCGGGCCAGGCGTGCATGCGCAGCAACAACTCCTGTGTGCATGCGCCTAACCCTTCTGTGCATGCGCAGAGCCCATTTATGATGGGCGCACATGCGCAGTAACCCCTTTCCCTGCCATTCAAATATGGGACGGTGGCGGGAAATGAGAGGAGCCAGCGCAGAAATACGGGAAATCCCGGCCAATATGGGATACTTGACAGGCATGGTGTGGTGTTGTATGTACAATGGTATGATTCTGGACTGGTCCCGGTAATCGTGCTTCAACAGCCCTGTGAAGGACAAGGCCCAGAAGCCGACGAGGTTCTGAAATGCTCCCCTTGCTAAGGCACAGGTTAGAGGGCCAGGAATGGCAGAAGAGCAGGCTAGGGTGGAGTATTTCTGGTCAGTTGGCAACCCTTCTGCTGTATGTCCAAATCCACTCTTATTTAAGCCTGCTCAGTAAAACAGCCCTATTTCTGACTGGCAACCGTTTGCTTCCTTGTAGGGCCATGATGGTGAACCTTGGCACTCCAGATGTCGTTGGACTTCAATTCCCAGAAACCCAACCCCCTGTGAATCCACATGAATGGGTTTGCTGCGATTCATCCAACCCGCGCCGTGCCGCCCTCGTTGCTCCTGGAAGCGGAAGTAAAACGCGCCCATCCGGGCGCGTTTTACTTCCGCTTCCAGGAGCAACGAGGGCGGCACGGCGCGGGTTGGATGAATCGCAGCAAACCCATTCATGTGGATTCACAGGGGGCTTCTGGGAACTGAAGTCCAACGACATCTGGAGTGCCAAGGTGTGCCATCACGGTTGTAGGGGAACATGATTTTTATTAGGATCAGAGGAGATGCTATAAAAGATCCATTTGCTCGACAAATAAGGGCAGACTTTAGTTTCTGGAAGCCTCAGCAAGTGGATGTTCACTTCCTAACTTGGCCACAGTCCCCCTTGACCCCTTGTGTAACAATAATGATGTGCCCTCAAGTCGATTTGGATTTATGGGGCCCCTTCTCATTAGTTTCTAAGACATGAAATACTCAGAAGCGGTTTACCCTTCCTTTCTTCTGGGGGTTTCCTATATGGGGCCAACTCATTGAACTATCCATCGCCCAAATATTTGTTTTTCAAAAGTAGAAGTAAACTTCTTGTTCCAGTATATATATTTTTGGCTAGGTACATGGAACGTTGTAACCTTTCCCACCGAAGCAGTACCTATTTATCTACTTGCAATTTCTTGCTTTCAAGCTGCTAGGTTGGCAGGAGCTGGGACAGAGCTGGGAGCTCACTCTGTTGTGCAGTGCTTGGGTCTCGAACTGCTGACCTGCCAACCTGCCGGTCGTCAAGCTCAGGGTCTTCACCGCTAAGCCACCACAGTGGCTAGAGCTTGTGTAACCCCTTTATCAGGGTGCCACCGTGTGTCTCTGTCTTTCTCTGATTTGGGAGGCTGAGTCTTGCATGGAAATGTTCAAATGCAATTGTTTTCCCCACACTGAGATATTGTTTTGTTTTTCCCCCAAAAAAGGCCTAGGATATAAATAGAAATAATAAATAAATAAATCCTCCTGATTCCCTTGCCAGGCTATTGCAGGGGCTCTGAGCATTCATTGCCGCTCATTAATTCTGCTCTGCCAGAGAGAACCGCCTCGCAGGGAGCGGAACGCGCCGTCCCTTTCGGCGGGCACAGCTGTGTCTTTGCCTGCTCTGAGCTGAGGTTGCAGAAAGAGCCATCCATGTCACAGCCTGGAATTATCTTCATTTTTAGGGTCAACCTGGCCGCCCGAGGGTCTCCTCTCCCCAGCAATTTGTGCTACGGTGCTGGGCAAGGGCTGGGTGGGTGGAAGCCTTTTCCCATGTCTGCTTTCTGAGTTTAATTGGGCCTGATTTGCCATGCAACGATTTGCTTCTTGCTTAGCTTTTGCAAACTCAACCCTGTGGCTCCCTTAGGGAGTCTATCCACCTCACATTTGGCCTTCCTCTTTTCCTGCTGCCTTTCCCCAGCATTATTGTCATTTCCAGAGAGTTTTGCCTTCTCAGGACATGCCCAAAGTAGGACAGCCTCAATTTCATAATTTTTGCTTCCAGAAACAGTTCAAACTCGATTTGCTCTAAGATCTACTTGTTCGTCTCTCTGGCAGTCCAAGGTATCTATAAAGCTTTTCTTCATCACCATACACAGAAAAAGCCTCCTCGAAGATTGTGGTATTTTTGAACTACAATCGGGTGTATCCTGGGCAACAGCGACCTTATGTTGCCAGCTGATTTTGCTAAAGAAATTTGCAAAATGAACTCACCAAAAAGTGGGTAGGAGACATAGAAGAAGAAGCACCATATTCCAAACGAGTCAATTTCCCCTCCTGCCAATTTTATTTACTGCCCAGCTTTCACATCCATACATGATGATCAGAAATACAAGGGTGTGCATGTTGCTTTGTTAGCCACCCAGAGTCGTTCTGCGAGTGGGGTGGCATACAAGTTGAACAATTAAATTAAAACCTTGGTCTTGCTGGCACATAACAGCAGCAGCCACTACAACATAGCTAGGATATGTAAGAAATATTTAGCATTTTACAAGCAGAACACAGTGGCTTCATACTGAGCTTGTGTTTGTTAAAGAGGACTCCCTAGTCTAGAGACTAGTACAGTGGTACCTCGCTTAAAGAGCATAATGTGTTCCATGGGATTAGAGCAGCCATCAAAGGGGAACTGTCAGGGGCGCCATCCTGGGCCCGGAGACCACAGGGGCCCTGGCGCTGGCTGGATGGGAAAACCAGATCTGCACGTGTGCTGAAAACAACGCATGCGCAGGAAACAGGGAGAAACATCTGTGCGTGCGTTGAAAACAACGCATGCGCAGGAAATGGAAAAACAGATCTGCGTGTGCGTTTAAAATCACGCAGAAAACCACAGGGCCGTGGCCAAAATATAGGGTGTGTGTGCGCGTATCGGGCCCAAAAATTTCTGATGCATGGGATTGCTGTTTAAGCAAGTTTGCTCTTTAAGCGAAACACCGTTGTAAGTGACCAACTGTGACTTCTGGCGGAGGTTCTCTCGCTCGAAAGCCAGTCGTATCCGACTCTAGGGTTTAGTGCTCATCTCTGTTTCAAAGCCAAAGAGCCAGCGTTGTCTGCTTCTCAAGACGTTTCCGTGGTCATGTGGCAGGCATGACTAGACACCGGAGCGCATGGAACGCTGTTACCTTCCCACCGAAGTGGTCCCTATTTATCTACTTGCAATTTCTTGCTTTCAAACTGCTAGGTTGGCAGGAGCTGGGACAAAGACGGGAGCTCATTCCGTCCTGCAGTACTCGGGAATTGAACTGCTGACCTTGCGCCCTCAGTCAGCGTCTTAGCCACTTGAGAGGAGGGGATTGCAAGCCCAGGTTTAGTTGTTGAGCGAGTTTTTGTTTGGTTTTTCGTTGTTAAGTGAGGCAACCATTCAGAGAAAATTCTGCTCTTTAAGCAAGTTAGTCTCTAAGCGAGGTGCTCTTTATGCGAGGTTTTATTGTAATTAGTCAGAAATAAATTATCTAGGAAGTTCAAACATATGGGCATCCCGATCTTTCCAACTGCACACCCTCAAAGTGGCAAGGGTGGTGGCTAGACCTGGCAGGCGCATATGTAACCTTCGGCATTATAGGCTGTGACGAAGAGGCCATGTTGATAAAGAGGTTGTCTTTTGTTAGTACTGTACCATAATCAAGGACAATCACAGCTGTTAGAAAGGAGGTTTTGTAACATCTGCACCAAAGTGACCCAATTTCTCTGCGGGAGGAGCTGGCCTGGTTGAGTCAGCACTCCTGCCCTTTCACATCATCACAACAAGCATAATCCCGCTCCCGCTGTGCGGAGTCGCAAATGTTGACACGGCCAGAGCCCTGTGCTGATGGGCAGGGGAAGGGTGGGGGACTCCAGGCCATGGAGGAGGGGAGGGGTCCTCTCTCTCTCTCTCTCTCTCTTTTGACCCTCCTGGAAAGGGGTCTTTTCTCCAGATTGACTTCCTCCCGGGAGCCTTTGTGGGGCTTCCCTGGACCCTTCCTCCCCTTGGCCGCTTCTTCCTCTCTGTGGCCCCTCCAAAGTGGAAGTCAGCCTGTTTTATTTTGATGGGTTTGATTTGCCGGAGACAACCTGGAACTTTTAATTAACCCCACCCCATCTGCTACTGTCTAGCTCTGTGATGGCGAACCTTGGCACTCCAGATGTTCTTGGACTTCAATTCACAGAAATTCTCCCCCATGAATCTGCACGGATGGGTTTACTGGAATTCATCCGGCCCGCACTGTCCTCGTCGCTTCTGGAAGTGGAAGTAAAACGTGCCGTACAGTTAAGGCTCTTCTGGGTTAACCCTTCCTCCATACGGGCGCGTTTTACCTCCGCTTCCAGGAGCGACAAGGGCAGCACGGGCTGGATGAATCACAGTAAACCCATTTGTGCGGATTCATCAGGGCTTGGGTTTCTGGGAATTGAAGTCCAAGAACATTTGGAGTGCCAAGGTTCTCCATCACAGGTCTAGCTTAGTGGTTAAGATGCTGAGCTTGGAGACTGGGAGGTTGGGTTTCAATACCCAGGGGCTGCACTTGGGGACATGAAAGGAGCCTCATTTGGGCGTCCCCTAAAAATCCTTTCAACCCAGAGTAATCTCTGACACGAAATTATTTTTATTATCTGCTGCTGCCCCCCACATCTTTGTTCATCCTCTTCTTTCATGTCCAGATTTCTGCTCCACATACTCAGTGTCAGGGAGGAGGAGGGAGAAAACCCTAGAGGGAAATCAGCCAGTGTAGGGGAGGTGAAGCCCCATTGCTTTCATCTTGCCAGTGTTCCCCCTGTTCCTGAGATACGGTACTGATGTGCAAACTGTGAGCAAGGCCTCCAAGCTGTGTCTGATAATAAAGGGAAGTATTTTTGGACTGGCTTCTTCTGGCGTCTGACTCCCATGATATCCATAAATGGTCTGCCGGGCAGAGCAGCTCAAGACAAGATATGGTTTGGGCTGGTGGTTCTCATTCGCTGTAATCGACATTACCACTAGAGAGAGATATGATGGGAATTGTAGTCCAATTGTATTGGTAGGGCCATAAAGGATCTGCGCTCAGTGTGGAACAGTGATGGTGAACTTTGGCACTCTGGGTGTTTTTTTCTGGAACTTCAATTGCCAGAAGCCCTGATCAGCAGGAGTGCTGTCTTGGGCTTCTGGTAATTGGAGTCTAGGAACACCTGGAGTGCCAAGGTTCACCATCACTGGTGTAGGACATAGTTCGGCAGCATGGGGACTAGAGACTTGGCTTTCCTTTTTTAAATTCTTGGTTAGTTGCCCTTGTGATAAATCTTCTGATCTTGCTGGCATGGCATCTATAAAAGTTTGCTTTGTCAGCAAAGCCCAGTCTGAAATAACTGGCATTCAGAAACTGGAGGATTTATTTATTTATTTATTTATTTATTTTGGGGGGACTATATTCCCCAGAAGGGCCATGATGGCTTAGTGGTTTAGATGCTGAGTTTGACAACCAGAAAGTCAGCAGGTTGGCAGATCAATACTTGTGTGTTAGCCCAATGGAGTCTGTCCCAGCTCCTGCCAACCCAGCAGTTTGAAAGCAAGAAATTTCAAGTAGATAAATAGGTACTGCTTTGCATAGCTGTCAAGTATCCCTTATTGACCGGGAAAACCCCTTATTTCCAAATCCAAAACTTGACAGGCATGCTGCTTTGGCGTGAATAGTAACAACGATCTGTGCGCTCCAGTGTCTAGTCATGCCTCCTCAAGTCATGGTCAAGCTAGTTGGAGGATTCGGGGATCCACAGTCCAAAAAAAAGTAACTTTTCCTGGTTCTGCAGGTACTTCCCCTGCTACATGACTTCCTCTTCCATTCTTTCTCATTGATTCGCCCTCCTCATCTCCTTTCATATTTTGGTGACTTCCACAGTGTCACATTCATTCTCTTGGGATACAGAGACTATGGATCCCACCTGAATTTCATACAGCAGGGGATGCCCAAACTATGGCCCGTGGGGCCAGATCCAGCCCGTGGGCCATAGTTTGGGCACCCCCTGGTTAAAGCAGAGAAAATGGCACTTTAAAATCTATCTCATCCTGTTGCAAAACAGAAGGCATGTTTTACTTCCGCTTCCAGAGAGAGGAACCATGTGACCGGTCCGCTGAACGACGTGACCGGCCCGCTGAATCGTGACTGGCCCGTGGCCTGAAAACTTTGGGCATCCCTGTCATACAGCCCTAACAGTGCGCATGGTACACATCCTGATAAATTTCTGTAGCTTTGCAGTGAGCGCCTGAGAACTTGTTTGCGAAAAGCATCAGCTGAGTCCACATCTAGAATCTGTGGTCCACTTGGTGTCCCCTGGTCATGGCTTCTTGGGGCTTCCCCTCGCTTGGCCAACCGCTCTGAAGGCCGGCTGCTCCGGTTTCTCCATCCTAGTGTTGTTTCAATGTGCTGTTGTTCCCTTTGTCTGCCTTTTTCTCCCCCCTCTGGAGTGCCGTCCTCCTCCTCTAACAAAGAGACTTTCTTCTGGGAAATTCCTGAAAACAATGACGAAACCCATTACATTCCCTCACGTGCAGACCCTCCTCCACTTCTTCTTGGGACCATAAAATAGGCCCCTTGTGTTGTCTTTTGGCCGAGGGGAATGCCACAAATGGTTATAGAAGGAGGAGATGCTCAAATGTTGCGCCCACACAGACTTATCAGTGCCATGGAGTTGCCCCGCAACTATAAACAAGTGACCTTTTAAAAAAACCTTGTCCTCATCAGCCTTATTTAGCTCTTGCAAACTCAAGGTTGTGGCTTCCTTTAGGGAGTCAGTCCATCTCATATTTGGCCTTCCTCTTTTCCTGCACCTCTTCCCAGCATTATTGTCACTTTCAGTTTTGCCTTCTTCTCATGGCATGCCCAATGTAGAACAGCCTCAAATTCATCATTTATGCCTCCAGAAACAGTTCAGACTCAATTTATAGTCTAAGACTACTTGTTTGTCTTTCTGGCAGTCCAGGGTATCCATAAAGCTTCTTTCCAGCACCATATTTCAAACAATTGTTTCAGGAGAAAATGAAATGTATTCTCCATTCTTCAGTTTTTCTCATGGGATTGGATGCTTAATTAATACAAAGGGATTTGCATCTAACTACCTAGGGCTCATAAAGTGCCAGAGTAGATAATTAAAGTCAGATAAGGCTGTTAACTAGTCAATAACTGGTTAGAGACTGGTTTTCCTTTTTCTATATTTGCTCTGCGTGTGTGAAAGTGCAAGATTCATCAGAGGTGGGAGATTTGGGGGTTTGCAAGAATCTCTTAATGTTTTTTTAAACTAATAGTCCAATGGCAAAGGTGTAGTTGAAGCAACTCAGTCCCAGACTGGTGAGACAAATGATTTCTTCCATGGTGAGCATAACGTGGCCACTTAGAAATCACCAGAAAGGAGGACATCAGAAGCATAGGATGAACCAGACACTCGTTAGCTTAAAAGTGTGATTACTAATTAGTATGTGGCGCTGCAAAGTGAGAAATGATTTATTTATTTATTTATTTATTTTTCATACTTGCAAACTCAAGGTCGTGGTTTCCTTTAGGGAGTCAGTCCATCTCACGTTTGGCCTTCCTCTTTCCCTGCTACATTTTCCCCATTATTGTCACTTTCAGAATTATGACACTTCCTCTTCAAATGGGGAAGACTGTGACCAATGAATGTTTGTGTGTTAATCTGTTGACCAGCGCCCTGCTCTCTGTGGATGATGGGCTCTGATCTTCCTTCTTCATGGTCTTTAAACCAGATTTGGGTTTTCAAACAGAGGACAACGTCAGATGGTCTAGGACAGGATTTCTCAGCCTTGGGCCTCCAGGTGTTCTTAGACTTCAATTGCCAGAAGGCCAAGTCAGCACATCTGCTGATCATGGTTTCTGGGAATTGAAGTTCAAGAACATCTGGAGAGCCAAGGTTGGCCACCCCGGGTCTAGGAATTGTCCTGTGGGGGCTCTTCAACTGGAGGACTCCTCCATTAAAAGAGGACATGTGGCTACCTCACACATCCAAACATCCCCCTCTGGGCAGATTTAGGCTCCCAGGAGTTTAATTATTTCTTTCTCGTGCTTAGGAGACACAGTCCAAAATAGTATAACCATTGTCAGCTACGTTCCAGCTGAAAGCCATGAAAGTAGGAATAATAATAATAATAATAATAATAATAATAATAATAATAATAATAATAATAATAATAATAATAATAATAATAATAATAAATTTTAATTTATACCCTGCCCTACTCGGCGCAGGCCGACTCAGGGCGGCATTACAACATTTGAAATAAAAACATTTGAAGGAAAAGCCCGAAAGGCAGCCGGGCTTGTTTTGGCCAAAGCAACAACAAAAAAATATTCAGTGGTAACTCAAGTTACAAATTTAATGCATTCCCCCGGGACGTTTCGTATTATGAAAAATTTGTGACTCGAAATGCCGTTTCCCATAGGAATGCATTGAAAAATTGCTGACCTCCGGAACAGATTAATTGGTTTTCAGTGCATTCCTATGGGAAATCACGTTTCGAGTTAGGAATTTAAATTTGTAACTCAAGGCATTATTTTCAATGGATTTTCATTCGTAGCATGAAAATTTCATAACACGAGGTGTTCGTAATTCGAGGTACCACTGTATGAAATAAATGAAACCAGGAAAGCATTCCCCTTCCTCTGTCATCCTTTAACCAAGGCCAATTCTCACATCCTTTTTCTCTACACAAGAACCTTGCAAGGTAGGCTAAAGAGAGGTAGCTTGATGAATGGAAGGTTGGCAGGTCAGCAGTTCGAGACCCGAGTACTACATGACGGAGTGAGCTCCTGTCCTCTGTCCCAGCTCCTGCCAACCTAGCAGTTTGAAAGCAAGAAATTGCAAGCACTGTAGATGAATAGGT
This sequence comes from Bradypodion ventrale, assembly GCA_035047345.1. Taxonomy (NCBI): domain Eukaryota; kingdom Metazoa; phylum Chordata; class Lepidosauria; order Squamata; family Chamaeleonidae; genus Bradypodion; species Bradypodion ventrale. Next base: position 370,831,509 of record JAWDJE010000003.1, read on the forward strand.
ACCGCTTTAGCGGGAAAGGTAACAGTCTTCCATGCGCTCCATTGTCTAGACATGCTTGCCACATGACCATGGAAACATCTGCCAGACGCAGACTGTAAACGGAGATGAGCTCTGAACCCTAGAGTTGGACATGACTGGCTTTTGAGCAAGGGAGGGAGACCTTATCTGTAACTTGTATCTGACAGACAGTTAAAAGCATAGTCTGTCATTCTGCAAAACAACTAGCTCTAGACCTGTGATGGCGAACCTTAGCACTCTAGATGTTCCTGGACTTCAATTCCCAGAAGCCTAAGCCCCCATGAATCCACATGAATGGGTTTACTGCGATTCAACCGGCCCATGCCGACCTCGTCGCTCCTGGAAGTGGAAGTAAAACATGCCCGTACGGTTAAGACTCTTCCGGGTTAACCCTTCCTCCGTACAGGCGCATTTTACTTCCGCTTCTGGGAGCGATGAGGGCAGCACAGGCGGGATGAATCACAGTGAACCCATTTGTTTGGATTCATGGGGGCTTGGGCTTCTGGGAATTGTAGTCCAGGAACATCTGGAGTGCCAAGGTTCGCCATCACGGCTCTAGACCCAAGTCAGGAAACGCTTCGGTTTGGGACTAAACACAGAATTCCCTATCCAACGTGGCTAATAGGAATTGTAGTCCAAAACAGCCCCCCTATGAGCTGTTCCAGGCTATCCTTGATGCGGGATATGTAAGCACACAAGGTGACCTTAGTCCAGTTGCCATTTTGCCACCTGGCCTACTTAGCAGGGCCATTGTACGAACAAATTGTGGAGGAGAAAACCTGCATATTTCACGTTATTCGTATTCAAAATGCTGCGGGCATGCTATCGAGTGGCCACCGGCCGGGGTAAGCATTCATTGGGAGACAAAATCCACCAACCAGAAATGCTTCTCTCTTTTGTGGGTGAAAAGGGTTCTGGGCATCAACCACCGCCCAAAAATTACATTTCCAGATCCCTGCTTCGGGGGCTCCTCCAGGGAAGTCTGCTCCTGGCCCGGTTCCTGGGATCCGCTTCTAGGGAGTGCCAGGGGCTGACGCTGGTAGCAAGCCAGAGATCTTGTCATGTTGTAAGTGTGATGGATGGGGGAACTCTCCAGGGAGCAAATCAACCAATGAATAGTTTCGGCTTTTTGCCCGCCCGGGGCTCTCTCTGTGGGCAATGCGCCTCCTGTGGGTTGCTCTTTCCAGCCCCTGTGACAACCATGCTCTCTTTGAGTGGCAGCGCCAGGAAGGTCCCTTTGGCAAACAAGGTGATTCTTTGGCAGAACCAAAGGCAAGCAATGAAGTCGTCTGGAGCTGCTCCGCTCTTCTCGACCCTCCCTTTGGAAATGAGAACCCACAAATGGGTTTGGCGCATAAATCGTTTTCTGCTGACTTGCAAGAGAGCTCCAGAAGGGAATGCAGAGCTATGGCTTATTATGCTCAAGGCTGCAGTTTGAGGATGGGTTGAAGGATTCTTTTTGGACTACATGCCCCACAATCCACTAGCGAGCATGACTCATAGCTGCCAATGGTGGAGAGGGATACTGGGAGAAGTAAAGGAGAAAATGAAGCATTTTTGTTAATTTGTTTGCTGTAGTTATTTTTTCTTTCCATTAAACTAGACTTTTATATAAATAAATACTGTATTTTCTGGCGTATAAGACTACTTTTTAACCCCGAAAAATCTGTGCCAAAGTCGGGTGTCGTCTTTTAGGACAGGTACTTAACTGCAGCTGATAAGTATATTCCAAACTCTATATTTTAACTGGAAAAGTTGGGGGTCGTCTTATACGCCGGAAAATACGGTAAATGTTTTTCTATTTTCTCTCCTCCTCCCTTTATTTCATTTTTATTTCATTTCCATTCTATTTCATTTTCATGTTCATCCCCCCACCCAATGTTAGCAACATTTATTTATTTATTTATTTAGTAAAGTTAAAGGTTTCCCTTGCTTGGAAGCCTGTCGTATCCAGGGTTCAGTGCTCATCTCTGTCTCAAAGCCGAAGAGCCAGCATTTTCTGCTTCTGCAGACGGTTCTGTGGTCATGTGGCAGGCATGACTAGACACCGGAGCGCACGGAACGCTGTTACCTTCCCACCGAAGTGGTCCCTATTTATCTCCTTGCAATTTCTTGCTTTTGAACTGTTAGGTTTTCAGGAGCTGGGACAAAGACGGGGAGCTCATTCCGTCCTGCAGTACGTGGGAATCGAACTGCTGACCTTCCACCTCCCAGTCAGCGTCTTAGCCACTTGAGCCACTGCAGTCCCTACTTATTTATTTATTGCATTTATATCCCGCCCATCTGGGATATTTCCCCTTTCTATTTGTGTTGTTCAATTTAATTTATACAAAAGATATATATCGCTCTCTCCTTTCCTAAACCAGGTTGCTGAAATATTAAAAAAAATGGTGGTGGGGATACCAGAAATGGATTTATGTGTTTAATTGCTTTTGAGCTTCATGCTGATGTCACATTTGCTTTCCCAGAAAAATGTACGGCAGGAGTTCTCAACCTTTCAAAGCTGAGGGCTGGGTCATGTTCCCTCTTACAGCTTCGGGGGCCAGATGGCCATTTTACCCTTCCTCCATCACATGGTACTTCCTGGTGTGTTGGAAAGGGGGCCACATGAAATGGTGCTGCAGGCAGTGTCTGGCCCCCTGGGCCGCAGGTTGAGAACCCCTGTTGTACGGGGTGTCCCAAAAGTTGGGACTGGGAAATTATAGCTAAACTAACCTTTATTGATAAAATATTCATTGCAAAAATTTACAAAATATTTACAAAATAGTCTTTACGTGTTGGCCAAGTCTTTCATCTAATAAAGATGAAGTTCTCCCTTGCTTGAAAGCCAGTCATGTACCTATTTATCTACTTACATAACATAAGAACATAAGAACAGCCTTGCTGGAACAGGCCACAGCCCATCCAGTCCAGCATTCTGTCTCACACAGTGGCTCACCATTTCCTTCAGGGTATTCCCAAGGAGATGCCTTCACCTGCTTAGGATTCCCTGGAAATGGCATTGAGAGATATCCTGCCTATCTCTCCAACCTGGAGGTTGTCCTTAGGTAGCCATAATTATAGCCATTGATACACTTGTCCTCCATGAACTTGTCTAATCCTTTCTTAAAGCTGTCAAGACTGACAGCTGTCACCACTTCTTCTGGCAGGGAGTTCCATAGACCAGTAATCCTCTGGGTGAAAAAGTACTTTCTCTTATTTGTTTGAGAACTAGTATCCAAAAGTTTCATGGAGTGTCCCCTAGTTCTAGTGTTGTGCGATAGGGAAAACAGTTTTTCCTTATCTACTTTGTCCACACCGTGCATGATTTTATAAACTTCAATCAGGTCACCTCTTAGACGCCGTCGTTCAAGAGTGAAAAGGCCCAAACGTTGCAGCCTCAGATGGTAAGGAAGGTGTTCCAGTCCCCTAATCATTCTGGTTGCCCTCCTCTGTACTTTCTCCAACTCCATAATATCCTTCTGGAGGTATGGCGACCAGAACTGTACACAATATTCCAGATGGGGCCTCACCATAGATTTATAAAGAGGCAAAATGACACTTGCTGACTTATTTTCTATACCCTTCCTAATGATCCCTAGCATTGAGTTTGCTTTTTTCACTGCTGAGGCACACTGGGTTGACATCTTCATTGAGCTGTCCACCAGGACACCAAGGTCCCTTTCCTGGTTTGTCGCAGAGAGTTCAGACCCCATCAGTTTATAAATGTAATTGGGGTTTTTTGCCCCAACATGCATCACTCTGCACTTACTGATGTTGAAGCTCATTTGCCACTGTTTTGCCCACTCCCCCAGTGTCAAGCGATCCCTCTGGAGCTCTTCACAATCTCTCACAGTTTTCACTACCCTGTATAATTTAGTGTCGTCAGCAAATTTGGCTACCTTGCTTTTTACTCCTACCTCTAGATCATTTATGAAGAGGTTGAAAAGCAGGAGTCCCAGTACTGAACCTTGGGGGACCCCACTCTTTACTTCCCTCCACTTGGAGAAGTGTCCATTTAGTGCTACCCTCTGTTTCCTGTCCCTTCGCCAGTTGCTGATCCAGGACAAGACCTGTCCCTTTATTCCATGACTGGTAAGTTTATTCAAGAGCCTTTGGTGTGCGACCTTGTCAAAAGTCTTCTGAAAGTCCAGATAAACAATGTCAACTGGATCCCCCTTATCCACATGCTTGTTGACACTCTCAGAAAATTCCAACAGATTAGTGAGGCATGATTTGCCTTTGGAAAAGCCATGTTGGCTCTCCTTTAGCAGCGCCTTCTCTTCTATGTGCCTATTAATTCTATCTTTTACGATGGTTTCCATCACTTTACCTGGGACACATGTGAAACTGACAGGTCGGTAATTTCCTGGATCACCCCTGGATCCTTTTTTGAAAATTGGTGTTACATTCGCTACCTTCCAGTCATCAGGCACAAAGCCTGATTTGAGGGAAAGATTATATATTTTGGCTAGGAGATCAGCAATTTCGTCTTTAAGTTCCCTGAGAACTCGTGGATGGATGCCATCTGGTCCTGGTGATTTGTTAGTGTTTAGCTTAACAAGACATGCAAGGACCTCCTCCCTGGTTATTTCTATCTGGCTTAATTCTTCGGTTTCCCTCCCTACGAAGATAGGCTCTGTTTTGGGCATGTGGTCTCTGTCTTCTTCAGTGAATACTGAAGCAAAGAATTCATTGAGTCTCTCTGCAATCTCTGTTTCCTCTTTAATAACCCCTTGCCTTCCATTGTCATCTAATGGTCCAATGGCCTTCCTAGTTGGGTTCTTACTTCTAATGTACTTAAAGAAGTCTTTGTTATTTCTCTGAGTATTTTTAGCTATACGCTCCTCAAAGTCTTGCTTTGCTTTCCTGATTGTTGCCTTGCATTTGTTCTGCCAGAATTTATGTTTTTGCCTGCTGTCCTCATTCGGACAAGCCTTCCATCTTCTAAATGAGCTTCTCTTGCTCTTGATCACTTCCCGAACAGCTCCTGTAAGCCACATCGGAGTCCTCTTGGACCTGGCAGTGCCCTTTTTCCTTTTGGGTATGCATTCCAATTGAGCCTCTGTTATTGTTTTTGTAAACAGCCTCCATGCCTCTTGGAGTGTTTGGACTCTCTCAATTTTCCCTTTCAGTTTCTTTTTTACTAGTTTCCTCATCTTTGGGAAATTTCCTTTTTGAAAATTTAAGGTCTCTGTGTTAGATTTTATCAGTGACTTGCGGTCTATGATCAAGTTAAACATAATTGAGTTGTGGTCACTGTTCCCTATTGGATCAGTCACATTAACATCTTGCACCAGATCCTGAGTATTACTCAGGATCAAGTCAAGGATTCTTGTACCTCTAGTTGGGTCTTCAACCATCTGTCCCAGGGAACAATCATTGAGCATATCTAGGAACTTTATCTCTTTATCATGTGCTGAACAACAGTTCACCCAGTCTATGTGAGGGTAATTGAAGTCCCCCATTATAACCAGGCTTCCCTTCCTGGATGCCTCCTTTACAACATTCTCCAACTGCCAGTCTCCCTCAAGAGTTTGGGTCGGAGGCCGATAGTATATGCCTACTGTTAGACCATCCTTGTGGCCTGGTACTCTTACCCACAGAGCTTCTAATGGTGACTCCAAATCACCTAGATATTCCAATTCATACGATTTTATCACTTCTTTGACATACAAGGCTACACCACCTCCCGTTTGCCCCTTCCTATCCTTCCTGTACAGTTTGTAGCCTGGGATAACTGTATCCCATTGGTTATCATCCGTCCACCAGGTTTCAGTGATACCAATAATATCAATATTTTTATCTATTGCTAAGTATTCCAGCTCCCCTATTTTGTTCCGGAGGCTTCTGGCATTTGTATACAAGCATTTATATATGCTTTTCTGACACAGTCTTTTGTGCCCAGTTGCATTGTTAGACTGCCTCTTGCATCCTTCTGCTAGAATGCTAGTGACTAGCTCCTTGCTCTGCTCAGTAATTTTTGCATCCTCCTCACTACTCAAGTACACACTTTCCTGAACCGGATGCTGCCCAGCTCCTGTCGGCTTTCCTCCAGTTATCAGTTTAAAAGCTGCTCTGCAGCCTTTTTGATGTTGAGTGCCAGCAATCTGGTCCCATCATGGTTTAAATGCAACCCATCCCTCCTGAACAGATTTGGCTTGTCCCAAAATGTTCTCCAGTTCCTGACAAATCTGAAGCCCTCCTCTCGACACCACCGCCTCATCCACGCATTGAGGCTTCTGAGCTCTGCCTGCCTGGTAGGTCCTGCGCGAGGGACAGGCAGCACTTCTGAAAATGCTACCTTGGAAGTCCGGGACTTCAATCTTCTTCCTAACAACCTGAATTTGGCTTCCAGGACAGACCGCTTGGCCTTCCCAACATCATTAGTACCAACGTGTACCATGACAACTGGCTCGTTCCCAGTTCTCTCTAACAATCTATCTAGATTTCTTGTGATGTCTGCAACTTTTGCACCTGGCAGGCAAGTCACCATACGGTTATCATGTGCATCACAAATCCATTTCTCTGTATTTCTAATTATTGAATCGCCTAGTACAAGGAGCCTCTCTCCTGCAATCTGTTCATCTACATGCACCTCATCAACCATATTAAGGGAGAGAACCTCAGTTTGTTCCTGTTGTTTATCTTCCTGGATCTCATCAAGTGTGATGAAGGAGAGATCATCAGGTGGAACCAGTTGTTCCTCTGTGTGTTCCTCATCAGGTGTGATAAGGGAAAGAGCCTCAAATTTATTCTGTAATTTCAGACTCTCAGAGTGATCCCCTACTCTTCTCCTCCTTTGAGTCACATTCCTCCAACCATCTCCCTCCTGAGTTAGTGAAGGGCCTTCTCCCTCAGAACTGTGCCCTGTCTCTTCTTTGTCCACCTCCCAGTCAGCATCGTAGCCACTTGAGCCACTGTAGTCCCGACTTATTTATTTATTGCATTTATATCCCGCCCATCTGGGATAATTCCCCTTTCTATTTGTGTTGTTCAATTTAATTTATACACAAGATATATATCGCTCTTTCCTTTCCTAAACCAGGTTGCTGAAATATTAAAAAAATAATAGTGGTGGTGGGGATACCAGAAATGGATTTATGTGTTTAATTGCTTTTGAGCTTCATCCTGATGTCACATTTGCTTTCCCAGAAAAATGTACGGCAGGAGTTCCCAACCTTTCAAAGCTTGGGGCTGGGTCATGTTCCCTCTTACAGCTTCGGGGGCCAGATGGCCATTTTGCCCTTCCACCATCACATGGTACTTCCTGGTGTGTTGGAAAGGGGGCCACATGAAATGGTGCTGCAGGCCGTGTCTGGCCCCTGGGCCGCAGGTTGAGAACCCCTGGTGTACGGGATCTCCCAAAAGTTGGGACTGGGAAATTATAGCTAAACTAACCTTTATTGATAAAATATTCATCGCAAAAATTTACAAAATATTTACAAAATAGTCTTTACGTGTTGGCCAAGTCTTTCATCTAATAAAGATGAAGTTCTCCCTTGCTTGAAAGCCAGTCATGTATCTATTTATCTACTTGCAACTTCTTCCTTTCAAACTGCTAGGTTGGCAGGATCTGGATCAGAGACGGGAGCTCATTCCGTCGTGCAGCACTTGGGTCTCGAATTGCTGGCCTGCCAACCTTCCAGTCATCAAGATCAGCATCTTAACCACTAATGCACCAGAGCCCCATCTCTTTCTCCCCACACCCTAACTCTTCTCCCCAACTCATGGTGAACACAGTCTAAGAACATATCTGTTGTTATGCAATTTAGCCTGCGTACGGCAACTTTGGGGAGACCCTGAAGATCCAGTGTCCTGCCATTCACACTCAATCCAGGCAACATAGCTAGCATGGTTTAGAAGAGTTCCTCACCACAGACACCGCGTTGTCATAGCATGTGATTTTCCGCACCTCCATATCTTGCATTTAGGTTGTTTTGGTTTGTGTCTGATCATTGGAAAGTGAAAACAGGCTTAATTTATATGTCTGATTGTAGAGGCAGCTCTCTCTTTAGAAATCCTGTTGCGGGAGGAGAACATATTATTTACAAGAAAATGCTCTCTCCTTAACATCTTCATGAGCAGCAATTTCTGACTTTGGCTAGAATGCCTCAGAATTAAGTCTACTCAGCTCCTTAGCGCATTGTTTAGGGTTGCTTTTCTTAAAGAAATGAGGCAAGAATTCAGACTTGAGACTTTCCAGCCTTTACCAGGAAAATCTGCATTCTTGCTTTCCTCTGCATGACGCAGCGACCAGGAACCTGAAGCCAACACGATGCTTCAGGGCACTGACCTACATAGATTTACTATACTGTATGCATAAGATGATCAGAAGCATCTTTTCTACAGGGAAGAGGGTGCCCCCATTGTGGGAAGCAGGTGATGCTTTCAAGGTGATGTTTTCAGTCTGTATTGAATTGATGTATATGGGGTTCTGTGTGAGTTTTGAGCTGGAAGCCCTTCACACCACTGGTTGTGGCCTTTTGATGCAGAAGAACTGGGCATACTCTGAAAATACTCCAAGAAAATCTCTCCTTTTGATATCGTACTGTGTTGCAGCCATGAAATAAAAAGGCGACTGATGCTTGGGAGACAAGCTATAGATGCTTGTAGAGACATCACCTTGCAAACAAAAATTCGCATAGTCAAAGCAATGGTATTCCCTAATGTAGGGTTGTGAGAGCTGGACTATTAGGAAAGCTGAGCGCAGAAGAATAGATGCCATTGAAATGTGGTGTTGGAGGAGAGTTTTGAGAGTCCCCTGGACAGCGAGTAGAACAAATAGGTCAATCTTAGAAGAAATCAACCTTAACTGCTCCTTAGAAGGTCAAATAGTAAAGATGAAGCTGAAATACTTTGGACATCAAATGAGAAGGGAGGATTCACTTGAGAAGGCCTTGATGCTGGGAAGGGTGGAGGGCAAAAGAAGAAGGGGGAGGCCAAGGATGAGATGGCTGGATGGCATTGTAGACACAATGGGCACAGAGCTGGGAGGGCTGAGGAGGATGGTGGAGGACAGAGCAGGTGCCTGGAGGACAATGGTCCATCCAGGATAGGGACCAGTCAATTCAATTCTAACTTATGGCAACCCTTTACAGGGCTCTCTTGGTAGAGAATGCACAGAATAAGTGATTCATCATTCCCATCTTTTTTAAAAAAAATAATAAAACAATTTAATCCATATTTATTAAAACATACTACTAAAAACAAAATAAAAATAACAACATTTCATGTATACATATATATTGAAACATTACATAATCAAATAAGTGTCCCCGATGACCAATGAGTTATTGTCAACCATCTGCTTGCTCTCATTATATAGCTTAATTTTCCATATTTGTCCCCTCTTTCCAGAAAGTTATATATTGTTCTCCTTTCGTTTTATTTAGGAAAATGCTCAACAAATTCACCCCATATTTCTTTAGAATCATCCCTTTTTACCAACCCTTTCTTTAACTATAATTTGCAAGTCAATCTTCATTTATTGCCATTTTCTTTAATTCTTTTTTTAAAAAAAATTAAATTTGATTAACTATTTCAACAATATACAAAACATAAAATATATAGAACATAAGTACAACAAATGATTACATTATAATTACAATATAATACCGTTACAAAAGTTTGTCATTTAATGCGATACTCCACAGCTCCCTGTACCATTCCTCAATTTTTGGAGAAGTCTCACATTTCCAATATCGAGCTATGCATTGCCTAGCACTTGATAACATAGTTATAAACAATTCCCTTTTATAACTATCAACATTTACTTTGTCTACATGAGACAGCAATGTTGTGGCTACATCCAATTTAATTTCTACATTCAATATTCTTCCAATTTCATATTCCACATTTGTCCAAAAAGGTTTCATTTTCTTACACCCCCCCACCACATGTGTTCATATGTTCCTGTAGCATCTTCACACCTCCAGCAAACTTTTGACTTTGTATTGTCCAAATGATGTAGCTGCACAGGGGTCAAATACCATTTCCACAATAGCTTATAATTATGCTCTTTAATTCTTACCGACATAGTCCTCATTATAACCCTTTCTTTAACTATAATTGGCAAGTCAATCTTCATTTATTGTCATTTTCTATAATTCTTTTCTACCACAGTCCTTCTTCTGGGACTATGCAGCTTGCCCATGGTTACACAAGCTGGCTCTTCTCCCAGGAGGCACAGAGGGTGGCCATTTTGTCCCAACAGCTTCAAAGGGACTGTCATTTTGTTTCTCAAATGCTCTTCTTAGAGGGAGGCTCATGAAATGGCACTGTGGGCCAGATCCGGCCCATGGGCCTTAGGTTGGGAACCCCTGATGTAGAGGATCTTCTACTGTTTCTGATCCTGAGCCAGTCTCATCCAGGGCCTCGGGAACTTTTTAAATGTAATTTAATTTAATTTTCGTGCTTATATACCGCCCAATCAGGCGAACCCGACTTAGGGCGGTTTACATGGCAGACAATAAATACAAAATACAGTAACGCAATATACAATGAATACAGTAAAAAAAATAGCCATCTCCAGAAGTACAATTACAATTACAATTTCCCTGAACTGGTCTTCCCGTCTGGTTGCTGCCCTTCCTAGTGGTCGCTTTATGTCAAGTGCTACCCACTCTGTGATAGCTTTCGTCCACCTGCCATCTCTGAAGCGGCGCGCATGCCCATCCCACCAATGCCTTGCAAACTCAGTCACTGTTGATGCTTGTTTTGAACCTGACTTTATACGCAGTTCTTCATTTGATATTCAACCAAAGCATCGTATGCTTTTTATAAATTAAGCCCCCATTTCTTTTAATTGTCTTCTTCCTTTTTTTTAATGTGGGTTTATGTGGGTTTTAAGAGGAATGGGGTAGGTGGGTGGGTATGTTGGGTTTTAATTGGTTTTAATTGGTTGTACTGTTTTATGTGTGTTTTAACTTGTTGTGAGCCACCCAGAGTCGGGTTTACCTAATTGGGCGGCATATAAATTTGAATATAAATAAATAAATGCGTAGCATCCTTCGCTCGATTGCTCTTTGTGTTACATCAGTTTTGGGGGTGTCAATAAAATACTGACCCAAATAGCAGAGTTCCTTCTTTGGAGCTTGGCACCAGGAAAGGCATCTAGTGTTGTAGAACCTCCATGGTGAAGAGCAGTCTATAGGCGAGCAGCAATTCTCAACAGAAAGTGGAACGGTTGCCTTGCAAGTGTTGTTTGTTGTTGTTCAGTCGCACAGTCGGTTCCGACTCTTTGCGACCCCATGGACCATCGCTCTCCAGGCACCCCTGTCCTCCACCATCCTCCTTAGTCCGCACAGCCCCATTCCCAATGTATCTACAATGCCATCTAGCCATCTCATCTTTGGCCGCCCCCTTCTTCTTTTGCCCTCCACCTTCCCCAGCATCAAGGCCTTCTCAAGTGAATCCTCTCTTCTCATTTGATGTCCATCATTTTATGTCCTTCCGGAAAGCTTTTTAGGTTGGCCATTGTGGGAAACAGGAAGCTGACTCGGAAGGATGTTGTTCTGATCTTTGCACGCACATGTGCGCACGCATGTGTGTGTCTTAGATTCTCTGTTTTGCATGGGGTCTTTTTTTAAAGATCTGAAGAAGCAGAGCTTCCAAAAACCGCCTGAGCCGACGTAAATAAACCAAAAAGAGAAACTCAACTCCCACCCAAGAAGGAAAATCCTTTAACGGACTTCTTCTTCTTCTTCCTTTGACATAATCACAGCTGATAGGTTTCCGGTGCAATCAGCTGTAATTTGCAACGATAAACAGCATTTGCTGCCGGAATTTATGTGGGATGGAGGTAAACAAAGGGCATTAAAAGAGCGGAGACCCCAGTCCGGTTGGAAGGACAGTAAGGCAAGATTGCTCGGGGAAGGCTAGTCTCAATTGGTAACCTAAAACTCCCTGTTTTTCCTTCCCCAACAGCTGTCATTTCACCTCTGCTTTGAAACTGGACGCCCCGAAAATGAGGAAGCTCTTGGATTTCTGTTTGGTCGTCAGCCTTCTCGCAGTAAGTAACATAACTCTTGGATAAGAAAATGAGAAGCCTCCACTATTTCTTGATTCTGCCTTGCTGTTTCCACAGACTGGATTTTTTTGTAATTTTATTTCGGAATACGGTGCCTTGAATGCAACCCAAGCGTAGCCACTTATCTACTACGTGTTGGCTGAGATAGTCTAGGACAGTGATGGACAACCTTGGCACTCCAGATGTTCTTGGACTTCAATTCCCAGAAGCCCAAGCACCCTGTGAATCCTTTCAAATGGGTTTACTACAATTCATCTGGCCCACCCTGCCCTCGTCGCTCCCAGAAGCGGAAGTAAAACGCGCCTGGACGGTTAAGGCTCTTCCAGGTTAACCCTTCCTCCGTATGGGCATGTTTTACTTCCGCTTCCGGGAGCGACGAGGGCAGGGTGGGCCGGATGAATCGCAGTAAACCCATTTGTGTGGATTCACAGCGACTTCTAGGAATTGTAGTTCAAGAACATCTGGAGTGCCAAGGTTCGCCATCGCGGGTCTAGGGCACTGATGGCAAACCTTAGCACTCCAGCTGTTCTTGAACTACAATTCCTAGAAGTCGCTGTGAATCCACACGAATGGGTTTACAGTAAATCCATTTGTGTGGATTCACAGGGACTCAGGCTTCTGGGAATTGAAGTCCAAGAACAGCTGGAGTGCCAAGCTTCGCCATCACTGTTCTGGGTGTTGAAATGTTTGAAGTGGTAACTGTGTTAGTCTGTGCAAACATATCAGAGAGGAATCAAATCAAAACAACAACAAATCAAAACAACAATGAAAAAGATGAAAAATGTTGTGGCACCTTAAAGACTAACTCTTGTATTTAAATATGAGCTTCCGTGGAGCAATTCGACTTCGTTTTTTGGTATTTTGTTTTGTTTACGCTCTGATATTCTAGGGGTTGTGTGTTTTTTTAAAAGTAACTTCTCCTCTCTAGTTGTTTCTGAAGAACCATATTCTTCTGTCTTGGGTTTTCATATCCTCAGTGGAGGCTCTTGTCTCCATCCTGCTACTCCTGAGAGTAGAGCCAAGGACTCCAGGCAGGTCTACAACAGGGAGCAGGGAAACAGAGGGACCAGGGTCAATGACCGGGTTCCCCTGCTACTTAACAAGTAAAAAGGTTGAGATCTCCCTTTCTTGAAAGCCAGTTGTATCCGACTCTAGGGTTCAGTGCTTATCTTCGTTTACACCTAAAAAGCTAGCATTTTCTTCATCTGCGGACATTTTCATGGTTATGTGGCAGGCATGACTAGGCACATGACTAGAGCACACAGAATGCTGTTACCTTTTCTGCCAAAGCAGTACCGATTTATCTACTTGCAATTTATTTAGGTTTGCAGGAGCTGGGACAGACGACGGGCGCTCACTTCATCGTGCAGCACTCGGGTCTTGAACTGCTGACCTCCAGATTAAAATACTTTTTTACAAACAATATCAAATTCAACATGATATACAATGGTACCTCGAGTTACAAATGGTTCGAGTTCCAAAATTTTCACAATAACGAATGAAAATAAATTGAAAATAATGGCTCGAGTTGCGATTTTTTTTTCCAGGACAGATTAATTGGTTTTCAATGCATTCCTATGGAAAACCGGGTTTCAAGTTATGAATTTTTATTTTTAGTGCATTCCTATGGGAAATTCTAGTTACAAATTTTTCATAACATGAAAAATGCCTTGGAAACCATAGCTGTCAAGTATCCCTTATTGGCTGGGAAAACCCCTTATTTTACCCTCTTTCCCGCCACCATCCCTTATTAATTAGACTGCAATGCCCTATTGCCACCACTGGAGGGCAGCACAGGATAAGCATAGCTGTCAAGTATCCCTTATCGGCCGGGGAAACCCCTTATTTTACCCTCTTCCCTGCTGTTATCTCTTATTAATTAGATTGCAATGCCCTACTGCCGCCATTGGAGGGCAGCACAGGATAAGCATAGCTGTCAAGTATCCCTTATTGTCTGGGAAAACCCCTTATTTTACCCTCTTCCCTGCCATCATCCCTTATTAATTAGACTGCAATGCCCTATTGCCGCCATTGGAGGGCAGCACAGGATAAGCATAGCTGTCAAGTATCCCTTATTGGTCGGGAAAACTCCTTATTTTACCCTCTTTCCCACCGTCATCCCGTATTAATTAGACTGCAATGCCCTATTGCCGCCATTGGAGGGCAGCACAGGATAAGCATAGCTGTCAAGTATCCCGTATTTGCCAGGAAATTTCCCTTATTTCCAAATCCAAAACTTGACAGGTATGCTTGAAACGCATTAAATTTGCAACTCGAGTTACCACTGTAATACAGAAAACCAATAGACAGTAAAGCAAACAGAATAAATTATAGACCAAAAGCAATAAACAATCAAAATAACCCCAAATCAACCCACACTGGCAATGATGAAATATCCAGTGGAGTTCTCAACCTTTTAAAGCCTCCGATGGCTTCGGGGGCGGACAGCCATTTTGCCCTTCCTCCACCACACGGCACTTCCTGGTGTGGTGGAGGCGGTGGAGGCCCACACGAAATGGCACCACTGGCTGCATTCGGCCCACGGGCCGCAGGTTGAGAATCCTTGAGTTAATTGAACCTATTGTTCTGCAATTGGAAGGATCTCTTTAAAAGCCTCTTTAAATAGAAATGGTTTCAGTTTTCTAAAAATATAGACAAAGAGGGAACCTGGCCATGTGGTGGATGAAAACCCAAAGCCACTGGGGGTTGAGGAGGGCAAACAAAGATCGAAAACAAGAACAAAGCCACATTCTGGCGACAGCTAAAGAGTAAAACCCTGGCTTTTTCTTCAACTGTGTGCGGATTGTGGCATGGTTGCCAAGGAGCCAAGGGAGCAGGGATGATGATGCTGTCCGCTGCTGATCATTAAAATGCCCCAGTCCTCTGAGACCATGAGCGCCACGTGGCACCAACTGGCCTCAAGCGGAGACTCCTTTGCCAAATCAATCCCATGCGCAGCGATGGATCCACAACGATGCTCCACCGCAGGGGACGGCTTTCAGCTTTCAGCCCCATCAAATTAAGACGTCGTCTTCTTGTGGTTCTTTCGCTTGCCCATTCCTGGCATACAAACGCTGCTTGGCAAAGAGTCTGGTCAGATCAAACCCAGATGGTCACCTTGGACGAACCCCGCGGCCGAAGGAGAGAGAGAGAGAGCGTCCGAGGAGTTCAGCAGCACAAGGGCTTTTGCACCGAACCGTCGCTTAGGCAGGGCTTGGCAAACAGAGGTTTCCTCTCACCCTCCTTCCCAAAATAAACCCCTGACTAAGGAGGCCACGTGGTGGATGAAAACCCTAAGCCACGGATGGGGAGGGGGTGGTTTTAAGGGAGGCAAACAAAGCTATAATGGCAGGTCACGCTGTAGCTGTAAATAGTGCCTAGCGTGCCACATGGGCTAGAAAGCCGCACTTGGATGGTCATCCTTGAATCTATAAATTGAAAGGCAGCTCTGTCCAGGGCAACCGAGACAGCGCTTGCCAAAACAAATAGACTCCCTGGGTCAAAAGGTGGCTCGCGGCATTTGGGTTTAGCATGACCTGAATCTACCTCTCGTGGGCTAAGACCGCAATGGCAAACCTTGGCACTCCAGATGTTCTTGGACTTAAGCCCAAGCCCCCATGAATCCGCACGAAGGGGTTTACTGCGATTCATCCGGCTCGCGCCGTCCTCGTCGCTCCCGGAAGCGGAAGTAAAACGCGCCCGCATGGGCGCGTTTTACTTCCGCTTCCGGGAGCGATGAGGACGGCGCGAGCCGGATGAATCGCAGTAAACCCCTTCCACGGGGGCTTGGGCTTTTGGGAATGGAAGTCCAAGAACATCTGGGGTGCCAAGGTTCGCCATCACAGGGCTAAGAGATTCAGTAGTCGGTGTTATCATCCAATGCTCATACATGAACGCAAAAGGCATTAGCTTATAGCTATTGGGGGGTACCAATGCAGAAGTAGAAGGTGATACCTTTTCTGGATCACTAAATGAAAAAAATCATTACGAGCGTTAGTGATTCACGATCACTTCTTCAGGCACGCTTTCAAATGTTCATGTCATGATTGTCAGCTCGTAATGATTTTTTTATTTATTTAGTGATCCAGAAAAGGGATCACCTACTTGTGCATATGTTTTATACATGGATCACACGGCTGACTTTGTTTATTGGGGGAAAAGTTACAGTCAACCCGGATACTGCTGCAAACATCTCTCCCATATCATATTCAAGAAATTCATTTATAGATTGTTGCAGGAGGAGAAAGAGCAGTAAATATAGACGTCTTTAGTGCTAGTGTTGATGCAGGTAGGACTTTGGGTGCCTTGGTGGTTCAGTTGCTGAGCTTGAAATGTGGCAGGTCAGCAGATCGAGACCCGAGTGCTGCACAATGGAGTGAGTGCCTGTCGTCTGTCCCAGCCTCCTGCCAACCTAGCAGTTCGAAAGCAAGAAATGGCAAGTAGATAAATAGGTGCCACTTTAGCAGGAATGGTAATAGCGTTCTGTGCATTCCGGTTTCGAGTCGTGCCTGCCATGTGAACACAGAAACATCTACAGTCACAGATGTAAATGAAGATGAGCACTGACCCCTAGAGTTGGATACGACTGACTTTCGAGCAAGAGAGATCTTAACCTTTACCAGGGCCATGAGCTTTAACTGGAAACAGGGGTGGGGGGTGGGGGATGGAGATGACTCAAAAGAATGAAGAAGGAAGCCTAAGATTATGGGATGGCATGCAAGCCCTGGAAGAAGCAAAATGAATGAAACATAACTCGGGCTGTCTACTTGCCCATCCTTCCCCCCCAACATAATAATTTCTGATTATTGGCTTTGTACTTGACACACACAGTCACACTCTCTCACACACACACCCATTCCAACAGAAGCAAAGCATCTGCAGAAATGGTGGTTTAAAGTTGGATTGTTTTCATTAACCCAATGTAAGTTTAACTGTCTTGTCCAGGATTGGGCAACACTGGAAGCTATGTTTGGTCTAAGTTGGAAACAAGATCTTCTTCAGAGATGAAGAACACACACACACACACACACAACACCCTGGTTCTCCCTTTCCAGGTCTTCTGCTGGCGTGACACGTGGGCACAGTTGTGTGGACCCCAGGAGTACTGGAGCCCTGAAGGACGTTGCGCCCCTTGCAAAGGCTGCCCGCCAGGAATGGAACCCGACCGGGTAAGCTGAATTTCCCAGCGCTCTCGCTCTGGATGCCGCTTTTCCGTCAGCGTGCCTTTCAAAGACTTTCTCCTTTTGCGACCCCTTTCTGATTTGGCTCAGCTGTGTGTCAGCTTCCGAAGGCAGCCTTATAGATTATAGGGCCATGATGGCGAAGCTTGGCACTCCAGCTGTTCTTGGACTTCAATTCCCAGAAGCCCAAGCCCCCGTGAATCCACACAAATGGGTTTGCTGCGATTCATCCGGCCCACGCCGTCCTCAACTCTACTGGAAGTGGAAATAAAACACGCCCGGACGGTTAAGGCTCTCAGGTTAACCCTTCCTCGGTATGGGCGCAACGAGAGCAGCACAGGGCAAATGAATCGCAGTAAACCCATCCGTGTGGATTCATGGGGGCTTCTGGGAATTGAAGTCCAAGAACATCTGGAGTGCTAAGCTTTGCCATCACTGCTATCAGGCATCTGGCACAGGGAGCCCCACAATTGCACCTCTGACCATTTGCCCTTGGAATGTGTGCAAAGATCCCCGTGAGTTGTCCTTTGTGACTTGGAGGGGTGGGGGAGAGCCCGCAAGTACCTGGGAACTACACACCTCATTGCATGCTTAGGTGCAGAAGGATCACCGTAGGAAGGATGTAACTGAAAAACCCTTCTGCCCAGACCGGATGTGTAATGGCATCTTTTCTTTAATTTCCCCCCATAGAAATGTGGTTATGGGGCAGGACGGGGCGTGATTTGCAAGCCGTGTTCGGCCGATTCCTTCTCTGCCAGTTCTGGGCTGGAACTCTGCTCAGCGCATACCCACTGTGAGGGCAAGAAGAGGGTCCGCGCCAGTCCCGGGACAGCCATCGCGGATGCCTTGTGTGGGGACTGCATGCCAGGGTAACACGGGTCATGTTTTTTGGTTGTTGTTTTTGGCTTCACTGTCTGTTCTCTTACAGGGCAGACGTACCTGCAAGAAAGCCTCCTTGCGCTCAGAGCCATAACACGTTTATTTCTAATTTTAGTTCATTTCATTTCATTTCCAGAAGTGGGACTCCCAGGGTGCCTTACGAGGCATTTAAATATTTTTTTTTTTTTACAAATTGGAGCATAATAAAATTACAAAAGGTTTAAAGGCAATTAAACTCATTCTAGTCTTGAAAAGCAGTTACAACTAAGACACTTGAAACATCTTCCCCGCTGTAAATGGAGCATTAGGCAGGATTCGGCTGAAACGCCAGGACTGCTCTTAAGCGCTTAATCCTGGCAGCATGGAGAAAATGCTCTTTGCCAAGGGAGTCTCTTGCTTCATTTATCAGGTGGGTAGGTAGGTAGGCAGGTAGGCAGGCAGGCAGGCCTCTCTCTCCCTCTTCCTTATTCAGTAAAAATAGAGTATCTATCTATCTATCTATCTATCTATCTATCTATCTATCTATCTATCTATCTATCTATCTATCTATCTATCTATTATGGGCTGTGGTGGCTCAGTGGTTAAGAAGCTTGCCATGTTAGCTGGAAGGCTGGCAAATTGGCAGTTTGTGACCCGGGTACTGCATGACGGATTGAGCACCTGTCTCTATCCCAGCTCATGGGGACATGAAAGGAGCCTCATTTGGGCATTCCCTGAGCCTTCTTCAACAAAAATCCTTTCAACCCAGAATATCTGACACAAAATTCTTATCTTTCTGTCTGTCTGTCTGTCTGTCTATCTACAGTGTCTGTCTGTCTGTCTATCTATCTATCTATCTATCTATCTGTCTGTCTGTCTGTCTGTCTGTTTGTCTGTCTGTCTGTCTGTCTGTCCGTCCGTCCGTCCGTCCGTCCGTCCGTCCGTCCGTCCGTCCGTCCGTCCGTCTGTCCGTCCGTCCGTCCGTCCGTCCGTCCGTCCGTCCGTCCGTCTGTCTATCTACAGTGTGTCCGTCTGTCTGTCTGTCTGTCTGTCTGTCTGTCTGTCTGTCTATCTATCTATCCATCCACACACCTGGCTACCTTTCTCCTAAAAAAAGACGCAAGGTACGGTCTGCCTATCTATTTAACTAGCAGCAGAATGCCAGGCATGTTTGGATTTGCTCTAGGAGTCATCTCTGACTATTTTGCATGTAGGCACTTTATCTCCTCTCCTTTGTTTTATAACAATTCTTGCTGCTGGTTTGGTAGAAGCCATGGCTTCTCATTTGCTTCGTGCAATACTGATGTGTTTACTGTCAGCAAAGAGTAGCGCACAGATTTTGTCCTTATCCCGGACTCTTTGGTTCTCTGATCCAATTTGTTAGGCTGGGAAGGGGGGTTCTCCAGACAGGTTTCTGCCTGCAAACTAGCATGTAAAGCAGCAGGTTTGGCGCGTTCTGCAACCTCTGCGCACCAGGAAGAGCCAGAATCTCGGCTTCTCGAAAGGAAATCCGTGGGGAAGAAGAAGTAGGTGGGTGGGTTGCTCTGAGTCACCGGCAACTTTTGGCTGAACCCAGCCCGGCCTCTGCATGCCAGGCCAGGCGGAAGCGAAAGGCGCTGCGTTCCCCTGACTGAGTCATATTCCGCTCCGTCCAGGGTAACCGACTCAAGAACAGCCAAGCCTGACTAATCCAGATTCCCCAGGTTTTGAGGCAGGATGGGACCGTTCCCCTACTGCCTGAACTCTCTGTTTATGCCCCAAGGTGTGTTTCCCCCCCCCCCCCAGTTCCTGCCTTCTTGTATGACAGGCAGCCACATCTGGGACAGAACATGGCTACCCTTTAGGACTGGATCTCCCAGTCATCATCTGCAGATGTTTCTTTAAAAAAGCAGTCACAGGCAAAATCAAGAAAAGCCCGACAGCTGCAGAAAACATGTTTGTCAAAGAAGGGGGATGAAGAGGTTGGACTTTCCATGGAGGGTTGTGTAAGGTTTGCCAACTTCCAGCAGCTAACTGTGGCTAATTGATGGGGCACTGGGTCACCTCTGAGTTGTGCAGCTGGGTATGTGAGCTGGCACATGACGGAGACACACCCTGGCACCTTATCAATTAGGAACAAATAATCTACGGCAGGTTACGCAAACCTGACGTAAACATCAGTAGGACCGTGGTCTGAATACTGTAGTTCAGGGGTGCCCAAACGTTTCAGGCCGTGGGCCAGTCACGTGGTTCAGCGGGCCGGTCATGTGGTTTCTCCCACCAGAAGTGGAAGTAAAATGTGCATTGCAATCTGCTTAAGCCAGGGATGCCCAAACTATGGCCCACGGGCTCGATCCGGCCCCCAACACCAATTCATCTGGCCCACACCACCCTTGTGGACGTAAAATGCACCCTAACCCTAACTGTATGGGAGCATTTTACTTCCGCTTCTAGGAGCAGCAAGGGCAGTGCGGGCCAGATGAATTCGCTGTCGGGGGCTGGATCCAGCCCCCGGGCTGTAGTTTGGGCACCTCTGCTGTAGCTCATTAAGGAATTAGCGTATTTGCCAAGGTATAAGACACACTCCCCCCCTTAAAATGCACCAGAAAATTGGAGTGCATCTTATACTCCAATGCGTCTTATACACCAGCAAATATGGGAAACGTCTTATGATTGCATAACTCAGCATTGGAGACCTGGTTGGCACTCCAGATGGCTTGGGCTTCCACTCCCAGAATCCCCAGCCAGCATCACCAGTAGCAAGAAACTGTGGCAGTAGTAATTGGTCACAATTACAACCAGTTGTAGGGACGTGGTGGTTTAGTGGTTAAAGACATGGAACTTGAGGACGAGAAGGTTGGCAGGTCAGCAGTTTGAGACCCGAGTGCTACACAGCAGAATGAGCTCCAGCCGTCTGTCCCAGCTCCTGCCAACCTAGCACTTCAAAAACAAGAAAATGCAAGTAGATAAATGGGTACTGCTTTGGCAGGAAAGGTAACACCATTCTATGTGCTTCAGTGTCTAGTCATGCCTGCCACATGACCGTAGAATTGTCTGCAGACACAGACAGCACTGGCTCTTTGGCTGTAAACAGAGATGTGTCTGACACAACTGGCTTTCAATGAAGGGAGGCCTTTACCTTGCAGCCAGTTATGTGCCATGCAGAGAGACGTAGAAGGCCCTGCTTGGTTTTTTTAAGGTCCTTAGAAAAATTCAGAGAGGGAGAAGAAGATGATTATAACTATGGCCAGTATCCTACTCAATATGTCCACCAGCACAATGGCAGTGAGATCACCAGCAGTGGCAGATTGTGGCTAACTAGAGAGTTCCTCCTTTGATTTCAATTTGTGTGCGACTTTGTCTCATTGCATGTGAGTAGTGTGGAATCCAGAACCGAAGCAGAGACTCTTTAATTAGAGGCAGTCTGCTGCTGCTGCTGATGATGATGATGGCCCTCTCATTGCTCCAGTGGAGTTATGCAACAAGATAGCAGCCATGATTTTTTCCTCTAAGACCGTGATGGCGAACCTTGGCACTCCAGCTGTTCTTGGACTTCAATTCCCAGAAGCCCAAGCCCCCGTATGGGCGTGTTTTACTTCTGTTTCTGGGAGCGACGAGGGCGGCGTGGGCTGGATTCAGGGGCTTGGTCTTCTGGGAATTGAAGGCCAAGAACAGCTGGAGTGCCAAGGTTCACTATCACCGCTCTAGGATCTGGGAGAGTATTTCTGTGCATCTCAGTTCTTAGAAAACAGGGAGGTTGGTGCTATCCTGGTCTCCCTGTCCTCGTCGTGAGCTTTTAAGAGGCCACCAGGTTGGCCACGATGGGAAAGAAGAAGAGGCAGGACCAGATGAGAAGCTCCAGTGGCTTAGTGGGTAAGACGCTGAACTTGACGACTGGAAAGTTGGTGGGTCAGCAGTTCGAGACCCGAGTACTGCACAACGGAGTGAGCTCCTGCCCAACCTAGCAGTCTGAAAGCAAGAAATTGCAAATAGATAAATAGGTACCGCTTCACTTGGAAGGTAACAGTGTTCTGTGCACTCCGGTGTCTAGTCATGCCTGCCACATGTCCACAGAATTGTCTGCAGATGCAGACAGCGCTGGCTCTTCAGCTATGAAGCAGAGATGAGCACTGAACCCTAGAGTCGGATACGACTGGCTTTCAAGCAAGTGCGGCCTTTACTTTACCTTTACTTAAGGACAAACAAGCCAATGGTTTTGGGTCACTTGCTGTGTTGGTTAAGATAGCACTCTTGCTTTTGGGACATTCAGGGTCTCATGACAATGCGTGGAAGAAATACATGGATATAATTTGAGAGTTGGTTGTTCAATTAAAATTATCATGACTGCAGCCATAAGGGAACATCAGAAAAGCCAATATTCCAAAGCAGTACAGAATGTAAGACTTATTAATAGCCATTCTTCTAATTATGCATAATTGGGGTGTGTGTGTGTGGGGGGGGGGGGGGGGTGCAGTACAAACCGTTCCACTGACGGTTACATGCATTTAGCAAGATGTGTGGTTCCCTTATCTTGGCTCTCCAAAGACCTTCATCTTTCCTAATTTTCTATCTCTCCCTATCTCTCTCTTTCTCAATATAATTTTACATTTCACATATTTTACAGTTACTTCTGGTTTTGATTTCTCTTCCTTTTCTGTGTGGCCTTTTCTTATCGTGGGAAATGTCAGAGCCCAGAAAAGCTGCTTTTTGGGGGGAGTGAATGATAATTCCCAGAATTCTTCATTGCTGTCTATAGCAGGGGTTCCCAACCTAAGACCCGTGGGCTGGATCTGGCCCCCGGACCCCCAGTGCCCCTCCAAGGGCAATTGAGAAACAAAATGCCTGCCCCTTTGAAGCTGTTGGGACAAAATGGCCGCCGCCACTCCATCGTGCAGGCAGGGCAAAATGGCCATCCGGCCCTTAAAGCTGACTGAGAGAGCGTGACCCGGCCCCCAGCTTGAAAAGGTTGGGAACCCCTGATCTAGAGGAATTCAGGGACAAAGCCAAAAAGCAAAGCAATCACACTTATAGTGCTTAACGGGTGGTTCATAAGT
Source organism: Bradypodion ventrale (assembly GCA_035047345.1). Lineage (NCBI taxonomy): Eukaryota > Metazoa > Chordata > Lepidosauria > Squamata > Chamaeleonidae > Bradypodion > Bradypodion ventrale. The sequence continues at coordinate 370,854,608 of JAWDJE010000003.1, forward strand.
TAATTAGAATTTTGCCCCCAACATGCTGGGTACTCATTTTACTGATCTTGGAAGGATGGAAGCCTAAGTCAACTTTGAGCCCTGGTCAGAACTTTCCAAGCTCTAGAGAAGGGTGAATATATTTAAAGTAGGTTAAGACTCGTTGTACACAGGGGCTTAGTATGTTATCTATATGTGGAAACACCAGCAGTTGCACCTTTATCTGATGCAAAGCAGTTGTGAAATCTTCAAGAGAAGAGGGTGGCTGTCAAGCAAAAGCAGACATATCCTTGGCCCGTGATGGCGAACCTTGGCACTCCAGATGTTCTTGGATTTCAATTCCCAGAAGCCCAAGTCCCCGTGAATCCACACAAATGGGTTTGCTGCGATTCATCTGGCCCGCGCCACCCTCGTCGCTCCAGGAAGGGGAAGTAAAACGCGCCCATGGGCGCGTTTCACTTCCGCTTCCGAGAGCGACGAGGGCGGCGCGGGCAGGATGAATCGCAGCAAACCCATTCGTGTGTAGATTCACGGGGGCTTGGGCTTCTGGGAACTGAAATCCAAGAACATCTGGAGTGCAAAGGGCCTAGGCAGTTTTAATTCAAAGTATAACTTTTTTTCCCTGAGCCATGGTAGGGATATATAGTCTGGATGGGATGGGATAGGGCGGCTTCTGTTGGCTTCTTGGAGAGTCAGCCTAATATTCTCTCTTCTACTCCCATCCCAGATATTACAGCACCGAAGGTGAAACAGACCCTGAAACCATCTGCCTGCCTTGTTCGTCCGCCCACAAAGGTGTGCCAGGATGTCCAGGTGAGGTGAATGGGCAACATGGAGGCGGGGGGGGGGGGCAAAGGGGAGAGGGATGTTTCTTATTTCCACGTCATTCTAGCAGAAGGACAGGGAACTGGCTTGCAACTAGAGTTGCCATAATTCTCTCCCACAAAAACCAGGACAGAGATATACTTGACAAAAATGGGCAGGTTATCTACAAAATAGCCTTTCTTTTAAAATATATATCTATATATATATAATGACAGTTATAAAACACTCACATTAAATATATCAATACATAAATGAATTTATTTACAACAGTTAATTCTTAGCATAAGATGATCCGTTGTACTTCTGAGACGTCGTGTCATGGTCAACTCTTAACGTCCTCAGTTCCAGGAAACACAGTGGTCACACTTATCAGGCAGTGGTGTGAGGCGAGGACATTAAGATTTGTCTCCAGGTATACTCCAACTCCAATGTGGCAGGAAAACGCTCGTTTGATGGCGAGAATTTGCATTTATTTTAATGGTGTGTTATAATACACAATCAGTAAGATTTTATTAAAGTCTGGGACTTTAACATGATTTTTATTGAACTGGCTAGGACAATTTTTCCGACCTTGAATCCGGGACAATCCTGGTTTTCCAGGACATATGGCACCCACCGGTGTGGTACCTATTTATCTACATGCAATGCCTTGCTTTTGAACCGCTAGGTTGGCAGGACCTGGGACAGAGATGGGAGCTCACTCCGTTGTGCAGCACTCAGTCAAGTTCAGCATCTTAACTACTAAGCCACTGCAGTCCCCACAAAATGTACCCAAGAAGCCAAAGCAATTGTATCAGGGTTGGATCTAATCCTGCTCGCTTCTGAATTCTCTCCTTCCCTCCCTCTTTATTGTCCATTTGTGGATATGATACACACTGGGCGGCTGAACTTGACAACCTGTGCAGATTCATCCTAAACCAGCATCACATCATCTGTGATTGGGGGTGGGTGGTGGGTGGGATGGAATGGGATTTGGGTCGCTTAGGCGAAAAAGGCAGTTATATAAATCCAATAAATAAATAAATAAAATTTCAGTGAATCATTGCAGCTCCTTCCTGCTCAGTTGCAAGGAGGTTGTTTTTTCCATAGCTGTCAGCAGGTACGCTGTCTTGTGATTTCATGGGTGGGGCTGAGAGACTAAGGCAGCGGCGGCGAACCTTTTAGAGACGGAGTGCCCAAACTGCAAAACCCAAACCTACTTATTTATCATAAAGTGCCAACTGCAAAACCCAAACCCATTGGGCTGCTGAGCAGAAGGACAGAACAAACTCTGTTTTGGGGCAACTGCATAGGTGCCCATAGAGAGGGCTCCGAGTGCTACCTCTGGCACACATGCTATAGGTTCACCATCACTGGACTAAGGTGAGGTGCTTCGGCTTTACCCATCCTAGGTGTTCTTCCTGTGCAAAAAGCAAAAGCAAAGCAATCTTTACCTATAAAATGGTGGATGGGCCGTGCGTGTCCGGCATGTGTGGCCACACCTGTCCCAACCAGCCCACACTTACCTTTTGACCCTGCGAGCATCGCCACAAGGGTCCGGAAGCCGAGAGTGGGGCCAACGCCCCATGAACCTGAACAAAAAAAACTACTCTTCCCAGCATCCTCCGCGCCACGCAACCCCTCAGCCAATCAGGCTGAAGGGCGCGAGCGTGGAGGAGGCAGGGCAGCCAGCGTGCGCTTTTTAAAAAGGCCGATGCGTGAACCACTTCCCTCCGGGAGACGAAGGCTGAGAACGGCGCTCCGTTCGTCTCCTGGAGGGAAGTCATCGCCTTAGGCCCTCGCCCACTGAGGAAAATGAACCGCTTCCCTCCGGGAGAAGGCGCCAGGCAGGGATCCGCCAGGGTAGGCTCCTCCCCTGGTGGATTACTGCCTCTCACCCTAGACATTCTCCCTCCGTTGTTTCGAGGGCTCTTTTCGAAACAGTGGAAGGAGAATGGTAAGGGTGAGAGTCTGAAATCCGTCATAGGAGAAGTCTACCCTGGTGAATCCCTACCTGTCGTCCTTGCCGTGTCTTTGGCTGAATAAAAATATCCCAAAACAAAACAAAACCCAAAACCTGCAAGGCCGGGCAGAAAATGCTAGTCACACTTATATACACTTCTCCATTGCACTTAGTGCATTCTCTGAGCAGTTCTCAAGTTAATTAGCATTTTGCCCCCAAACATGCTGGGTACTCATTTTAATGATCTCAGAAGGATGGAAGAAGCCGAATCAACCTTGAGCCCTGGTCAGGATCAGACTCACAGCCTTTTGGTTTAACCACTGTGCCACCTGGTGCAGTGGATTGCACCTCCCATTCTCCCAGCCAGCACAGTCTTGGGGATGATGGGAGTTGCAGTTTAATGAATCAGAAAGAGGCCTCGGTTAGGGAAAGAAAAGGCCAGGGCTAGGAATCAGTGCTTCTTCTTCTTCCCTGCCTGGCATCCAAAGCAGCTTCTAGTCACATAGCCAAGTCTGTACGCAAACACAGAAAGAACCTCTCATGTTTTGGATCCAGTACCTCCAACATATGAGGGTGGCTTAGTGGTTAAGATCCTGAGCTTGGTGGCTGGAAGTTCGGCAGGGCAGCCGTTCAAGACCTGAGTGCTGCATGTCAGGGTGAGCTCCCGACAACAACTGTCCCAGCTCCTGCCAACCTAGAAGTTTGAAAGCAAGAAATTGCAAGTAGATAAGCAGATATTGCTACAATGGGAAAGGTAACAGCATTCCATGCACTCTGGTATCTAGCCATGCCTGCCACATGATCACGGAAACATCTGCAACACTGTCTCTTTTGGCTGTAGAACGAGATCAGCACCAAACCCTAGAGTTGGATACCACTGGCTTTTGTGCAAGGGAGACCTTGACCTTTAACCTCCAACATATCAGCCTTCTTTTTACAAAAATCATGTCTGCACTAGAAAAGAACAGGCAGCTCCAGAAGTGGTTGGTATGACAGTCCCTGTATGTTCAGATCCTCTAGACCAGTGTTTTGCAACCTTTGGTTCGTGGACTTCAATTCCCCAAAGCACCGATCAGCCCATGTACTGATTTAGCCTTCTGGGAATTGAAGTTCACCAGTGGGGTGTGGGCCCCACATTGGGAACCACTGCTCTGGATCTACAGCGCTTCTATAGATCTGCTGCCTGAATGCTTAAAATCCTACTGGTTAGCCACATTTTCGTGTTTGTCTAATTCAGGGCTGCCCAAACTATGGCCCCATGGGCCGGATTTGGCCCCTGACACTACTGTGCCATTTACGGCTGTTGTAAAAACAACCTCTTCTGCCTCCAAGGTTGTTGCTGTGGGCCAGATGGTTTGCTGCCTTGGGCTGGTGGGCCATAGGTTGTGAACCCCTGTTTTGGACTAACGCTTCCATATTCCCCCAGTCAGAAAGCATGCTCCCCCCTTCTTCCATTCATATTAAACAGCTGGATTACTTTTTAATTGATTTAGTGTCACTTTCTGATTAATTTGTTGATGCATAAATTAACATTTAGGTCTGTTCCACTGCTGTCAAACACAGGAATTTTGTTTTTGTTTTGTTTTTATGCTGCGAGCAAACTAGTTATAAAGGCAATGGGATTCTGATATTTTGGACCAATGGTTGACAAACTTGGGTCTTGCAGATGTTTTGGACTTCTGCTCCTGGAAATTTTAGCCACCATGGCCAAGGAAGATATCAGTACCAATTACACTTATATACCATCCATAGTGCTTAGTGCACTCTCTGGGTGATTGAGAAAGTAGTTAACATTTTGCTCCCAACGGGCTGGTGACATATTCAACCTTGATACCCATCAGGATTGAACTCACAATGTTTTGGCTGTTCTGAAGCTTTGAGGGAATGGGAAGTAAAATGTCCTTGTGCTTCATAGTATAGCCCCGGACCTCCTTAGTGCACCTGATTTTATTTTCAGGGCTGGTAATCACGTGCGTGTTTAATTCCTTAATTTGGATTGTTTGTGCATGATTCATATAAACAGGCAGGCCTCCTGTGGGCACTGAAAAATCAGCTTGTTTCATATAGGCATTTAAACAAAAGCCCATCCAGTTATACAAATAATATCCAGATTAAGTTTGTCTCTAAAAAGGAAAAATAATGTTTGCTGCTTCCAATGTCCAAAAGGCATTCGACTAAATAGAATGGATTTGAGCAGCTCTGGTTGTTTCATATGATAAACAAGTTTCAGGAATAGACTATAAACCAAGGTGTATAATAAACTTTCAAATGTCTTGACGTGGAATGAAGAATTTATGAACCCATGAAGGGCTCATGAAGAGTCCTGGTGGTATAGTGGTTAAACTGCTGAATTGCAAACAAGACATTGTGAGTTCAATCCTGATGGGGATCCAAGTTGACTCAGCTTTCCATCCTTCCAAGGTCGGTAAAATAAGTACAACAGCATGTTGGGGGCATGTTAAACTGCCCAGAGAGTGCACTAAGCATGATTAGTACAACTAAGTGTGGTTGCTATTGCTATGAAGGTTAGCCATGATGTGCTAGGGGTAGTGAGCACGAAAGCAACATTCTCTGTACCCAGGTGAAGGTTTGAAAAAGGGACGAGTTGTTTTCCAGGAGTTGCTGGACTACGCAACCCATCATCCTTCATTTTTGGTTGCATTGGCTTGGGCTGCTGGGAGTTGGAGTCCAACGCTTGGAGGGCTATTCATTTTGTTTCGGGTCTACAGTAGAGAGCAGAAGAAACTCAGACACACTCAGAAGAGTCATGAAGGACTGTTTTCCATTGCATGACAGGACTATGTTCGTCCTTCCCTGTCCCACAAGCTCTTTGGAGAATAAGTTGCGAGATGAATTGTGAGATGAGTAAGAGACCAGTCATTCGTTTCTTGTAATTCCAGGTTCATTAAGGAACCTCACGGTACTTTCCATGTGGAAAAGAAGCTCTTAGGCTCCTAACCAGGCTTTGCCTAGGCAACAACTAGCTTACCTTTGTCTCTCTTAAGTAACAAGGTGCCCGCGTACTCGAACAGCCTATTGTCTTTTCATGTTGGCTCAGAGTCATCACCAGAGTGTTTCACCCTCATCGGTTTCACGCAGCATCACTCTTTCATGCATTTTGCTTCCCACACATGGCTTGAATTTGGTAGGAGTCATAGAATTACTAGATCTGGAGTTCTCAACCTTTTAAAGCTGGGGGCCGTGTCACGCTCCCTCAGACAGCTTCAGGGGCCGGATGGCCATTTTGCCCTTCCTCCACCACCATACCTGTCAAGTCTCCCATATTGGCTGGGAAATCCCGTATTTTACCCCTCTTTCCTGCCGTCCAGGCGCATGCACAAAGGGGTTACTACGCATGCACGCCCGTCAGAGGCAGCGGTGCTTCCTGTATTTTCACAACCGCAACTTGATAGGTATGTCCACCACATGGCACTTCCTGGTGTGGTGGAGGCGGTGGACCCCCCCACATGAAATGGTGCTGTGGGCCACATTCAGCCCACGGGCCACGTGTTGAGAATCCCTGCACTAGATTATAGAACAATAGAGCTGGAAGTGGGATTCCCGGCATAGTGTAGATAACAGAGTGATGGATCAGGACTCAAGAGATCTGAGTTCAAATCCTCTTCTGGGGAGAGTTTGGAATGGATAGAAACAATGCTTAAATAGCTCACTTGGCTTGAAAGCGCTATTAGGGTTGCTAGAAGTCAGTTCGATTGGCTTTCGAGCAAGGGAAACCGTGATCTTGACCGTTTCTCTTTCATTTCAACCTGGAAACAGCCACGGAAAAATACAGAGAAGTGGCTTTCCATGCCTTTCTGCTGACTAACCAGTTTCACTAATGATTCCCCTCGTATATCAACAGCCCACATTTCCCTCTACCGATTCCCACTCTCTCACTCATCCCGTATTGGTTGGATAGACATGCGGAGGTCTTCTGGCTCCCGTCAAGTCATCCCTTCTTGTTGAGCATCTCACGATCCCTTCTTTTTCCAAACACCTTTTCTTCCAGGGTCGCGGTGGTGGCCAACTCGCCAAGCGCGGAACGCCGAGGCCCCGCGGAGACGAGAGGAGGAGATGGCAGCCAACGGTACCCGCGACGGGAAGCCAGAGGAGCGGGCCACGCAGTACGCGGTCTTGGCCATTGTGCCAGTCTTCTGCGTGATGGGCTTGCTGGGAATTCTGTTCTGCAACCTCCTGATGAAGAAGGGCTATCGCTGCATGGCGCAGAAGGACCCCGAGGAGGAAGGAGCCAAGTCAGAGTGGAATGGTGAGCCCCCCGGGGGGTCGGAGTTGGTCATGGTGGGCAGGGAATCCTGGGAGACGGAGTCCAACACTCCTAACTCTGGCCCACTTTCCTAATGGTCCTGGTATCCTCACATTTGCATTACAAAGTGACTGGCCAGGATTCCAGATGTGGGTGGGTGAATATTTTTTCAGGATGGGCAACAAAGCCTCTTTTCAATGCATTCCTATGGGAAACTGTGCTTTGCCAGGGAGGGCAAACTGTTAACTCAGGGTGGGCCAAGCCCACCCTGGCTTCCCTCTGACTATGGCCCTGCTCAGGTCTTGTGGACTCAACTCCATGGCTTCCTTTACTGGATTGTTCCCTCTCCTGCTTGGTCCTCCTCTTTTCCGGCTGCCTTTCACATTGGCTGGCGTTATCGTCTTTTCTACTTTTCTGTTTTCTTCTCACGAGACAGACAATATACAATAGCTTCAGCTTAGTCATTTTGGCTTCGAGAATTGAGTTTGAATTTTATTCAGCAATGTCAGTTTGTCTTCCTGGCAGTTTGTGATCTCTGTAAAGCTTCCCTGCAACAAGTTCAGTGACTCACTTCTCCCTCTTCTGACAACTTCCTTCATTGTGGCCTCTCACATCTGTACAGAGTCAACCAGATTTACCATAATATGGATTAATTTGGTCTCCAGCACCGCATCCTAAGTCTTACAGAGGCTGACAGCAAGTTCATCCAACTCCATAGCAAACCCCTACCTTGAAATGCCTCCTTCCTCCAGGAATGGGCAGATTATTCTTATTTCTTTAAAACAGCTCTTTTAGCTATTCCTCATCCTGCAGAAAACGCCACAGAAGTTGCAGCTGAGTCATTATGAAGAGCAGAGGAGGCATGTCTGCAATGGTTGGGAGAGGCATTTGGCAGATTATCTTCTCTATATCTATAAAACAGAGGTGTGGTCTTGTATGTGCTCCAAAGGTTCCCACACCCCTGGACCGATCCCGCTGAAATTTGGCACATACGTACCTTGGGCTGGAGAGATCAGCACTACGGGGGGCTCGAAACCCATGGGGGGCATATGCACCCCAAATTGGGAAGCAATTGATCTATACAATGTATGATGTAATTGAGCTGGTGTCATAGTCCCAGGTAGGTTGAGATTATGACATCATCTGACTATCTCAGCTGTAGCCCTCTGAGCTCAGCTGTAGTTTTCACAGTAGGTGGAAGGCAAATGGGGTCCCTGGTCAGGCTGGCACAGCAGTGGCGATGGAGGCCCTTGAGGGGGCCAGGAGGGCGCGGGAGCCATGGAGGAGGCTGGCCACCCTCTGGAAATAGCCACCCAGCCTCCACGGCGGAGGCGGAGGCTATGGTAGGCAAAGCCGAGGAGGGAGGGAAGGTCTGAGGGCTCCTCAATGGCTGTGTGCGGCTCTCTTACCAGGTGGCCAGACACATGTATGGGAAGGATAATGGTGGTAAGTGACCATCGACGGAGAAGCGGGATGGATGAGGGAAGAGAGAGATGGAGGAAGGGTTGACCCACATACACCCTACGAGGTTTCCAAGAGGGAAAGGCAGGTCTACGTTAAAGAAAAGAAAAACCCGAGCGAAGCCGGGTAATCAGCTAGTTTCTTATAATCCAGGCAGTCGGGGAAACCTTTGAGACACCCCTCCCACCCACCCCTCTAACTTTGGGGCTTCGGGCTCCTGAAGTCCAGAATTTCTGAAAGGGCAAAGCCGCCTATCGTTGGCTCTCATAGCCTCTCAAATCAGTAGCCGTCTCCCCTTTGTGATCTGAACTTCATTTGGAAGAGCCACAACAATGTTACGAGAGCAGGTGGAGCAAGAGAGAGCGTAGCCCAGTGGTGGCGAACCTTGGCACTCCAGCTGTGCCAAGGACTGTGGTAGCTTAGTGGTTAAGAGGCTGAGCTTGGCACCCAGAAGGACAGCAAGTCAGCAATTTGAGACCCGGCTGCTACACGATGGAGTGAGCGCCTGTCTCTGTCTCAGCTCCTGCCGACCTAGCAGTTTGAAAGCAAGACATTGCAAGTAGATAAATAGGTACACATTTGCTTTGATTCGGATTCCTGCAGGGCTAACATTGGAGAACTCGTCGCCTCCCGAGGTCATGGTTCCCGTTGTTGCACTAACAGGAGTTTTTCCCCTGCTATTCAGCCTAGATCTGGCTTCCTGTCACTTGAGCCTATGATTACGCGTCCTGCACTCTGGGATGATCAAGGACAATCCTTCCCTTCTTCTCTATGGAGCTATATCCTCCTGTTCTCCTCTCATTCTTCTTTTTCTCAAGGCGAAACATGCCCAGTGCGCTCCTTTAGTCTCTCCTCGCAGGGTTTCGTTTCCAGTCCTCTGATCGTCCTTGTTGCCCTTCTCTGTACCTGCTCTAATTTGTTTGCATCCTTCTTAAAGTGGGTACTCATTTACTGACCTCGGAAGGAGGGAAGGCTGAGTCAACCTTGATCCCTGGCCAGGATCGAACTCACAACCTTTTGGTTGCAGTACAGCAGTTTAACCCCTGTGCCACCAGGGCTTGACATTAAACAAAACGTTGTCTGGGGCATTTCTTTTAGCACAACACATACACACTCTCCTTGCTAGTCTCTGCTGGTGATTGTGTGTGTGTGTGTGTGTGTGTGTGTGTGTGTGTGTTTTAAACTCCATGACTATAAGTCAGGGGTGCCCAAACTATGGCCCATAAGCTGGATCCGGCCCCCAACGCCAATTCATCCGGCCCATGCCACCCTCGTATCTCCCGGAAGCGGAAGCAAAATGCACCCGTACATTTTGCTTCTGGGAATGATGAAGGTGGCAAGGGCCGGATGAATTGGCATTGGGGGCCAGATCTGGCCTGCAGGATGTAGTTTGGGCGCCCCTGGATTGAGCAGAGAAAATAACAGCTTAAAATTTATCTCATTCTGTTGCAAAACCAATTGCAAGGCGCATTTTACTTTTGCCTCCGGTGGGAGGAACCACATGATTGGCCCGCTGAACCACATGACCAGCCCACGGCCCGAAAAGTTTGGGCACCCCTGCTACAGATTCTCAAAAGCCCTGAGGATGCTTTCTTGTCGCCATAGTTACGGCCAGTACATGAGGACAGAGAGAAGGAATGAGAGCCCTCAATGTCAGCCCACAGAAATTGGCTGCTCAGTTTTTGTGGAATTCAGAGTCTGTGAAATAGCCAAGTTTTAATTAAAAGAGATATTGGGCCGCATGTGCTTCCTTTGGGTCAGAGCGCGCACCATCCCTCTGCCAAAGTTGGCAAGGGCTCCCAGAGGCCCAGAATGGCGCAGTGGTTAAACTGCTGCACTGCAGCAAAAACTGCTGACCTTGTGAGTTCAATCCTGATGGGGCTCCAGGTTGGCTCAGACTCCTGTCTTTCTAAGGTCGGTAAAATAAGTGCCCAGTATGTTGGGAGCGAAGGGACTGTGGTAGATTAGTGGTTAAGGTGCTGAAATTGACGACTGGGAAGTCAGCAGTACAAGACCCGAGTGCTGCACATCCTAGTGAGCTGCCATCTCTGTCCCAGCCTCCGGCCAGCCTAGCAGTTTGAAAGCAAGACATTGCAAGCAGATAATGAGGTACCACTTCGGCGGGTAAAATAACAGTGTTCCGTGCACTCCGGTGTCTAGTCATGCCTGCCACATGTCCACGGAAAGTGTAATTGCCATTACTATTCCATCATATTTCTGAAGTGCAAGACTGAAGATGGATGCATAGGTAGCAAAATGGCCACATATACAAAAGCGGCGAGCTGGCCGGAATCATGAAAAAAGAAATGGTCTAGGCCCGTGCTGGCGAACCTTGGCACTCCAGATGTTCTTGGACTTCAATTCCCAGAATCCCAAGCCCCCATGAATCCACATGAATGGGTTTACTGCGAGGGCAGCGTGGGCTGGATGAATCTCAGTAAACCCATTCGTGTGGATTCATGGGGGCTTGGGATTCTGCGAATTGAAGTCCAAGAACATCTGGAGTGCCCAGGTTTGCCATCACTGGTCCAGGCTGCAAGATTTAACTGTAAATCTTGCTAGTCTTTTGAAGAAGCTTTTAACACAGGAGTTCTCAACCTTTTAAAGCTGGGGGCCGGGTCACGCTCCCTCAGACAGCTTCGAGGGCCAGACGGCCTTTCCTCCACCACATGGCACTTCCTGGTGTGGTGGAGGCATTGGGGGTCCCCCACATGCAATGGTGCTGTGGGCCGCATCCAGCCTGTGAGCCGCAGGCTAAGAATCCCTGTTTTAACAGGACAAGGAGATCCTCTGGAGAGAAAAAACCAGCTATTGCTACTCATGAGAAATTTGACAGCATTTCTAGAATTGAGCATCAGATGTAGTTGGTAGCACTGCTCCGAGAGGTTTAAATCCTGTGCATTGAGTCATCTTAAAAATAAATACAGAAGCCTTAATTATGCGTGCATCATCCTAAGAAGGCTCCTGTGGAGCAATGGTTAAGCTGCAGTATGGCAGCCAAAACTCTGCTCATTATCTGAGTTTGATCCTGACAGGGCTTAGGGTTGGCTCAGCTGTTTCCATCCTTCCGAGGTCAGTGAAATGAGGACCCGGCATGTTGGGGTCCGCCCAGAAAATGCTGTAATGTCTATGGGGTGGTATAGAAGTGCAATTGCTATCGCCATTGCTGTCCAAATACAACTGAGCAAGATAAATAACAGAAGTGCAGTGACGGTAAACAGGCAACGTCTAAAAATAATTGCAGCGAAGCCTCTCGAATAAAACAGCAGGAAGACTGGGAGACGGCGCACTTGAGCCTAGGCTTCGAGAGCCAGCGGTCTGTTGCCCCTTTTAGGAGAGCAATTTGGACCCATCAGTTCCTCTAGGTCAGGGGTGCCCAAACCTTCAGGCCGTGGGCCGGTCACGTGGTTCAGTGGGCCGGCCATGTGGTTCCTCCCACCGGAAACGGAGGTAAAACACGCTTTGCAATCTGTTTTGCAACAGGATGAGATAGATTTTTAAGCTGCCATTTTCTCTGCTTAACCCAGGGGTGCCCAAATTACCAAGCGTGGGCTGGATCCGGCCCCTGACGCCAGTTCATCCAGCCCGCGCCGCCCTCGTCACTCCCAGAAACAGAAGTAAAAAGGCCATATGGGTGCATTTTACTTACGTTTCTGGGAGCAATGAGGGCGGCACGGGGGGCTGATGAATTGGTGTTGGGGGCCGGATCTGGCCCATGGGCTGTAGTTTGGGCACTCCTACTTTTAGGTCAACTTTGGAAAGAACTGTGAGTCCTCCTTGGGGTACTTTTCCTGCAACGGCTTCACCTTCTGTTTCCAAAGCATAGCGACAGATACCTAGACAAGGAGCAGATTTAGCCCAGCCCAGTAGTAGTGGTAGTAGTAGTGGTGGTAGTGGCATTAGTAGCTGCTATTGCTTCCAGGGTGGGAACTATCCCAAATGGGCGGTATAAATATGCAATAAATAAATATGTTGTAGTTGTGTATATAACCGCCCTTCTGGCCAGGAAGGCCACCATGGCGGTGAATATGAAACCACAAGATAAAATCCAATATATGGGTATAAATGATATAAAATACATAAAAATACACATTTTTCAAGCTATTCTAAAACAACAGTAGATGTGTGAGATGCACCTGCATCAAACATAGATGATAGCAAATGCTCTTACTATGCAGACTGTGGGTGGCTCTTGCCCTTCACTTTACTCCCCCCCTCGCCCCCGCCGCCCATAAAGAGCGTTTTTAGGCTCTTTACAATACTTTGACTCCACAGGATTGGGGTGGGGAGGCTCAGCGATGGTGGGAGGGAGGCGGAGAAGCACAGAGAAATGTGCAGAGCAGAAACATTAGCGCATTGTGTGTCTCAACCTGCCCACCTTCCTCTCTTGCCTTAGGGAGCAATCCTGGGTACAGAATGGAGGATGCCAACGAAGACACCATCGGGGTCCTTGTGCGGCTGATCACAGAGAAGAAGGGTAAGGATATTTTTGTTCCCCCTGGGAATAAGAATCCCCAAAAGTCAAATTTTCCAAAAGCTGAAAGTTAGCGGGTATGAAGAAAACTTTGCTTGGGCTGGAGGATTTTTGCAGAAATCAGCTTTCCACCTTATTCCTGTCAAAGGTGGAAACTCCTCAATAAGGCTATTGTAGTGTTGGACAGGCAGCCCAAAAGAAGGATGTTGAGCTGTGATCTAGCAGGTGTTCAAAGTTTTCAGACCGAGGGGTAGTTCCTCGATTGGATTGGATTGGATTGGATTGAATTGAATTGAATTGAATTGAATTGAATTGACTATCCCGCCCCAGTTGGTGCAACTACCACTCTGGGCAGCTTACAGCAATAAAAGAATACAGTCCTGTAATATAAAAACAGAACAATCCAAACCAATAAAAATATATGATAAACATTAATAAAACTTCAATCAAATACCTATCTAGATGGCATTAATAAATTTAGAGTCATACAGTAATTAATAACCTATTTTTTTCTATTCGCGGCCAAAATATAACTCAATCAACAAAAACAAAACAGAAAACAATAAAGTTCACTAATCGAAGAATCCTTCACCTTCGCAATCAATTATAATAATAATTTTGTGTCGGATGTTATCCTGGGTTGAGAGGATTCTTCCTGGAGAAACTCCGCTTGGGGGACGCCCGAATGAGGCTCCTTTCATGTCCCCGAGATCTTTTCTCACCCAAGTGGTCCCTATTTATCTACTTGCAACTTCTTGCTTTCGAACTGCTAGGTTGGTAGGAGCTGGGACAGACGACGGGAGCTCATTTTTTCAAGCAATACCCGGGTCTCGAAGTGCCGACTTGCCAGTCTTCCAGCTAACAAGGCGAGCTTCTTAACCTCTGAGCCACTGCAGCCAATTTATTAGGAGGTAAATGCCAGTGGCTCAAGTGGCTAAGACGCTGACTGGGAGGCAGTTTGACTCCCGAGAACTGCAGGACGGAATGAGCTCCCGTCTTTGCCCCAGCTCCTGCCAACCTAAGTAGTTCAAAAGCAAGAAATTTCAAGTAGATAAATAGGGACCATTTCGGTGAGAACGAAGGTAACAGCGTTCCGTGTGCTCCAGTGTCTAGTCATGCCTGCCACATGATCACGGAAACGTCTGCACAAGCAGACAACGCTGGCTCTTCGGCTTTGAAACAGAGATGAGCACTGAACCCTAGAGTCGGATACGCCTAGCTTTTGAACAAGGGAAACCTTTACTAAATGCCAGTTGGAATGTTTTTAGCTGCTTACAAAAATGCCATAAGTGTGGAAGCCGATCGAATTTCCACAGGCCACTTGTTTCGTAACACAGGCAAAGAGAGATTTGTTTCCTTGTCATAGCCTTTTTAACTTCCTTAAGCATGGCACCACGTAGTTTAATTGCTTGAGTGCACCGGGTATAATTCCTTTTCTTCCTCCCTTATTTTGCCTTCAATGGCCAGCGATAAGAAGTCTGTGCTTCCTATTTCTCATTCTGAGATTGAAACATACAAGCTTTCTGTGCTTTTAATATGTTTTCCCAGGGTGCCAAGAAAGAGCCTCCTCGAAGATTGTGGCACTGTATTTTTGAACCGCAAGCGAGCGTACTCTGGCAACGGCAACCTTGTGTTGCCTGCTAATCTTTCTCAAACGAGGTCGGGTGAAAGGAACTGCGGAATGAACTCACCAAAAGGCGCCTTCATTTTGGCAGTTTCGTGTCTGGTCTAGACATGGAAGAACAAGAAGATGTTTACCCATACCTGTCAAGTTTTGGATTTGGAAATAAGGGAAATTTCCCGGCAAATACGGGATACTTGACAGCTATGCTTATCCTGTGCTGCCCTCCAATGGTGACAATAGGGCATTGCAGTCTAATTATAAGGGATGATGGCAGGGAAGAGGGTAAAAAAAGGGGTTTTGCCGGCAAATACGGGATACTTGACAGCTATGTGTTTACCCTAGTAAAGATTTCTTGGGCTTTTATCCGTTCTCCAGTATTGCTTTGTCCTCGGTGACCCTCTGGATTCAAGAAATGCTTAGCATCTCGTGATTAAATCTACATTCGAAGAGCTCCTGTCTCACACTTTTTTAGTAGCTTGTGTCCCGGCGATCCCATGCTTATATTAGCAGAACTGAGAAGATGTTGTTATGGAGGAGCATTGAGCCACATAAATCTGGGGGCCAGGATTGGGTACTGGGTTTGCCACTTTATGGGAGCTCTTAGGCAGCCAAACTGTAAAGCCAGGCGACAGGGAGGCCTCCTTGTTCTTCTAATGCAGGGGTGCCCAAACTACAGCCTGTGAGCCGGATCTGGCCCCTGCCACCAGTTTATCTGGCCTGCGCCACCTTCGTCACACCCGGAAGCAGAAGTAAAACGTGCCCATCTGCATTTTACTTCTGCTTCTAGGAGCAACGAGGGCAGTGTGGGCCGGATGAATTGGCATCAGGGGCCAGATCTGGCCCATGGGACATAGTTTGGGCACCCCTGGTTTAAGCAGAGAAAATGGCAGCCTCAAATCTCATCTTGTTGCAAAACATATGTTGCAAAACAGATTGCAAGGTGTGTTTTACCTTCCGCTTCCGGTGGGAGGAACCACAGGACCGGCCCGCTGGACCACATGACCGGCCTACGGCTCAAAAAGTTTGGGCACCCCTGTTCTAATGGATTTTTCTTTCATCTCCCCTCCTGGTTCTCCATTTCCTGGCAACAGAGAATGCCGCCGTCTTAGAAGAGATGCTGAAGGAATATCACAGCAAACAGGTTGCGCAGCCCATCTTCAAGCCAATTAACAAGTACGCCGTCCAACCTTGATTTCACTCGTTATCTGGAACTGGTTTGTGCTATTCAACCCAACTGCCTCCGCTTTGCAAAATCTTCTCTTTTCTAAAAGCTCAAATCGACAGAAGCAAATGTATAGCTTTCTTCCTTTTAATCATCTTAAAAAGCTCTAGAAACGAGGTTGGCCAAACATAACCCACAGACCGCATAGATACTCCCTCCCCATCTGTCACTGAAAACCAGCCATAGAGGCACTTCAAATTTGCATTTCTTGTACTATATAACCCTGGTGGTGCAGTGGTTAAACTGCTGTACTGTAGCCAAACTGTTGTGAGTTCAATCCCGACTGTGACACAAGGCTGACTTCCATCCTCCAGAGGTCAGTAAAATGAGTGCCCAGCATGTTGGGAGCAAAATGCTGCAGAGGTTGAGATGCAATTCAGCAACTAAAACTCTGTTCATGGGCTGAGTTTGATCCTGACTGGACTCAAAGTTGTCTCAGCCTGCCATCCTTCAGAGGTTGGTAAAATGAGTGCCTGGCATTGCTAATTACCTGTAAACCACCCAGAGAGTGCATTAAGCGCAATGGGGCGGTATAAAGGTGTGATTGCTATTGCTTATATTGGATTGCAATGCATTGTATTGTATTTTAGCTTAGTTTAAGTTAGTTTAGTTAGGTTCTTAGTTGTGGCTGAAATCAGGTGGAATGAAAGTGCAGGAATGGTTTGTAAGGCACCTAGTCATGCCTGCCACATGACCACAGCATGCCCCAGTTTGCACCATGTTTTAAGGAAACAATAAAAATAAACACAGGGGTTTGAAGTATGGCTGTGACTAAGATTCAGTGGTAGAGAACAGGGTCAGAGGGGGAAACACATCATGTGGCTACCCACACACACCGCACCGCCCCCCAAAATTAGCCCTTGTTGAAGTTGCTCACCCCTGTCTCTGAAACGGATGGATGAATAGATCGGTAGATAGATAGCATTGCATCACAAAAAAATAATAATATTGTCTTCTATTTGGTCTAATCCATGTGTCCTATACCCAATCAAGTGTGCTGAATCAAAATTTGAAATCCAATTCTGCCTAGGCCGTCAGGATTTTAAGTTAGCAAATCTCACCCTCTTGGTTAGGTTCTTGCACTGACCACGCAGGGGTACATTTCCCATAAATGTAGCAAAAATTGTTCATTTTATTAACACAGCTGCACCTACTCATCTTTAGCTCAAAACAGACTCACTATGGCCTGGCTGTATTATCCAATAAGATGGTTTCACACTAGAGAGAAGCCCGTGATCCATCTTGCCTTATACTGTATACCTATTTCTGACGTCAGCTGGCTGACTTGCCCATCCGCTGCTGGAACATGCATGCCACCAGGGGACATGATTCAGCTGAGGCGGCAGCAGGCATAGTGGTAGCTGCAACTGTTGTAATATTCCCATGTAAAAATATATGACCCAATTACTGACCATTTGAACAGCTATAGCATGCCTATAAAATCTGTACATGATAGGCAAATTCTGAGTTCAGATTTGAAATCAGCACACTCGATATCATGTAAATCACATGTGTTATTCCCACTAGCAAAATCGTTGTGCAGGATAGATAGATAGATAGATAGATAGATAGATAGATAGAGGACAAGGCTATCAATGGCTATAATTATGGCTACCTAAGGACAACCTCGGGGTTGGAGAGATAGGCAGGATATCTCTCAATGCCATTTCCAGGGAATCCTAAGCAGCTGAAGGCATGTGCTTGGGAATAATACCCTGAAGCACATGGTGAGCCACTGTGTGAGACAGAATGCTGGACTGGATGGGCTCCTGTGGCCTCTTCCAGCAAGGCTGTTCTTATGTTCTTATGTTCTTATGATAGATAGATAGATAGATAGATATGGGGAGACACTCTCCCTTAGTTCTTTCTGTGTTGGTTGAAAAAGGTCTCTTTCCAGCTGTTTATGTGCCTGGCATCTACAAGGAATATTTTTAAGGGTTTTGTAATTGTTTTACCTGTATATTGGTTTTAACTTATGTACACCGCCCAGAATTCTTTGGATAGGGCGGTATATAAATAAATTAAATTAAATTAAATTTTCACTCCTACTCCATTCCCACCCTTGCAGGAAACCTTCACGTTAATATTCACCACCTTTATTTCTATCTGGTCTGATGGGTTGAAAAGATTGTGACGGCCTTGCTAAGTTGAAACTGAAGGTCTTTGAGGTGGTCTCCTTTCTTAATGGGTCTTTCTTTCTCCCGCATCCTATCAGGCTGCATCTTCTGCCTCAGTTTCCCCACATCTGCAGGCACCAGCACCATCTCCATACAGTCCAGGGCTTAGCCACGCGCTCTGGCCCCTCCTGCACCCGGTGCAGCCAGAAGAAGTGGCCCGAGGTGCTGCCCTCCACAGAGATGCCCACGGCAGTCGCCGTCACGTCGGGCAGCGCGGCCACCAAGCTCACAAAACCAGGGAGCAGGACCGGCCGGCCAGGAGAAATCATCCTCTCAGTCGGCAGGTAAGCCAATGAATGCACAATAAAACCACAGATAATGAAGGGTTTGGATAACGAAAAGGAAATTAAAGGATAATGGAGCCCTCGGACAACAGATCCCACCCCCACCCCCCCGCGCATACTGAAAACGGGAAACTTGACAGCTATGCTTATCCTGTGCAGCCCTCCAGTGGTTGCATTAGGGCATTGCAGTCTTCCTGATATGGGAGGACACTGGGAAAGAGGGTAAAATACGGGAGGTTCTCAGCCAATACGGGACACTTGACAGCATTGGTTTTCATAAGCTGTAAGGACTGCAGTGGCTCAAGTGGCTGAGATGCTGACTGGGAGGCGGAAGTTTAGCAGTTCGATTACCGAGTACTGCAGGACAGAATGAGCTCCTGTCTTTGTCCCAGCTCCTGCCAACCGTGCAGTTCCAAAGCAAGACATTGCAAGTAGATAAATAGGGACCACTTTGGTGGGAAGGTAACAGCGTTCTGTGCGCTCCAGTGTCTAGTCATGCCTGTCACATGACCACAGAAACATCTGCAGAAGCAGACAACGCTGGATCTTCGGCTTTGAAACAGATGAGCACTGAACCCTAGAGTTGGATACGACTGGCTTTCAAGCAGGGGTAACCTTGACCTTGAAACCAGGCAGATGGATTTGAGAGTGAATGGGCAGTAAGAGAGGAAGGGTGTTAAGATGTTAACCCTTTCCTACTACCATCCTGTTCTCATTTCCCTAACGTCAGGAAACTCAGATTAGTTCTTACGAAGAGAAATGCTGTCCCTGAAACCCTTTACGGGTCAGACGCAGCATCTTGAATGGGCCCTGCACATCATCAGTTGGCCAGTAGAGTTGGCAAACGTCCTTTTGTGGGAGTTCCTTGTGCTGTACAGCTTTCCTCCAGGTAGAGCCAGACGAGGGAGCAGCTTCAGAATTAGAAACAGAGCTGCCTCTGGAAGAAAAGACATTGGGTTATCCTCCATTGATATTTTGCACCCAAGGCTTGTTCACAACATGCTCCATTTGCATGTCAATCCTGCAGCCATGCCCACTTTTCTTCTGAGTTCTGGCTTTTTTCACCCTTGCTCCTGTGCGGTAGATGTTCAGGACGTTGCCGTAGATGTGAATATTCCCCGTTGCCGGCCTTACCTGTGCCTCATCTTTGGGGGTTCTGTTTGCTTTTTTGGCTAGGTTCCATGTTGCTCGGATCCCTGAGCAGAGGCCCAGTTCCTCAGAAGCAAAAACCATTTCGGAGGGCGTGGGAGCCGAACCCGCCGAGGTCCCTTGTGCCTGCCGCGCCCCTGAGCAAAAGCCGCTGGTCAGAAATGGGGTGAAGCCAAAGTGGTTGACGACGGGGGACGTATTACAAGAGGTGGGTGGCTAGGTAGCCTTGGGTTCAATCCCAGGTGGATTCACAATCCTTCGTTAACTTCAAAAGTGCTTCAAAGCTCTTGAGAGGCCCCACCAAGGAGAAATAAAACCAGCAATTAAACTTATATACTGCCTCATTAGCGCTAGATGCAGTTTCTGGGCAGTTTGCATGCTAATGAACATTTTGGCCCCAACATGCTGGGTCCTCATTTTACTGAATTTAGGAGGATGGAAGGCTGAGTCAACCTTGAGCCCTGCCGGGGATCAAATTCACAGCATTCTAGCTGCAGTACAGCAGCTTAATTACTGCGCCACCAGGGCTCTATAATAACAGGTTGCTTACCTGTGACTGTTGTTCTTCTCTGTGGCCACCTGTGAATCCACACGGATGGGTTTACTGCGCAGCAAACCCATTTGTGTGGATTCACAGAGACCACAAAGAAGAACACCAGTCACAGGCAAGCAAGAAATTGCATGTAAATAAATAGATACCACTTCAGCAGGAAAGATGACAGTGTTCCGTGCACTCCGGCATCTAGTCATGCCTGCCACATGACCACAGAAATGTCTGAAGATGCAGAAAGCACTGGCTATAAACGGAGATGGGCACCGTCCCTAGAGTCGTACACAACTGGCTTTTGAGCAAGGGTGACTTTTACCCAAGTGACGAAGAGTTCTGGAGAACTCCCTTGCACACTTCTGTGGTGTTTGGGCTTGTCCTCGTGAAGACATTGCCCAAACTGTGGCTTTTATTTCTTTTTGGGAAGGGGAAGACAGGATGGGTCGTCCCTTGCTTTTCATTCACCAAAGGCAGCAGTCAGATGAAAAAACAGGGAGCTTTCATTTCAGTGGCAGAGAGAGTCACTAGTAGAAAAATGTCCCAAGTTCAGTCCCTTATCATGTCTAGCTCCAACAGAGCAACAGGATACTTAATGGAGATTTTGAAGTGTGAAAATCCCAAGAAATTGCAAATAGATAAATAGAGACCATTTCGGTGGGAAGGTAAACAGTGTTCTGTGTGCTCCGGTGTCTGGTCATGCCTGCCACATGACCATGGAAATGTCTGCAGAAATGTCTTCGACTATGAAACAGAGATGAGCACTGAGCCCTAGAGTTGGATACAACTGGCTTTCGAGCAAGGGTGAACTTTACCTTTAATCCCAAATAAATAAATAAATAACCTGACTACCTAAAGGGGCCAACGACTACAGGTGGATGAGCCCCTTTAGGTGAGGTGATGGCCCAATCAGTGGAGGGAACATTTATTTATTTATTTATTTATATCAGACCATATTTATATCAAGCCATTGGTCATATTTATATCAAACCATCAGATTTGGCCCAAAGACAAAATGACCGGAGGAAAAACCACTTCTGATTCCTAATGGTCATGGAGGCGGAAGAGGCCATGCCAGATGGACTGGCTGTGAAGGCGCACCTTGTCCATATCCTCAAGGCTGCACCAGTCCATTGCAGTCCCAGTGTTAAATCTTGCATGTCTCATTTCACCTGTGCCACAGGTGATGGCTCCGTGACCATAGTGTGTGGGTCACTTCATGGCAAGCAGGCATCCACCTTAAACAAATTCACACCAATTCTGGGGTTTTTTTTTTCTGAAACCATTCAGGACAAAAATGTATACTGAGACATGAGTAGCAGCCAATGTCGATGACCAATTCCAATACTGGGCTGAGCATAGGGCTGATTCATTTATAAGGCAATGAATGTTCTGCAAAACACATCGGAGAGCAAAGAGCACATTGTCGCACGTCTTGGAAGGGACAGAGTCCCCCATGCCAAGCACGACCCCGCTCCCAGTTCTTCCTGCAAATCTGACCGGCTCATTCCTTTTCCTAGGACAGCCCATTCATTGTCAGAGTTGGGGAGAGTAAACTGGTGATCTGAAGGTAAATCTCGTGTAATCTCCTGTTCCTCATGCAATAGCTGCCACATTTTCTTGGCATGGTTGCAATAGTTGGAGGTCTTCCGCGGCTTGACTTCAGAGCAACTCTGGTGAAGGCTGCTTCTTTGGGTTCTGGTGCTTTTGAGAATCGGGTCCTCTGCTGGGCTTTAACTCAGGGTGTCCTGGGACAAGATCTCTCCCCTTTCCTGGGGCTCTCTGGGTTACTTGAGACAAGGGAGGAAAACATCCCAACAGCTGTTCCGGGGAAAGGTTTGGGTGTCAGCTTCTCGGATGCGATTTATATCCTCTGCCTTCCTTCCTCTTCCCCTTGGGAGCAAAGGCAGCAAATGTCATTTCTCCCCAGGCTCCGAGGCAGTCAGAAATGGAGCAAGCACTCTTTGGTCTGGAAATACAGGTAGCCGGCCTCATTGATTTCAATGATTAGTTGGTAGGTAGGTAGGTAGAAGGACGGTTTGCTTATCGACAACACTCAAATTGTTCACATGTATATTAGCAGACTCCTGCTAATACTACACCTATATTATCATCACTGATCATCATTATCATCCTTGGGCTGCAGTGGCTCAGTGGTTAAGAAGCTCACCTTGTTAGCTGGAAGGCTAGCAAGTCGGCAGGGTACTGCATATCATATCATTTTTATTTATAGACTGCTTTTTTCGGCCTGAAGGCGACTCAAAGCATTTCCCAACATATTAAAGCAACAGTACAGTAATAACAACAACAACAAAATCAAAACAATATATAATAGACAATGATAATAAACAATATAAAAAATGCAAATTATAATAGCATACAATGCAAATACATAATACAGTACAAAAATAACCCAAAAAGGGACAGTATTACAATGACATAATATCAAATCCAGTTACAATATTATATAAATATAGAAATTCCATACAGTAACCAGTACAGTATAATCCACAATATTATTACATCAACATGACGGATTGAGCTCCCATCATTTGTCCCAGCTCTTGGGGGACATGAAAGGAGCCTCATTCGGGCGTCCCCTGAGCAGAGTTTCTTCCGCAATAATCCTCTGGACCCAGCATAATTTCTGACATGAAATTATTATCATCCTGCAGTGGCTTGGTGGTTAAGAAGCTCGCCTTGTTAGCTGGAAGGTCAGCAAGTCAGCCATTTGAGACCCGGGTACTGCGTGACGGTTTGAGTGCATGTCTCTGTACTAGCTCCTGCCAACTTAGCAGTTCGAAAGCAAGAAATTGGGAGTAGATAAATAGGGACCACTCCGGTGAGAAAAAAGATCTTGGGGACACGAAAGGAGCCTCATTTGGGCTTCCCCCGAGCGGAGTTTCTCCAGCAAAAATCCTTTCATCCCAGAATAATTTCTGACATGAAATTATTATCATCACCATAAAATAAGGGTAAAGCACTTTTGGAAAATAGCAGTTTGAGACCCAATTGCTGCATGATGGAGTGAGCTTCCACCATCGGGCACGACTAGCTTTCGAGCAGGGGTGACATTTATGCATGCCAGCCGGCAGATAGTGATTGAACACTTGGCAAACATTGAATACGAGATGCAGGAACAAAAATGTGCACAGAAAGCTCAGTTTCAGCCTTTGCAATGAAACGATGTTCAGTTTGGTTCCCTGCTTCCCACCCTGGGGCTTCCCTGGCAAACATGTCTCTCTTTCTTCCTCCAGTCCTGGTCCCAGGCTTCATTCACTCTTTCTCTCTCTCTCTGCAGGTGATCATTTGACGCCGCTGTGGCAGAGCAGAGACAGAACAGCGGAACAATTTCCAAGGCGTGATGCCAACCTGCTCGCCACATGGTTGAGGGACTGGGCATTCTGGCAGGCGAAGCACTTCATTTCATCCCTCCCTTCCCTGACCTGGGGAGTCTCTTGATCCCTGGAGCATCAGAGGGCTGGTTCCCTTTGGATCATGCCAATAGCACCATCCATGCCAATGGAGAGCCAACGTCCAGGAGGGACACCTGGGCGTTGCATTGACACTTCTTTGAGAAGGGACTACAAGGAAGGAAGGAAGGAAGGAAAGGAGGTTGTGGGTGGTGGGTGGGAAGGAAACCCTTTAGCTGCCAAACTAGAGAACCACTACATTGCTTTTGTTTACATGGCATGAAATCATCTTCATTGCGCCAGCTGGGCTGGGGAGTCTTCTGAAGAGTCAAAGGAAAGCAGAAGAACATTTTTACAGATGTTGCCATTCAGCACAGGTGTGAAGTCCATCTGGGGACGGGAGGTGGGTGGGTGGGTAGGAAGAAACCAATCTTTTCCAGCTTTTTCATCTTTGAGCCGGTGGGAGACCATAAGCAAATACTGGATGCTCTAATAAGGAAATGTAGCAGCGAGACAAGTCTAGAGGGTGGAAGGCCCCAAGGAATCATGGCCTGAAACCCTGGGAAGCAAATGCTGCCGGTCAGAGCTGCCCATGATAGCCTAAAGGAACTAGGGTCTGTCCAAGGTGACTTAGAGGGACTGCGGTGGCTCAAGTGGTTAAGATGCTGAACTTGCTGACTGGAAGGTCGAAGTTCGATTCCTGGGTAGTTCATGATGGAGTGAGCTCCCATCTCTGCCCCAGCTCTTGCCAACCTAGCAGTTTGAAAGCAAGAAATTGTAAGTAGATAAACAAGGGCCACTTCAGTGCCTGCCACATGTCTATGGAAAGGTCTGCAGATGCAGATAGCGCTGGCTGTTTGGCTATAAACAGAGGTGAGCACTGAACCCTAGAGTCGGATACGGCTGGCTTTTGAGCAAGGGGCAACATTTACCTTTACCTAAGGTGGCTTGCTCAGTTCCTATTGTAGGGTCTGGTGACTTAAGCAGCGGGTGTCTTTCCTCCCAAGGTTTTGGGGTGAGGCATCTCCACTGATCGCTCCATAAGCCCGATCCTATTCCTTTGCACAAGATCCAGCGATGTGAAGTTCTCGAGGGTGAGGAGATAACTTTTCAGCTCCCACTGTTTTGTTGTTAGGAAGGGAAGGTGGCATTCCTGCTCGCCTCTTCCCATGCTGTTTTCCCAGCCTTTTAAAAAAGCCAGTTGCACGCTTAAACCTCTGGCAGACCAGGTATCTCTCCTTTGTGCGGTTGTCAGAATCAAGAATATTGTTGTCCCAGAGGGGTCCTTCTTGTGGTGGGTTGAGCCCATGGCACAACACAGTTGTTTATCTTCTGCTTGTGCAGAGAATAATGAGTTTTATGCTATTACCTTTCTAATTTATAATTAACAATTGTGTGTCATAAGGCCGACGACCCACCCAGGGGTTTTAAGGGGTAAAATCCTCAGAGGTCACTTCTCTCCTCCTGATGGCAGTCTTGAACTACTCAGAGCCATACAGATGGGAGAGCATGTACCCCATCAGTCCCGTGCACTCTTCTGGTCCATGGACCCAGCCTCTCTAACTCCTAACCTCTGGCTCTGCAGCCAGGTACTCCAACTCAATGAGCTGAACTAGCTCTTCCGGAGCCTATACAACAACCTGCACTAAGCCACATCTTAGAGCAGGGGTGCCCAAAGTACGGCCTGTGGTTTAAGCGGAGAAAATGGTAGCTTAAAAGTCTATCTCATCCTGTTGAAAAACAGATTGCAGGGCCCGTTCTAACTGGCTTGCTCAACCACGTGACTGGCCCCTGGCCTGAAAGGTTTAGGCACCCCTGTCTTACAGTCTCAGACTATGAGGCAGGCTCAAAATGCAATCTGTGCACACAAAAAAGTCTGCAAAGCAAATGCTACGAAATCCAGGCCTCCCCCCATATCTGCAGAAAATAGGGGCTGAGACCTTCCACAAATTCCTGAAACCATGGAGAGCAACAAAACCTAAATTACTTGAATCATAGTAGCAGGGGAAGGTTTTCAAATTCCTCTGTCGTTCTACATGAAAGCTACCAAAATGTCTGCCTCTGCTCCTTGTAAATGTTACACTTCAGACAGTCGCCTCTAGTGGCCAGATCTGGTAATGTGCCATAGATATACATATGTATATCAGGGATTTTTTACTGAATATTTTTAGATCAGAAGATAATTGAAAATGTGGATATGGTGTGTGTGAGTGTGACCTGTATTTTACCTTGACATGACACTGGAATTCATCTGCCCCTGGCACCTGCTATAGAGGGGAAAGTATTTTCTTCAGATAGAGACAGACGGTTACATACATTTTTGGAAAGGGACGTATCCCCCCTTATAAAGGGATTGGTGGTCTGGGAGGGTGGTCTGATCCACGTTCTCACCATGAGAGGACTACATTCTCAGTTTTCTTTGCTGTTCATCTTTCATCTGGCATCAACTGTATGTGCAATAGGAGTCTTCAGTCTCACCAAGGAAGAGACCAAAGCTCCCAAGCAGGATGTGAACATAACCTAGGCACCTCAGCTTTCTTCTGAGAGAAAAGCCATCTTTCAAAGATTCTCCTTTCCATTTCATCCGCAAACAGCATGCCTTTGGGATGGGTGGCTCAATGGTTAAGAAGCTCACCTTGTTAGCTGGAAGGTCGGCAAGACAGCAGTTTGAGACCTGGGTACTGCATGATGATTTGAGCACCTGCCTCTGTCCCAGCTCCTGCCAACCTAGCAGTGCAACAAGAAATTGCAAGTAGATAAATAGGGATCACTTGGGTGGGAAAAGATCTTTGGGACATGAAAGGAGCCTCATTCGGGTGTCCCCTGGGTGGAGTTCCTCCAGCAAAAAATTCTTTCAACTCAGAATAACTTCTGAAATGAAATTATTATTATCATTATTATTATTGCAGGCCTTTAGCAGAATATGGGGTAGGAAAGGGACACCTGCTGTCAGAGTCATGCCATTAAATTAAAATATTGTACCAAGGAAACTGGGACCTGGAAAAACTGGATGATTCAATCCAAACTGCACGAGGTTTTGCTTAAAGGCAATGGGATGCAAAGGACTGGAGCTTTCCCAGTACGAGGTGAGAACCTTTGATGCTCTAGATGTTCCAATGCACCGCAATGGCTTACCTTCTGGTTAGGCTAGCATTGAAGCCCAAATTTCTGGAAGGCTGAAGGTTCAGCACTCTTGCTCTGAAAACCCTCTGGGTGCTCTAAGAGGTTAGCAAGCATCTCACATAAATGCTTTTCTAAATCGTTCTGGAAGAATAAGGAAAGGGCAATGGCTCTTAAAACAGAAAAATTAAATAGGTGTTCCGTGCACTTTGGTGTCTAGTCATGCCTGCCACATGACCACGGAAATGTCTGCAGCAGCAGACAGCGCTGGCTCTTCGGCTTTGAAACAGATGAGCACTGAACCCTAGAGTCGGATGAGACTGGCTTTCGAGCAAGGGAAACCCTTACCTTTATGCTCAAGAAACTGAATTCTATCACATGGAGGTTTAAACCCATCTGGAAATTGGAGATAATGGCTCAGGTTTAGGTTTTCTTATGACCTGCAGGTCACTTGAGCCCCGGTACCTCTTTGTCTTAACCATAGGAACCTTAGTGATGGAGTCAGCGTAGACGGCTTAACCCAGTAAGCTTTACCTGGTTTCCATGGCATCAAAGCATGGGAAGCTACCAAAGCCAGCCTTCTTTGTCCGGTTATTTAAAGTATCTGTAGTTATTGTTCTGTCTCAACCTTTCTTTCTTTCTGTTTGTTTGTCATGATTATAGTGGTGATTTTTCTGCATCAAGCGTGTTATTTATGCGGCAAAGCAGGAGGTGTTGATGTCCTATAAGAAGCAACCTCCGGCCTTTGCTGCCATTGTGTTATTTATTATTGACAACTTTGTTGGGAAGAATTGGGGGTGGGGGTTTTCTGTCTTACATTGAGGAGTTGGGGCAGCTTTACAACCCATTGGTTGTTGCTTTTTGTATCTGAACGATGCTAAATAAAAGCAGCCCTGGAAGCTAAATGGCACACCTGTTTCACCTGTGGGTTTTTATTCATCTGGCCCACGCCACCCTCGTTGCTTCCAGAGGTGGAAGTAAAACACTCTCGTCATCTGTCCTGGCTCCTCCAACCTAGCAGTTCGAAAGCAAGAAATTGCAAGTAGATGGTTAATCAAATCAAATTCAAATCAAATTTTAATTTATACCCCACCTTTCTCTGACCGAGGCCGACTCAAGGCTGAAGACGTTGAACTCGCCGACTGGAAGGTCAGAGTTCAACTCCCAGGTACTGTGTGATGGAGTGAGTTCCCATCGTCTGTCCCAACTCCTGCCAACCTAGCAGTTCGAAAGCAAGAAATTGCAAGCAGATAAATAAGTACCACTTCGGTGGGAAAGTAAACAGTGTTCTGTGATGAGGCATGCCTGCCACGTGTCCACAGAAATGTCTGCAGATGCAGGCAGCGCTGGCCCTTTGGCTATAAACAGAGACGAGCACTGAACTCTAGAGTCAGATGCAACTGGCTTTTGAACAAGGGTGACCTTTACCTTTGCTATTGCTCACTTGCTCTCTGCTGGACATGCAGATGCGGCAGATGGCCATCAAGAAATGGTCGCCCAACTTGGCTCGTCCCACCTGGCTGGTTCAACCTGCCCTGCAAGCGACCTTGCGGCAGGGAAGCCCTCTGCGGATGGGGGAAATAGACGGCCACCTCCCTTGCCTGCCTGCCTATTAATATAGGGGGAGGGGGGAAGGCCAGGGAGGCTGACGAGAAATTGGCCAGTGAGGAAATTAATGAGGACCATTGGAATT
Source organism: Bradypodion ventrale (assembly GCA_035047345.1). Taxonomy (NCBI): domain Eukaryota; kingdom Metazoa; phylum Chordata; class Lepidosauria; order Squamata; family Chamaeleonidae; genus Bradypodion; species Bradypodion ventrale. Next base: position 370,882,779 of record JAWDJE010000003.1, read on the forward strand.
GGTCACCACATCTCAAGGGCTTTGGGGTGATGGGGTTTGCACAATAGCCATAACATTGATGTACAGTACTGCCCTTCAGCACTTAGTGCACTTTCTGAGCAGTTCACAAGTTAATTAGCATTTCATCCCCCAACATGCTGGGTCCTCATTTTACAGACTGTGGAAGGGTGAGTTGACCTTGAACTCTTGGGCAGGATTTAACTCACAACCTTTTGGTTGCAGGACAGCAGTTTAACCCCTGCACCACCAGGGTTCCTAATTTATAGCCCCAGTTATCTGATTTTTCTCACCAGGAAAGTGGCTGACCTCAAGCTAATTATTACTGAGAAGAACATACTGTAACTGTTCAAATTCCCCTGGAGATTCAGCAGGTCTCAACACCGAATTATAATGATGCAATACAGGGGGAAACTAAGCAAAACATTGGCTTCTATAAAAGGAATCCAAATATAAATCTATACCTATAAGGAAGGGGTGTGGCCGTATGTGTGCGGAATGCATACCTACACCCCTGGAGCCTATCCTGTAATGCTCCGCATGCACCTACCTTTTGTCCCCAAGATCAGTGCCGTGAGGGTCTGGGGACCGAGAGTGGGGCCTAAGCCCCACAAAATGGGGAAAAGAATGGAAACTACAACTCCCATGGTGCCATGGGAGAAAAAATGGGTAGTTTAACAGCCAGGCCTGGAAACAGAATGTTGGAGAGAGGATTTGCATGTTGGACTGTGATTGGTTGAGAATGAATGACTGATGGAGAAAGGTCCTGATGCGGATGGAACAAACCCATTCCATTTAAGCCTCTACAGCCCTGGAATGAGACACTTTCAATGTACATCAATGCTGTGTGAGTGAGAGACAGAGAGAGACAGGGAGTGTGTGTCTCTGTGTGTGTGCAAGCCAATGCACAAGACAGTGGGTTCCGGATCAGTCACTTGTGGGTGTGGGTGTGCCTGAATATGAGAGAGAGAGAGAGAGAGAGAAAGAAAGAAAACATACAACAAACACCACCACCCCCGGCCAAGGCCGGGTAATTAGCTCTCATCCTTCCTTCCCTACCTCCAGCTATTCTCCCCTTCCTTCTTTCCTTCCCTCCCTCATTCTTACCCTCCTGTCTTCTTTTCCTCCTAAATTTCCCCCTCAATACCTACCACCCCTCCCTCATCATCATGCCAGGGTGAGTCTGCCCAGCTTCCTTTACTGAGAGCCAGGGGGCATCACAAACGGTGTGGGGGGGGGAGGCAAAAAGGAAAAAACCCCTCTCCAAGCCACCCCCACCCCACGGGTTGAGCCCTCCCCCAAAAAAAACCCCCAAAAAACGTCGGAGACGGGCACCTATGCTAGTATATTTATATCTATGCATTTGTTGTTGTTAGCTACTGGCTTTCAGCTATTGTGCCAATGTATTTCCAGTTTTGACACCCCAGACTCGAACTAAAGAAGACTTTCTCTTGTTTTTGCGAACACTTCTATCTTCCCCCCATTAAGTGGATCTCCCTTTTCGCAGAGGAGACAACATATACTCTGGGGAAGTTTTGTCCCAAACATTTCTGTACAGTTTTAAAAAAAAACATAACCTATCTGCCAGATGATATCAGTTTCAGGTTAAAAATATTTTTTAAAATATTAAAACCTGGTAATCCTTTGAAATTAGCTTGCACACAGAGTGGGAAAACATCCCCAATTTTGTAACTACAGGTATAGGCAACTCTGCATCTGTATGTGTGTATGAGAGAATGTGTGTGTGTGTGTGTGTGTGTGTGTGTGTGTGTGTGTGTGTGTGTGTGTGTGTGTGTGTGTGTGTGTGTGTGTGTGTGTGTTTTATCACACCAAGGGAAGGGAAGAATTAGACAAGAGAGGCACGTGTTGTTTAAGTCCATCTTTCTGGGCTGTTTAAATAGAAATCTAGGTCAGTCCCAAAGAGGATAAACCAAGAGGTCTCTCTGCTCTTATTTGTTTATAAAAAGAAAGTTATTCTCATTAAGTTTAGCTCAGGCAAAAGACTCTGAAACTCCCCCGTTGAACAGTATTTGGATTTAGGCACATGGCTCAGTCGCTTAGGCGTCTGGTTGGGAGTTCGATTCCCTGCTATGCTTCTTGGGAGAAGAGCAACCATGCTCTTACAAGATAAGCAAGACTAGAGGTGTTCTTTTCAGTAAATTTTATATCTGGATATCAGAGAGGAAACCAAACCAAACCAAACCAAAAAAGTTGTGGCACTTTAAAGACTAACTGCTGTATTTTGATGCTAGCTTTCGCAGATCAAGTCCACTTTGTCAGACATCTGGAGGTGTTTACAGTCACCCATGTCTAAACAAGATAAAATAGTACTACTTTAAAAGAAAATCTTAACTTGAACACTGTTTCCCCAAACTTTACCAAATTTGGCACAGAGCAAGAACAGACTGTCTGCTGCACCCGTGCCAAATTTGGTGCTGATCCAAAGCCCAGTTTCAAAGTAATTTCTTTTGTTTGGACAGTTCCCCATTTTTAGAATTACCCCGTAGAATGCTGATTTGCTCTGCTGTGGCTCAAGTGGTTAAGGCGCCGAACTTGAAAACTGGAAGACTGGGGTTCAATATCCAAGTACTGCATGACAGAGTGAGCTCTCGTCTCTGCCCCAGCTCCTGCCAACCTAGCAGTTCAAAAGCAAGAAATTGCAAGTAGATAAATAGGGACCCCTTCGGTGGGAAGGTAAACAGCATTCTGTGCACTCCGGGGGTCTAGTCATGTCTGCCACATGTCCACGGAAATGTCTGCAGATGCAGACAGCCCTGGTTCTTTGGCTATAAACAGAGATGAGCACTGAACCCTAGAATTGAATACGACTGCCTTTCAAGCAAGGGCAACATTTACCTTACAATAACATTTTGGAAACTGGATGGAGACCGAAGATTACTCCAAGAGGTAGAGCCTAAAAGGAATATCTCCCATTGGACTGCTGGGGAGATGGCGCAGGGCGAACTCTGTGCTGGGGAGACAGCGCGCGTGTCTGCAGACAGGGCTCTAAGTGCTATCTCTGGCTCACATTCCATAGGTTTGCCACCACTGGCCTACATATGTGGAGACAGCTCGAAGTAAAACGTGCCCATACGGTTAAGATTCTTTCGGGTTAACCCTTCCTCTGTATGGGTGCGTTTTACTTCTGCTTCCGGGAGCGACGAGGGCAGCGCAGGCCAGATGAATCATAGTAAACCCCTTTGTGTGGATTCACGGAAGCTTGGGCTTCTGGGAATTGAAGTCCAAGAACATCTGGAGTGCCAAGGTTCACCATCACGGTTCTAGGGACATTGCAACCCAAGAGGGAGACTGTGTTCCTTACAAAGTTCCGATTGGATCCTTTTAATCTTCAACAGCAACCACCGTGGAAACCTTTGTCCTGACAGAGGATGTGAGCATCAGTAAATCTCGGCACCCACCCTGGGCTTCTTTTCAGCATGTGCAGATTTGATGGCTTCTCAAATGCTTTTCTCTAGTTACTTGGCTCGAACTTCATTATTCCCATGCCATCCAACGTACCACTGGAGAAGGCACTTTCTCAAGATGCATTTTAGGTTTTTGGTTGTAGATTTCATTTTTTTATCTAAAGCAGTGTTTTCCAACCTTTGGGTTTTGGCCTACGTCAAGTCCCCAAAGCACTGATCAGGTAGTGTACTGACTTAGGCTCCTGGGAATCAAAGCCCCCCTGTGGGGTGTGGGCCCCACGTTGGGAACCTCTGATCTAAAGGAAGCTGATATGGGGTCCCTCAGTTCTGATTTTTATGGCACAGCTATGTTTCCCTTGTTCACTGATTCCCAATTGCAAAGCATATAGATGTGTCAAAGTGTTCCACGCCTTTCTTTTCAGATCTGTGACGGCATTTCTTCAGCTGCTTGCTTTCGACTGATTACCATGGAATTGGATTTTTTAGCATTTATTTTTGGACCATGTCCTTTTACTTTATTGATCAACCTTGACACACTCTCTAAGCTGTGGTTCTCCAGGTCTATGATCCCTTGTTCCAATATGCTAGAACAGTTTCCCCCTTCTTCTAAGTACTGTAGAGAAAGTACTTTTTCACCCATAGGATCCCTGGTCTATGGAACTCCCTGCCAGAAGAAGTGGTGACAGCTGTCAGTCTTGACAGCTTTAAGAAAGGATTAGACAAGTTCATGGAGGACAAGGGTATCAATGGCTATAATTATGGATACCTATGGACAACCTCCGGGTTGGAGAGATAGGCAGGATATCTCTCAATGCCATGTCCAGGGAATCCTAAACAGATGAAGGCATCTGCTTGGGAATAATACCCTGAAGCAAATGGTGAGCCACTGTGTGAGACAGAATGCTGGACTAGATGGGCTCCTATGGCCTCTTCCAGCAAGGATGTTCTTATGTTCTAGGTCATGAGCTCTCAACCTTTTTAATCCACATGCCAGACCACGTCCCCTCAGACAGCTAAACTGGGCCAGACTGGTGATCCCCCACCCCACCCCCCGGTCGTAAACGCTGCAGTAAAAGGCATTTGCAGCTGTCGTAAACACATCTGCTTCCGTTTCCACTGGCACCAACATGGGCCACATGAAATGGTGCCGTGGACCATAGGTTGAGAACCCCTGTTCTAGATGGTACATGGTATTCCAATGTCCATCATACCATCAGTATGGCTACTGGGAAGGGTGGATGGGATTTGAGACCAACACACTGGAGGGATGCAGGTAAGGGAACTTGTTCCAAAATGTTAGGTGTAGCTTTCAGTGCAAACTGACAAAAGGTGATGCAATACTCTGGATTTTGAGCAAGGCAGGAGATTGTACTAAGTTTCCCAATATAGCTGACCGTTCCTGCCTCCGATGCGATCACTTGCCAACAACAGGCCATAAGTTGTCGTGCATATATCACCCATCATGATCACGGTGACACATTCCTGTTTGTCAGAGGTTAGTCAGTCCTTGTAGAAGAAAAGCTGATCACCTTTAAAAAATGTTATTGATGGATAAGAGTTTAGCGCCCTCTCCCGGCAACTGCTGTGACTATCCTCTTTTCCTACGGCCTCCCAGATTTTTTTTTAAAATATTGTTTATTTTTCCTCTTGCCTTCTTGTGATAGATCCAAAGTATGGCAGCCTCAAGGGTGACTAGACAATGATGACGTCTCAAGTCAATTCAATGTTTCACATGACAAATAAATTGCTGCCGCTGTTGACACATAATGTTTAATTATCCTATTGCTATATAAAGCAAGGGGAAAAAAGACCAGGTTTACTCATAATTAGCTGTATGTCTAATGTGGGGTGAAAGCATTGATGAAAAATATATTGAATTTAACCGTGCCAATTCTGGCACAAACCACAGGGTAAAATGCAGTATAGTCACACACCCAGTTTAGTCATTTTATTTCAGACTTGGTTTAATCTAAAACCCACTTACTTGTCTTTCCGGCAGTGCACGATGCCCGTGAAGCTCTTCTCCAACCCAAGCCCAAGTCAGTGCTCCTGGTAAGCTCCTTGGGCTTCTGGGAATTGAAGTCCAAGAACAGCTGGAGTGCCAAGGTTCGCCATCATGGTTATAGAGCAGGGATGGCAAACCTTGGCACTCCAGATGTTCTTGGACTTCAATTCCCAGAAGCCCAAGCACCCTGTCAATCCACATGAATGGGTTTGCTGCGATTCATCCAGCCCACGCCACCCTTGTTGCTCCCGGAAACAGAAGTAAAATGTGCCCGTAGTACGTACAGTTAAGACTCTTCCGGGTTAACCCTTCCTCCGTATGGGCACATTTTACTTCCACTTATGAGAGAGACGAGGGCCGGATGAATCGCAGTAACCCATTCATGTGGATTCACAGGGTGCTTGGGCCTCTTGGAATTGAAGTCCAAGAACATCTGGAGTGCCAAGGTTCACCATCATGGCTATAGAGGGTTGATGGTGAAGATTCTGGCTCTTTAGACATGGGCTCTAGACTCAGGAGTTGGGATCCTATAATCGCTGTTGGGCCTCCAACTCCCTTCCCTGTTGATGGTTAGAGGGTAAGCACAACATTTTGGGCCACAGTGCTCAGTTGTTAAGCGGCTGAGCTGGACAACTGGAGGGCCGGCAGGTCAGCAGTTCAAGACCCGAGCACTGCGTGATGGAGTGAGCTCCCTTCTTTTCCCCAGTTTCTGCCAACCTAGCAGTTCAAAAGCAAGAAATTGCAAGTAGATAAATAGCACTGAACCCTAGAGTCAAATGTGACAACCTTTAGCTACAGTATTTGAAGTTAGGGGTGATAAGATGATCATATTTTCTAAAGTAACCCCATCCACCCTCCTAAGAAAACAGGAAAGCTTGTGTTGGTTGGTGAAGCACATCTGAAATAGGAAAGGTGATCATAGGAGCCCTACTTCTAGCTCTTTAAGAGGTCTGGTGCCACATCTGACCCTTCCATCTCTAGAGAACAATGACACGATGTCTCCTCCATGGAAGGACTGGACTAGAGTGAGGCATGAGAAAGGAGGGAGTGACCTCAACCACCCTCAAAATAGCAGTCTGAGACAGAAGGAAGGGTCAGCAGATCCGAGCCGGTACAGGCCATTCTACGAAAGCTCAGGTTGTCCTTCCGTCCCTCTTTCCCTGTCCGAAGGCCACAGGTCTATGGAAATTACATCAAGGGCCGTACAGGGTCCAAAACACATAGGAAGAGAAGACGGACTCTGTCTTGCCACAATGCCAAGAATGAGTGCCCCGAAAAGAGGAGGTTTCAGCTGATCTGCCAATTGCCAAGGTCGTTGAAGGGCATAAGGTTTGTGGTATATGTTGGGAAAAACGTGGACTGTGATCCATAAGATCATTCTGAAATCAATGTGTGAGTCTTGAAAGGTGCCACATTGGTCATTTCATTTCTGCTTTGGCAGAAAAAGCACAGCGCGGCTCCTTCCCAATATTACCCCCTTTTTAACTGGATTACCACCAGCGGTGACTCGGTGGCACGCCACATATTGTCAACGGAGACTATTGGTTTCTTCTCCATCTTCCATGTCCAGGCCAGACATGAATGTGCCAAAATGAAGGCACCTTTGGGCGAGTTCATTCTGCAATTCCTTTGGTCTGACCTAGTATGAGAAAGGTCGAGACAAAGGCAACCCAATTACTAACTAAGGGCAAAAATAGCTTTCCAGAGCAACTGTGCTGGTTCTGAATTTCCACCAGATGGTAGCCTTGTAGCTTTACTCTGGATTGTAGGCCTCCAAACCCAACGTCTCACCTGCCTAAGGCGCCACCTTCTCCCAACACTGCCCACCTGTTCGTACTTTTGTACAGGCGTGAAGAAACCAGGCGAAGCGGCAGCCATTTCTCTTCAGGGTTATGTGAAACAGGCAAGAAATGTTTGGCTGGTTGATTTATTTATTGACTTATTGTTTTATTTCTATAACGCCCATCTGGGAAATATATCTACTCTGGGAGGTTTAGGTAAAGGTAAAGGTAAAGGTTTCCCTTGCACGAAAGCCAGTCGTATCATCTCTGTTTCAAAGACAAAGAGCCAGCGCTATCTCCAGATGTTTCCGTGGTCATGTGGCAGGCATGACTAGACACCAGAGCGCACAGAGCGCTGTTACCTTCCCACCGAAGTGGTCCCTATTTATCTACTTGCAATTTCTTGCTTTCGAACTGCTAGGTTGGCAGGAGCTGGGGCAAAGACGGGAGTTCACTCTGCACACTCAGATGCAAAATTAGAAATGGTTATTGTAATGTAATTTAACAGCGGGTTTGCAATGGACTGCCGCAGCCTTGAGGATATTAACAAAGTGACCCTTCACAGCCAATCCATCTGGCATGGCCTCTTCTGCCTCCATGACCATTGGGAATCAGAGTTCCTCCTCCGCTCATTTTGCCTTTGAGCCCAATATGATAGTCAGATGGAAACTGAACCACACATTGGATTGCCTTCAGCATCTCAGGAATCTCTCAGACACTCTCTGGCAACCACCTCCTTTCCTTCTAGTCGGGAGTACCTATTGGATGCCTTTCCACCCCTTGAATCCCCCACAACCCTGAGAGATCCACTGCAGTCGATTTCCCCATCGCAATCATCTTCCAGAGAGCTTTATCAGATATTTGCCCGACTCTACCGGGAACCCACTCCTTCAAGTTTCCCCCAGTGCAGAAATATTGAGTAGCAGGGAGGAGTTGCTGGAGACAGAGAAGCCAGAATCCTTTTTTATGACAAAAAACCACCTCAACCACCAACACACAGATAATAACTGCCCAGCAAGGCAGGAGTGCCTGGTGTGTGTGTGTGTGTGTGTGTGTGTGTGTGTGTGTGTGTGTGTGTGTGTGTGTGTGTGTGTGTGTGTGTGTGTGTGTGTGTGTGTGTGTGTGTGTGTGTGTGTGTGTGTGTGTGTGTGTGTGTGTGTGTGTGTGAGCACACTCTCAGTATTTGGACCCTTGCGGCGATACTTGCAGGTTGTTAAGGTAAGTGTAGGCAGCTCTGTACAGGATGGTTAGGCTGGGTGTGGTTGTGTATGCCGGACACGCACAAAGTCCTTTCCAGGTGCCTGGAAGCTGTTGGGGTCTGGATGGGGGCTAACAGGCTACAACTGAATCCCAGCAAGACTGAGTGGCTATGGATAAGGGGTCCTGCGTTAACCTGGGAGCTACCATCTTTGGTTCTGGATGGAGCTATTTTGCCCCACACTGACCCGGTGCGCAACTTGGGGGTCCTCCTGGATTCGCGACTACTGCTAGAAGAACAGGTGGCGGCTGTGACCAGGAGGGCTTTCGCCCAGCTTCGGGTGATTCGCCAGTTGCGCCCACTCCTGGACCGGGACTCCTTGCTCATGGTCACTCACGCTCTGGTCACCTCCAGACTAGATTATTGCAATGCGCTCTACATGGGGCTGCCCTTGACGACCATTCGGAGGCTACAGCTGGTCCAGAATGCGGCAGCCTGGGTGGTGATGGGGTGTGGGCGTTATGCCCGTGCTTCGCCACTGCTCCGGGAGCTGCACTAGTTGCCAGTTTGTCTCCGGGTGCAATTCAAGGTGCTGGTTTTGACCTTGAAAGCCCTATATGGTAGTGGGCCGGGTTACCTAAGAGACCGCATCGCCCTGAGGACGTCTGTCCGTCCAACCAGAGCAGACCGGAGGGGATCTCTAATTGTTCCATCAGCCAGAGGGGCTCGCCTCTGTGGCACAAGGAGGAGGAGAGCCTTCTCCGTGTCTTCGCTGGCCCTCTGGAACCTCCTGCCAACAGAGCTACGTCTCCGGACGGAATTGCTGCCTTTCAGAAAAGAACTTAAAACCTGGCTGGTGGGTCAAGTGTGGGGTGCAGGTGGAAGGGTAACCTCCATTGGGTGGTTGGTGTAGAAGAACTCTTCCCCATGGTGCCTTTGGATCCTGCAGCCCTTGTTTTTAGGGAGTGGGTAGTTTTAACTGTTTTTAACATGTTTTTTAAATTTTTATTGTGAACCGCCCTGAGTCGGCTTTGGCCGAGTGAGCGGTATATAAATGTGACAATTAAATTAAATTAAATTAAATTAAAATTCAACCACCTTCTTATAAGTATAGATGTCTGGCTGGACATCCTGCTACAGTAATGGAGACCACCATACAGTCAGTGACTCAATGCTGAGTGTTGGGCGGTGGTAAATAACCTGACTCCCTAAAGGGGCTACGGGCCGATGAGCCCCTTAGGTGGAGTGATGGTCCCCCTCAGTGAAAACCATCTTATTGGGTCCAATGGCAAAATGAGTGGAGGAGGAACTCTGATTCCCAATGGTCATGGAGGTAGAAGAGGCCATGCCAGATGGACTGGATGTGAAGGCGCACTTTGATAATATCCTCAAGGCTGCGGCAGTCCATTGCAAACCCGCTGTTAAATCCTGCATGTCTCATCTCATACATGCCGCAGGAGATGTCTCTGAGATCATAGCATGTGGGTCACTTCATGGCAAGCTGGGATCCACCTTAAACAAATTTACGCCAGTGGCAATGTATACTCGGATACTAGTTGCAGGCAACGACAACATCTAATCCACTCGCCTGCACCCAAAAAAGCATGCCCAGCAATTAAACTGAACCTTTGACTAAGACTGAAACTAATTGGCTGCAGAGAGCTTTAAAAGCTTCCTTAAATGTTTTCTTCAGTTGTTTTTAAAATACATCCAGAGATGGGGTTTGACACAGCTTCACTGGATCTCAATGTGGCTCATCCATCAAAAGGTGTAGCCTGTTCCTGGTGGGAGGACTTTTCAAAGGCTGCACAACTCAGTTGGTTGAAGAAGTGGCTCTCCAGGTGTTCTTGGACTTCAATCCCCAGAAGCCAAAGTCTCTGTGAATCCACATGAATGGGCTTACTGTCCATATGCTGGGCTTCTGAGAATTGAAGTCCGAGAACACCTGGGGTCCGCCATCGCTGTTGTAGGTGCAGCAAAATGAAAATGCCACCTTTTCTGTTCAGTTCAGGGAAGAGAAAGAGAGAGAGAAACCTCTTCAATAATAATAATAATTTTCTGTCAAAAATTATTCTGGGTATAAAGGATTTTTGTTGGAGCGCTCAGGAGACGCCTGAATGAGGCTCCTTTCATGTCTCCGAGATCTTTTCCCACTGAAGTGATCCCTATTTATCTACTTGCAATGTCTTGCTTTCCAACTGCCAGGTTGGCAGGAGCTGGGACAGAGGTAGGTGCTCAATCTGTCATGCAGTACCGGGGTCTCAAACTGCTGACTTGCCAGCCTTCCAGCTAACAAGGTGAGCTTCTTAACTACTGAGCCACCACGTGGCCCCTACTTCTTCAATGCTGAGGCTCTTCTTAGTAAGTGGTATTTTGCAGAATCCCCATTATATATATATATATATATAATAATAATAATAGAAAATACTCTTAAAAGCAGGTATTGAAGACCACAGGGAGAAGGGTATATTTTTTTGGAAACATTTTAATAGTTATCCAATGTTCTACATCTTACAGTAAATATCATACAGTTACAAACTTTTGGCTTAAATCAGTCAGGGAGACCACTAATTGATCCTTAGAACAAAATAATGATAATACAGATTTACACTTCATATTCACAAGTTGAGTCTCTGGGGTTTTCCAACTTAAACTCTAGAGTTTTTATTTTTGCCCAATATTGAGTCACTGGAGCTATAACTTGGAAGACAATGAATTGATTTCTCGCTTACAACACTTTTTCACCTCAATAAAACTTTAAAATCAGTTCATAATTGATATTATTTTTTTAAATTACAGAATTACTCCCATCTCCTCCCCAAAGCATCTCACATACCTGGAGCAAGATTTCTGTCATGTGCTAGAGACTCTGAAGTAAGACTGGGGGGGAGCCTATGCCACTGACATCAAAACAACCAAGCAATGGGTGTTAGACTACTTAGCCCTAAGTGAAGTGAAATGTTTTCAGTCTGCTTTTTGGAGAGAGAGAAAAGGACAGGTTACCTACCTGTAATTGTAGTTCTTCGAGTGGTCTCCTGCGAATTCACATGTTAGTGTGTATTCACAGGGACCACGAAGAAGGAGGACAGGTTACCTTCCTGTAATTGTAGTTCTTCGAGTAGTCTACTGTGAATTCACATGTTAGTGTGTATTCACAGGGACCACGAAGAAGGATGACAGGTTACCTTCCTGTAATTGTAGTTCTTTGAGTGGTCTCCTGTGAATTCATATGTTAGTGTGTATTCACAGGGACCACGAAGAAGGAGGACAGGTTACCTTCCTGTAATTGTAGTTCTTTGAGTGGTCTCCTGTGAATTCATATGTTAGTGTGTATTCACAGGGACCACAAAGAAGGAGAACAGGTTACCTTCCTGTAATTGCAGTTCTTCGAGTGGTCTCCTGTGAATTCACATGTTAGTGTGTATTCACAGGGACCACGAAGAAGGAGGACAGGTTACCTTCCTGTAATTGCAGTTCTTTGAGTGGTCTCCTGTGAATTCACACTAATGTGTGTATTCAAAGGGACCACGAAGAAGAACCATGGAACCAAGTTTCAGATTTATGCAAGTGTTAGGAGGAGGAAGTATTGGTGAGATCAGAAGAGAGGAGAAAAGCCTTGATAAATAGCAGCTGGTGAAGATTCAAGTCCCCATCAACTGAGTCTGTCTTTGTGATACTACTCAAGCAATGTACCCATTTGTTCACCCAGTTACTTGCACATTTCCTGCAGTTCTTAGATCTAATTCTCACAACACTAATAACTGTGTGCCATTAAGTCAATTCTGACTCAAGGCGACCCTTTCCAGGTAGAGTATACAGTACACATTAACCATTTCCTGCTTCTGTGGGTGGCCCTGGGATTCTGCTGCTTTCCCAAATCTACACAGGTTGGCTCTTCTCCTGGGATGTACAGTGAAGAACTGAACCTGCAACCAAACCACGGAGCTCTGCATCCAACCCCATTTCTCTCCATCTCCCTCCAAATTCTATCCTCTCCACTTCATCTGCTCAAATGGGAGTATTTCTTACCAGATAAATGTCCTTCTGATAAAATGACCCATATTATCAGGACTCTGGGTGATTTTTTGAAGGTACTTGGTACAAGAAACTGCTCCAGAAGGTGAGTCAGTGGTACTTGCATTGGGGAGGGTTGTCTAGAGATGCCCCTTGCAACTTATAAACAAATGAACTAAGAAGTTGCACTGACACCACGTTCTGCAGAATCTGCACCGAATGGGGAGTTGAATCAACCCCAGAATGCCTCCAGCCCACCTACTATGCTGACTCTCTAGCTTTGGAAAGAAAGGAGCTTCTTCATATGCACATCTAAGAATGGCAGCTCTGCAGAGATCACTCTTTTCTCCTTTATTCTTCTCCAGCCACTGAAGAATAAATACCAGGGCAGGAGTCAGATATGGAGCCCAGTCCCCACTCTCTCATGGGCGAGTCACTTACTCTCACCCTAATGTTCTTCACCAGGCTGCTATGAAATTCAAAGAGGGATAATCTCATTGAAATCTCTCAGAGTTTTGGAGAAAAAAAACTTAAGTTGTCATACATGGAACCCACTTAGAAGATCCTCATAGCACCGTGATGGCAAATTTTGGCACTCCAGGTGTTCCTGGACTTCAATTTCAAGAAGCCCAAGTCTTTTTGTGTGGATTCACAGAGACTTGGGCTTCTGGGAACTGATGTCCAAGAACACCTGGAGTGCCAAGGTTCGCCATGACTGTCATAGCACATGGCAGAGAAAAGGCTTCCAGAAGTGAGACTTCTTTCTTCCCAGACATATGAAAAATTTCTCCCAATTGTCATGGATAATCATAAGTCATTGTTGTTGCTAATATGTGCCAATTCAAAGCCCCCCAAAAGCACTAAGTGAAGATGAGCACAGTCCTAATATCTTTTTTAAAATTTCAGCAGAATGTCAACACCAGCCAAATTAGGCTTAACATACAAAAGTTATATCAGAGTGGTCCCATGATGCTGTGGATAACAGGATATGCAACCTGAATTTAACGTCTATGAAACCAGTTTCTTTCTCTATAGGGCCAAACAGAAGCAGAATGGTACTTTCAGAATACCTTAGAACTGTGATGGCGAACCTTGGCACTCCAGATGTTCTTGGACTTCAATTCCCAGAAGCCCAAGCACCCTGTGAATCCACACGAATGGGTTTACTGCGATTCATCTGTCCCAGGCTGCCCTCGTCGCTCCCGGAAGCGGAAGTAAAAGACACAGGGTGCTTTGGCTTCTGGGAATTGGAAGTCCAAGAACATTTGGAGTGCCAAGGTTCGCCATCACGGCCTTAGAACATTTTAAAAATATGACATGATACTTTATGATCCTTATTGCTTTTTTAAGCTGGTGGATTTGTTTCATATTTCCCTCCATAAAAGGTATTTGTTAAGATTTTGTCTATGTTCTTAAAAAGCATGCAAAAACTACAAAGAGGGTCCCGTCTCACACACACACACCCCAAACACCCACAGCAATCTATGGTGATAAAGCAAATGGAACAATCTATTTCAGGAATCTGATGTACAGATGCCGGATGGTTCATAAAAGCAGCTTTGCTATTCACACGGGAATGTCTCCCAGCAGTCACTCAGCAAGAGCATTAATGTGATAAACACATAGAGATCATTTGCCAAAACCCACAATAGGGGCCATGTGTTCTTGGACAGGGCTGAACTTTATAATACTATAAATTTAACACAAGAGCACACTTCTAGACTGTGCACGTCTGCAATCAATGCACCAGTGTTGTTCAGAAACGGCAGGGAAATCAGGTATCTTCCTTTAAGCCAAAACTCACGGAACAAGGAAGATCATTCTTTCCTAGCTGGAGGCTAAGATGACACAATCACAAAGCTCATGACTCTTCCCATCCCATTATCAGGCAAAAGGAACTACAGAATGAACTCACCAAAAGGTGCCTCCATTTGGGCAGTTTCACATCTAGCCTAGACACGGAAGAAGACGACTAAAGGAATGGACAACTTTCCCAGTGTCCCTACAGCAAAGTGTAGACATGCTTTGCTACCAATAACATGCAGATGTGGGATGTGTATGGAATGGCCCAGAGAAGAGCAGAGGACGGGCTATTTTGAGGCTTCGAGGTCTACAGAAAGTGGATTCCATGAATGGCCATCTATCGCCAGGATCCCCTTAGGAAGCCTAAGAATGGCCCATGATCCAATGCATCATTGCTCTCTCCCCATAGGGCAGGGGTGCCCAAACTACGGCCTATGGGCTGTAGTTTGGGCACCCCTGCTTTAAGCAGAGAAAATGGCAGCCTAAAATCTATTTCATCCTGTTGCAAAACATCTGGTGCAAAACAGATTGCAAGGCGCGTTTTACTTCCGCTTCCGGTGGGATGAACTATGTGACTGGCCCGCTGAATCATGTGACTGGCCCGCTGAACCACATGACCGGCCCACGTCCCTAAACATTTGGGCACCCCCTGCCACAGGGGCTGGTCTACTGAACCCACATCTAGGAATGGAAGTGACTGTGTCCTGGCCTACCTTAGGTTTGGTTGGCAACAGCATTAAAAACACCTTATTAGCACTTTTTTTTAGTAGGAGGGGCAGAGAGGCACCAAACTCCTTCTGATCAATGAAAGCCGACACTTGTGTTCTGAAGTGCTTCCTGTAGCTTGAAGAAGCTCCAAAGCAGCTCAACCATAAAGTTCCTCTAGTGAATAAACATCAATCATTAAAAACAAAAAACTTAAATAACACTTATGATAAAAAGCGTCTTTTAAATTACATATTTGAACTGCAAAAAAAAACTTTGACTAGATTATTATGGTTTATAAAATACAGGCGCAAATACTTGTACACACAGTTCAGGTTCCCTGGAGTTGTGGCCGTGAGATACCTCTGAGGTTCTTTGTCATGGGTTTGGGCCAGTAGGATGATTAATATGCATTCTTTTACTGACATGATTCTTGGTTTTTCCCCGTCTGGCATTACAAGGTGTGTTTTACAGTGGGTATCTGTGAGGACACCAGCATCAGTGGGGAATATCACAACGTTTTCTCTATTTCATTCTTCTCTTGGGGGTGGGGGAAAGGAACATTAGCCTTTGTGGACAAACAATGATGGGTTATGGAAATGTAAAAGCAATGAAGAGGATACAACACGGTGCTCAGAAAGCAGCAGCAAAAGGGTTCACGCCAAGGTGGTCAAGCATTGCTATATTTTCTGATATTGGGTCAGAACGCAAATGCCCTCCCTGATTTTGTGGCATGTGTCAAAACGGCAACCTTCCACCAACCTCCTTTCCCCACAACTGCTTTCCAGTCAAATTTAAATCTATATACAGTTATGTACAAACAGAGCTCGAGATGACTTGTATTATTAAACATTGGATCCTAATGACAAGCAGCCTTCCTAAGGCGGGATTCCTGCCAGAATTGGGACTGATTTCCTCTGGGCTAGTTCTCAGAACAATGGCCACACCTGTTTTCCACTGGTGATTCTGAAGTGTGTGCAATTCCCAAGCCCTACTTATTGAATGAAATAGCCACAATGATTGCAATAAGCAACATCTAAAGCTGGCTGGCTACCCTTGGCATTACAAGCTCCTCGCTCCTACGTCCAAGTCTGTCCCCCTGCCTACTTCCTTGCCTCTCACCTCCTGCCAGGTGCACAAAGCACACCTGCCCACCTGTGCTACTGAATGGAACGGTCTCCTTCGCCAACGGTAACCTCCATCCACCTAGCTTGCCTCCTCTACTTCCAGACACCTGAAGACTGTAAACAGCTGGAATCTGCCTCTCAGTATCAGCCAACAGCCAGAAGGCAGCAAGACCCGACCACACCTGGTTGGGAATTGATCAGGCAGCAAAACGTCCATCTAAAGCAGGGGTTCACAACCTTTTCAAGCCGGGGAGCCAGGACACGCTCTCTCACTCAACTTTGAGGGCAGGACAGCCATTCTGCCCTGCTTGTACCAATAGTTTCAAAGGGGTGGGCATTTTGTATCTCGAATGCCCTTGGAGAGTTGAGAGAGGCACATGAAATGGCACCATGAGCCGGATCCGGCCCATGGGCCTTAGGTTGGGAACCTCTGGTCTAAAATGATAGAAAAGCACCAGAGGATATCACTTCCATTCCACCTTGCCACTTTTCTAGTGCTTGTGTTTTCTCTTTCTTCTGGCCCAAATCTTCCTGCGTTTTTGCAGAGAAGCCTGATGAGATGAAAGGCCAACTCAAAGAATCTCTTCTCAGGAGCCATTCA
Organism: Bradypodion ventrale; assembly: GCA_035047345.1. Lineage (NCBI taxonomy): Eukaryota > Metazoa > Chordata > Lepidosauria > Squamata > Chamaeleonidae > Bradypodion > Bradypodion ventrale. The sequence goes on from JAWDJE010000003.1 coordinate 370,899,435, forward strand.
ATAGAAAATGTTGATAATATGGCATGGGACAAAAAGGACTCCAGGAACAAATGGAGTAAAGCAGTGGTTTTTCCCAATCAGAATTTCTCCAGGTCTCTCTCCCCCCTCCAAATCTAATTCCACAGAAGCTTCTCCTTTCCTCAATACCCTGGGAACCTTGCCTTGATAATAAAAATACTAACTGCATGCTGTCAAGTCAATTTTGATTCATAGTGAATGTTTCCAGGTTTTTCTACGTATAAGAGCATGAAGTGCATAGCTGTCAAGTATCCCGTATTGGCCGGGAAAACCCCTTATTTTACCCTCTTTCCCACCATCATCCTGTATTAATTAGACTGCAATGCCCTATTGCCGCCATTGGAGGGCAGCAAAGGATAAGCATAGCTGTCAAGTATTTCGTATTTGCTGGGAAATTTCCCTTATTTCCAAATCCAGAACTTGACAGGTATGGAAGTGTGTTCTCAAAGAGTAACCCCGTCAAGAGACCCCTACAAGGACTGAACACACCAGTTACACAGCATAAAGACATCCAGAGGAACATGCCTGCCTTCTGGAGCTAGCACCCTTGAAGACAGAGGAGCAGACAAGCAAAATAAACACACTTATATACCACCCCATATAAGCGCTTAGTGCACTCTCTGAGTGGTCACAAGTTAATTGGCATTTTGACCCCAACATGTTGAGTACTCATTTTACCAAGGATGGAAGGCTGAGTCAACCTTGAGACCTGGTCAGGATTGAACTCACAGCCTTTTGGTTGCAGGACAGCAGTTTAACCACTGCACCACCAGGGTTCCGGGTGGTGGTGGTGGTGGAGAGGGCCAAGGAGGCCTCTGTTCAATTTTGTCTTGTTCCTTGGTTGGAGGCAAACAAGCCCTGGTCGTACCCCTCTGAAGGAATGACTCTTGGTACAGGATACCTGCAATGGCAGGAGGTTGGACTACATGGCCTCAGAAGTCCCTTCCAGGCAGTGGTGGGCATCAGCCCCAGTTCGCCAGAACTGGTAGCAGAAATTCTGGCTGGCCCCTACCCACCCATGCAAGTTTTGAAATAAAACAGTCCTAATTCGGGTGCAATGCAGGGCTTTCCTCAGTGGTGGGCTCCAAATTTTTTTACTCCCACACTGTGACCATGGTATGGTGTGTGTGTGGCCAGGGGGGAAGCTCTGCATTGAACCTGAATTAGGACCACTTTATTTCAAAACTTGGATAGGTAGGGCCAACCAGAATTTCTGCTACCGGTTCTGGCGAACTGGGGCGAACCTGCTGATGCCCACCACTGACTTTTCCCCTGGCCACGCCCACCATGCCACGCCTACAGTGTGGTAGTAAATTTTTTGGGCACCTGCCACTGTTTCCAGCCCCAGGTGTATGAAGCTGCTATATATGCCATTTCAAAAGATGAGAACTAAATCCTCCATCTTAGATCTATATCAGCAGTAGGATAGGTAACTGGGAAGAATAAATGCTTTTTCATGGGTGTGCCTTCCCCACGTCTACAAGTGGCGGTTCTCCAAATCTTTGGCCCATTACACACAATGGAACTACTCTGTTAGAAACACATGCAGAGGCCATTGAGCAAAAGAGAAGCGAGTGGAAGGTAAAAGCTCTGGGTGTACCAGACAAGATAAGCTTCTTAGCAGAAACTTCTTTTACATTTAAAGAAACCTCTATTTTACTCAGTTGGGTTGAATGGATGAGTCATGAAATCAACATTAACTATCACTGGGCACTAGCTATTGAATCTCTCCTCCTGGCTCCCAGTTAAAGGAACCACTCAAGTCTAACGTTTGGGAAATCTTTCCTTTTCAAGGCAGCTCTCTCACCTCTCACAAGCTTTGCCTAATCTCTCCCTGCAACCCCATAACTCTGTGATGGCGAACCTTGGCACTCCAGCTGCTCTTGGACTTCAATTCCCAGAAGTGTATGCACAGTACGCCCATCCATGTGGATTCACAGGGAATTGGGCTTCTGGGAATTGAAGTCCAACAACAGCTGGAGTGCCAAGGTTCACTATCACTGCCATAACTCTGCTCACTCAACCAGGGACACACTTAAATCGCTATCACATCAAGGGGAGGGTTCCTGTTCATTTGGCATCTTAGACCAGCATCCTCACCACCACCCATAGCTTTTCCAATCCGTGCGCAGCAGGGGAACAAGACAGAACAGAGGACCCTGCAATTTAAAGATAAATACAAGTCAATGGATGACCATTTGTAGCTGCTGTGGTTCCTATAACAACACAAAGGAGGGGAGGGGCAACTTATAAATCATTCTTCAAAACGGAGGGATGAGATCCATATCCCCCCCCAACAAGTTGCAAATCTAATTCCAACACCTATCTGGAAGACACCAATTTCCCCATTCATGTCACGGAATATGAGACAATCAAACATACAAGAGAGATAGAGACAGTCAGAACAGGATTAATACAATTGAAAGGAGAAGAATCACACCTGCCAGCGCTGTGCTTTCCCACTCTGCAACCCCTGAACCATCAATAATTCTTGCCAGCAAACCCCAAAATGGGACTCTGGTCGTGAAATGCGTGACATCCAGAGACACTTGTAAGCATGAACTGATGGGAGCTTTCTTCGTGAAGAGTAGAATGCAAATGTCGGTGAGGGAAGAGATAGAAATCCTTGAGTATTGCTCAGCATCAGTGGATGGCATGAAACAATTTGAGAGGAGAAGAAAGAAGGGAGAAATGAAAGGAGCCGGGAGACTGGAGCGGTGGTGGTGGTGGTGGTGGTGGTGGTGGTGGTGACAGAAGGGAAGTTTGCTTTTACAAATAAACTAAAACAAGTTTTAAAAAAAATTTAAACCCTAAAGAATGCATAATAAAGTGACCCTTGCACTTTTTTGTTTTGTTCTTCCTATCAGACATGGTGCTTTAGGACAGATGCTCCAGCACCCATGTAAGACTTGAGTTGTTGCTTGGGACGTCTGACTCCAGCTCTGCAAGACAGAAGAGGATTTGGGGTGGGGTGGGGGGTGGAGAGGCATTTGGACACAAGTTAGAAACAGTGGCAGCAATGCAAGAATCACCAAGACTTGCTTCTTGTACAGTATTTCCCCATCAAGTTCCATAGCTTCTGGTCAATCAACATCTCCACTGGGGAACACAGAAAGAGCCTCCTCGAAGATTGTGGTGTTTTCGAACCACAATTGGGCGTACCTTGGTCACGGCAACCTTGTGTTGCTGGCTAATCTTTCTCACACTGGGTCAGGCAAAAGAAACGGCTGAATGAACTCACGTCTGGCCTAGACATGGAAGAAGAGCATCTTCATTTAACCCAGTTACCTTTGGGGGTGGGGGGTTGGTATCATTTTTTTTAAAAAATGATTGCCATCTCCACATAGGGCAAGGATGCCCAAACTACGGCCCGTTGGCTGGATCCGGCCCCTGACACCAGTTCATCCAGCCCGCGCTGCCCTCGTTGCTTGTGAAAGCAAAACGCGCCCAGACAGGTGTGTTTTACTTCCTCTTCCGGGAGCGACAAGGGCAGTGTGGGCCGGATGAACAGATAGATAGATACCCGTATTTATTCGTGTATAACGCGCACTCGTGTATAACGCGCACCCCTAATTTTCCATGAAACCTCGGTATAAAATTTTGTTTCACACCACGCATTGTAATTGAATGCGTGGTGAAAAAGCTTGTTCATAAGAGCTACCTCCGGGCCACGCCTCGTCTCCCACGCCACCCAATCAGATCCCGTCAATTTCTTCAAAGCCATGCCCCCGCCTCCCCTTCACCTGCCGCAGCAATAGACAGCCGACCCAATTCTAAAAAGGAAGTAAAAGAGGCTCGCGACGGGGGTGGGACTCCGGGAGTGAGGAGGTGTATGGCGGGAAATGGCTGGAGGCGGAGGCCATGCCCCGTTCTGCTGGAGAAAACCACGCCGGCGCCGTCCTTGTAGGGTGGGTGACGTCATGCGCTCACTGAGTCTCCCGTGTGGGCGAGGAAATGAAGCGGCACAACCCTATTTGTGACGCACACTGTACACGACAAGGTGACGTGAACTCGCGGGAACTCACCATTCGCGCCCTCAAGGGACCGGCTGCCACTGCCACACCAGTCCTCGTTTATAACGCGCACCCCAACTTTGATTTCTTTTTTTGGTATAAAATTTTGCGCGTTATACACGAATAAATACGGTAGATAAATCTTTATTGTCATTGTCCTGCACAGAACAACGAGATTGGGGCTGGATCCGGCCCACAGGCCATAGTTTGGGCACCCCTGCTTTAAGCAGAGAAAGTGGCAGCCTAAAATCTATCTCATCCTGTTACAGCTAAGCTGGTATATCTGTCTCTGCAGGCGTTCAATTTAAATTCCTCAAGGGATTGGAACCTTGCACGTCAAATGTGCTATGTTTCTAGTACCAATTCACAGAACGGAAGCAATTAAGACATTGACCCAAAGGACAAATTCACACCATGTGTGTCTCCACAGCTCCCCTGTGGGACTTCTGCCTGTAGCTAGGTGGAGCCACCTGCCTGCTGAGTCCAGTGGCGTAAGAGTTTTGAGACAGAAATTGCAAGTCTTGGAATGAACAAAACAGATACAGTACAATTTTTCCTTTTCAACATCATCCCCGGTCAAACAGATCAAGGAGTTTTTTTTAAAAAAAAACTAAACACAAGACCAGTAAAACCTATTTGCCAAAGGTGAATATGTGTTCCTCTGCTCAGCGCAAAACAACGTAACCCTAGCAGGGTGGGTAACGTGACCCTTGGTTCTGCTGACCCAGTCCAACAATAGTGTCCACTTAATTAGGCTCAATTTCAGTGTTTTCTTGGTCACAAACGTATCTCTCAGGCAGACTGTGCGGATCATGAGAAACTATGGGTGATTCTAGAAATGGGGGTGCTCAAACCTGACACCCGATTGTTGTTCTGGTGCATAATCTATATGTTATGGACAAGAAGTGACAATCAGGACAGACTATGGAGAGAATGGTCTCCTAGGCTTCATCCATGTGAATAGGAGTTCACTTTTTGAATAATAAGAATTATATGTCACAGGATATATATGTCATCAGGATTTGAGAGATGCTTAGGTGGGGCCACGGAAAGGTTGGGAATCACTGCATGACTGTGTTTCCAATCATAATGCATGGATGGGAAATGACATTCCTCATTATTACTTACAGATATGAAAGGGAGACAGCTGAGAAAGTCAACATGTGACAATATTACATGTTGTAATACAGATACCATGGGTCACCAGAAAGATAATTAAGGGGGAGCAAATATCACTAGGATACTCATTGAAACCTAAAATGAATAAATTAAGATTATCATAAGAATGTATGACCCACTGGGAAGGACCCTAATGCTCGGAAAGAAGGAAGGCAATGGGAAAAGAGGAAGTTCAAACATGAGAGGGATTAATTCACTACAGGAAGCCTTGGCCTTCAGTCTGGAAAACACGAACAGGCATGTTTAGTGTCGTTCTGGATCATCTTCATTAGGCTTAAATTGTGTGGTTCCCTCCATGCCCAAGCTTCTGTATGGAGATACACTCCTTACTTTCTTGTAAACCTCTGTCCTTTATTGATAGGACAAAAGTTTGCTTGGGAGATAAAATGTGTTTATCCCAGATGTTCTGGGTCAGTCATGGTGAAGCTTGGCACTCCAGGTGTTCGTGGACTTCAATTCCCAGTAAACCCATTTGTGTGGATTCACAGACACTTGGGCTTCTGGGAATTGCAGTCGCTCGCCATCACGGTTCTAGGTATCCAACCTTCCTTTTTTGGGGAAGGTTCTGGAGAAGGCAGTGGCACGTCAGCTGCAGGGGGTGCTGGATGAAGCGGAATATCTGGACCCATTCCAGTCAGGTTTCAGGCCTGGATATGGTACTGAGACTGCACTGGTCGCGCTGATGGATGATCTCTGGCGAGAGCGGGATGGCGGTCATCCGTCCGTCCTTGCTCTTCTTGACCTCTCAGCGGCCTTCGATACTGTTGACCACGGTATCCTTCTGGAACGGCTCCGAGGATTGGGGATCCAGGGTACGGTGTGGTCCTGGTTTTCCTCATTTCTGAGGGGCCGGACCCAGTCGGTGTGGTTGGAGAGTGAGAGGTCGAGTCCTAGGCCCCTAAAATATGGGGTGCCTCAGGGCTCGGTACTCTCTCGTCTCTTATTTAACATCTACATGAAGCCGCTGGGTGAGATCATCCGTTCCCACGGGGTGCGGTACCACCAGTACGCGGATGACACACAGTTGTACATCTCGGCCCGTGGGAACCCCAGTGATGCAGTCAAAGTCCTTTCCAGCTGTCTGGAGGCTGTTGGGGTCTGGATGGGGGCAAATGGGCTACAGCTGAATCCTAGCAAGACTGAGTGGCTATGGATGGGGGGGTCCTGTGTTATCCCGGGAGCTACCATCTTTGGTTTTGGATGGGGCTGTTTTGCCCCAGACCAACCCGGTGCGCAACTTGGGGGTCCTCCTGTATTCGCGGCTGCTGCTAGAAGAACAGGTGGCGGCTGTGGCCAGGAGGGCCTTCGCCCAACTTCGGGTGATTCGCCAGTTGCGCCCACTCCTGGACCGGGACTCTTTGCTCATGGTCACTCACGCTCTGGTGACCTCCAGACTAGACTACTGTAATGCGCTCTACATGGGGCTGCCCTTGATGACCATTTGGAGGCTGCAGCTGGTCCAGAATGCCGCGGCCCGGGTGGTGATGGGGTGTGGACGTTATGCCCATGCCTCACCACTGCTTCGGGGGCTGCACTGGTTACCAGTTGGTCTCCGGGTGCAATTCAAGGTGCTGGTTTTGACCTTTAAAGCCCTACATGGTAGTGGGCCAGGGTATCTTAGAGACCGCATCACCCTAAGGACGTCTGTCCGTCCAACCAGAGCGGACCGGAGGGGCTCTCTAATTGTGCCATCAGCCAGGGGGGCTCGCCTCTCTGGCACAAGGAGGAGGGCCTTCTCCGTGTCCGCACCGGCCCTTTGGAACCTCCTGCCTGTGGAACTGCGTCTCCAGATGGAGTTGTTGCCCTTTAGGAAGGAACTAAAGACCTGGCTGGCGGGCCAAGTTTGGGGTGCGGGTGGGGATGGGGGTACCGTTGGGTGGTTGGTATAGAGAAGTGTGCCTTCCCCCAAGGTCCCTTCAGTTCTTGCGCACCTTTTAGGGGTGGGTTTTTTTAAAACTTTTTTAAAAACTTTTAACTTTTTTATCATGTGTCTTTTATGTATTTACTGTCCGCTATGTAAACCGCCCTGAGTTGGGTTGTACCTGAGTGGGCGGTATATAAGCGTGAAAAATAAATAAATAAATAAATAAATAAATAAAAAGCTTATATTTACCCATCTGGTGATAAGGGCACCAAAATTGACAGCTTGGAGCACATTTACAACTAGATATTCAGTTTTGTTATTGTTTTGCTCATTAGCGAGATCCTCTGTTATCCTTTTGCAAATAAGTGAGGTTTAAACATAGGGGGAAGTTGGCTGTATATACAAACAGGAAGAATTAATTGCTATACTGTCAGCCTCAACATAGGCTTAGATCCCAGGCAGGTGCTGCACATCTACTGATTCCAGCAGTCACTCTTTAGCAGTCTTAGCAAGCAGAAGAAACACAAGGATAATCTTTCTACTTATTCTGCTGCATTCTTGTTCATGTTTTCTGCTCGACTGTCTTTTTTATTGTCTTTTTTCTTACTTTTTTCCTCACTGGTGCGTTCCTTGTTTCCAAATCCCAAAATAACCTCTAGTTGACCTTGGTAAGATAGGCAATTAATGACAGGATCCTTTGAGAGCATTGATTCACAGGGTCACCACAAGTAGAAAGAGATATGATGGTACATAACAATGACAGTCCAGAAATATATATAGTATTTAGCAGCTCTGGGCTAAACTGGAGGGAAAACCCTTTCTCTGATCTGCATGAGCAAATACGTATTTTTGATGGAAATCTTTCTACGACTTCTTCCAATCCTATTCCTTGATCCTAGACCAGTGGTGGTGAACCTTGGCACTCCAGTTGTTCTTGAACTTCAATTACCAGAAGCCCAAGTCCCTGTGGATCCACACTAATGGGTTGACTGAGTTGTTCTTGAACTTTAATTCCCAAAAGCCCAAGTCCCTGTGAATCCACACAAATGGGTTTTCTGTGCATACCCATTCATGTGGATTCACAGGGACTTGGCCTTCTAGGAACTGAAGTTCAAGAACAGCTGGAGTGCCAAGGTTCACCATCACTGTCCTAGATCGAATATTATAGGCTGCTTTTTTTCTTGTTCACTTTCATTTTCAGAACTTTCAAGGTGAAGGTATTTCCCCTCTACCCTCCTTTCCTACTCTGCAGAGACTGTGGTTGGCACTTACATGGATTGGCCAGTAGGATTACCAGTGTGGAGGTACATAGCTGTAGGCAGGGGTCCCTTGCGCCCTGTACGTTGGCACCGAGACGGGATGTGCTCCAATTGTAGTGTGTTGTGGGGTGGCCAACAGAGTGCCTGAAAGAGGGAAAGAGAGGATCAGAAGAGATGAAGGCACGGAAGGCAACATCTTGGCACCTTGAGTGTCCATCAAGAGTTGCGTCCACACTGAGTTCTAAGCAAGGGCCCCCCAGAGAAGGTGACAGCTGGAGGGCTTGGCTTGGCTCTCCATTGTGAACCACTTTCAAAGCACACACCAGTAGACTAGGCTACAGAGAGAGAGAGAGGCTCCTCTTCTATGATATAGGGTGGGGTGGGGAGAATGCACAAACAGTCTAAGGCTGGCCTCATGCAGAGATTGGGTACTAGGGGGGCTAGCAGATTGCGAATTCTGATTTTGGTGCTCAAGGTTGGAGCTTCAACTGAGGATGTGAGCAGGCGGTGCAACCTTCTTTTTGAACAGGATGATGGGAGAGATCCCTACACGTACCCCCTTGCTGAATAGACCACGCAGTCCCTTACCTTCGAAACTACGCAAAGCTGCACCCGGGTTGTAACCAAACAACCAGACCTTCATGAGGGGAGGATGGGGTGGGGCCGGAGCTGGCAGATAAAGGAGGCTATTTTATTTCAGCTGAACCATCCTATTTGTCTCAAGCGTTTTTGCACAATTAGCTATGGAAATTAGAGACAATAACATGCACACATTTTAATGAGTGCTTTTCACTGAATGCTCTTCCGCCTGCCCCAAAATGACATGAAGGGTTTTTTTTTTTTTTTTGCCAGCAGCCTTTCAAGAGCTATCACGTCCCACCCCACAAACGGGAAGACTGCATTTGAAATTGCTGGACTGTCATTAATTGGGCTTTCATCTACTTTAGAGCCCAGTTAATGCCAGGCTGTGTAGAGGCACACCAAAAGGGGTGGCTTATCATCTGCCACTTCGACAGAGGAAGAAGGAAGCTGTGAGATTGCTCTCTGCTGTAACACAATGCTCTTTCTGACAGCTGGGAAATCCTGAAGTGGGATTAATCCTGGCTCGCTCTTCTGGCAGAAGGAGAATAGCTTTCCGTGGTGGTTTTTGGCAAACGAAAAAGATCGCCACCTGGAAAGAGCTTGGAGGTCTACAGGTACCTCCATGATGGTGAACCTTGGCACTCCAGATGTTCTTGAACTTCAATTCCAAGAAGCCCCAGTCTCTGTGAATGGGTTTACTGTGCATACGCTCCAGGTGTTCTTGGACTTCAATTTCCAGAAGCCCAAGACTCTGTGAATCTACACAAATGGGTTTACTGCATGTACACTCCAGCTGTTCTTGGACTTCAGTTACCAGAAGCCTAAGTCTCTGTTTGTAATGGGTTTACTGTGCATAGTAAATCCATTCTTGTTGATTCACAGAGATTTGGGCTTCTGAGAATTGAAGCCTGAGAACATCTGGAGTGCCAAGGTTGTACGCGCAGTAAACCCATTTGTGTGGATTCGCAGAGACTTGGGCTTCTGGGAATTAAAGTCCAAGAACAGCTGGAGTGCCAAGGTTGGCCATCACGGGTCTACCCTATCTCCTCTTTCACAGGCGGTGCCTTTCTAGATGATCAATGAGCCCAGTAATTGAATTTTAGCACTGTCAAGAGCATTGTGGATTCAGCAACACTTACATCCTGCTACGCCCTGCTCACATCACTGGGCGTGACACAGCAGCCAGGGATGGGACCATAGGACATTCATGATTACCTCTGCAGCAGATGAGATTTTATTATACCATTTTTTTTATTTATTTAAATAGTGGCCTATTGATTAAGAAAGTGGCATATAAATACAATTAATCCTTCTTTTAATTTCTACTAAAATGCTTATTCCAGGTTGATTTTTCTTTTCACAAAAGAGGCATGATACTGTAACACAATGCTACATTAACTGCTGTACTGTGTTGTCATAATGTTATGATGATAGTATTTTGATAAGGCATGATAAAAAAAGAAATTTTAAAACTTACTGTTTTAAAAACAAAGTGGGTATTTGAGGATTTGGGGGAAAAATAAACCATAGAACTTTGCAGTGTTATTATACCGTTTTTTTAAATGTTAAAAATACTTAGCTTAAGAAGGAGCTTAGAAATCATTAAAACCTGAATTTTTAAAAAAGGATCATAAAATTGACCTCAGTACAAAGATTACAACAAGTATCTGCTGAGCTGTGCTAGGTTCACTCTTCTGACAAATCTGTTCTTCAAAAGAGATCGATTAGTAGAACAAAAGGGATAAAAAAAAGACCTAGTTTGCAAATAGACAGAAAATCCACCCTAGGGAAACATAGGATAACAGATAATGATATACTGTACTGCCAGGTAAATGACCCTTGCATTGTAATTGGATGAAACTAAAGGGATACAGGTTTGTGTTTTTGGACTATAGTTCTCAACATTTTGGGCTCTGTTGTCTAAGAACACAAATATGCAAATCTCTAAATCAAACATGACAAAGTCTTCCTGTGGCCCTTCACAGCTGGCACCACTGTCCAGGGTCCAAACTGTTCCTTCCAGAATGAGGGAGAAAGCAGCTGCGATGGGTTCAAGGACTGGTTGGTGGCCAAGTGATGAGCACAGACCAAGCAACCTTCTATGCATTTGCCATTCAGTGGGATTTATTCTCCTTGTGATAGGCATGGGAAGACACAAGAGAGATAACTGAAGCTCCACCCTTGTATTATTTTACTGCATCCTTTTGTTTCAGAGATCTCATTTGGCAGACTCCTCCGTGCTTCCTACTATACCTGTGATGGTGAACCTTGGCACTCCAGGTGTTCTTGCACTTCAATTCCCAGAAGGCCAGCGTACACGCAGTAAACCATTCCTGTGGATTCATAGGGGCTTGGGCTTCTGGGAACTGAAGTCCAAGAACACCTGGAGTGTCACTGTTTGCCATCACAATACTATACTATCCAATTTGAGAGGAATGAAAATTCCAGAGGGGAGGCAGCATGTTTAGGAGATACTTGGGAAGCCTAAGGTTAGAGTATTACACTAAACTAACAGCTGCTGACAGGGGTTCAGGCATTTCCAATGATGCAACACAGTTTTCAGATGGAAGATGCTATAGCAGCCTTGACACAACACCTAGGAAATATGTCGGACTGCAACACCCATCAGGCCATGCTGGGTGCAGGTGATGGGTCCTACAGCACAATACATCTGCAAGGTACAGTGTCAGGGAAGGGGGATGCACAAAAACACAAAATGCTCTTTTCATTGTATTCTCACCTGCTGACATTGCCATGGTGGTTCCAGCTACCATGCCCATGGTCACACCATTAGTCCTGGGGGCAGCAACAGGAGCTGGATAAATTGCAGACGGGATGCTGTTTGGCTGGACCACGGTGGTGTGATGGATAACATGCGGTTGTGCTGCATACACTGGCTGCGTGTAATAGGCTCCCTGTTCGCAAAGGCAATGGGGAAGGGGGGAAATAGCCACATGTCAGCAGACGTATCTTTAGAAAGATCAGCAATGACAGAACTGACCTGCACTAGAGCCTTCCAGTCAGCTGGCCTGTGCAGTCTTTCTTCATCTCTAGACAAGGCTTGTCTTAAATTTAGGTTTCTGTGCAGTGCACAGACATTTTGATCACCACCAGTCAGTCAGTTGCTCTTTCAACTGTGAAAACAACTCAGCTCAAAGCTCAAAGCACATGGGAAAATTTCAAAGATAGCGACAGCCTCTCGCTGCACCCCAGATATAACGAAACAGCCACTAGAATCCTGTTACTTAAACCCATCAGCATAAGCCCACCAACATAAATCTCAGCAGTGAATTATTTCAAGTTAAGAAATTGGCATTGGGTACACAGAAAGAGCCTCTTCGAAGATTCTGGTATTTTTGGACCACAACCGGGTGTATCATGGGCAACTGCAACCTTGCTGTGCCCGCTAATCTTTCTCACACTAGATCAGGCGAAAGGAACTATGGAATGAATTCGCCATAGTGGCTTCATTTTGGCAGTTTAAAGTTTGACCTAGACAAGAAAGAAGCAGCTGGCCAAGGCATTTGTTGTCAAACATGGCCGGAGGGTCCTGTGAAGGATCTTTTGGTCATACGCAACAGTTCGGTCCCATCTTATTCTGATGTGTAGACTATTTAGCCGTGACTTTGTCACTTTGTCTGGGATGCACCACCTGGAGGCTAGTCTTCTCTAGACGTGGAAAGCTAGTTAGGAACTTGAGATGGTCAATTTGTGCTCACTGTATATCTCAGCATTAATGTAGCCAACTAAAGTTAATGACCTCCATGAAATCCTATCATTAACAGTTCTGTCCTTGTGGCTTCCTTCATTTAGTCAATCCATCTTGTTAAACCTTCCTCTTTTCCTACTATCTTCCATTCTTCCTAGCATTACTGCTTCTTCCGGTGGCCACAATCCTGTTGGTTAGTTAAGTTGGCATAAGTGGACTACTGTAGAATATTGCCACTAGTAGGTAACGTAGATGGCTGGTTGAGTTATCAGCCATAATTTGGTTAGGTAAGGCAAAGACCATCCACTAACGACATAGTTTATCATACAGTCTCAGTCAGACAGAGTATAATGACACCCACAGCATCAAAAACTTATCTATCTATCATAGTTGAATTTTTTGAAATAGTAGCCATATTAGTCTGTGGTTTAGGCATATCTAAAACTAATCTAAATAATCATTTGTTACTGCTAGCTGTAGGAAGCTGTATTGATATGCATGCTTTTCTGTCATTCTGTTTGATTACTCTTTACCTCATTGCTTTGTGATCCAATTGCCTTGTGACATCTTGACCCCTGCATCTGGTGTATATAAACCATGCCTAGAAGTATTACTCCTTTGTCTGAAGAAGTGGACTTGATCCACGAAAGCTCACAGTAAAAATATAGCAGTTAGTGTTTAAAGTGCTGCAGTGCTTTTATTTTTTTTAATGTTTTTGTTTTCTGATCTCTCTCTCTCTCTCTATTTCTATCCATCCATCCATCCACTATCCTTTGTGACCTTGGGCCTGAACACAACTCTTCATCTTTGACAACAATATCTGCCTCCAGATTAGCAGAACTTGCCATGGGTTCTTGTATGGCCCCATGATATGAAAATATATTTATACAGGTATTATACCTCTGACCTGTTTTACCTCTAGACCACTTCCCTATTTAAAGTAAATTGATTTCATTTTTATGACCTAAACATGCGAAAAAGAAGCACCTGGAGTTCTGAACCAATTTAGGCTACAGGTATCTTTCGGGATATCTCTGTAAAGCGACAAGTTGGTTAATTTAACACACTGCATCCAAAAACCACAGATCAAAATGTATGTTTGCATACTTCCAGCTTCAGTCCTGAGAACACCAGGATTTGTTCGCAATCATCCTAAAGTCCGGTCCTCTACCCTGCTCAGCAATTCTAAACTCAAGCCTGTGGCTTTCTTTAGAAAATCAATCCATCTTGTATTTGGTCTTCCTCTCTTCCTGTTGCCTTGTTCATCTTTCTTGTATTCAGCAACATTTACAAAGTCTCCTCCAACATCATATTTCAAACAAATCCAATTTTTTCTGTGTCCTTTCTTTACTGTATAGGCTTCACATCTGTACATAGTAATGTAGAATACACGGGTGTAGATGATCTTGGTCTCCAGTGACACATCTTTACACTCAATCTTTTCTGATTCCTTCATTGCTGCCCTTCTGAATCCCAGTCTTCTTCTGATTTCTTGGCTGCAATCTCTATATGGATTAATTACTGAACCAAAGTATGCAAAATCTTTAACTATTTCAATTTCTCCATTGTTAACATTAATGTTATGTAGTTCTTTTGCTCTCATGATTTTTGTCTTTTTAATGTTCAACTGCATTCATACTTTAGCACTTTCTTCTTTCATTTTCACTAAAAGTCGCTTCAAGTCATTGCTGTCACTACAAAGTGTGGAATCCTACACAGACTCTTCAGTTTGCCTCTTGTGTCAACAATGCTATTGTTATTTTGCAGACTTATAACTAAAAATTTTCACAGCCTGACACAGCCTAATTCTATTACAGTACTAATAAACTTTGTCCGTTATCTGTATCCCACCTGGTCATGGGGCTATGCATAAATCATCGCCAGCGGCAGCTACTCATGTCCGAGTATACATTTTTTCCCTGAAAATCATTTTCACAGTAGAATGACTAAAAGGAAAAATGCCATTGGCGTGAATTTGTTTAAGGTGGATCCCAGCACACTGTGATCTCGGAGCCATCTCCTGCGGCACATATGAAATGAGACATGCAGGATTTGACACTAGGACTGCAATGGACTGCCGCAGCCTTGAGGATATTGACAAGGTGCGCCTTCACAGCCAGTCCATCTTCCGCCTCCATGACCGTTGGGAACCAGAGTTCCTCCTCTGTTCATTTTGTCCTTGAGCTCAATAGGATGGTTTCCAGTGGCATTTCCTACACTGAAGGGGACCATCACCCCACCCAAAGGGGCTCATCTGCCAGTATCCATTGGACCCTTTAGGAAGTCAGGTTATTTACCGCTGCCCAACACTCGGAGTTGAGTCAGTGGCTGTACGGTCTACTCCATTAGTATAGCAGGATGTCTGGCCAGACATCATATACATAAATAGGACAGTCATGTAGTTCCTCTCTAATGTCTGATGAAATGGGCTTGATCCACGAATGCTCACATTATCGTGTAACAGTTAGACTTTAAGGTACTACACACACACACTCTCTCTCCTTTTTGGGTCTGATACACTTGCATAGACTAACACGGCTACTTCTTCGAAAGCTGTCTTTGCACTGTCACTTCTTTTGTCCTTTACAAAAAAGCTCATTGGGAAGAGGTGGCCTATAAAATTGCTTCCCAGTTTCTATTATTGAATCCTCAGGCAAAGTGCTTGGGTACAGGTGGTGAAGAGACAACTCCAGACTTTCCTGGATGAAACGGGTTATCCAGATTCCCTATCAATCTTGTTCAGACAAGTGGACAATATTAAATCTCAAAGGTCATATACCTGTCTTGAGTCTGTTGCAGCAACATTCTGGGTTGGTTCTGCTTCTACAAGCCATTTCTTCTCCACCCAACGGAGACTGTTAAATGGGTTCTCACAAGGTTCCACTTTAATCCTCTGGGCTATTGAGAATCAACACAAACTCACTGGGATTCAAGTTGAAGCAACACTTATGACACTCAACTCTTCTTATCTTCTTCTTCTGGTACAAGAGAGCAAGTCATGGTCCTGAGCAGGTTTCCAGGATCAGTGATGGACTTGTCTGATTAAAGGATATCTGTTAAGGTCATATGGACCCCAATGAGAACATTGCCTCTTGCTACCTACCTATTGTATGCACAGTAAAATTGAAGTCCAAGAAAACCTAGAGTGCCAAGGTTTGTCATCACAGGTCTAGTTACTAGTACTGTACATGGTTGTTATGATACACCAACTTGAGTAACTTGTACAGAAGGCAAGTTGTGGAATTTCATATAGAAACAGAATAAAAAAGAAGACGGCGGAGGTCCATACCTGGGCATACAGGTTCTGCTGTGGGTAGGCACTTCGGATGGGGTACATGGCAGTTTGGTATGGATTTGGAGAGGGTGAGTATGGAGGAGGTGCACTGTTACTCTGGGTAGGAGGGACCTTGTAGGGAGTTCCAGCAGTATACCCTGTTGAGAAACAAAAGGATTATCTGTCAAAGGGAGACATTATCAAAATTCCATCCATCACCAACTCTGTTTTTGGATTAAGTGAGGGGGGAGAATCTGGACCTCTAACTCCAAACGCACCCATTCCACAATCTCACCCCCCACCATCATGGGGTGGGGGGTGGGTGCTTCTGCCACTCACAACCCACTACAAATCATTATATACATGATATTCTGCAACTCCTATTCCATTTCAAAACAGGCTGTGCAATAATTAGCTTAGGGGTCATTCAACAATTATGTGATCCTCGAGGGGGGTCTGCCATCTGAATTATGGAAAATTACAAGGGGTCAGGTCAAAGGTTACGTAATCCATTTGGAGCTGTTGTGGTTTCGAAACATGGCACTTTTTAAAGTTTAAAAATGATCTCTGGGAATTTTGATCCGATTTGAGATTACTGAATTGCTTGTGCAGTCTATTTCTATTTCACCAATAGCGAAAAGCTTTAAAATTAGAGTTTCGATACAAAAGCTCTGGATTATGTAATTTTAAAAGGTGGGTGGGTTTCAAAGCGAAAATTACAGTTGGATTACATGGGTGTGTGTGTGTCAATTCCCCCCCCCCCCAAAAAAAAATGTGGATCACGTAATTGATGAATGGCCCCTGACTATGCATTAGATATTATTTTAATCCCATTTAAACCAAAACCTGGCAAAAGTAACTAGAAATCCCTAGCCAGCAATAGCCAGGGAGGAGTCAGGTAGCTGTAATCCAAAAATAAACAGTTTAAATCTCCTTAGAATAAATGTCTCATTTAAGGATTATCCCTATTGTGCAAACATACATATCCCACCCACCCACCCACCAGCATATATCTTCTTGAAGGACAGTTTGGAACCAAATGCCTTGATCCACTTGTTAAAACTAAAACAAGTAAAAAGATAACCTTATTTTGATGGCACAGCAGAAATAGACACCTGTGGAAATCAGGGGCAATCATTCCACTCACAACAGGCTGCATGTATCCAATGGGTAAAACCCACACTGTGCTGGGAAGAGTGAGGAAGCGCTTCCATTGGGCTCCCATTGGACTGTTGGGCAGAGGGGCGGGGCAAACTCAGTGCTGGGAGGAGGGAGGAAGTGCTCCCATTGGGCTGCTGGGCAGAGGGGCGGGGCGAACTCTGTGCAGGGAGGAGTGAGGAAGCGCTTCCATTGGGCTCCCATTGGACTGTTGGGCAGAGGGGTGGGGCAAACTCAGTGCTGGGAGGGGGGAGGAAGTGCTCCCATTGGGCTGTTAGGCAGAAGGGTAGGGTGAACTCTGAGCTGGGGTGATGGCACGCATGCCCACAGAGAGGGCTACGCGTGTTCTCTCTGGTACATGTGCCACTGGTTCACCACCACTTGTATAAGAGAACATCTAGGGACAACCTCTCCCACCACTGGCCTACACAAACAGGCCGTGACTGATCACTCACCTATCCACCCACTGCCCATGGGCTTGGCTCAGCTTTGGACTTGTGCTGAACAACCCCAACCCTGATTATTCCACAGCAGGAGTGGGAACCAAACCCTCAGGACCATCTGGACCCTAGAGCCTCCCATCTAAATAGGGAATAATTCGGCCTCTGGAACTGGAGGGGGGGGAGGGGAGATTCTTCCCTGAATTTTGTTTTAGACTCCCCATTTGCAAAAGCATTTTTAAAAAAAAGAAATTATAATGTAACTGCAAAGGTTGACCTGTGTTTTGCCCACATCGAGCTAACCTGTGAAGACCAAAACTTCCTCTGCTAAAGCAAAGCAAAGTGATCACACTTATATATGTTGCCCCATAGCACTTAGCGCACTCTCTGGGTGGTTCACAAGTTAATTAGTATTTTGTTCCCAACATGCTGGGTCCTCATTTAACCAACCTCGGAAGGATGGAAGGCTGAGTCAACCTTGAGCCCAGGTCAGGACAGAACTCACAACCTTTTGACTGGAGTTTAACCACTGTACCACCACGGCTCTATAATGACAGGTTACTTACCCGTAACTGTTGTTCTCCTTTGTGGTCCCCTGTGAATCTACATAAATGGGTTTATTACGCATACCCTTTCATGTGAATTCAGAGACCATGAAGAACTTGACAGAGCATAGGGGCAGAAATAGACACACTGTACAGTAATTAGGACATTGTTATATTTAACAAGGATATAGCAATAGCAATTACTGTACACTTCTATACTGCCCCATAGCGATTAGTGCACACTCTGGGCGGTTCACAAGTTATTTACAGTATTCTATTTATTTATTTATTTTTGAATTTATATGGCCACCTTCCTTGCCTTGGCGACCCAAGGCGGCTCAAGTTAATTAGCATTTTGCCCCCAATACACTGGGGACTCATCTGACTGACCTCTGAAGAGTGGAAGGCTGAGTTAACCTTGAGCCCTGGTCAGGATCGAACTCACAACCTTTTGTTTGCATACAGCAGTTTAACCCCTGCGCCACTAGGGCTCCTATCTGGCTGTCCAACTTAGCCCTGTCTGTTCAGGCCACAAGGAAGCAGTTCTGCAGGAACTTCAACAGCAGGTCTTTGGTACCATTTGCTACTTGACCCCCTCAGCTAGAGTCAAAACTGGACCTTCTTCAGAAAATAGGCAAATTCACCTGTGTTAGATCTGCTATCTATATAAATACCATGCTGCATGTGCAGTCTACGGCCAACAGAGAACGAGGGGTAGCAAATGAAAACTAGAGATTCCACAGGGGCTTAGGGTTTCCCCTTAAATCTTTAATTTAAGATGCAGAACATGATAATACAGTACTTTGGGACTTACCTGAGAGGATAGTGTAGCACATTAATAAGAAAGAACTACAGCACATACACCTGACCTCGCTACATGTCAAACATAAAGGGGACCCCTTTTTGCATTGCAGGGTCTATTGCCTGACGCATTACTACTACTACCCCTTAAACCACTACTAAAATCCCTTCTTTCCATGATGGCGAACCTTGGCACTCCAGATGTTCTTGGACTTCAATTCCCAGAAGTTGAAGCCATCTGTGAATCCACACGAATGGGTTTACTGCAATTCATCCGGCCCGCAATGCCCTTGCCGTTTCCAAAAGCGAAAGTAAAAGGTGCCCGTATGGGCGCGTTTTACTTCCGCTTCCAGGAGCGACGAGGGCGGTGCAGCGTGGGCCGGATGAATCACAGCAAACCCATTCGTGTGGATTCACGGGGGCTTGGGCTTCTGGGAATTGAAGTCCAAGAACATCTGGAGTGCCAAGGTTCACCATCGTGGAATTAGCATAATCCCAAGGCATCTCTCCCTATGTTCTCTTAAAATCAATTTAGGCATCTGAGTATCTGCAGCATAAACTGATATTCTGACGGTTCATGATGACAGTCCACCTACTAAAGGCATCCACATGAGACCTTTAGCAGGTGCAGCGCCTTACCCTAATCCCCTCCTCTGCGCTCCTAGTTATCATTTGTAAGGAGCAGGTTATGTACAGGTGAAAACAGAAACTCTTCCAACATTTGTGCTTCCAGTCTCACAGATCTGGCAGCAGAAGACAGCCAGCAGAGTCAATAATTCCTTTGTCCTCACCTGTAAATGAGAGCCCTTGAGTCTTCTCTGCGGCATGCTTGCTTTATCATCTCTTTTAAATCTACAATTAGCAATAGCTCATTTTAAATGAGGAACTCAACTTCCACAAGCCGTGCACCCGCAGTGTGCCAAAGCACTAAGCTTACCTTTAGACAAAAAGTTCAAAATAATAAGGGCAGAGTAGCAGGAGACCCTCTGATCTCCTTCAGAGCAAACAGATTGCATCAAAGGTCACTGTAGTCATGCAATGGAGATTTCTCTGATAGCTTTGTACCTACCTCTGCGCTGCTCACCACTGGAACATTTGCATTATTGACAAAAGTGCTGCATCTCTTTGGTCCTTATTAAAAACGAGAGTGACTGCTTCCTTCAGATACACACAACCTCAGAAAGCTTCAGTTTGTCTTAAAGGGCAAACTGTGGCACAAACCTATGGCAGGGGTCACCTTGCACAGAATAACTGGCAAGCAAAGTAGAGGGAAAGGAAGACTCCCCAAGGCTGCAGTCATCAGTCATGTACGAAAGCACAGTCAAAACTAACTAGATGCCAGCCATCTGAGACTTACTAGACTCAAAATGAATCAAAGTGTTCGATCCCCAACTGGCTCCAAGGTTACAAAAAAAATCTGAGAAACCTTCACTGAATATGTGACGGCTTTCATATAAATGTGTCATTAGGATCACACCAGATGCTGGGCTCTGACCCCACAACGGTACCAAATGTTCTGTTCTGTTTCACTGCATAGACCTTTGGTGCCGTGCTTCATAGCTCTATGGCAGGGGTGCCCAAACTTTTCGGGATGTGGGCTGGACATGTGGTTCAGCAGGCCGGTCACATGGTTCCTCCCACCAGAAGTGGAAGTAAAGTGCACCTTGCAATCTGTTTTGCAACAGATATGTTTTGCAACAAGATGAGATAGATTTTAGACTGTCATTTTCTCTGAGTCTATGAGCTCACCACAGTCAAAATGAAAGCCAGGAATCCCCACTTCTCCCAAACCTAAGATCTCATAGCAACATCCCCTGCATAGGATCAGAAGTCACAGCCTTGCTCTTCTGAGGAAGAGACCCTACAGAGCCTAAAAACCTCAAGGAAGCAGAGGGAGGGAGTGGGGATGGAAAGTCTGGCATGAAGAGAGATGTATGTAGACCACATGCTTGCTGGAAACCAGAGAGTTACCATGAGAAATCCTTACAGAGGTTTAAGCGGACTTGTAGCTTCCACCTGGAACCACCTTTCTCAAAGCCTTGGATGGGAGGGACAAGGCCCAGTATGATTTCTACTCAGAGAATGGGCACTTGGAAATATATATGCTCACAAGGATGCTTTCCAGTAGCTGCACAAATCCAAGGGAACTTCACTAGTGCAAAACATAACAGCTACCATTTGGACAGGGTTAAGTTATCTTTAGTTCACTTTAGGCCACTGTCTAAAAAAGATGACCTCAGTTGCCTTCACACCTCTGACCACCACAGCAGTGATAGAGCCTTAGGGCAGGGGTTCTCAACCTTTGGCCTGTGGGCAGGATTCAGGCCATGGCACCAAATAATCCGGCCCCTGACCTCACTCCAGCCGCCACCACCACCAGAATCGGCAGCGGGCTCATTTACAGCTGTCGTAAATGTGTAAATGAGTCCATGGCTGTCACAAATGCGTTTACTACAGCCATAAATGAGTCCATGGCTGTCACAAATGCGTTTACTACAGCCATAAATGAGTCCACGGCCATCGTAAATGCATTTATGATAGTCGCAGATGCATTTTATGGCACGCTTACAGCGGGGGGGGGGGGAGAGAGGACCACCAGTCTGGCCCGCTTAGTTGTCTGAGGGGGCGTGGTCCAGTCCATGGCTCAAAAAGGTTGAGAACCCCTGCCTTAGTGTATCTTTCTTGCCCACCCCTAATCATCTTGGTTGCAATTTCCACATATTCTCCAGCATCACAATGTGCGTGTATTATTTTCTACTCGCCTAGTTTGAAACAGACCAAGGGCTGTTTCACCCATTATATTACAGCAGGTGGAATTCTGTACTGTGCTCTTTCAGAATCCACTATTCTGAATGCTCCCCACCTTTCATTAAAAAGACTCTGATGTAAAGACTCTAACGAGTCGTGTCAGAGATACAGGCCGCATGTACTACCTTTACCACATCTGGAGAACTATTAACATGGGAGGTATTTAAAAATACAATTCCCTCCCTGCGGAGTTCCACAAAAGGCACTGCAGAGAATTCTATCAGCTTATTTGGCACAGGGTAAAAAAAGGCACTAATATCTTTTACTCTGAATATCCTTAACAATAAGGGAGAAATTGGATGATAGCAAATAGGATTCTTAATCCAAAAGCCACTTCAGAGACTGTTTATCAGTCTAGTCCAGGGGTTCCTCAAACGTGGCTCCCCAGGTGTTTTTGGGCTTCAGTTCCCAGAAGCCCAAGTCAGCACACCTGCTGATCAGGGCTTATGGGAACTGAAGTCCAAGAACATCTGGACAGCCAAGTTTGAGGAACCCTGATCTAGTCCAATGTATATTATGTTGAGCAGTGTTCCCCAACCTTTGGGTTTTGGACTTCAAATCCCAGAAGCCTAGGCCAATTCCCCAAAGCACTGATCAGCCAATGTACTGACTTAGGCTTCTGGGAATTGAAGTCCAAAAATCAAATATTGGCGAACTCTGATGTTGAGCATCTCCTGCAGAAAGAGGTTTTCATTCACCAGCTACTTGAACTTTTTAACTGGAGGTGTTAAAATATAAACATAAGACCTCTATGCCAGAACTGGATCTGGCCCAGACAGACACTAGTGGAGTAGAAATTTTTTTTCCACTCAACCGTCCTTGCCTTGGGGAAATGATCTTCCACTGGTTAGGTGCTGCTTCATAAGGCATGTTTCTCAGACATCCTATCCAAACGATTGAGGCTTGGCAGGAGCTCAGCTGAGTTCAAATCACATTCATTCAAAAGAAAGAGAACAGCACCTTTAAATGAAAAGCATTGTGGTGAAAAAGCATACGGATGGCCCCAATAAAATTTCTGTCACTTGCTGCTAAGGAGATTTATAACAAAAATAATAACTGCAAAGCACAACCAATCTCAAAACAAATGAGAGAGAAAGAGAGAGAAAGAAAGAAAGAGAGAAGGCAAAACCCCAGTAATAATCCCCAAAGTAAAATTCTATTTACTGAATGCAGCGGAGGAGGCTTGGTAAGTTCTGTTCTCGGTCCCAGTGTTCACTGGGAGGTGAAAGATACCCTCAGTGGCACAAGAGGATGATGTCTGGGGCCAGGCCTGCTTCATCAGAAGTGTCGCTTGAGTGAAGACAGAAGAGAAGGTGTTACAAAGGGAACAAACAATGGGATGGCAATCACAATGACGACACAGTTATCCATTTCTTCCAAATGTACTTTTTTTTGGTGCAGATTTGCCTTCATCTTTGATGACACTCTGCGGTCCTAGGAGGCTATTGGGACATTTAATTAGTCCTGAAAACTGATTTTTGAAATTGTTTTATTCTCTTCTTCTTCTTCTATATCTGAATATTGGCTATCATCATGACGACCAGCCATGCAGATTGTCCTGGGAACAATATAATGCAGTGGCCTTTTATGTGCCTTCTGCATCGCAGCATGGGAAATGCTGCTCTGTGATCCAGTTCCGTGAGTCACTTTATGAACCCTCTTGGCACACAAAGTCCTCCTTGGCTCCAGGCCAGTCTTGATGAAGCTGCTGCCCCCCATCAAGATGGATTCAAGTGGGACCATTTAATCCACTTTGGACCATCACCCTTCCATGTAGACTTCACCACCCAAGGTCGTTAGTCCTCAGGGTTATCAGTTTAGTTAACCGCCACCTGACACTCAGCGTTGAGTTGAGTTGGTGGCGAATCTTGGTACTCCAGATGTTCTTGGACTTCAATTCTCAGAAGCCCAAGCCCCCGTGAATCCACATGAATGGGTTTACTGCGATTCATCCAGCCCGCGCCGCCCTTGTCGCTCCCGGAAGCAGAAGTAAAACGCGTCTGGACGGAGGAAGGGTTAACCCGGAAGAGTCTTAACTGTTACTTCTGCTTCCGGGAGCAACAAGGGTGGCGTGGGCCGAATGAATCGCTGTAAACCCATTCATGTGGATTCATGGGGGCTTAGGCTTCTGGCAATTGAAGTTCAAGAACATCTGGAGTGCCGAGGTTCACTATCACAGGTCTACTCTATTACCATAGCAGAATAACCTGGCCAGATTGCATATTTTATCCTACTGGATGAAAATATCACAGAAGTAGCTGTTCCAAGCATCTACAGTATTGCAAAAAGTGAATGGTTGAAGCCATTCTATAGAGTTCTATATAATTTCTCCACTTCACTGCAGCGTTGGATTACTCAAAAGAATTCATACAAGGACTTGCACTTAGTATCTGTAAAGGCCTTTTGGAAATACAAGCCAGACTCAGCCACACTGGCTTGGGTCCGGGAGATGTCTGCAAATACAGTAATTACTTTCCCAAACTCTGACAAGGAGGCTGCTGGAACAAGAATCTTGTGGTAGATCCAACCCAGCTCCTTCTATAAGCACTTACTGTAACATTAACATCACCATGTGAAGACATTATCTAGCCCGGTGTTTCCCAGCCTTTGGCTTTTGGACTTCAATTCCCAGAAGCCTAAGTCAGTACACTGGCTGATCAGTGCTCTGGGAAACTGAAGTCCAAAAACCAAAGGTTGGGAAACACTAGGCTAGCCCCTGTCCCTTAGCACTTGGGAATGTGGTGAAAGAGAGCAATATCTACCAGTCAGCTTTCTGATCTGTGTAAGAAACAGGAGCTATGCCTGATAAGGAGGAAATTCCAGGTTGCATTTCCAGCATTTCAACTTAAAGCTTCCTTGGTAGCAGAGCTGGAAAGAACTTATTCTCAGATGGACCAAATGGTCAGATTCAATGGAAAGCATCTTAGTGTGATGATATGAATGCTTCTAGATATCATAGTCCAGTGAAAGTAATGCACTGCCAGAGCAACCTTTGTAAGGAGGCAAGCAACACAGCTGCGGGGCGGGGAAAAGTGTTACACTCCACTCCCATTTTCCTTCAACTTTCTTCCCCTGTTTTTATGCCAGTGGAGATTGAATGATACCTCTCCACTTTTCAAGTGGGAGTCACATCCTTTAGAAAGAGAAGTGCTAAGTAACTAGTGTGCTTCTCTCTTTCCGATCTGGAGTACAGTACAGTGTGTCAGATACGACTGCAGTGTCATTTCAAAGTGAGATCAAAGCAAAAGTTGAGACTATTAGGGAATCCACATTTTGGAGTCCGAAAGGAGGGGTGTCATCCAGGCCTCTTGCTTGCTTTTTGGCAGCTTTCTGATGAAGTTGGGGAAAGAGTGATAGCAGAGAGGGAGGGAGGGAGAGAGAAAGAGGGAGAGAAATTGGAACAGGTGATTTTAAGAAGGTAAAAAAAGCACACGCTGGCTTCTCTCAGCTTGCTTTGTTGCAGGTGAAGTACTTTTGAACCTCTCTCAAAGACAGTGTCAGAGAAGAACAAGACTTTGCTCATAACATCTGACTGAACAACAGTAGGACTGAACAGAATGGTTCCGGCATCTCAAAACGACCCTAGAAAGCAGGCTCCATGGAGGATACACCCCTTAGCTGGATCTGGATCTGAATCTGTAAAGGCCTTTTGGAAATACTACAATTGTTTCCCAACATAAGCATCCATCACAACTCAGATGCCTATCCTTCAGCCAAAGTGACCTATGCAGTCACTTTGGCTTGAAGGGATTGCGCTGCCTTACCTGGTAAAGCACAATACTTCCCACACTGTAACTGGCAAATTAGGTATGCTAGTTACTATAGGTTGAATGTTCTCCTTGGCTACAGACTCCCGGTGTGTGTGTGTGTGTGTGTCTCTCAAGATGAGAATACTCATTTGGCTAGGTGAGTATTCTCCTTTTATCTTTGGAAATAACCACAAAAGAAAGAGTAAGCAGTGATTGCTGTCCCTCATCCCAATGGACTGTGGTTACAACAATGCTAGTTGCATGAACCACCCATGCTGCAAACCACTGTATCTCAGAAGATAAGGCAATCACGTGCATAGGACTCGTCCTGCAGTGAGGGGCCACATGCAAGTCACTCACCATGTGAGCATGTGAATTAAGCGTCTCTTGGTTACCATCAAGTATTTTGTGCTCTGTTCTCTTTAATATGTATATTCTGCCTTTCTGCTTTACATAGTCTTCAGCAGTCTTCCAAAGAATAGATAATAATTGAAACCTCAGAAACAAAAAAAACCTCCTCCCATGCCCAGCTGTAAAATCCAACATGAAAAACAAAGAGGTGAAACACATTAGAACAGTGATGATGAACCTCGGCACTCCATGTGTTCTTGGCCTTCAACTCCCAGAAGCCCAAGTCTCTGTGAATCTACACGAATGGGTTTACTACACGTACTGCAGTAAACCCATTTGTGTAGATTCAGAGACTTGGGCTTCTGGGAATTGAAGTCCAAGAACACCTGGAGTGCCAAGGTTCGCCATCATTGCATTAGAACAAATGAAACAATTGAATCTTTGGAAGATGCAACAGTGGGTTTAACTGGATGCCTTAAAGTCAGTTATACTGGTACCACACGAGTCTCTCTATTGAGGAAATTCCATCAATGCCTGTGCCTCGCCACTCCTTCGGAAGCTGCACTAGTTGCCAGTGTGCCTCCGGGTGCAATTCAAGGTGCTGGTTATTACATTTAAAGCCCTACATCGTAGTAGGCCAGGGTACTTAAGAGACCGCATCACCCTGAGAACATCTGTCCGTCCCACCAGAGCGGTGCAGAGAGGCTCTCTCATTCATTGTGCCATCTGACTTCGTAGTACAGTAGAACCCCATATAGCGATTTTAATCCGTTCCACGGAGCTGATCGTTATGTGGTTTTCATTGTTGTACGATCTTCCATATGGGAAAATCTATTTTCCCTATGGGAACAACCGTACAACGATGTTTGGCACTAAGCGGTTTTTCCCACCGGAAAATCGTTACACGGATTTCCCCATAGGAACGATCGCTATGCGGAACGGCTTTCCCCCCTCCAAGCCTCATCGCTATGCGATTTCATCGCTGTATAGGGCGATCGCTATACGAGGGTTCTACTGTGCTTTAAATTGGGGTTTTATGGATGTGGTTATTTTTTAAAAAAATACTTTATTAGTAATTGTCACATAAAAAACATATTAACATCAAATTTTAACCCAGTACAAAAACATTTCATATCTCCCCCCCTCCCCCCATGACTTCCAACAACTACTTCTCCTGCACTTATTTTAATCATTGTGGTGTTTACTGGTTACTCCGCTGCCTTCTAATCCTCTAAAGCCAATCGATTTTAATTACTGTAGTACATTTCTTTTGATGCTCCTACATATCATACTTATTTACAAAGTCCACCAACTTCTGCCACACCTGAAAAAAGGAATCATCTTCTTGATCTCATAGCTTTTATGAATGTGGTTATAATGTTTTTTGTATTGTTGTATTGTTTTTAATGCTGTGAGCCGCCCTGAGTCATTTTGAGTTGGGCGGCTATACAAATTGGAAATTAAATTAAAGTAGATGAGGGTGTGGAAAGAAGTCTGAGTCCCCAGTCAGCCTAATTCTAGAAGGCATGGTGCGGATAGCCTCTCGGGAAGGGCTGATGCCCAAGGCCTCTGAAGGGCAGGTCTATGGACAGGCCACTTTTTCCAGAGGAGGATCTTGGTAAAGGTTGCACATTTCTTTTTATTAATCCTTTTTTAAACTTTAATTTGCATGACAGTCTATCACTCATCCCAATCTTCCACAGCTCTTTATACCAATCATCCAGCTGGATTTCACAATACACTTTCCATCTTTTAACAATAAGTAGTCTCATAGCTGTTAGTAAAGGTAAAGGTTTCCCTTACTCGAAAGCCAGTCATATCCGACTCTATGGTTCAGTGCTCATCTCTGTTTCAAAGCCGAAGAGCCAGCGCTGTCTGCTTCTGCAGACGTTTCCGTGGTCATGTGGCAGGCATGACTTAAGACACCAGAGCGCACGTAATGCTGTTAACTTCCCACCAAAGTGGTCCCTATTTATCTACTTGCAATTTCTTGCTTTCGAACTGCTAGGTTGGCAGGAGCTCATAGCTGTTACCATTATTATAATCATTTCCTTCTTATTTCTTGCTATGGTGATGTTTCCAAAATCCATTAATAAAGCTATTCTGGGTCATACAACCATCCTGATTTTATGGCAACAAAATGGTTAAATGCTCTGTTCCAGAGCATGTGCAAAGTGGGAAGGAAATACTGTAAAGTTGTTAGGCTGCCCACCCACCCCCAAGCTATGGAAACTACTCACAAAGTCCTTCTGCAGGTGCACCCACAATTCACAGGGACTACAGAGAAGAAATGCAAGGCTCCTACCCAATGCATGTACCTGGGCATAAGTTTTGTTGAAAGCCAATGTATTATTAATAGAAAGTACTGTACAGGTACTTCTAAATAGAGACTAAATTAGCTTTAGTAGCGACATTCTACTTGCTGTCCCTTTCCACCCAGCTGTTGGCTGTGCCCACTGACTTCACAGCCATTCCTTTTAGGGGGAAAAGATTTTGCCTGGCCTTCAAATGACTTATCAGGTGTGGTAGGGAAAAAGAAGACGTTTGAAACGCCAATAAAATGTTGCTTAGTTGAAATTCAGTGGAGCAAAAAGGCTAAACATAGAACACTTTGGGAAGGAGTTATTTCATGCATGGATTTCTTTATATAGCCACATGTAAGCAACTGCCCTTGCTTATTAGTAAAAAAGGACACTGAAATGTGAATGTAGAAAGTTATAGTAGCTTCAGCCCCACAATCTGGCCAGCTGATAAAAGCCAATGCCAAAAACTTGACGGTTTACATTACAGATCAGCGACTGCGGTGGCTTAAGTGGTAAAGATACTGAACTTGACGGCTGGAAGGTCAGCAGTTCGAGACCTGAGTGCTGCATTATGGAGTGAGCTTCCATCTCTGTCCCAGCTTCTGCCAACCTAACAGTTCGAAAGCAAGTAATTACAAGTAGATAAAGAGGTACCACTTCAGTGGGAAGGTAACACTCACACATGCCTGCCACATGTCCACGGAAATGTCTACAGACACAGACAATGCTGGCTCTTTGGCGCTGAAGTTCAACGTCTTAACCACTAAGGCCACCACAGTCCCTTGCTAGAAGCCCAGTAAGATGCGGTTCTAAGCATCACTCCGGCTACAACGGCCATCCAGCCTACTCAGGCCCCACCTTCAGCTTGCTGGTCACCTCTGTAGAGAGGACAAAGAGAAAGGCAATTACTCTGAGACTTTAACTGTATTAACCAGAAAGGGTGTGTGTGTGTGCACAAATCCTAGGAAAAGGGAACCCACCGTGAAAGAGTTTGCTACAACCAGTGTTGTATTTGCATTTTAGCAATATTCCTTCTGAGTGGGAACCGATTTG
Organism: Bradypodion ventrale; assembly: GCA_035047345.1. Taxonomy (NCBI): domain Eukaryota; kingdom Metazoa; phylum Chordata; class Lepidosauria; order Squamata; family Chamaeleonidae; genus Bradypodion; species Bradypodion ventrale. The sequence continues at coordinate 370,928,541 of JAWDJE010000003.1, forward strand.
ATGGATGACCCACACTCTTATCTGTTGTATTATTAATAGAAATGGCTTGGGCAAAAACCGGCCTCTGTGGAAATTAATTCTCTATTCTTCTCTATATGAAACATGATGGTGCAAAAGTGAAACAGCAACAGCATCCTATCTGCCGAATGTAGGAGCCCTGAAAGGGAACAGATATATCTATATATTTTAATTCAGGGGGCAGCCCTTCCTTCACTGCTTTTATTAAAATATAGTACAATAAAACCCCATATAACGATTTTAATTCGTTCCACAGGTCTGGTCGCTATGCGATTTTGCCGTTGTACGATTTTTCCTATGGAGAAAAAACGGCACAATGGTGTTGTTTTCTGCCAAGCAGTTTCTCCCATTGAAAATTCGTTGTACGATTTTTTTTTCCCATAGGAAAAGTTATGTGGGGCGTCATTTTCTTTAAAAACCCATTTGTTGTGCGATTTAGTCGCTATAGGGGGTATTCGTTAAATGAGGTTCCACTGTATAAGCAATGTCATTCAAAAGTAATTCTGCCAGCACAGATCCTGTTCTCCTGGGCTGAACAAGGGGGATAAAGCCTGGCAATCAGATTCACATGCATATATTGCTCGTAACCTTTGTTGCTTCTCTTTCTAGCAGACACAGAGATATAGGCGGCAAAACCCGCAATCAAAAAACAAGAAAAACACATGCAAACATTCATTTCAGAGAAAGAAAATGTTATGGAACCCCAAAGCAAAGATCTCTCGAGCTCCATCAACAGTGTTCTTTTGTAATAGAAGAGCAGCGTTGTTTCAGAAGCATACTGTTTTGAAATGAGCCAAAAAATATGACTTAAAAATCGGATTCCATTCTGACTGAACCAGCTGCTAACAACCATGCACAGCCACTTTCTAGAAATACTGAAATAGGAAAGCACATCTTTCTAGGCCTCTGGATGTAGGCCTTGGTACCATTTCATGTGCCCCCCACTGCCTCCACCACACCAGGAAGTACCGTGTGGTGGAGGAAGGGCAAAATGGTCGTCCAGCCCCGGAAGCTGTCTGAGGGAGCGTGACCCAATGGCCCCCGGCTTTAAAAGGTTGAGAACTCCTGACTAAGATTGATGGCTTGTAGTGGGTGTTACTTCTAAAATCCCAGCAGGTTCAGGGCAAAGAAGACTTAGACCTTCTTGTTCACAGGGTGGGTGATGTAAGCACATACATGTTCACGTGCCTCTAAGCCCAGTAAGATCATCACTGGACTCTTTCTAACTTAACGGCACAATTCTAAGTCCTCGTTCTCTAAACATACCACTTCATTCTATATGCCTTGGTGTCACTGGGAAGCAGTCAGTAGACAAGGGCTGGGAAATGTGGTGCTCTCCAGATTGAGAGTCCTGGTGGTGCAGTGGTTAAGCAGCCACTTGAGGCCGGTGTTGGTCTCGCCGTGTTTTCGGCGGGGTAGAGTGGAGGAGAGGGAGTCCCTCTTCTCCCCGTTGCTCCGGGAAAGAAGGCTGGTGGGTGTCTCGTGGTGGTTGTTTGTGGTTTTTTGTTTTGCGAGGCTGTGAGGCGCTGCGTCTGCTTGTTGGGGACTTGCGCTCCCATTTTGTTTTGTAATTTTATTTTTCGCACGCCAGCTTTCTCAGCGTTCTGCGCGCTCACGGTTGGGACTTGTAATTTTGGATTTTTGGTTTGCGTTCGTGCGGCTTTTTTCCCCTGTGACTCGATTTTAATTGGCCGCGCCGCATTTCCCAACGTTCCTTTTGCTCGCACCTCTCAGCCTGATTGGCTGTGGCACGGCGTGGCGCAGAGAACATTGGGAAGTGAAGTTCTTTTCCTTTTTTCACATTTGTGGGGCTCTTGCCCCACTGCCACCTTTCTCAACCCTGCAGTAACCTCCGGACCGGGTTCGGGCGAGTGCAGGAGGCTCAGTATGGGATAGGATGGACAGGTGCAGAAAAGTATAGCAAGTTCCAACGGTTAACCCTTGGATTTATAGGTATAGAAGAGCAAGCACTGTCTGCATTTGCAGACGTTTCTGTGGTCTTACAGAAGGCATGACTAGACACCAGAATGCTCGGAACATTGTTTACCTTCCCACCAAAGTGGTACCTATTTGTCTAGTTGCAGATTTTTGCTTTCGAACTGCTAGGCTGGCAGGAGCTGGGACAGAGACGGGTACTCACTCTGTCGTGCAGCACTCAGGTCTTGAACTGCTGACCTGCCGACCTTCAAGTTGTCATGTTTAGCATCTTAACCACCAAGCCACCAGTTCTGTAACTGAAGGTTTGTTTTAAAAATGTATATTTTTATTTGGTGCCGCCGCGCGTTCTGGCCCCGGTGGGGGCAAAGAGGCCCTCCGGCCACTCTACCGCCAGCATGCTGGGCCTCGCCCTCCCCCCTCAGACTTAAAAGGTGGGGGTGCCAGGCGAACTGCTGCTGCCGCTGCACATTCTAGCCCCGGTGGGGGCAAAGAGGCGCTCGGGCCACTCCACCACTGGCATGCTGGGCCCCGCCCTCCCCCCTCAGACTCAAAAGGCGGGGGCTGAGATGCCATTGCTATTAACTCGTTCCCCGTCGCCCTCACCATCGGTGCAGGGAAGAAAGCGGTCATCACCTGAGCTCCTTCCCCAGCCTGCCATTGGCCACAGGGAAGTGGGAGTACTTGGGTGGCACCTCTTGAAGGGTTTCTTTATGGGGCTTGATTTTGTATTTTGTATTTAATATTTTTTTTTTCCTGACTTGGATTCTTGTAACTTGATGACTTTATTGCTTTATTATTGTATTATTGATTTATTGTGTTATATTTACTTGTGTTATTGTACTATCTTATTGTTACTGTGTACACCGCTTTGAGTCACCTGCTGTCAAGGTGAGTAAAGCGGTATAGAAATTAAACTTGAAATGAAATGAAATGAAATATATTCCCCCTACTCATTTTATTCAGTCCTTGGCATTCATTGCCTCTTCCCAGTATGACTGTGGAGAAGAAGACCAAATCATGGACCACATTATATTTAAGTGTCCTTTATAAACGTTTAGAAGCACATTGGAAGATTTGCACAGTGCCACAAATGCAGCCCTTCAATGGCTTTCAAACCTAGAACCAACCGTGGAACTCTAGTTATGAACTTGAGATGGTCAATTTGTGCTCACTGTATATACTGTACCTGTATCAGCATTAATGTAGACAAATAAAGTTCATCACACGATTTAAAAAATTGCCTTTTCTCCAACTGAAAAATACAAAACAAAAACTCTTACCCCTAGGTCTGATCTCGTACTTGGCACACCTCAAACTTTTCTAGCTTTGATTTACATTGACCTCAAAATATGTTTGATTAATTAAAGCCGAGGGAGCCTGCATTTTAAAGCCTGCCTTTGCTGCCTCTGTTTAGGACTCTATCGTTACTTTACAACAAGGGTGCCCAAACGACGGTCCGTGGCCCCGCCAATTCATCCAACCCGTGCCACCCTTGTCACTCCCATAAGTGGAAGTAAAATACGCCTATCCGGACGTATTTTACTTCCACTTCCAGGAGCAATGAGGGTGGCGTGGACCGGATGAATTGGCGTCGGGGTCCAAATCTGGCCCACGGACCATGGTTTGGGCATCCCTGGTTTAAGCAGAGAAAATGGGAGCCTAAAATCTCAGCCTGTTGCAAAACATATCTGTGGGAGGAACCACGTGACCGGCTCGCTGAACCACATGACCGGAACGTAGCCCAAAAAGTTTGGACACCCCTGCTTTACAACATGTTCCTGATATCTGTCTACAATTCATCTGTAGCGATGATCATTTCATTGGAAAAAGCAGAGCTTGGGTGTGGAAAGTTACTTTTTAAATACTAAAACATCTGGAATCCCTCTGCCAACATGGCTAATGGTAAAAATTGCTCAGGACAGACTACTAATCAGCCACATCTTGAAGGAGACCACTGATGTACTGAGAGGCATACATCCTTGTCCATAAGAGGGAATATTACAATATAAATAACAGTTAAGTAGATTACTAAAGGAAAATATTGCAGATATGTTTTTAAAAGGTATTCTTATTTAACCTTGCCAATAATGCAAGGTAAGCAAAACAAGATAAATCAATATAGGTTTGCTGCTCATCTTCTGTACTACAAAAACCTGATTGACACTTTTTATTTATGTTTTAATTCCAATCAATATAATTCAGCAATCTAATTTAGCATTGCAAATACTGTATCTGGATACCTCTAACATGCTAGAATAGGTATGACTCAGGTAAAGAAGTCAAAGTTGATTAGCTACGTAGAAATCTGCATATGAAGAAAAAAACATGAGTTCATCCAATCTTAAATGCTTTGAACTATTCTACACAAAGTCACCTTCATTTTTGTTAGTGGTTCTGTATCCACAGAGAAGATAACAAAGTACTGTACATATTATTATTGTCATATCTGAATCCAAACATAGGCAATCCTCAGTCATGAAGACTGTCCTGAGAATATAATGCAATGGCCTTTCATCTGCCTTCCGCATCGCAGCATGACAACCATAGTACCACTGATTTAGTTTCTCAAGTAACTTTCTGGTCCTGAGCCCTTTTGGCACACAAGGTCCTCCTCGGCTCCAGGCCAGTCTTGATGAAGCTGTTGCCCTCCATCAAGATGGATTCAAGTGGGACCATTTAATCCACTTGGGACCATCACCCTTCCCTGTGGACTTCAGCACCCATGTCATTAGCATACCTGTCAAGTATCCCGTATTGGCTGGGATTTCACGTAATTCAGCACCGCTTTTCCTTCTTTCCCGCCCGGAGCTGCCGCCATCCCGTAATTTGACGGTGGGGGGAAAGTAGTTACTGTGCATCCCCTTCTGCGCAGAACCTTTCTACGCATGTCAGGATGGTTAACCGCCGCCTGACACTCGGCATTGAATCGTTGCCAGTATGGTCTACTCTATTACCATAGCAAGATAACCTGGCCAGACTTAGCACATATAGATGCTATGAATTCAGAAGTAATAATACCACTTGCCCTCCAGACAATAGCATCTCACTCCCATAATTTCAAAACCACAGGGTGGGTTCTTGTATTATTACAAAACTGGGGCAGGTAAGATTTTGTCTGAAAACAGCTTCTGGGGTAGCTGACTGTAGAAAATGGCATGGCCTTAATCAAAGTAAAAGCTTTCAGAATCCATTTAGAATTTAACTATCCAAATAACATGGCAAACCAAAGCTGAGATGGATATATTAATTCACTGGCCACTGCTATTCCCAGTAGGGCTTGCATCAGTGGTGGGCATCAGCAGGTTCACACCAGTTCGCCAGAACCAGTAGCAGACATTCTGGCTGGCTGTGCCCATCCAAGATATGAAATAAAGTAGTCCTAATTTGGGTGCACTGCAGGGCTTTCCCCCTGGCCATGTCCACCATACCACACCCACAGTGTGGTAGTATTTTTTTTTGGAGCCCACCACCTATGTGGCTTTCACCTCAACTCACATGGCACTCCAGCACCTTGAGAACTGGCAGTCCTGTGTACCTCAAAGACATCTTCCAATAATGGCACAAGAAATCTTTAGCTGAGAAACAGGAAAAGGATGCAACAGCAAAGAAAAATTACAAGAACACCAAATAATGTGGATGGAGGCTGCTAGAAGTGCCAGAATAAGAACCTTGCATCTCTCTCAACACCAGATTATTATTATTATTATTATTATTATTATTATTATTATTATTATTATTATTATTATTATTATTATTATTATTATTATTATTATTATTATTATTATTATTATTATTATTATTATTTGGGGGGGTAGAAGAAGAAGAAAGATGCTTCTGCGCATCAATTCAAAGGAAAACTGCCATCATGCCCTGCTTGTGGGCTCCTGCTGGGGGCATCTACAGTTGCCCACTTAAGGCAGCACAAGGCGTACAAGCTGGGACTTGTGTTTAATCCAACAGAGCTCCTAAAAAGTCTGGGACCTCCAGACACAAAGATGCTTCACTGTTTGAGCTCTGAGATCTGTCAGGCAGGCTCTCCTCTGTGTGCCACCATTGGGACCAGGATATTAGGCAGAGACAAGTGAGAGGCTATTTTTGTTGTGGGACTCCAACTGAGCAATGCCTACCCATAGAAGCCTCCCTGGCATCAGGCATGGTCATTTTTTTATCATTTGGTTTAAACGTCCACCCAGAATTTGGATTGTGGATTCGGGTCCTGATCGTTATTCTGCTGAAGTAAGTTAAAATATTCTAAATTGTTTTTAAAGTTTCTATCTCACTTTGGTATCTATAAATATAATAATAATTGTATGTTCTCAAGCCGATTTGACTTATAGCAAACCTTTTCAGGGTTTTTTACATAGAGAATATACAAAAGTGGTTTCCAACCCTCTTCCTTTAGGGCGGTGTTTCCCAACCTTTGTTTTTTTGGACTTCAATTCCCAGAAGCCTAAGTCAATTCCCCAAAGCACTGATCAATCAATTTACTTATAGAAACTGAAGTCCAAAACCCAAAGGTTGGGAAATGCTGCTATAGGGGGTGCTCTGGGACTGTGCAGCCTGCCCAAGGCTACCCAGGCTGGTTCTTCTACCTTGAAGCACAGTGGGGGAATCAAACTCCCAACCTCTGGCTCTGGAGCCAGATACCTAAACCATTGAGCTATCTAGTCAGCCATCTATAGATACAGGGAAGGACAAACACAAAATAAATTAAATAGTTCATAATGGAACAACTTGCCTTTTTGATTAGTTTGTTTATCAAAGACACATTTTAGCTGACTGAGTTTCTTGTGCAAGCAGTGCACTACAGGACAATATTTCTGGAAAAGAATCATTGAGCTATATGGGTGGCACCAAACGGGGCGGCAGGGGAGCACACAGACAGGGAGACAATTTGAGGAAACTTTTGGCACTGGGAGAAAAGCAACCCTTTTTAGTGTTTGGAGGAAGGGGCTTGAAACAGGGTGTGTGTGTGTGTGTGTGTGTGTGTGTGTGTGTGTGTGTGTGTGTGTGTGTGTGTGTGTGTGTGTGTGTGTGTGTGTGTGTGTGTGTGTGTGTGTGTGTGTGTGTGTGTGTGTGTGTGTGTGTGTGTCATACACCATGAACACACCATGAAACTTTGCCCTGGTCCTCAGTTGACGTCAACAGAAAGCACCCCAAGCCCACCGCCACAACCAGCAATTACTTCCTGAGCTAGCATCAATTAACAATTGATTGTTAATAGGAAAGAAAAAAACGAGGAAGCTGTAAGATTCAGGTCTGCCAACTGGCAGGAGGTTTTGAAGAATGCCAGGAGACAAACTGTCTCAGAAAAGAAAAGGCACTTCTTGTTACATATCAGATGGAAGAAAACACATTGCAATATTTAACTCCATCAACAGGCTTGCTGGGTGGCCCTGACTAAATTATTGGCTGGAATCCTATTGCTTTGTTATGCGTGCTGAAGGCAAGCACAGTTGCTTCTGTTGTTCTTGTCTGCTGTCAAGTTGCTTCCAGCCTATAATAACCCTATAAAAGAGTTACCTCATTAACTATCATTAGCAGCTCTTGCAAATTCTAGCCTGTGACTTGCTTTATGGAGCCTATCCATCTCATATTTTGTTTTTGTTTTTTAATTTATTTTCCTGCTGCTTTCACCTTTTCCTAGCACTATTATCTTTTTTCAGTGAGGCTTGTTTTCTCATGATGTGTCCAAAGCACAGCAGCCTCAGTTTTGTTATTCTTGCCAGTGTAGTTTTGTCATTTTCTGGAGCTGGACATTACCAATGGCCTGCTGAGGTTCTCAACCGTACACTAATGCTAAGCAACTGAATGTTATACTCTTTGCTTTCTGCACCTGTAACAAAGCGACAGGATTTCTGCCATTTTCTCATAACTTCAAATCTAGCATATGTAAAATGGGAATGTCATTCAGATTTCTTGGAAAACTTGTGATGAGACAGGCAAAATAAAACTTATCTAAAAGACAATAACCTCAGCATCTTTGCATCTATTTTAAGTAAGTTTCAAATGTTATTTGGGATTTCTTTCTTCATCCATTAGAGTTGTCCAGCTGAAGGAGGAATCAAGCACTATAAACTAGGAAGTTCCAGATCTGAATCACATCACACCTGGTGATCTCAAGCACTCTGAAATGTGTTAAAGAATTAACAGAAACTGCTGGAACTGAGACAATAGTGCTTGCTTTCATTGTTATTGTCAGCTGCTACTCATATCTGAATATACATTTTTCCCCTGGAAATCATTTTCACGAAAGAAGAATAACAAACAGGAAAAATGCCATTGGCATGAATTTGTTTAAGGTGGATTCCAGCTTGTCATGAAGTGACCCACACACTGTGATCACGGAGCCATATCCTGTGCGGCACGGCACGTATGAAATGAGACATGTAGAATTTAACACCAGGACTGCGATGGACTGCCACAGCCTTCACAGGTTTTGAGACATTGTACCTATGTCTGGTATTTAATGAATCATTTTACCATTGCTGCTGCCGCCACCCCTCTACTCAGTTTTCATGTCCAAGTAGGGATCCAAGCCCAGGTCTCTTGTGTCACAGCCCCACATTCTATCCATTGCAATACACTGGGATTCTCATTTCTTTCATATTGTTCTCATATTGTAATCTTAACCTATAAATCCAAGGGTTAACCGTTGGAACTGGCTATAGGTTGCTATGCCTCGCCCTACTTGCCTGCACTCACCCTTCGTGCACACGGCCGATCTGGGTACGCAGGTCAACGAAGGATTGAAAAAAACGGCAGTGGGGCAACAGCCCCACAAACGCGAAGAAAGGGAAACAACTTCACTTCCCAACATTCCTTGCGCCGCGCCAGAGCCAATCAGGCTGAGAGGCTCACGCACGGCGCAGCGTTCGGAAACGCGCCGCAGCCAATCGAAAGAAAAGCATTTTTAAAAAATGCAGCACAAACACAAAACAGCAACCCATAACTACAAGCCCCAGCGTCCTGCGCGCCATGAGCGCACAGAGCGCTGAGGAAACCGGCGCCCGAAAAATGAAAAAGAAAAACAACTCACAGCCAAGCACACACCAGCCGGCTTTCTTTGCCTCACCAACAGCGCCTGAAGGTCCTGACTGGAGTTTCCCCTTTAATATCAGTGGGTGGGGGTTGCGATCCCCCTCTCCGCTGGCTACCCTAAGGTTGGGAAGTTTGTGGGGAGAAAAGGCGTATATTGCCCCAACCCTTCTGGAAAAAAAAGATCAGGCAGAGAGGATCGATCCCCCACCCCCCCCTCCTTAAAACAACTCCGTCTTTTCTTCTCTTTACAAATGGAGTTGTTTTAAGGAGGGGGGGGGGATTCGATCCAGTCTGCCTGATCTTCCAGTTCCAGAAGTGTGGGGGCAATATAGCCCTTTTCTCCCAACAAACCTCCCAACCCTAGGGTAGCCAGCGGAGAGGGGGATCGCAACCCACACCCACTGATATTAAAGGGGAAACCCGATCTACTTTCACGAATCCACACAAACAAAGCACCATAACACACTAAAGCCCCCCTCCCCACCACCTAGCCCACCCTTCCTAACCCCCAATGACCATGCCCCCTCCCCACCACCTAGCCCACCCTTCCTAACCCCAACAACCACGCCCCCCCTCCCCACAACCTAGCCCACCCTTCCTAATCCCCAACGAAAAACAACTCACCGCTTCACAGCCAAGCAAACACCAGCTGGCTTTCTTTCCCTCACCAACAGCGCCTGAAGGTCCAGACTGGAGTTTCCCCTTTAATATCAGTGGGTGGGGGTTGCAATCCCCCTCTCCGCTGGCTACCCTAAGGTTGGGAAGTTTGTGGGGAGAAAAGGAGTATATTGCTCCAACCCTTCTGGAAACAAAAGATCAGGCAGAGAGGAGCGATCCCCCACCCCCCCTCCTTAAAACAACTCCGTCTTTTCTTCTCTTTAAAAACGGAGTTGTTTTAAGGAGGGGGGGTGGGGATTCGATCCAGTCTGCCTGATCTTTTGGTTCCAGAAGTGTGGGGGTAATATACACCTTTTCTCCCCACAAACATCCCAACCCTAGGGTAGCCAGCGGAGAGGGGGGTCACAACCCCCACCCACTGATATTAAAGGGGAAACCCGATCTACTTTCACGACTTCACACAATCAAAGCACCATAACACACTAAAGCCCCCCTCCCCACCACCGAGCCCACCCTTCCTAACCCCAACGACCACGCCCCCTAGCTCCCCCTTCCTAACCCCCAACGACCATGCCCCCCTCCCCACTACCTAACCCACCCTTCCTAACCCCCAATGACCATGCCCCTTTCCCCACCACCTAGCCCACCCTTCCTAACCCTAATGACCACGTCCCTTCCCCATCCCCAAATAAATAAATAAATTTTAAAAAAATTACTAAAAACAGTCAAACACATCCAAAAATACACAAAAAAACACCAAAAACAATCCGAAGTAAACAAAGACACAATCAAAAACAAAACAAACAGACAAAAAATACAAATTCCAACCCCACCCCCCACCCCCGCCCACACACACACACACACACACAAAACAAAGAAAACAAGCAAATTTACCAACAGATGTGCTACCTCCACCAGGACTGAAAAAGAAATGAATAAAGAAAGAGACTACTTACCAGAAGAAGCTCCACCCAGAGGCCAGGAGAGAAAAAAAGTCAAAATACAATAACCCCTACCAGCACCACCTGCTGGCCACAATAGTAAAAACAATTCAAAAACACACAAACATTGAATGTAAAAAACATTTACTTTTACATTATTAAAATTATGACCTACGGTACAACTAATTAAAAAAATTCAAAAAAATAAAACATTATTCACTTACATAAAACAATTTGAAAAAATTATATCATACTTTCTTCTTTAATTAATCTTTAAAAAACCCCAAAAAAGCAGATCCCAGTTAATAACAGCAAAGCCAAAAAAAAATTAACATAAATAAACATTAAAAAAATTAAAATTACAGACTAAGCAATTTTTAAAAAACATTAACACAATTTAACCTTCCAACACAATTTAAAACTATTGCAAAAATAAAATTGGTTCATTTTTTATTAAAACACACGGAGAAAAAAGCCCGGCAACGCCGGGCAACCCTTGCTAGTTTAATTAACAAAATATTCTCATATGAATCACGCCTACAGGCTAACCCCTATGGCACTCCACAGGTTCTTGGACATCAACTACCAGAAACCCAAGTCAGCACTCTTGCTGATCAGGGCTTCTGGGAATCGAAGTTCCAGAACACCTGGAGTGCCAAGGTTCGCCATCACTGCCATATATCCACAAGTTCAGTATACACAGTTTCAGTTATCCGCAGGTCTAAAAATATTCAATAAAAATCCTGAAATATATTATAAATATATATTTCAATAGCACTTTACCAAATCTGGCCACTAGAAGCCACTTTCTGCAATGTACAATATAGGATTTGCTGTTATCCAGAGTATGAATTATCTACGGTAGGTCTCAGGACGTATTCTCCATGCATAATGGGTGCAACTTATAATTAAATACTTTCCCCTCTCATTCTGCAGCTTATGCACAGTGAAACAAACCACCTGTGAGTTGAACAAGTTTCAGAAGAAAAAGAAAAAGGAGTCTGTAACTGCTGAAAAATCTCCCCCTCTTAGTGATGTCATCACCATGCCGCAGGCATAACCTATGCAAGAGGATTTTGGCCACTGCAATTTCTTAACATAAAATATGGTTTATGTTTTTTATATTTTGTTTTTAAACATAAACTATGTTTTTAATAGACCCCTTGGCAGCCCCCACCCCACCCCCACCCCCACCCAAAAAAGATGGAAAGACCTAATCATGAAAGGTTTTGGTCGAACCTGGAGAAGAAGAGCACGGCAGTCAAATGAATGGAAAAACGAGTGGCAACCAGCAGGAATTTATTCCTTGATAGTCTGGTCACTCAAGGAATCAAGGGGAAATGATTTTAAAATGTTATTTTTAAAACATGTTTCATAAGCCACAACTAGGAAGGGTCCCACAACTGAGAAAGGTGGTATATATAAATATTTGGCTTTCAAATCAGAGTTCTAGAAGCCTCCAGCTGTTTATTTCTGAGAGGTCAGCAGTTCATGCATGGTAAAAAAAATTGAAATGCAAGTAGTCAAACTTCAGTGAGTGTAATAAACTTGAATCAACCACAAAAAATACAATAAAACTATAACAGCCTCAACTGCAATAAATCTATTTTTGTATATTCTCTTAAGACTGACTTACTCTGAATCTGAACTCTGACTCAAAAAGGTATACATCATTTTGTCCATTATATATTCTGAAGTTTGCATAAATGGATGATTCAATATGAACAGGTACAGAGGTACATTTTTACTTCCAGTAAATGTGTGAACTACAGATCAACCAAGTAACCAAGTAAGTACGTTTCATAGATAACAAACAAACCTGTGCAGAAATAAGACATTTTATTCATTTATTTGATCCATGTACCCTGTCTATCTAGGGGTATTGTCCTACCGTCACGTATGTTCACCTCTGTTACACAGTGCATGCAGAAATACTCATGAGAATACATCTAACAATGTACTTTATAATGTACTGCTACATGTTCCACAATACATTTTGTAAAAGCCAATGATGTTTTGATAATGACAGATCTGGTGCTTGTGACCAGAGAATGAAATATGGGATGAAGCACGTGCATGCACACGCACACACTTACTTGCGTCAGCCACAATATGTATGACTTAAAAACCAATAAATGGTAGGCAATTTTGCATACCCTCAAGTTTGGCTATGCAACTGCCAAGGAATAAAAAATGATCAGTTTACCTTGAGCATAGCCTGGGCTGGTGGTCGGATACAAATTTGGATTGTAGGTAGGGGCGGCTGTGGGGTATCCAGCGGGATAACCTGTCGGAGGAAAGGAGAAATCATGCTTTAGTTGGTAGAAAGATAACTAGCAGACACACAGTAAGAAGGAGCCTGACAATCTGCAGGAACTGAAAAGCAGGGGTGGTGTGGGGGGAAGCAGGCGAGTAAAAAAGCTCACTGACAATAAACACTTTTGATTTGTGTACTTCCCTTTCCCCAAAGGGAGATTTCTTCACAGAAAAGTTAAGACACACCAACACTTGCTTATTTTACCACTTAATGCCATTTCTATTTTTATGACATTTGGGCACTTTAAAAAAAAATGCTGCTCAGAAAGAGTGGGTCAAAGCAAGTTCCTCTGAAATGCACCTGCTATTTGATCACCAACCATCAAAGCAGAGACTGAAATCAAGGCATAGCTTCCTCACAACGTCTGCCTCTCTGAACAACCAGCCCCCCACAGATTGCCGTAGAACTATGGAAGGTGGGCAAAGCGCTACCAGATAACTAGGCAGAACCACAGGACTCTCTACCGCCTGCCCAAGAACAACCACGGCCTGTGTGGAGAGCTTTAAACAGACTGCGTCGGAAGACTGGATAGGAAGATCAAGGGCTAATCTGACAAAGTGGGGTTTCCCTGTAGATGACAGCCTGTGTGGATGTGGAGAAGAACAAAATATCGCCCATAGGATACAATGCACACAATGCCCTTCAACGTGCACTGAGGAGGACCTTATGTTGGCAAGAGGAAATGCTGTTGATGTGGCCCAATATTGAGTGGATGATTGGGCGGCATAGAAATTTGCGCTATAAATAAATAAATAAATAAATAAATAAATAAATAAATAAAATAAAATATAAATAAATGTCATCTAGCCCTTTTAAATTCTATTTTGTTTTTAGATGTGTTAATTTTAGCTTTGTATGTTATGATATGCTGGTGGTGCATTTGACAAGAAAAAAGAAAGGACTGCTTTTAAATCAGGTGGGGCCAAAGTAAAATAAGTGCTTAGGGAAGAAATATTTTGAATTTCCAGGTATGGTGACTAGGTGGTCATTTCCTGCTTTAAAACCCCGACCACAAAAAACATATCTCCAGGGCTAAAATAAGTTGGGAGAGGAAATTGCATAAAGGTTGCAGCTTGATCCCTTGAGAGTTTTCCAGCAGGACAGTTTCTCTGGGGGGAAAGCCAGAGGTAGTCACAACCATCCGAGAACCAAGCAGGAGAAACACAGCTCAATATTGTCTACCTCTTCCTAAAGAGCTGCTGTTACAAAAAACGAAGGGATGCCATGTTATGATTTGTGGCTGTGCTCTTCTGGAAGCTGGCAGCAGCTGAGGTAAGTACCGAGAACCCAGTTCTCAATGTCCCGACAACCACTATTGTTGTAGACAAGATGAAAAAGTCATAGCCTTCTAGACCCGTGGTTCTCAATGGGGGGAACATGCCCCACAGGGGTGGCAATTTGATTTTTTTTGGGTGTGTGTGTGTTCGAGAATGAGTTAGACCAAGGGTGTTCAAACTATGCCCACAGGCCAGATTCGGCCCCCAATGCCAATTAATCCGGTCCACACCGCTCTCGTTGCTCCCAGAAGTGGAAGTAAAACCAGGAGCAACGAGAGCGACGTGGACTGGATGAATTGGCATCAGGGGCTGAATCCGGCCTGTGGGCCATAGTTTGGGCACCCCTGGTTTAAGCAGAGAAAATGTCATCCTAAAAATCTATGCAAAACAGACTGCAAGGTGCGTTTTACTTCTGCTTCTGGTGGGAGGAACCACATGACCGGCCTGCTGAACCACGTAACAGGCCCAACAGGTTTGGGCACCCTTGAGTTAGACCGAGTGAATAGCTTTTAGGCTTCCTCCACGTGAACAGGAGTTCACTTTTTGAATAATGAGAATTATATGTCACAGGGTGGAGGTGGGGATCAGGATTTTAGAGATGCTTAGGATGGGGCATGGCCATACCTGTCAACCTTCCCGGATTGGCCGGGATTTCTCGATTTTCGGTGCCGATTTGCGCCATTTCCCGCCCGCAGCTACCAAAACCCCGGAATTGGCAGCGGGGGGAAAGAGGTACTGTGCATCCCTTCTGCGCAAGTCGCGTTCTACGCATGCATAGAAGGCTTTTATGCTTGCGTAGAACCCTTTTACGCTTGTGTAGAAGGCTACGAAAGCGTAAAAGGGTTATACGCAAGCGTAAAAGGGTTATACGCAAGCGTAAAAGCCTTCTACGCATGCGTAGAACGCGACTTGCGCAGAACCATTGTGCGCAGGTCCCGGATTGTCCGGAGCCGTGGTTAACAGGTATGGGCATGGCCAAAGAAAAGGTTGGGAACCAGTGAGTTACTGGATGCCCAGGAAAAACAGAAATGTCTACAGGACTCTTCCTTCACTCCTCCTGCTGTTGTAGTAGCTGTTGCCTCTTTAAGAAAGCTACACAAGGAAGGAAGGACTCTTTCCCCTTTTAAAACAGATTTAGATTCAGCAACCAGGTTTTTCCCCCAGTCTGTAAGAGGGTGGGATTTCCTACCTACATGGATGTTCATCTACTTCTGTACCTGCGAAAGCAGTAGCAAAGAGGGATGTCTGGGTTCTTCCCTGTTTTCTCTTTGGTCCACCAACAGTTCTTGAAGTCAAATTTACTATGCTTCTATCGTGTAGCTGAACAACGCTGTTAGCAACTCAAGCACGGAACAACATGGAAAGTGATCACTCAACCTACAGCAGCGTCTCCAGGATTTGTCCCAAGCCACAGAATCCACAAAAATCTGTGATTATCCACTGAGATGTGGCTGCTGATGCTGTTTCAATGGTAGCAATAACAATTACACTTCTATACCGCCCCACAGCGCTTAGTGCATTCTCTGGGTGATTCACAGAGCAATTAGCATTTTCCCCCAACATGTTGGGTACTCATTTTTCCAAGCTCAGAAGGATAGAATAGGCTGAATCAACCATGACCCACATCAAGATTGAACGAACAACATTTTGGCTGCAGTACAGCAATTTAACCATTGTGCTACCAGGGCTCATAAGTGCAAATCTCTTACTTTTGAAGTTAATTAGACCCACGTAGTTCAGCAGCCATGAGCTGGAATAAATATTTGTTCCAAGTTCTCATTTTCATGAGTGTGGTATTCTGCTACTAAATCAGGTTAATTAAAAATGTCTGCAGTTAATGCTGGAAAGGCCAAGGACCCACTAATTGTATGGAAAAATCCACGCTGCTAAGGAGTACGCTATGGAGTGTATAGGATGCTAGCAATCAAAACACTCCTTGAGAGTTATTTATAGAACCAGCAATGATGCACAGAATGCTAATGAGGACATAGCTAAGTCAAACTACAAAACTTACCCTTGCTTTCTCCAGCAGGTTGTTGTTGACTATGGGATCAGGGGATTTATTTTTATCTTTTAAAGGACAGGCCTTCTACCTTGAAGACTAACTTGTTACCTGCTACATCTGGCTCCTAAGCATTCTGTAACAGGATTTCTATAGATAATCACCATGACAGGAGAAGGAGCATCGTTTATTTCCTCACACTACCAAACAGCTCAAGGTGCCCAACTCCAAAGACAAGTTCAAATGCTCTGGGCCTTACTTTCTGAGTTACCACAACTCATGGGCTATATGAGTGAGAAATGCACATGACAGAACTATGTGCTTGGCGCTGTCAAGACACACACACGCACACAGAAAAAGCCTCTTCCCTTCTTCCACTATCATGCCTAAAAGGAGGAGATGTAATCGTGGAGCCTGAGAGTCATGGGTTCTGGTAAGAGACTTTCTTGGGTTCCTGGAGCCTCCACAAGAAAAGCAATGGTTTCCAACATTTGTATTCCTGTGAAAACTGGGTGCATTTATTCCTGGGTGCATGGCTGTCCTCTAAAACATGGTGTGCCCCTGGTATCGTATGTTAGCAAAGAACAACTTTAAAAACTCATTTTTTAAAAACCCAACCTGGTCAGATATTTCATTCGGAAGGGCTTTTCTGGCCCTGCAGGCTTGCCCACTTCTAAAGAACACCACAGGGATAGAAACCAGGACTTAAAATTATCTGTGACCCATCAATAGTATGTTTGTCACTGGCTCCAAGGCCAGTGCCACCCTGAAGAAGAGTGGGGTTCAAAAAAGCTGGCCCATTTCTTCAGGAGGAGTTCTCAGAAACCTGCCCACTGCCTTCCTGCCCTGAAAACAGCACTCTACCAACAACATATGATGCTGAGGATGATTCTCTAGCACAGTGGTGGCCAAACCACAGCCCGTGGGACAGATCTGTTCTGTGGTGCCAAATAATGCAGCCCGTGCCACCTGTGCCACTCCCAGAAGTTAAATGCACCTGCTCATGTGCAAAACGCTGCCATAAATGAACCGTGGCTGTCGTAAATGCGTTTATGACAGCTGCAGGTGCATTTATGGCAGCATTTTGTGCAAACGCAGGCACCTTTTACTTCTGCTTCCTGTGGGAGGAACCATGTGACCAGCCCACTCAACCATGTGACTGACCCATGGTGTGAAAAGTTTGGGAACCCCTGCTCTAGCGGCTTTTCAATTCCTTGCAGGTAGCAGCATGAGAGTGGAGTAGCAGACACCCAAACGTTGGGAGTTGCAAGTGGCACCTAACAGGTATGGCGCTCCTGGAATTTTAAACCATCAGCTTTTTAAAGGCTCAATTGACTGCAGGTCTTCACTGTGCCAATGACACTGTTGGTGGGTGAATCTTCGGATACCACCTGGATCTTTTGCAGGGTTGTGCATGTAATAATGTAGCTCAGGACAACCAGGAAGGGCCTGAGCTGAAGTAGTTTTCCCTAAGCCTCAGACCAATTCTCCATACAGCTGCTTAGAGCACATTGCAATAAACAACATTTTCACTGGAGTAATAGGAACACAGGAGGGAAATCCTCTTCTTCTTTTTTGGTGTTGACTGGACTCAAGTGTTTTCACAACAGAGCACAGGCTAGCCCAGGAAAGATCTAGGACACAGAAAGGGCAGTGAACAAGCAAAGGACCCCTGTCAGTGTGGGCCAAGTTTTGGATGAAGGATGATGCTTCAGCAACACAACCTGCTATTGTCAAGAAGCAGGCTGGCAGAAATCCTTCCCAATGTATCCTGAATTACCCTGAGACCTACCAATGGATCCTGATATCCTGATATGCCTCATTGGAGTGTTATAAATGTTACTTTTACGGACTGGGGCTCCCAAGATCTGCTTGGCCGATCCTAAGGCAATTCTAGTTGTATTTAAAAACTTTTCCAAGCTCTTCTGTCAATTCGCCCTATCATCATACATGCTGGTGAATAACAATCTTTGCTAACTTTTCTTATGTCTTTTGCACATGCTAATCTGGAAGACATCTATAAACATTTTTGGAAACATTCTTGTATGGCAAGTGATAGTTCAGGACCAGTACCATCTCAAAGAAGTTTCTGGAGTTGAGCAGCAAATAAACTCTCCGGGCATTGTATATATTCACAGGGTGTTTATTATTTATCTAAAGATTAATGGTAGCACAGAAAGTTCTTATTATTTTGGATTTTGAAATAATGGTTTTTTCTTAATATTCTGTGGTTATATAGTAATTAATGAGTCTAGATATTGTTATGTGCTAACATTCAGTAATGTCTGTTAAGATGATACTATGGATTTGTTTATGTACTGTATTGTTAGTTATTGTTTTCTTTTCTTTTTTGTATGTCTTTGAAAAATTCAATAAAAATTTTTTAAAAAATTAAAAAAAAACATTTATGTACATGCTTCTAAGTGGCTAAGACCCTGACTGGAAGGCGGGAGGTCAGCAGTTCAATTCCTGGGTACTGCAAGACGGAATGAGTACCCGTCTTTGTCCCAGCTCCTGCCAACCTAGCAGTTTGAAAGCAAGAAATTGCAAGTATATAAATAGGGACCACTTCGGTGGAAAGGTAAACAGCGTTCCGTGTGCTCCGGTGTCTAGTCATGCCTGCCACATGACCACGGAACCGTCTGCAGAAGCAGACAGCGCTGGCTCTTCGGCTTTGAAACAGAGATGAGCACTGGACCTTAGGCCGAAAACGACTGGCTTTTGAGCAAGGGAAACCTTTACCTTTACTAACTCTATTACAGTTTTACATGAATTGCAAAACATGAGAATCTAGGAATATTGCTGACTTAGTCTACCTTTCAAAGCAAACAAAAAATTTAAAAATTCATATCAAAATTCAGTGCCACTATAACTAATGGCATCTTATCTCTAAATGCTCTTTCATCTACCAGGTTGCTATACCTAACATGAAAGGATTAAATGTGTGCCAAAGATGCCATCCTTATGAAGAAAGTGTGGACTGAAAAGTAACGAATGCAGCATTTTTGAAGCTTAGGCAGATAATGAGCATATAAAGTATAGTGAGCCAGTTTTTCCCTCTGTCTCTTGAAACTGTTTCGGTCCTAATCAGTCCAAGAGCTCCCATCAGTTAAAGACTTTGTGGAAACAGTCTGCCAGGCATAACAGCAGCAGATTAGCATGTTGATGCTCTATAAAGTTTTGATCCCCATTATTTTCTTTCCTCATTTCTGTTTACATGACCTTCTTTACCAAGAAAAAACTATTGTGGCTAAGTTAATATGAACTTGGTCCAAAGAGGGAACTTCCCTGAAGACGACTGCCCTGATTTGCAGGAGTGGCTGGGGAGGCTTAGTGGTTAAGACAGCTGATCTTGACAACCAGAAGGTCGGCAAGTCAGCAGTTTGAGACATGGGTGCTGCATCTTAACCACTAAGCCAACCCCTGAAAACCACGGCAGTTGTCCTCAAGAAAGTTCCCTCTTTGAACCCATCTCACATCACTCTTGCATGTCACTTTCGGCTTGATAAGAAGCAGCCTGCGATGCCTGGTCATACAGTATGTAAATGCATTGTGATGGTAAAGGCACTGGTTTGGTAAGTGGGTGGCCAGTGGGGAGGATTGTGGAGCACGTTCTGGCTGGGAGAAACGAAAGGACTGGAGTGTTTGTGATATTTTTGATCAGTCTGGGGTAGAGAGAGCAGAAAGATGGTGCTTTTGGAATCAGGGAAAGCAGTCTTAGAGAGTTTGAGAGGAAGAGAATATAGAGAAGACTAAGAATTGTGCAAAATAAACGTAAAGCATAGGAACAAAGCACATTTTGAGTACGGTTGTTTTTAATAAACCCCTTATTTTATTTTAGCTTTTTTTCCCCTTCCATGTCTAGACCAGACGTGAAACTGCCAAAATGAAGTTACCTTTTGGTTAATTCATTTGTAGTTCCTTTTGCCTGAACAAGTGTGAGAACGATTAGCTGTCATGGCAAGGTTGCCATTGCCCGGGGTATGTTAGACTGTGGTTCAAAAATACCACAATCTTCATAAGAACAGCCTTGTTGGAACAGGCCACATGGCCCATCCAGTCCAGCATTCTGTCTCACCCAGTGGCTCACCATGTGCTTCAGGGTATTATTTCCAAGGAGATGCCTTCACCTGCTTAGGATTCCCTGGAAATGGCATTGAGAGATATCCTGCCTATCTCTCCAACCCAGAGGTTGTCCTTAGGTATCCATAATTATAGCCATTGATACCCTTGTCCTCCATGAACTTGTCTAATCCTTTCTTAAAGCTGTCAAGACTGACAGCTGTCACCACTTCTACTGGCAGGGAGTTCCATAGACCAGTGATTCTCTGGGAGTGAAAAGTACTTTCTCTTATTTGTTTGAGAACTAGTACCCAAATGTTTCATGGAGTGTCCTCTAGTTCTAGCGTTGTGCGATAGGGAAAACGGTTTTTCCTTATCTACTTTGTCCACACCGTGCATGATTTTATAAACTTCAATCAGGTCATCTCTTAGACGCCGTCCGTCGTTCAAGAGTGAAGAGGCCCAACCGTTGCAGCCTCAGATGGTAAGGAAGGTGTTCCAGTCCCCTAATCATTTTGGTTGCCCTCCTCTGCACTTTTTCCAGCTCCATAATATCCTTCTGGAGGTATGGCGACCAGAACTGTACACATTATTCCAGATGGGGCCTCACCATAGATTTATAAAGAGTCAAAATGACACTTGCTGACTTATTTTCTATACCCTTCCTAATGATCCCTAGCATTGAGTTTGCTTTTTTCACTGCTGAGGCACATTGGGTTGACACCTTCATTGAGCTCTCATCCACCAGGACACCAAGGTCCCTTTCCTGGTTTGTCGCAGAGAGTTCAGACCCCATCAGGCCTCCTCTTTGAGGAGGCCCTTTCTGTTTTAGCTGAATAATCTGAATCCAATAATTGAGGTTTGGCTATATGGAAGGTGTTATAAAGGCCTTAGTCAAGGGGTAATTTGCACACAGAAATAGCTATAGGTTAGCAGTAGTAAAAGTAGATTATTAAAGAAAACGTGTTTATTAAAGAGACCACCACATCAACAGTCAAGTGGTAAGACAAAAGAAGCTTTGACATTGGTATCAGAGGCAATGGTGTGACAAACCCTTCTTCACACTAAATGAGCCTCACAAGCATTTAAAGAGTATTACATGTCAAACCGCATACAGTAGCTGGTTTATTTTGCATTAGAGCAACGCTGCAGTACAGAAAGAGAGCAACATTGGGTTAATTTTGGCAGGAGAAGCAATTAAAATGTAGAGCACTAAAATTCAAATCCCACTTCACTATGGGTAAGATGCACAGAGCAGACTGGTAGCAGGTAATGTGTCCCTTCCCAAAAAGCAGCTCAGTTGTAATATAACAGTCTGTTCTAGTGAAAATGTCACACAAGTGCTATTTAGCATTCTAGCTTGCCATATGGGTAGCCCGCAGGAAACGGCACACATTCCCTGGGGTTGTTAGTGGCTGCCAATTTGGCAGGGTGACGTGGCTATATTATTTTATTTGCCAAAACAACTGTAGGCAAGATTCAAATTTGTAACAACTTCATCGATATACAGTACTATACACTGAAGAGCTGCGTGGTTATGACCTCAGTCCAAGAAGATTTTAAATCACATCACCCTTGATCTCTAGATATTCAATTACTGCAGCCTAATGAACTTTAAGTTGTCCATATGGTATTTTGGATGCTTCTGGACTAATACCAGAAAAGCAAATTGCTCTCAAATCCATTTGCTTTTGACAAACACAAAAGCAGATGGAGTGTGCATAGAATATTAGCAAAACCAGTTTTAGAGTGTTAAAAAGGCTTAACGCTTCTCTCTCGGCTCCCTGGACCAGCTTCAAAATGATGCTTCAGGGAAATGGGGATTTGCAGAACTACACAGCTGTGTCTGAAGATGAATCTCACACAAATGAAGTCAAATTTCATAGGTGGGGAAAGCCAGAAGGGGTTTCATTCCAAGGAAGAAAATAAGTCATTATGTCCCCAACAGGTGGCATTCTGGAGAAATTAATGGTTATATTCTGAAAACAATAAAATCCCAATGAGTATTAAGATAGCAATATAAATGACTTGTAGTTTGGTTTCTTGTTTATATTTGGATTTGAAAGCATTAATTAAAACAGAAATTCACTGTGTCACTAAGTCATTGCTATACAAGCACGTTGCAGAAAAGAACTGCCTATTTTTGAATTCATACCTGAATTCAAGGTACCAATTTAACAATAAAAGGAGGAAAGAGGCACAAAAATAAAAATACTAATTTCAGCATCTTGTACTATACCAAGAATTATATATTTTTCTGGAAAATTGCACACTAATCTATAATTAAAATAAAAACTAAATGTAATATAAACAAGAGCTCAGCAGCTATCTTTTCTTTTTTTTTTGCACTTCTGCAAGTCTTGAATAATGCCTAGAAAGCCAATGTTTCTAAAACTAGCTATCAATTAATTTGGTTCTCTGCTTGGCCTACAGATTAGTTTTTTTCTAATCAGACCTTTGTCAGTCTCCTTTTGTGCATATTTTCCACCTGCATTCCCTTTACTACTGATAAGAAAGCCTCACTGTCAGAATCTACTGTTCAGAAATCCACTTCACATCACAGCACTCTGGTTGTTGACGAGATCTGCCTTTTCCTCCCTCCAAAGGGATGCTTGGCTCAGAAACACTGCAAAAGCAGAGCAGCCAAGAAGAGCCCTTGGTGTCTGGGGGTGACCCCTGGTCATTTCGGAAGGTAACCTTCAAACACACTCTGATCGTGGCAGAGTAGCCATCAGAGCGCTGCATAACAGATCATCATTTAAACACCAGCCCCATAATGAAAGCAAAAGAAGGAGCGACAATACAATGAGCACCAGTAACGCCGATCATAAATGGCATTCTTTTATAACATTAACTAGTAATGTAATAGTCAAAAGTGGGTATTCAATGTTAGAGTTCTTATTGTAAGGGTCAAATGTTGTTTCCTTCATCTTCTTCTTGGTTCACTGTTATATCTTTACTTTGGATACCTTGGAGTCGTTATTCAGCGAGGGGTCCACAACATTGGTAGACATCTCCGTGATGACATTCCGCAAATGCAAATGGATTTGAGAAACCAAGTCCATTTGCATGCAGTTTTTTTAGCCATTTGGATATCACGTCACCCACTGGCTAGGTGGACCACGAAGTGTGCCCTCTGCCTTCACCTTGCCCAAGGGATCCCATGGAGGACGCTTTGGTGAGTTTTAGTCATGGCCTAACATCATTGACAAGAGATGGGCAACACTGCCTAGTCAGACAGCTCAAGCACCCGCACCTCGACAAGGCTCTCACCCAGTGGGGGTTATATATTTAATATTGTAAATTACCGTGAGTGATGTTTGGCACTAAATCCAGTAGTATATAAATACAATATGATATAATCCATCTGCCCACCCACCCATCCTTCTACCCATTCATCATTAACTTTTTTACAAATGACACTAGCTCTCTTCTTTTTAAATTCTATCCACATGTTCAATTAACACATGGAGAAGAGTCAGGATCTTAGCAAACACTTTCCAAATTTGGTCCACTTAGTGCAAGAGTTCTCAACCTATGGTCCACGGGCCTGGACCGGACCCAGCCCACGGCACCATTTCACACGGCCCATGTCATGTTTTACGGCAGCGTTTATGATGGGGGAACCACCTGTCCAGCCTGCTCAACTGTCTGAGGGGGCAAGGTCGAGCCCGCGGCTTGAAAAGGTTGAGAAACCCTGAAGTAGAGGAAAAGTCAAAATACTTGTGCAAAAATTCAGAATATGTATTTCTGATCACTCATGCAGCCAGGCATGTGTGTAATCCATTCTCATACTTTACATGTGGACAAAGAAAATGGCTAGCAGAAGCTACCCAGTTTGTCCTTTCACACATTAATACAATGCATTAGGAGCATAAAAGAAAAGGATTTTTTTGGGAAATATAGTTTGTTTAGTTTTTTGGGCATGCTGAAATAATCATGCTATCAGTATTCAGTGATTCATTTTATTATTTTTATAAATTAAACAATGTGAACTGAAGTGCATGCTGTTGAGATGTAATGTTGCAAAATATTTACAATCTTTACCTATAAGGAGGTCCGTTAACCATTGGTGTCCGGCATGCACGCCCGCACCCAGCCCAACCATCCTGAACCGAGCTGCCTACACTTACCTTACCACCCTTGGAGCATTGCCGCAAGAGTCCGCCAGCCGTGAGTGGTACAACCGCCCCACGAATGCGGCAAAAGAAAAACTACAAGGCCCAGCATCCAATGCGCCGCACCACCCCTCAGCCAATGAAGCTGAAGGGCGCGAGTGCGGAGGAGGCCAGGAAAGCGCCGCACGCTTAAAAAAACGGCCGACACAGCCTTTCCCCGCTTCCTCACTGAAGCCGTGCGGGGAGAGAAGGGGCTGCCCCTCTTCCCCCCAAAGCTACGGCAAGGCCGGCACCTTCACCTCCGGGGCCGAAAAGAAACGACGTGCTCTCCCCGGGAGACAAAGGTCACGCCTTCACCTCCCGGAGAGAAGAAATCGCCTTCCCCCCAATCTCTCTCTTTCTCCCCCCCCCCCTCTCATTCGCCCCCTTTCTCTCTCCTCACCTTTCTTTCTCCCCCTCTCCCTTTCCCACCCTTTCTCTCTCTCTCTCTCTTCTCCCCTTCTCTTTCTCTTCCCCCCTCACTCTCTTTTTCCCCTTTCTCTCTCTCGTCCCCCCTCTCTCTCACACACACACCCACCCCTTGCTGGACTGCTTTTCTCTCTCTCTCTCTCTCTCTCTCTCTCTCTCTCTCTCTCACACACACACACACACACACACACACACACACACACACACACACACACACACACACACACACACACACACACACACACACACACACACACACACACACACCCCTGCCTTGCCAGGCAAATATTACCTGTGTGTTGGTGGTTGAGGTGTGTTTTTTTTTTGGGGGGGTGCACCCCCCCAAAAAAAAAACACCACCCCAACCACCCACTCACAAAAAAAATGCTAGTTCCAATAAAAGTAATTTTCAAGGAATGCTTTTAATTCTTTTGACCATAACTGTTGGGATTCTGCTTCATGTAAAGATATCTTCTTTATTCAGTCAGCCTCATTAGCAGCAGTTATATCCTCAGATCTTTAAGATAACAATCAGTCCCAAGAAGTCCTGCTTCCTTAGGCTTTTTGTAGGGAGGAACAGAGAGACAGAGAGAAAGCACTCTGCAGTCCTTGGCTGGTCAAAAGCTACTGAAGCCTTTTTCTTTATTTAGGCAGTGAGTGAGAGAAACGAAACTAGCAAGCATTGTATAGCAGAAACGAAACTTAGCCTACATAATCAATCAGAATGTCAGAACCCAAAGAAAGAGAGATAAGGAGCGCTGTCTCTCAGTGAGCAAAGAGGCTTTTGTATACAAAATGTGTCAGAGACAGCCTGACAGAATCCAGATGCATTCCTACATGTCCTCCTTTTTCATTTAAATTTGAGAGAGGGACGGCTAATCATACCCCTGCATGTCATCATACTCCATAACTACTCCTCCATATACATCATCACTGTCCTCCTGGACATTGTACCCCTCCTGACTCCTGGTACTTTGTTCCGGAGGGTGATACCTCATTGAGTACAATTGCCGTCGTGCAAAACTCGATGTCTCCCTTCTACGCAATGGACATGTGTTACACATAGAAATAAGATTAGGAATACAAGTAATGCAAAAATACAAAGGTATAAAGCAGATAATAATAATAAACCCATAAAAGAAAACTTGTCTAAGGACAGATAAATCAGGCAACCAAGAAGTCACCCAATCAAAGAGATTAACATCAGTGCGTACATTGTTAGTAATACTCTCCTGTAAATTCTGAAGTTCTTTCTCAATAGTATTATTCAGATCCTGGAATTTTACCCGACATCCCTGGTTCCCGACCGGATTTTGCTAACAGGTAATCTATGGCCAGTCTGTCCTGCATTTGGTCTTGATGAAGCTCAGTGATTTCCATTTGAAGATCCCGTATGACCCTCCCTGTGGCATTGATTGATTTCTCCAGCCTACAGGTGAGTCCCAAAATGGACCTTCTATTCTCCTGGGAAATGACACCTGGGTATGATCCCAAGGTGAGTGCTCCAGTGATAGCACTCCCTATAGCTCTCCCCCAGGAGCTACCATCAGAAAGCTGAACATCGATTATCACTTCATCATTGCAACCAGAACCCATCGGGCCGGCAGCAGCTCTCCGGCGCCGTGCATGTGCCTGAGGCGGCATTTGCACTTGTACGGGTAAGGTAAAATAACCCAATGCTGCACATTGATATTGTCCTGGATGGAAATTCGTGGCAACTCCATTAAAAAAGAACCACATGTTAGGATCCTTGATTTGCCATCCATTGCAAATTGAACCACTATCTATAGCAGAATAATCAGGAGTAAACATAGGAAACACATCATATATATCTTCAATAGTAGTGTTAAACAAGGTATAATTAAGCTTATAAGAACTGTTATAACTACCCCATAGCCAAAAATAATCGTCACAACCCGTATAATTGCCTACATTCTGCAAAACCCTTTTTGCTTGAGTCCAGTTCTTCCATTTACTATTCCAGACTCCAGAACTATGACAGCAGAAACAAAGTCCTTTAGTGTATTTCTTGAATGTCATGCTTCGCCAACGGGTGTTGTTAAATTGTTCTGGAGGATTAGAGAAGAGTGTAGACCTATCAAGATGTTGCAAATGTCCAATAACCAGCTCAGGTGTGTTGAACAATGCCGGAAGAAAGGCCATTTGAGACACTGCCAGTGGATGCTCATAGTATAACGTTGCATTCTTACCATGAACCTCAAACATATAGTTAGCATGACGAATCCAAAAGTTGGGGTTGCCCCCATGAGGCATTGTTCTTACAGCTGGAAGCACAGTAAGAAAGAAAACAACAAATGTCAGCAAAGTTAGTTTACTGGTGAACCACCATCCTGGAGCTGAGTAACCTTCTTCTCTCTCCATGGGCGGATCGCTCGAGCAGGAATCCACACAGGTCCTGAGGTTGTAGAAACCGCTGCGTATCCTCGTCCCCAGGTGATTAGAGGTACAGGACCCTTCCAC
Source organism: Bradypodion ventrale (assembly GCA_035047345.1). Classification (NCBI taxonomy): domain Eukaryota; kingdom Metazoa; phylum Chordata; class Lepidosauria; order Squamata; family Chamaeleonidae; genus Bradypodion; species Bradypodion ventrale. The sequence continues at coordinate 370,955,822 of JAWDJE010000003.1, forward strand.
TCAGGATCTGGTTGCTGCCGATAAACGACCAATGGCTTAGGAAGACACTCCTCAGTCCTGAAATGCAATTCGACTGGAGAGTGTGACCTGTTATGGGGAGCAAGAAGAAAATTAAGAGTATACAGTACTTTAGCAACAGCTGTAGGTATTTCCGCCACAGGAACCCCTCTATCTCCCACTTGCTTGTGTAACAAATTTTTGAATGTCAGGTGGGCTCTTTCAACAATCGCCTGTCCAGTCGAGTTATAGGGTATTCCATGGGTTAGCTTAATGTCCCACTGACGGCAAAAGTCCTGAAAGGCAGAAGAAACATATGATGGCCCATTGTCTGTCTTAAGGCTTTTAGGTTTACCCATTGCCGCAAACGAACGAATGCAATGTTGTATAACATGTCTGGATGTTTCACCCCGTAAGGGTGTAGCCCATATAAATCCAGAGAAGGTATCAACAGTCACATGTAACTTAGAAAGCGGAGCCAAAGCAGGTACTTGCGTGACATCCATCTGCCATAGCTGATTAGCTTCTGTTCCTCGAGGATTAACAGCATCAAATGGCAGGAATATAGGAGACTTCGTACAGGAAGCACAGGACGACACAATGTCTCTAGCCTGTGACATAGGAATGGAAAACCGTTTATGCAAAACCTTAGCAGATTGATGAAACATTGCATGACTGTCAATGGGGTTGTCAAAGAGAGAAAAAACCTCAGCAGAGTCTCGGAGAGCAGAATCTGCTCGTGCATTGCCCTCCGTCAAATAACCTGGAATCCTTGTGTGAGAGCGTATGTGGGCAATGAAGAAAGGGACCGTACGGTTAGTAAGAAAACCTTGAAGCTGTTGGAATAAAGCAAAAAGATCCCTATCCATCGATGGAGACAAATAAGCTTGAGCTAAGGTAAAGACAAGGCGGTAAACATATTGCGTATCCACAATCAGGTTAAAAGGCACATCAGAAAACGTAGAGAAAGCAAGTATGACCGCTGCCAGTTCCGACCGCTGGGCCGATGCTTGAGGTCCTGTAAAGACAACCTCCCATTCCCCAGTAGGACCCTGCCATGTAAGGACTCCACGGGAGGGGGAGCCATCCGAGAAAAGAGTAATGGCATGCAAGATAGGTTGCATGCAAAGTGGGGATGACAGGGAGTAAGAAGTGAGATTCAGCAAGGTAAACCGCTTATCCTTGGGGGGGTTAAATTTAACTTGTCCCACAAAGTCCGCCATGGCCACCTGAAATGCCTCAGAATGCTGTAGCAAGGCGGTTAGCTGATCCTGTGAAAAAGGAAAACAAACAAAGTCAACATCATAGCCAGTCAAATGCTTTGCCCTAGTACGGCATTTGAGGAAAAGATCAGCAATCGCATCAGGCAGGCGATAACAGTTTTTCGAGGGAGTGTGCGCCAAGTGTAGCCATTCCACGATGGCCACCTTCCGAGCGTTGACAGGCGCGAACAAAACCGCAGTGGGCAGCCTCGGTGTAGGAAGAAGAGCGCATGCCAGCGCAATGGTGCCTGAGGGCACCCGATCCACAGCGATGATATGCAGCTTTTCGTTGAGGCGTTGAAGAGCTGTACGCATCTCCGTTGTGCAGGGAATGATGTCCGCTGGAGAAGTGTGTCCAGAAAGAGCAGCAAAGAGTGGTGATAGTTCCTCCGTGCTCAGGGCCAAGAAAGGACGAGCCCAATTTATGTTCCCTAGCAATTGTTGCAATTGGACAAGAGTGAACTGCTCCGGAATAGCTATTGTTGGCAATAGCGGAGTTGAAGCTGTAGCTGAGAGCCTATGTCCCAGATATTGGAATGGATACATCCGCTGCACTTTTTCAGGAGCTATGATCAAGCCCGCTTGTTGCAAAATGTCTGCTAGGTCCTGCAGGTGTTTCTCCGTGACTTGTGGACCATGCAATAAAATGTCATCTGTGTAATGATAGACTTTAACCTCTGGATGACGTTGCCTGAAAGGTTCCAAAGCCATGTTCACAAAATGTTGGCATAGAGTCGGCGAGTTGGCCATACCCATAGGCAAGACACACCATTCAAACCGTTGAGTAGGATGTTCATTATTGTATACTGGCAATGTAAATGCAAATTTTTCTCTGTCTTGTGGCGCTAGCAAGATTGTATAAAAACAGTCCTTCAAATCTATAACCATGAGTTGATGATCTTCCGGAATCATGTTCGGATTAGGAAGTCCAGATTGTAAAGGTCCCATTGGCAAGATGTGCTCATTAACTTTCCTCAAATCATGTAACAATCGCCATTTTCCAGACTTCTTTTTCACCACAAAAATCGGAGAGTTCCAAGGACTAGTGGTTGTTTGAATATGTCCCAGATTTAATTGCTCCTGTACAAGGGCCTCCGCCGCTTGGAGCTTTTCTTTTGAGAGCGGCCATTGATCCGTCCACACTGGTGGGGTGTTTTTCCATTGTAGTGGAAGTGCATGCAACGGCGCTGCAGGGGAGGCCCGTATCAAAAATTTGTCTGCAAGGTACACCCTGTTTTAGCCAGGAGATCCCGGCCCCACAGAGTAATAGGAATATCCATAATCAAGGGGTGAAGAGAAACTTTTGTTCCCCCTGAGGTCTCAAAGACGATTGGATGAACACTTTGCTGTGCTGGCTCGTACCCGCCCACCCCATAAACTTCCCTACAGGGGCGGACGGCCCATCCAGTTGGCCAATCTTTTTTTGCCACCACTGAAATATCGGCTCCTGTATCGACCAGTCCAGACACTGAACGTCCACCCATAAGCAGCGAACGGGTCGGTCTATCCTCGGTGATTTGTATCACCGCCATAGCCGCTGTTGCAGTCCCCTCCTGGGATGGAGTTGCAGTGGTCCCTAGTGGGAGCAGATGAAGGCGTCCTACAGGTTGTCCCTTAGGCAGGGTGATATGTTGCGTGGCTGAAGCAGGGATGACAATTTCTTGGTGACCCAATGTAACTGACCCTGCTGCAATGTGTACAGAAGCGGGTAAGGCGTCTGGACAAGGAAGAACGATGCCCATCATGCCCTGGAAATTAACATCATCAACCAGTGTGGGAAGAGCCTCCACACACCCTGGCATAGTAAAAGTACAGTCCTTAGATAACCTCAATAAAAATCCTTCTTTTAGAGGATGGTTTTTTCTATATCGTGAAATCATTTCTTGGGCAAGTTCCATATCTTCTGCCATTTCTTGCAAAACCTCCTCTATTGCCTCTTCACTGACCTCTGGTAGCCCTATTATTTTGCCTGGGCCCGAGCCTGGCCCGCACTCCCATTTCCCTGCTGCTGTGGAGAAAAGTCAGAGTCTTTGTGCTGAGCAGCTGAGGAGTTGGCATTAGGATTTGAGCGGCACTGATTGGCCCAATGGTACCCTTTCTGGCAAATGGGACACTTCCTTGAAGGGCGTGCTGCCTGCTTTTGAGAGGAGCGACATTGTGCTTTAAAATGCCCTTCCTTCCCACAGCCAAAACAACGTTTGTTTTGAGCCTGAGTTGTGGGCAATTGAACTGCAGCTGCCAGAAGTTGAGCCTTGTAACTGTGAGTCCCCACATTTTGACAAACTTTCATCATGTCTGCTATAGATGTTCCTGGCCTAGCATAAACAGCTGTCAGAGCACCCTTACAATCCTCATTGGCATTTTCAAAAGCCAGTTGTTTCATGAGCATTTCCCGTGCCGGCACATTTTCCACCTGGCGGCTGAGAGCAGTCATGAGTCTGTTAATGAACTCAGTGTAATCTTCTTTAGGGCCCTGCCTAATTGCTGCAAATCCAGCAACGGAGCTGTCTCCTTTGGAAGGGATCTTACTCCAGGCCCGCATGACTATCTGAGCAATCTCTCCCAGCTGGGCATCATTGAGGGCCAATTGCTGTGTGGGGTTGGCAAAATTTCCCTCCCCACATAACATATCCATTGTGAGTGCAGGGCGTGTATGATGAACCTCCCAAGCCACATCCCTCCACTCTTGCAAGCAGAGCATGGCTTCTGCTGGGGGCAAAAGCGCTTTAATCATCTGTTTCCAATCCACTGGTAGCAATTTTTGAGATGCAATGGCTTCCAACAAAGCTTTAGTAAAAGGTGCATTAAATCCATAGTCACGTATGCTGACTCTTAGTTCCTTCAGATATTTGTAATGGAGGGTTTCATACCTATCTGGGACTGCAATTGCGTTGCCCACAGCCGGAGCCCCCCTTATCACTGGGTATATTTCAGGAGATTGCAGGTCCAGCACAGCTGCCGTTAACGCAGCAGAGAATTGTGTCTTGGTAGGGCTAAAAGTGCCTGATTTTTGCAAAGCAGGATCTAATGTCCCATCTTCTTTTCTACCTCCACCCCCATCAGGAGTCTGTTGTTTCTCATATGATGGAGGAGCAGTTGCCATGGCTGCCATGGTTGCCATGGCCCCCCCTTTCTCTGAAGGCAAAAGCTGTGGGAGGGGATGGCCATCAAGTCTTTGAGACAATAAAATATTTTTTGGAGTAAGTCTTTGAAGGCAGCCTCTCACTTCCTCCCAAGTAAATAATATTGATCTAGAAATCCCTTTATGCTTCTGCAATTCATTCCCAATCTGTTTCCACTCTTTTAAGTCCAGACCTTCATATTTAAACCAAGGACAGTTTTGTGCTATCGCTTTAGCTAGCTTCCGTATCTCCTGCTCATCAACTTTTCGCCCATTGTCATGCAAAAGATCTGAGATATCTTTACAAAGTTCATGTAATTGCGAAGAAAGCAAACAACCCATTTTCACTCACCTAGTTGTAATTCTCGAGCGCTCGATTAGACCTTTCCTGGTCGTAGGTGAATGAGACCTTCCCGGTCGATGAGGTGTTAATTATTGAAGCAGCTTTCAAAGCATTCCTTTGAATTTCATTCAATTGGCCTCACGACGGGGCGCCACTTGTTGGGATTCTGCTTCATGTAAAGATATCTTCTTTATTCAGTCAGCCTCATTAGCAGCAGTTATATCCTCAGATCTTTAAGATAACAATCAGTCCCAAGAAGTCCTGCTTCCTTAGGCTTTTTGTAGGGAGGAACAGAGAGACAGAGAGAAAGCACTCTGCAGTCCTTGGCTGGTCAAAAGCTACTGAAGCCTTTTTCTTTATTTAGGCAGTGAGTGAGAGAAACGAAACTAGCAAGCATTGTATAGCAGAAACGAAACTTAGCCTACATAATCAATCAGAATGTCAGAACCCAAAGAAAGAGAGATAAGGAGCGCTGTCTCTCAGTGAGCAAAGAGGCTTTTGTATACAAAATGTGTCAGAGACAGCCTGACAGAATCCAGATGCATTCCTACACATAACATTCAAATCACATTAATTGTATCTTTTTAAAATTTTCTGCACCATCCAATCATACATTTCAGTTCACACAATTCGGGCTATTAGAAGAGCTTCTGGGATCTTCATACAGTATATAAAATTGGTGTGTTTACTAAACAGAAGTCAAACCTATTAAATCAAAACCCAGTTCTCTCCCCATAACTCAAAACCCAGTATGGTGATCCTATAGGACCTACGGTTTTGAATAACAGGATGCACTACAGCTACTTGCAGAAACATTCCTGTGGTCCTCAAACAGGCCATGAAGCCAGGGAATGTTACTTTTTTGCCCACAATCCCCAGTAAACATGCTGGCGGAGGGATTTGGAAAACTATTGTCTTATTCCCATTAATCCATCCTGCAAGTACTAGTTCTCAAACAAATAAGAGAAAGTACTTTTTCACCCAGAGGATCACTGGTCTATGGAACTCCCTGCCAGAAGAAGTGGTGACAGCTGTCAGTCTTGACAGCTTTAAGAAAGGATTAGACAAGTTCATGGAGGACAAGAGTATCAATGGCTATAATTATAATGGATACCTAAGGACAACCTCCGGGTTGGAGAGATAGGCAGGATACCTCTCAATGCCATTTCCAGGGAATCCTAAGCAGGTGAAGGCATCTGCTTGGGAATAATACCCTGAAGGAAATGGTGAGCCACTGTGTGAGACAAAATGCTGGACTGGATGGGCTGTGGCCTGTTCCAGCAAGGCTGTTCTTATGTTCTTATAAGTGCTCTAGCAAGTACTGTCTCGTAGTCCAAAAAAATTTGGACAAAGAATCTTGTTTTACACTTGTGAAATTGAAAACAGTGACAAAACTAGGATATTTAGTAGTATCACAAAAAAGATGGTTTGAGCATAATTTTCAAAAGTGCATATGATATGAGAGATTACTCCATTCCTTACAAAACAAACAAAATATGATAATACAGTACCAAAACATCCTGCTCCAAAATACCTTCTACCACACCCCCCCCCCCTGGTGTTCTGAAACAGGCTAAAAATACGTTTTCTAATGTGGCTCACTTTTTCTAATGTGGCCTTTTTTTTAATGTTTATGGATGCAAAGAATAAGCATGTCATCTCATCAGCTAAAGTAGCCTCAACTAGTACCCAAATACACATGCAAGTCATTCTCTGACTCATAAACTGCTGCAGCCACTATCCAGTATTCTCTGCCTTTTAATTTCACCTCTCTCCCTAAGTTTCTGATGCAGCATTTTAATTGGTTTCCTATCATCTCCAATATAATCTCCCCCAGTGCCCCTGTTTTTGCAAGGATTACAGCCAAATAAAAAGATAAGGCCTCTTTTATTAATATGGAAATCATAAATTAACTTCCACATGAAATTTGAAGACGGCCCATCTACAACTCCCTCCATCCCCATCTTTGTAAGATTACAAACCCAGAGAGTAATAAAAGGTAGCTTAAAGCTCTGTAAACTTTCAAAACTGAGAAAAATATGCCTTCAGCAACCTTGTCCAATCTCTGGCAAAGCTGTTTGGAAGACAACACAAGTTGTAATCCAACACATTTAGAGGGTACCAGGTTAGATAGAGCTTGGCTGGAAGCTTGATAATAATAATTTTGTGTCAGAAATTATTCTGGGTTGAAAGGATTTTTGCTGGAGAAACGCTGCTCAGGGGACGCCCGAATGAGGCTCCTTTTATGTCCCAAGATGATGATCTTTTCCCACCGAAGTGGTCCCTATTTATCTAACTGCAATTTCTTGCTTTCGAATTGCTAGGTTGGCAGGAGATGGGACAGACAATGGGCGCTCAAACCATCGCGTAGTACGGGTCTTGAACTGCCAACTGTTAGAAATCTCATTACTCATGATTAGTTGCAGCACATGTCGATCACAAATTAGGTTCCATTTCTTCCAAACCTTGAGGCTAGCATGTTTTGATTAACAATCCCTCTATGGAATGTGTCACTGCTCTCCCCCCCCCCCCCAAAAAAAAAAATTAATGCTTGGAAATCTCCATTGTGGAATGAGGCTAAGCTCAGGGTACAATTAATCAGGTGACACTGACTTGCCGGCCTTCCAGCTAACAAGGTGAGCTTCTTAACCACATGATACATCTTGGAAGCTTGTACAACAATGGAACCAACCGCCTCAAGAGGCGGCGAGTGCTTCAACACTGGAAGCATTCAAGAGAGAATTGGACAACCCTCTGTCAGAGCTAGTTTGATTTGGATTCTTGCATTGAGCAGGAGAGGTTGGACTCAATGGCCCAAAAGGCCCCTATTCCAAGTCAGTGATTCTGTGACTGCTTAACCATGTTTTCTTCCATTTCTCTTCCTAAACAGCCCTTCAGCTTGGATATAAATTGCTTCTGTAGATTCTGTTGGGATTTGCAACATGTTCTTACTTTTTCTTGCACATGCCTGCTCTCTGCAGAGCCAGTTGCCAATGTGATCACACAAAATATTGTTCCCTCTGTAAGTTAGGGGTGCCCAAACTTTTCAGGCTGCGGGGTTCAAGGGGGCAATCACTATGGCCTCCAGGCTGGATCCGGCCCCTGATGCCAATTCACCCGGCCCACAAAGCCCTTGTCGCTCCTAGAAGCGGAAGTATAATGTGCCCGGACGGAGAGACGAGGGAGAGACAAGGGCAGCGTGGGCCGGATGAATCACAGTAAACCCATTCATGTGGATTCACAGGGGCTTGGGCTTCTGGGAATTGAAGTCCAAGAACATCTGGAGTGTCAAGGTTCGCCATCACAGCCATAGCAGGATAACCTGGCCAGACAGGTTTTGCCCCTTCAATCTTCAGAGCACTCTGTCAACACCAACACAGGCAATCGTGGTTTCCGAAGAGGCCACAAAGCTTTCCAATAGAGATGATTTAATTTATCTGATACCAAGCTCTTTGAAGGAAGAACTAAAAAGGAATCAAAGTTTGCCTGGCAAAATTTTACATGAATTCTTAGACTTGGATCCTCCCATGCTATGTAGCATATTGGGCAGCAAGAGATCTCTAATGGTTTCGGTCTTGGGCAAGTACTTCTGCCTCCTCCCGTGTCATTTCCAGAGTCTTCAAGTCTCCCATGAAAGTTCTTTGCCATGTATTTCGCGGGTGTCCTCATTGTCCCTTGGCATTAGGAGGGGGTCCAACTAACTAGGAGGGGTCCAACCAATTGCCTCCAATTGAAGGCAAAAGAAGAAGGGGGCGGCAGAGGATGAGGTGGCTAGATGGAATTGTTGACACCGTGGGCATAGAGATTAGTGGGCTGTGGAAGATGGTGGAGGATAGGGGTGCCTGGCATGCAGTGGTCCATGGGGTCACAAAGGGTCGGTTCTGACTGTGCGACTGAACAACAACAACAACAACCAATTGTCACCTTAGGGATCCTGTTTTTCTCCATACGGAAAATATGGCCTGCCATTTGGAGCATTCTTTGTGCAACGGTGTTATGTAATTTGCACGAGCCATTCCTTTGAAGCATCTCCTGGTTGGTCATGTGGTCAAAATAGTGAATCTTTAAAATTTGGCAGATGTGTAAATCTTGTTACCCTGTCTCAACATCTAGTTTATATGCCTTGGAAAATAGAAGCAAATGGAATAATGAAGGCTAGCAGTACTTAGTAAATATTTCCCTTGCTCGAAAGCCAGTTGTATCCGACTCTAGGGTTCAGTGCTCCTTTCCGTTTACAGCCAAAGAGGCAGCACTGTCTGCATCTGCAGACCTTTCCATAGTCATGCGGCAGGCATGACTAGACACAAGAGCACACAGAACACTGTTTACCTTCCTACTGAAGTGGTCCCTATTTATCTACTTGCAATTTCTTGCTTTCGAACTGCTCTTGGCAGGAGCTGGGACAGAGGCGGGGGCTCATTCCATTGTGCAATATGCTTATGAATACCGCCTTCCCCCCTTGTTCGTCAGCGTATTTGTTAAGAAAAATGTCACAAGTTAATTAAACATTTTAAAATCTAGATTTTTAAAATAAAAGTGCCACTAAGGCAACATGCAGATACTGTACCTGGTTTCCTGTGTTTGTTGAATGGGGGAGAATAAAAGATTCAGCCTGGTTTCCCACCCCCCTACAACTCACATCTAAGAAACAGCGCTTTGCAGAACATCTTGCCATGCACTTTTGGGACTTTCGTTTATAATTTTCCTACCTTGTCCACAAGAAATTGAGGCCTGCCTGAAGAAGTGATCGTGAATCACAAAAGCTTGTGCAATGTTTGATTTTTTAAAAGTGATCCAATAAAGGTATCGGCTTTCTCCTGTATTTGTTTTACAAAAAGAGGAGTCTTTTTTAAAAAATCAAACCCTACAGAATTCCATTCTTAAACTTGGGGGGAAGGGGGTGAACTTTCATTAGATTGCTCAGTTTTAAGCAGACTGGATAATTAATTCTGAAGGACAACAGAATTTAAGTGGAGGGAAATTAATATTGCATTTTTAAAATCTCACTTCCAGCCGTCTGCCATCTGTGTGATTATTCCCATTCATTCATGTAATTCATCAGCGTCTCTCAGCTTGGTCTTTTATGAATTTATAAAGAATGTGACCTTATCAATCCAAGGGAAGTTAACAGCTTGTACATGTTGATAGATAGCCAAGAGCACGGGGCCAAGTTCTTCTGACCCTTCTGTACAAAACTGAAATTGAACCAAAAGACTCCACATTTACTTAGCTGCAGTGGCAGGGCAAAAATACTAAGTAAAAACACATTAACACATGCTGTTTTATACTGAAGGGCGGGCAGCAGCCTAGGAAACACTGAAGTGCGATTAAAGGTGCAGCCCTCACAGGTAATACACATGTGACTGTTCCAGGGGCAATTCCAACAGCATCACACTCGTGTCATCAGCCTGAATCAATGTTGGTTTTCTGTTGTGTTCCACTGCAAAGATTTGTTCTGCTCTTATCTTCAGACATAATTCTATTTATGTATGCAGAACACAATCTCTAATCACTGAATGTATGATGTCCAATTGAATGTCTAAAAACATGATTTCAATGAGAAAGTGGAGATGTAATCCAAAAGTTCATGGCATTGGTCCGGGGTACCTTAGAGACCGCATCTCCCCAGGGTTTTCAGCCCGTCCCACCAGGGCAGACAGGAGGGGCTCAGTGGTGGTCCCGTCTGCAAAAGAAGTCCATCTCACTGGGGCCAGGAGGAGAGCCTTCTCTGTGTCTGCCCCAGCCCTGTGGAACCTCCTACCACCAGAACTCCGGCTCCAGTCGGATCTGTTAGCCTTCAGGAAATTGTTAAAGACCGGGCTATGCCAGCGGGTGTGGGGCATGCCTGAGTCCACCGTGCAAGCCTGCTGGCTCATATAGTCTGTCTGAGGGATCCTGTGTATTGCATTTTTATTTTATTTTGTTTGCTGTTTTTATTATGAGGGTGGGAGGGGAAGGGTAGCTTTTTAATGTTTAACTGTTTAGGTTACCGTGATTCCCTGAATATAAGACACTGTCTTATATTTTTTAAAATTCCAAAATCAACACAATGTCTTATTTTCGGGGCTGTCTTATTTTTCACAGCTGGGGTGTGGTCTCCAGGTCCGGGCCGGAGGCCACGCGGCCGTGGCGGTAGCTGGCCTTCCTTCCCACCACGGCCAAGCTCCTCACCCCCAGCTGGGGGTGTGGTCTCCGGGTCTGGGCGACCCACGCCCGGCTCCGGATGGAGGCTACGCAGCTGCGGCGGTAGCTGGCTTTTCTTCCCGCTGCGGCCCAGCTCCTCACCCCCGGCTGGGGGTGTGGTCTCCAGGTCCAACCGGGGGTGAGGAGGAGCTGGGCCGCGGCGGGAAGGAAGGCCAGCTACCGCCGTGGCCTCGTAGCCTCCGTCCGGAGCCAGGCGTGGGCCGCCCGGACCCGGAGACCACACCCCCAGCCAGGGGTGAGGAGCTGGGCCGCGTCGGGAAGGAAAGCCAGCTACCGCCGCGGCCGCGTGGCCTCCGTTCGGAGCCGGGCAGGAGGTAAGAGGGTCTTATTTTTGGGTTGGGCCTTATATTTCAAAGGCAGGGGAAAAAAGGGGGGTATCTTATTATAGGAGGAGGTCCTATAACCGGGGAAACACAGTAGGTTTTTGGGTTTTTTAACATTGTTTTTAGCGGGGGTTGAGTGTTTTTAGCCAATTTTGTTTTAATTTGTGTTACTGTTTTTTATATTACTAGCATGGGTTGCCCGGCGATGCCGGGCTTTTTTCCCCCTGTGCTTTATATAAAACGATGCATGCTTAATTTAATGTAATGTAATATTATTTATTTTAAAAAAAAAAATTTGTTTTTTTAAATATTTTTTTTTAATTTTTTTTTGTTTTGGTTTTTCAGAGTGAAAAGGGCTTTTATTTTGTTAATTTTTGAGAGTAGTGTGTTTTTTTTGAATGTTTGTATAATTTATTATTATTAAATTTATTATTATTATTATTTGTGAAATGTTAAATATATTTGAATGTTGTTTCTGTTTTGGCCACTGGGTGGTGGTGTTGAGCTTTTGAGGCTCTCTCTCTGTCCTCGTGGTTTCGCTTTGGTAAGTTTACTCTTTCTCATTTGAGTTCCTGTTCTCATAGGAGCAACGTGTATTTTGGTAAGTTCTGTGTTGGGGGTTTGGGGGAGAGGGGTTGGGGTTTGTGTTTTTTTTTGGGGGGGGGGGTTTGTGTGTGTTTTCCTTGCTTATTTTTGGCTGTTTGTGTGTAAATTTATTGCATTTTGCTGTTTTTTTGAATGTTTTTTATAGTGTGTGTGTGTGTGTGTGGGGGGGGGGCTTTCTTTCCCACGGGCCGTACTTGCTGGCCCATGGGAAGGAAGGGCAGTTGCGGGGGGGGGGGGGGTGTTGGTTGCTTTAGTTTTTTTTGCTGTGGCTGGCCCTTCGAAGAGAAAGGCAGCGGCGGCCGGGGGTGTTTTTTTTTGTTTGTTTTTCGTCTGAGGGGTGTACATTCTTTTTTCCCGCGGGCCATACTGGCTGGCCCGGTGGGAAAGAAGGGCAGTTGCGGGGGGTTGGTGGGTGGGTAGTTTGCTTTAAGTTTTGGTGCTCTGGCTGGCCCTTCGAAGAGAAGGGCAGCGGCGGCCGGGGGTGCTTTTTTTTATTTTTGTTTGTCTTTTTTTTGGCCCGCCGGCTGGCCCTTCGATCGGAAGGGCCATGGTGGCGGTGGGGGGGGGGTTTTCCCCACGGGCCATGCTGGCTTGTTCATGGGGAAGTATGGCTGCGGCGGTGGACTGTTTTTAAACTTTTATTTTTCGTGCGCCGGCCCTTCGAACGGAAGAGTAGCGGCGGCGGGTTTTTTTTTTTCCCCCCACGGGCCATGCTGGCTCGCCCGTGGGGTTGAATGGTTGCAGAGGCGGCTTTTTAAAGTGTTTTTTTCGCGCGCCTGCTGCCTCCTCGTTCTGCTCGCACATTGCGCGCAGGACGCTGGGGGCTGTAATAATGTGTTGGTGCTTCGTGTTTATGCTGCGTTTTTTTAAAATCCTTTTGTTTTGATTGGCTGCGACGCGTGTTCGAACGCTGCTCCGTGTGAGAGCCTCTCAGCCTGATTGGCTCTTGCGCGGCGTGGCGCACGGACTTTTGGGGGTTGAAGTTCTTTCCCTTTCTTGCCGTTTGTGGGGCTGAGGCCCCCGTGCCGAATTTTTAAATCTTTCGTTGACCTGCGTAGGGAATTCGCCCGTGCTATCGAAGGGAGGGTGCAGGTCAGTAGGGCGACGCACAGCCGCCAATCGCAAATTCCAACGGTGAACACTCCGTTTTATAGGTTAAGATATTACATGTTGTTAGCCACCCTGAGTGGTGTTCCCACCAGGAGGACGGGATATAAATCAATAAAATAATAAAATAAAATAAACATTCATTCTTTATTTCTCTCCATTTATTCGTCCAGTGCAAAACTCAGAAGAGATATTGAACCCACTTCCCAACCCAAGCAATTAGTACAGTCCAGTGGTTCAAGTGGCTAAGATGCTGACTGGGAGGCGGAAGGTCAGCAGTTTGATACCCAAGTACTACAGGATGGAATGAGCTCCTCTCTTTGTCCAAGCTCCTGCCAACCTAGCAGTTCAAAAGCAAGAAATTGCAAGGAAATAAAAAGGGACCACTTCGGTGGGAAGGTAAACAGCATTCCGTGCGCTCCGGTGTATAGTCATGCCTGCCACATGACCATAGAAACGTCTGCAGAAGCAGACAGCGTTGGCTCTTAGGCTTTGAAACAGAGATGAGTACTGAACCCTAGAGTCAGATACGACTGACTTTCGAGCAAGGGAAACCTTTACCTCAAAGTACAAATACCGCTGACCTGCCAACCTTTCGGTCATCAAATTTAGCATCTTAATCACTAAGCCACTGCAGCCCTTATGAACAATTTACAGACATCTGGCTCACCTAAGCCTTAATTGGAAAATGTTGAGGCTTAAGTAGGCTAAGATTATATTCTATGTTTTATCCATGCTAACTGCCCAGAGTGGTACATTGGTCATATGGGGGAAACAAAACACAATCTCCTACAAAGGATGCCTTGACAGGAAGTGCCAAGTGTGCCATGCATTCAAACAATAATCTTGATGAAAATTAATAGGTTCAGACTGACTGCTCCTCAATATGGTGCTACTGTTTGCCACAGGGAGATGCAGAGATAATCCAGATATTAAGTAGGGTGGGAATTCTTCAATAAATCTCACCTTCTGAGCAAGATGTTTGCGGCTATCGGTGCTGCTAAATTGATTTTAGGCTTAGAGTCCACAGTCATTGAAAGCAAAGGATTACAATGTAAACCTCGATGCAATTGGACCAGTTAACATTGAAATGGCAAGTGCTGAAGTGGTCTGTTATCACAACAGCAAATGAAATCATGACAGAATCCCAAAGCTTAGGTCGCCAGGAACAGCATCAAGGATTCCAGCAGATTTTAACCAACTGAAGTGCTTGGTGCACGGTGATAGCCTCTGAAGAAAAAGCTACCTCTTTCCAATGTGTGAAAAAGAGTATCCCCAGCCCTTGCACTGACTAAACATTAAACAATGATTGAGTTTATCTATATAAAACAGAGGTGTGGGTTTGTATGTGCTCGAAAGGCTCCCACACCTCTGGACCGATCCAGCTGAAATTTGGCACATATGTACCTTGGGCCGGCGAGATCAGCACTGCGGGGGTCACAAGCCCCATGGGGGGCATACACACCCCAAAAAAATTTGTGTCCCAATTGATCTATACAATGTGTGTGTTTCCCAGTGATGTAATTGGCTGATGTCATAGTCCCAGGTAGGTTGAGACTGTGATATCATCTGACTAGCTCAGCTGTTGTTTTCACAGTAGGTGGAAGGCAAATGGGCATGTGAGATCAGCACTGTGGGGTCACAAGCCCCATGTGGGGTGTATGCTGTTGGAGACTTCTGGTCCATTAGGTGGCCGAACACATGTATGGGAAAGATAAGGGCGGTAAGTGACCGTCGATGGAGAAGCAGGACAGGTGAGGGAAGAGAGAGACTGAGGAAGGGAGGCAGGAGTGACCCACACACACACCACGAGGTTTCCAAGAGGGAAAGGCTAGCCTACGTTAAAGAAAAACCCAAGCAAAGCCGGGTAATCAGCTAGTATACTATAAAACTCGCCTAAACAAAGGACACCCTTACAGTGTATGCCATCAAGAGAATATGAGATCTGCAACTAGTACATTTTCTAAAGAGATGCACCATATCCACAAATCATTTGACAAGAAATCCCTCTATTGACAGAACAGAAAAATATATTTGCAACAGTGAAGAGTCTCAGGAAAGATTGATGGTACTGAGGAGAGGTTCCAAAAAAGAGACAAAAAGGAATGGTAAAGCAAAATACTTAAGAAGCAAAACAAATTGAAGAAGTTGTTGTCATTCTGGAACTGAAGAAATCAGTCCAGGCATGCTGGTACATGGCAGTAAGAGGGCAGAGGCAGACCTTTCTCAACTAAACTGCTTAGTTCTGGAAAGCTCCAAAATGATCCATGCAGTTTCAGAAACCCATTTGTGTGCATCATACAGAGACTATGACGAAGAATACCGTAGGTATTAGTGTTAGTCACAGAGCCCATGATGAAAGATAGGGCATGGATAAGAAGACAAAGAGTTGTACTGCTAGAACACAATTAAACAAATAGTAGAATTAAAACATTAAAAGCCACCTGAGACTGAATTTTAAAAAATTACTGTACCAATGTTATTTTATTACTGGTACTCATTGTATTGTCTTCATAAGCATAATTCTCAAGAGGAAGGGCATTTATTTATTTATTTATTTTTATTTTCCGATTTGTATAGCTGCCCAACTCAAAATGACTCTGGGCGGCTATAAAAATTTCTATTTTGAACTGATTTTAAAGCTGCTTTTCTAAATAATCAGGCTTTTGGTGTTCACACTTAGTTTGTATCTTCTTTCTTTATTCTCATCCCTATTTGGGAAGAAGTGACATGCACATGATAGCAAAAAAGTTGAGGGAAGGGATTTAACGCAAAGAATACCATCACGGAACTGGTAAGCCACACATAGGCTTCACTCAAGGATGAGATACAAATGAGGTGGACATAAGACAGTGATGACAAACCTTGAAGAGACCGATTGGCCAGAGGGATGGGGCGAGCTCTGTGCTGGGGGGACGGAGGAAGCACTCCCATTGGACTGCTGGGCAGAGGGGAGGGGCGAACTCTGTGCTGGAGCGATAGCACATTTGCCCACAGAGAGAGCTCTGAGTGCCCCCTCTTGTCACGCGTGCCATAGATTCGCCACCACTGACACAAGACATCTGTGGCAGGAATCCTACAGGAGCTCAGCAGGCCTGTTTTGTGAACTTCACACCTTGAACTCCATAAGGGAGAAAGGCAACATGTAAACATAATCATCTTTCCCACACAAACATAAAGAGATAAAGAGAATAGGGTCAACAGCCAAGCAACATCAAAGCAACACAAGAATGTTGGTGTAGGCATCTCCCGGCTTCTGCGTTCACAACAAAGCTAGCAGATTTGGGCAAATTACTGTCCTGTAGCTTTAGCTGTAAAAATTACATCAACTGTAACTGTCTCACAGACACACACACACCCATGGGAGGTGTGATACACATTTAATATTATAAGAGTTAAAGTCACCACCCGTACGATTCATTGTTTTATATATAATGAACCACATGTATGAAACCTAACTAACCTATTTTAAAAAGTGATAAAAACTAAATTACCATCATTAAGACAAAGAAGGTTACAGTACTGTATACAGGTGAAACCTGGAAAAAATAGAATATTGTGCAAATGCTCATTTATTTCACTTAAAAGGTGAAACAAATATGAGATAGACATGCAAAGCGAAAGATGTCATGTCTTAATTCGTTATAATTGTGATGATTCGCCATCTATCCAGTCTGGCCAGGTTATCCTGCTATGGTAAAAGAGTAGGATGCTGATCGTCAGATGGCGGTTAACTCATCTGACAACCCTGAGAAACTAACGGCCTTGGGTGGTGAAGTCGACAAGGAAGGGTGATGGCCCCCCAAGTGGATTAAATCCCACTTGAATCTACAGGTGAAACTCGGAAAATTAGAATATCGTGCAAATGTTCATTCATTTCACTTACCGTGTTTCCCCGATTATAGGACCTCCTCCTATAATAAGACACACACACCCCCGCCGCGGCCCAGCTCCTCCTCACTCCCGGCTGGATCTGGAGACCACACCCCCAGCTGGGGGTGAGGAGCTGGGCCGCAGCGGGAAGGAAAGCCAGCTACCGCCGCAGCCGCGTAGCCTCCATCCGGAGCCGGGCGTGGGCCGCCCAGACCCGGAGACCACATCCCCAGCCAGGGGTGAGGAGCTGGGCCGCGGCGGGAAGGAAAGCCAGCTACCGCCGTGGCTGCGTGGCCTCCGTCCGGAGCCGGGCGTCGGCCGCTGGGACCCGGAGACCACACCCTCAGCCAGGGGTGAGGAGGAGCTGGGCCGTGGTGGGAAGGAAGGCCAGCTACCTCTGCGGCCGCGTGGCCTCCGGCCCGGACCTGGAGACCACACCCCCAGCTGTGAAAAATAAGACATCCCCCAAAATAAGACATTGTGCTGATTTTGAAATTTAAAAAAATATAAGACAGTGTCTTATATTCGGGGAAACACGGTAAAAGGTGAACCAAATATATGAGATAGACTCATTACATGCAAAGCGAGAGATGTCATGCCTTAATTCGTTATAATTGTGATGATTGTCATGTATAATTGTCATGTACAGCGTACATGAGATTATGTGATGATTATGGGGTACATGAGATTGGGGGGTTGGGGTCTTTTTAAACTGTAAGCCATAAGCATCAATATTATAACAAAGTAAGGCTTGAACTATTTCGCTTTGCATGCAATGAGTCTATCTCATATATTTGTTTCACCTTTTAAGTTGCATTACTGGACTGAATCAACATTTGCACGATACAGTATTCTAATTTTCCGAGTTTCACCTGTATGTATCTTGATTCTCAAATCAAATTCTTCCTGTTTTAAATTGCCTCATATATTTTACATGAAGGTGAAGTAAAACAAAACAAATTATATACTAGACTTTTTTAAAGCTGGGAGACTTCCAAACACCTGCATTTTGCCCCAGAGCTCTTTAATGGGAATCACTGAAAAAGTTAATGAAATAGATTCATGATTTTCCTATGTTGATCTCTGGTGCCACCCACCCACCCTGGAAGCCACAACATAAAGAACATGCTGAAAAGTGGGAAGGGGGAACAGTTTTTCTAACAGTAATACTTATGTTACATGATTTAGTTATCAGACTGAAGAGCCAGAGGTTTGATTTCTCACTGAGTTTCCCAGAAGAAAAGCCAGCTTATGTAGTCATGGGCAAGCTGCACAGTTCCCGGGCGCCACCAAAGGAAGAACACTTGTTTATTTTATACCTAAGAAAACCCTGGAAAGGGTCACCATTCATAAGTCAAAACTGATTATTAATTATTAATACATATATGGAATTGACACTTGGAATCGACACGCCAGCACCGAGGCATGCCTGCTACATGACCACTGAAACATCTGCAGACACAAGCAGTGCTGACTCTTTGGCTGTAAACAGAGTTGAGCACTGACCTCTAGAGTCGGATACAACTGGCTTTTGAGCAACAACAACCTTTACTTTAATTCAAGGTCGCTTTTAGAAATAGGCTAGAAAATAATAGATAAGCGTTTTTCTTGTACTCTGGGGAAAAAAAACATTTTTTAAAACCTGAACTATGAACATGGGAAAGAAATCCAGAGGCAGCTGGCGCATTCAAGTGCTTATCCTTGAAAGCTATTCTAAAGCAGAGTAAATACGTCGCTAAAAACCAAGCAGCCACTACCCCCATGGCTTGCATGAATTGAATGCTCTATTATGCTGGTTGAGCATATTGGTTGCTCAGTGTTGATTTCATTAAGCCTTATTTTGTCCTACAATAGAAGGAAATTTATAAAACACCCTTATCCAGCCCATTAGGATGAAATCTGTTGACCTGAGAAATTTAATGTCTGTATTTAAAAGTGAAATTGCTTTGTTATAAGGTTCAGTGCCACAGAGGTTTTTCCTTCATAAAAAGATTGCTGCAGCATTGAAGAGGTTTACTGCACTGTGGAAGCTTAAACGAGATTCTGAACATATAAACCAGGAGAGGCAGCTTTACTGATCTTCTTATGAAGGTGAATTATGCAGCTATGCCCCAACATGGGGGGGGAGGGGGGGGACAATCTTGTTGGAGTCAGAGAGATGTGAGCTCCATCATGAGTGCTGGATCACCTTCTTCTTCTTCTTCACTTCCTCTTTTACCCCTTAGGGCCGTGATGGCGAACCTTGGCACTCCAGATGTTGTTGGACTTCGATTCCCAGAAGCCCAAGCCCCCTGTGAATCCACACAAATAGATTTACTGCAATTCATCCGCCCTGCGCTGCCCTCGTCGCTCCCGGACCCGGAGCGCGTTTTTCTTCCGCTTCCGGGAGCGACGAGGGCAGCGCAGGGCGGATGAATTGCAGTAAATCCATTTGTGTGGATTCACAGGGGGCTCGGGTTTCTAGGAATCGAAGTCCAACAACATCTGGAGTGCCAAGGTTCGTGATCACGGCATTAGGGTGTCGAGAGAGCTACAAGGTTCTGGAGTATCCCCATAACTTACAGTGCTCAGTTTTGGCTGGATCACACACATATTCCTCTGGATTCGAAGATTTTTTCCCTCTTTCATCCGGTTTACAGTTGGGGATTTCAAAGTGTGCTATTTCTTCTTTCAAATGAAGATTTGACATTTGTGGCCTTTATAGGGTTCCTGGTTCCAGCAAGGTGACTCCAATACCTGATGAGCCCTCTTTGAGTCTTTTTATCTCCCTGTTTACAGACAATGGTGGCTTAACATCTATTCATCTTCCCTATTCCTGGTTTCCTCTGCCTTACTATCTTCGACTAAAGAATGGGGGCTGGAGATTTAAAAAGCTTGCACATAGATTTTTATGCCTTTTTGGGTGGACTAACAGAGGCTATTATTAGAGCATGGATTTTGGACTTTTCTTTCCGCCAAGACAGCTATGCTTAAATTCTGCATAACGCGATATGCACACCATTCTCTCTATCACATCACAGCATATATTTCTCCCTCCCCTGCTCAATACCTCTGGCAATCACTTGCAAGGGAAAAGTAATTTCAGAACAGGATGGCGACATGATAGAAAATCAACAGAGGGAAAGTTACATTTCAAAATTATTCCCTATGGAACTCATTACAAAGCAGACGCCTGCCCCACAGTAATTCATTGCTGTTAGCATCATGTAAACAAACCAAGATATGTTGTTGTTTAAACTTGTCACATTACACATTGTTTTTCATTTGTTTTTCCTCCTGAGACTTGATGAGATTGGCATAACTCTTGGAAATTTCCCCTCAGCGTGCCTCTAAAAATGTCTCCATCTTTGAGTTACTGCCCTTGTGCGTTGTGATGTTGCAACTGTGGTGTGCACAGGGGAGTAACTGAAAATGGTAGATTCATCAGGCTTGGGCAGTGAGGAGGGAGGAGAAGCAGAAGAACAGTTGGATCCCATTCTACATGTCACTGAAGAAGAGGCGTACACACTTATGTACAAAACTCCTGGGCAGAAATCTTGAATTACTGTACATAATATAGAGGCATTTCTATGGTGCATTACCACAGCTCACCACTAAAGGCCAATATCTGCAATGCAAATGTGTACAAGGAACAGAGGCAGACATTTTGGTAGCTCTCATGTAGAATGATGAAGGTATTTGAAATCCCTCCCCTTGCTTCTATGATTTAGGCATATGTGTTAAATATAGGAATTTCATGTATCACAGACAATTTCAGAATGCATATCCCAAAGATACAGGTGGAGACCTGTAGTGTCAAGTCAGTTCTGAGATTAGACAAAAAAAAATTCTTATGTTACCTAGTTAGAGATAACCAGAAGTGGTTTACCATTCCCTTCTTTTGGGGGAGTCCTCGGACTGTGCTACTTGTCCATGACTACACAGATTGGCTTTTTTCCTGGGAGGCACAATAAGGAATCGAGTTCCCAACCTCTGAGTCTGCAGCCAGATACCTAACTCACCAAACTATTTAGTCAACTCCTACTATATTTAAATACTTTTTTCTCTTCATGTCATTCAACAGTGTCATAGTCTGATACTTACTAGGCAAATTGCTCTGAAAGTAGTTAGCTGACCTGGATTTGAGGTCATTTGATCTCTCAGATCACCTACAGAATGCTGTGCTCACATTCAATCATCAACCTACAGCCTGAAGTAATTCATGCTCTCCATACTGTCTAGACTTCTTCAGTCTGGGGATGGCATGTGAACACATTGCTTCCTAGACTGGAGAAGGTAAAGAAGCTAATTGCCTATACGGAGAGGGCACCCATGGCTCCCTGATAAAGCATATCCTCTTCCTTCAGAGAATCTCTCGACATCTGCTGTATGTAATTAAGCAAACTTCAGACAGAAGAACGGGAGAGGTGTGAAGAGATCTGTTGCCTATCAATCTAGATAGGTCTAGGCTAGATAGACCAACGTTCTTTTTGCTATATACAAGTCTCCACAAATTAGTCATCAGGAGCAAAGACAGCCTCATAGCCCCAACTCCAGTAATAACATGCTGCTCTTTCTTCACTGCATACATTTTCTACACCCCTAATTACATCTCTTCTTTATTCCCTCCTTACTCAAAGGCGTAAAAAATACATCTAACATTAAGCAAGCAAGCTGTAGGAACATCATCATCTGCTGGAATCAATAATGCATTGTGCTTATCAAGGGGAATTTTATGACATTGATTGGCTGGATTGCTGCAATGATTCAGAATGTTCTTGTGCTCAGGTAACTGAAAGGAGAATATAAATCCCACTGAGTGAGAAGCTGAGACCTAGGCAGATGTCCTGAGATGCATGGAAATGAAGGGACAGGGAACTCATCCACAAAGAGGGCAACAGAAGCACTATGACCGTGATGGCAAACCTTGGCACTCCAGATGTTTTTAATTTAATTTAATGTTCGCACTTATATACCACCTACTCAGGTGCAACCCGACTCAGGGCGGTTTACATGGCGCACAATAAATACATAATAATAATACAGTAACACATCTCCAAAGGTACAGTTACAAAAACTCAAACCACAAAATATACAATTCAATTACAGCAAGAGAAAACAACAATGAATATGACCTCCCTGGGGGTTGGGGGGGTGTCCAAGGACGCCGGGGAAGATGGAAAGCCACCCCCCCCCCGGCATCCAGCGCTGGGCGGGCTTCCCCACTGGTGAGGCCGGAGGCAGCATCAAGAGTCCTGCCGCCTCTACGGCCCTTAAGTCCTCCCTGGGGGTTGGGTGGTGGTGTCCGAGGACACCGGAGGAGATGGAAAGCCCACCCCCCCCCCCAGCATCCAGAGCTGGGCAGGCTTCTCCGCCGGTGGGGCCAGAGGCTCAGTGGTGGCAGCAGCATCTTCGAGCCTCTCAGGCCGCAAGAGGCTCCTTTAAACACACACACACACACACACACCGGTGGAGGGGGTGAAGAGGTGCTGCGGCTCGATGGCAGCGTCTTCGAGCCTCTCAGGCCGCAAGAGGCTCCTTTTAACAACACACCCACACCCCTCGCCTGTGGCCTCACTTTTCTCCCACTCTTAATTCTAGATGTTAAAAGGCTTTTTAGATGTTGGTGGCACCCTGGCAACAATGCTAGTTTGTGAGTGTAGTAATTGACACTACAATTTTAATTCATTCCTAATGCAATGTGACCTATCTAAATGGTTTAAGAATAGGATATCCTGTCCTCATAGTGCCGTGATGGTGAACCTTGGCACTCCAGATGTTCTTGGACATAAATTCCCAGAAGCCCAAGCAACCTGCGAATCCACACGAATGGGTTTACTGCAATTCATCTGGCCCGCGCTGCCCTCGTCGCTCCCAGAAGCGGAAGTAAAATGTGCCCGGATGGAGAAAAGGTTAACCCGGAAGAGCCTTAACTGTATGGGCGCTTTTTACTTCTGCTTCCGGGAGCAACAAGGGCAGTGCTGGCCAGATGAATCGCAGTAAACCCATTTGTGTAGATTCACAGGGTGCTTGGGCTTCTGGGAATTGAAGTCCAAGAACACCATCACCTGTATTCCCCCATCAGAGTATAATTTACTCAGC
The DNA here is from genome assembly GCA_035047345.1 of Bradypodion ventrale. NCBI lineage: Eukaryota > Metazoa > Chordata > Lepidosauria > Squamata > Chamaeleonidae > Bradypodion > Bradypodion ventrale. The sequence continues at coordinate 370,978,739 of JAWDJE010000003.1, forward strand.
AATGGCCCACTGGTGTGACACAAACAACTAATAAACTGTTGAATTTGAGGTCAGTTTGCCATGCACCATTTTATATAAAAAATGATGGTATTTCTTATTCAGCTCTCATTTTAGACCAACCACTGGAATCACAGGGCTATAACTAGCTTCTTTTGACTCCATGTGTCTCCTACTCTGTTCATGCACCAGCTCATTACTGCATCACTCAGCAGGAATGTAAAAATATTAACTCTCCTTCCGGCACAGATTGTATTGCTTCTTTCAAAGCACAGGAGACAGCCTGAGCATGAAAATTACTTTAATTCATTTTGACTCCACCGTTTGTGTCTCAAAACATAGCATGCTAGGGTAATGTTATTAATGCTTCAGAAGCAAATTGGAGATTGCAGCACCTTCTTCCACAGATTAAACCAACAAAAGAAGCCACAAAGCAATCTATGAAGGAAATCTAGGTTTTGAAGGTTATAGCTCAAGGCTGTGTGGTGCTTGAGAAAGAAAGATATGCTGCATTTCTAGCCTTTAATATACGAATGAGAAATTAGAACACTCAGGACAAAAAAGCATTCTGAGATGATAAACAGGCAAACATACCAAAAAATGCAATTTGTTTTTGGCTTCCAGAGGATGATAAAGAATAATATTTATAAAGGAATGTCTAGCACCTCAGCTTCTGAGAGCAGGGAGGGAAAACAAGAGAAAGTCTCTCACCATCATTGATTCAGGCTGCCTTATCAATCACATTTGGGCGTGTCCTCCCTTTTCACTGGAAAATCCAGCTGTACCAATAGGGTGATATGTATGCTCGGATACATACAACGCCCACTGCCACCGGACGCTCCTTCGGTCGACCCGGCTGGGGAGGAGGGGAGCAGCAGTTGTGCGGCCCGGCTGGCTTTGAAAACAGTGCCGCCGCCGCGGCCGCCGGCGGACGGTCCCTCGGCCAGCTCGGCCTGGAGGGAAATGGACTTAGTGGGTGGGGTTGAGTTTACGAGGTTTTTGTGTACTGTTTTGAAGCATTTTTGAAGTGTTTTTATAATGACTTGATTTTCTGTAATTGTGATTGGGGATTTCTTGAAATGTTTCCAAAGTGTTTTGTGTGATGTGATAGTTTGTGATGTGATAGTTTGTAATTGTGATATATGGTTTCTTTGTTAGCCGCCCAGAGTCGTTTTGCGAGTGGGGCGGCACATATGTATAATAATAATAATAATAATAATAATAATAATAATAATAATAATAATAATAATAATAATAATAATAATAATAATAATAATAATAATAATTATTATTATTATTATTATTATTATTATTATTATTATTATTATTATTATTATTATTATTATTATTATTATTATTCACCAATCTTATTTTACCTAAAGGATTGTCTCTGAGTATTATCTGTCCTTCATACTCACAATGGGATACAGTACTATTAAATAAAAATAGTACAAATAAACATAAACAGCAAAGAAATAGTCAAAGGGGGGGGGAGAGGGGTGCAATAGAGCTGGTTAAAGTAGACTGAAGTCCAGATCCCATTTCTCTGTTACAGATTCATCAGCAAGTGGCCGATGGATAATGTATTGCCTAAGCCCAATTAAACCTGGTGTTGGTAGGAGAAGTGGTGCTCATATTAGCTCAATGGCATGAGTAAGGAAGGGCACTTTAATAAATACTTTTCCATTGTTTAGGACAGGGATCTTCAACCTACGGCTCGTGGGCCAAATCTGACCTGCAGAATCAAATCATCCGGCCCATACTGTCACTCCAGCCGCCGCTTCCGCTGCCACCTCAATCCTTGTCTCATCTGCATGGCTTGGCATGTCCCTGCCAGCACTCCGTAGCAGGCTTACAACATCCGCTCTGCTATGGAGCACAATTAGGGACATGTCAAGCCAAGCGGAGGGGACAAGGACTGAGGAGGAGGAGGCAGAATGGCGACTGCCCATGGCCACCCACATCTTTCCCATGGGCTGCTCTGGCAGAGAGCAGGTGAGAAGGACAGCCTGGAACCCTCCTTCGTCCACGCCATGCAGCTCCTGCAGGCCAATAAGCAGGGAAACAGTGTGGGGTGGAGTGCCAGGTGGTTTGGGGTGATCCTGCTGGCATGGGCAGCAGTGGGGGGGGGGTGAGTTGGGGGGGGGGTCAGGGTGGTCCTGCCACTGCCGCCAGCAGTGAGAATGAGTAGTGGGGGCTCAGGGTTTTCCTGCCACTGCTGCAGGTGTTGGGAGAGTGGCGGGGGCTCGGGGTGGTCCCACTGCCACGACCACCAGTCTGGCCCCTCAACAGTCTGAGGGGGCATGAACCGGCCCCTGTCTTTCAAAAGTTGAGGGCCCCTAGCTTACGATTTTTTTAAAAAAAACAATTAAAACCAAAGAGCCCGCACTTTATGAGTCTGCAGATGTTTTCATGGACATGTGGCAGGCATAACTAGATTGGATGGAATGCTTTATCTACTTGCAATTTCTTGCTTTTGAACTGCTAGGTTGGCATGCGATGGGACAGAGACAGGAGCTCACTCTGTTGTTCAGCACTCTGGTCTCGAACTGCTGATCTGCCAACTTTTTGTGTCATCAAGTTCAGTGTTTTAACTACTAAGCCACTGCAGTCCCTGGGCTTTATCCTATTATTAATTTGTTTAGATGACTTTTCAGTTGTAAACTCAGCGATGAGACCAGCAGCTATGCTAAGGCACAAAAGAACCTAAGCAGAAAAGATGCTTACTCAGGGACGCTATGAAAAAATGCCTCCCCAGAGGATAACGCCTGGACAGATTAGAATTAGATTCTCAAAACAAATGTATCAGTCCCACCCCTCTCTCACACACAAGCGCCTATCAAAATACACTTTCCACAGTACAATAAAGCACAATTCTCTCAAAAAGCGGATCCACCAGGAAAGGAGGCGATGAGGATGTAACTAGTCATGTGTTTTCAAAAGCTCTTAGAGCAACACAGTGTGAAATTCTCCACAGTAGAAGCTGGGCATCATGCTAACACCAGAGGGGGCTGGCCAACGTCATTTGCTAGCACAGATGCGCATTGGCCTTCCGGGGGAATATCTCAGATCCAATCTGCCTTCCCATGGACAAATTTACCAGCAGCCAAAAAAAAAAAAAAATCCTCTTTAAATTTCACTAGAATGGGAGGCAGAGTGCTCCACATACAAACATAATATAGATCCGTGATGGTGAACCTTGGCACTCCAGATGTTCTTGGACTTCAATTCCCAGAAGCCCAAGCCCCAGTGAATCCATATGATTGGGTTTATTATAGCATGTGCCATGTACCTCTCACCCTGATTTACTATGCTTTCCTGAAGAGAAATAGCAAGCAAAGATTCTGAAATATGATCCTAATGAATGCAGAAATATTAAAATAAAGTACAGTATTTTTATCAAGAAAATTACTTTTGGCACACTTTCAGGGGCAGGTGTTAGTGGACTCTAGAGGTTAGGTAAAGGTCACTCTTGCTCGAAAGCCAGTTGTATCTGACTCTAGGGTTCAGTGCTCATATCTGTTTATAATATAGAAACAACTGTTTGATGTTAAAAATAAATGAAGAAAGTCCGTTTATTATTGTTATTACTAAATTGCTTATTCAAATGTGCGAAGGGTCAAGTATAGTCTTAGAAATAATGTCCACAATCAAACGATTCAAAAGTAACTCTGCAATGTATATATTCCAAAAAATACAGTCCTTCTTATAATTCGCAATTGCGATGAGGACCAATAGGTTCAGAAAATATATTCTGCAATTCACATCTTTAATTTCAGTAAATAATAGTAGGACTCATACCTGTCAACCGCGGCTCCGAAAAATACGGGGCCTGCGCAGAACGGTTCTGCACAGGTCACTTTCTACGGGACCTGCGCAGAACAGTTCTGCGCAGATCACCTTCTAGGCATGCGTAGAAGGCTTCTACGATCCCCTTCTGCGCAGATCGCCTTCTACGCAAGCGTAGAAGGCGATCTGCGCAGAAGGGATGTGCAGTACCTCTTCCCCCCCCCCCGCTGCCAATTCCAGGGTTTTGGCAGCTGCGGGCGGGAAATGGCGCTAATCGGCGCCGAAAATCGGGAAATCCCGGCCAATCCGGGAAGGTTGACAGGTATGGTAGGACTGTGATGAACTTGCAGAGAATTATACTGCTCTGAAAAGTTTCTTTCAATCAGCCCTACAAAACACACTTGATGAAAAAGGCCAAAACACTGGAAGCCCTTTCCAGACTCAAGCATTCGAACAGTGCCAACAAGCTCATTGAGGCAATATTTTCTCCCCGTGGTCTTCGCCAGGGCTCTGGGAGCTGATAAATCATCTTTGGCTGCAGACACATTAACATTCCAGGCCAGTACTATGTTAGATGAAATGAGGATGAAAGCCAGCAAGAGCATAGAGGAAGAATTTATGTGCCACTGAAAGCAATCAAACCTTCCATGCTCTCCAAAATCGGATGAAAATAAATATAATTTGGCTATATTAGAGGTACAAATATTCATAGTAAGGTGGTCAGCAAACTATATGGAAGACCCTTGTGGCTTTGGAAGAGGAGTCGGGGATTATGCTTGTTTTATATATTGGAAAGTGGAGTAAGGTTTCCAGGGCACTGTCTGAATGCTCATTTGGCAGGTGCTTATGACTTACTAAAAGACATCTGGTAACTGGGTTGTACTGAACTGGAGGATAAGGAAATTTCTTCATTTTAAAAGCAAAATGCATACTATTAGCATTCTTCATTCCTTCTTCATTCCATTCTTTCGGTCCCCAATTCTCTTTCTTTCTGTATTTCATACAATAATGTCTTCTTCCTCTCATCTACTGGGAGTTTCCTGTTGCTTATTTTCTTCACACCTCTCTAGCACTCTTCCTCAATCTAAAACTCCTTTCCCTTCTGTTTACATCAGGAGTTCTCAACCTTTTTAAGCCGGGGGCCGGGTCACACTCCCTCAGAGAGCTTCGGGGGCCAGATGGCCATTTTGCCCTTCCTCCACCACATGGCACTTCCAGGTGTGTGGGAGGCAGTGGAGGGCCACATGAAATGGCATTGTGGGCCACATCCGGCCTTCAGGCCACAGGTTGAGAATCCCTGTTTGATATGGATAGTAAATAAATGAGACATTTCCAGTTTTGAAAAGGTAAAACAATAAAGCATGAAAATAGCTGACAATGAACAGTCCTGATAAAAATTAAACATTTAAAAATTAAAAAGAGACAAACAGTAGAAGCTCATTCATAACTGGAATGCAACTAGCAAAAGATAATTTGCTGCCAAGATTTAAAGTTATTGCCCTGGTGCAAACATTAACTGGCAATAGAATCTATTTATTGGAGCAATACAACTTCAGCCTGGAAATGACAGTGCACATAATAGAATGCTCCTACATAAAGAATATATAAATAAATGCCTGTGCACAAAATGTTAGTAGAAAAGTTTTACCTGTAGGGAAAAATCTATAGCAAAAATGTTTTTCTCTTACTTATGAGCTTTGTGGCTTGGAGATTTTATTTTCATTTTAGTTTCTGCATAAAACACACTCAATCATGTGAACTGCCATCAGCATTTTGAAGCAGTACAATACAGAATACAAGCTTATTTTATTCCTTATTTTAAAGATTTATATCTTTATATATTGATATATTATATATTTTTATATATTGAGCAGTGGCTCAAGTGGATAAGACGCTGACTGGGAAGCAGAAGGTCAGCAGTTCGATTCCCGAGTACTACAGGATGGAATGAGCTCCTATCTTTGTCCCAGCTCCTGCCAACCTAGCAGTTCGAAAGCAAGAAATTGCAACTAGATAAATAGGGACCACTTTGGTGGGAAGGAAACAGCGTTCCGTGCGCTCCGCTGTCTAGTCATGCCTGCCACATGACCACGGAAACGTCTGCAGAAGCAGACAGCGCTGGCTCTTCAGCTTTGAAACATAGATGACCACTGCACCCTAGAGTCGGATACGACTGGCTTTCGAGCAAGGGAAACCTTTATCTTTACCTATGCAACTTTACAGAGATGTTTCAAATCTGGTTTTCACTGTGAGCAACATAATAAAAAATTAAATCACAAATGCAGAAGATCTAGCGCTAGAAAATATATAACACTGCAGTCCTAAGCAGAAACTGGTTGTCTTTAAAGCCCCATGAGAGGACTTGCTTGGTGACCAAAAATAAGGAATTTGGTGCTACATAGGCTGGACTCTAGGCTGGCTGGACAACTCACAGAGCTCGAGCACATGGCTGCAAAGGCAGGGCTCCAAAGTTCAAGTCCCCAGCGTGCTTTCCAAGCTTGTGTAGTCTTGAGAATGCTACATGATTCAAAAGTACCCCCGAGAACAATATGGAACCAATTTGATGAAGCATGCATATGCACACACACAAAATACAATTAGGGAATTCCACTAGCAGGCAAAAAGATTCTCTCTAGTGGCCATCAGAAAATGAATCTGCAAATATCACTATCAGACATATGCAGGCTGATATCTGAGTTCTGAAGGAAAGCATGATTACTGTACTTTGATGGTTCTCAGAAAGCAGCTGGGAAAAGTTCTCCACTTGGTCCTGCTGCTTCTGCTTCTTTCGTATCTCAATCAAACTCTGGACTGCCAAAATGAAGCCACTTTCTTAGCTTTGCTGTTGGTCAAACTTAAGTCCTCATCAGTGCATATTTCAGGTAGTATCGGTAATCGGCAGACCAGAAAACAAGCCAGATTCTGTATCTCTCCACATTTACACTGTGTGTTATTCCTCAGCTATATCCTCCTTTAATATTGTTCCTTGTCCAGTGAGCTCCTCCCTCCATCTTCTAATTTGGTTTTGCTCTTGTGGACCCTCAAGAATGTTTGTCCTTGCCATAAAGCTCTTCCTGGATCTGAGGCTCATATCTGTTCAGAGGATGTCGAGTGTCATTCTCTTGCTTAGTTTTCTCAGCATCCGCTCCTACTTCTCTCTTGATCTTAGGTGGAGCAATATCAACAAGAGTGTATAGTTTCTCAACTGGTGTAGGTTTGAGGCATCCTATCACTATATGCATGGCTTTATTAACAGTGATGTCCACTTGTTTTGTGTGTGTGGATGCACTCCATACGGGAGCAGCATACTCTGCTGCAGTGATGCTCAGGGCCAAAGCTGATGTTTGCAGCGTGGATGGTTGAGTTCCCCATTTATAGTTTGTGAGTTTCCTGATGATGTCGTTCCTTGTACTAACTTTGTCTTTGGTATTCAGGCAGTGTTGCTTAAAAGAGAGTGTCCTGTCAAGAGTCACACTAAGGTATTTTGGTGCTGAACAATGTTGTAATCGGTTCCCTTGCCACGTAACATCCAACTCAACCCTTGATTCTCAGTTTTGGAGGTGGAAAGCACACACTTGAGCCTTGCTTGGATTAGGCTTCAAATGATTGATGTTGTAATAGTGTCCGAATTCTTCAAGTCCTCCTGCTGAAAATGCTCCTGCTTTATCCCTTGAGATAACTTCAAGATTGCCCATTCCATGATGCTATTTCTGGAGAATTGTGGGTATCTGTTGAAGGGCAGAAACTGTGTCATGGTGAGGGCTATGAAAATCTAGGACAGGCATTCTCAACCTTTTCAAGTCAGGGGCTGGGTCATCCTCCCTCAAACAGCTGGCGGGCTGGACTGGTGGTCCAGCAGCTGCTGGCGGCCTCATTTATGCCTATCGTAAACACATTTACAACAGCCATAGCTGATTCCGTGGCTGATTCTGCCGGCGGCTGCAGCAGCTGAAGTGAGGGACAGATTATTTGGCACTGTGGGCCAGATCCAGCCCATGGGCCATATGTTGAGAACCCCTGCTCTAGGATGTCAATGATCATATAGGAATGGCCAATCATGAAGGTCTTTGTGATAAAATGGTAGCTGCGACATGAAAATCAACAGATAGTTCCCATATGAGTGACTGCTGGCGGGGGGGCACATTTTATAAAATACAGACTTTTCTAGCCAACAAAAATTGTTTTGTTCTCTTTTGCAATTCAGATTTAGCTCACTTCACAGAAAAAAAGAAAGAAACATAAAGAGCTTTTGATATATTTTGTGTCTTGCTTTTCTACTCCATTTTCGTTTTCTGTTTCAGGCTTCTTCTTATTTTTAAAGTAAAAGACACTCTTATGACAATTCTTTACCTACTGGGCAATCAAGACAAACATCTAAGGACTATATCAATTAAACTGATTCATCAATGCTCACGGTATGAGTTCTCACACCAGCGACATCTTAAGTTTGCCTTCCTTTTGTGAATTCACTTACATTCTTAGGGACCTTGTTAAGCATTTCCACATTTGAATTTACCTTCCATTTCCTTTATCAAAAGCAGCCATCTCTCCCTGGGATCTCCAGCAGGGCAAAGAAAGGTCATTTGAGTGCCTGATTAGCTGGTGAGAGCATTTGCTTGGTCCCATACAATTTTGCTCAAAGCACTCTTCAAGTTTCTACAAACTACAGCACACTGCCTGCCTGCCCCATTCATTCTCAAACCCCTTACTTCACATTTCTCTGGTGAAAACAACAGATACAAGAAAATAATAAACCTATACCCATGATGGCGAACCTTGGCACTCCAGATGTTCTTGGACTTCAATTCCCAGAAGCCCAAGCCCCCGTGAATCCACACGAATGGGTTTACTGCGATTCATCCAGCCTGCACCACCCTCGTCACTCCTGGAAGCGGAAGTAAAACGTGCCCGAACGGAGGAAGGGTTAACCCGGAAGAGCCTTAACCGTACAGGCGTGTTTTACTTCCGCTTCCAGGAGCGACAAAGGGTGGCGCAGGACAGTTGAATCGCAGTAAACCCATTCGTGCAGATTCACAGGGGCTTGGGCTTCTGGGGATTGAAGTCCAAGAACATCTGGAATGCCAAGGTTCACCATCACGGACCTATACTGTAAATGACGGCTTTCAGCAGATGGACTCTAAAGCATCTCCTCTGAATGTACCATGTTATTTCGCCTCTCTTAAACCACATGACCACGGAAACGTCTGCAGAAGCAGATGGCGCTGGCTCTTCGGCTTTGAAACAGAGATGAACACTGAACCCTAGAATCAGATACGACTGGCTTTTGAGCAAGGGAAACCTTTACCTTTACCTTTAAACCTTGCCTTGAGATACAGAATCCGGCTCATTTACTGGTCTGCCAATTACTTCCAGAAACATGCAGCGATGAGGACCTAAGTTTGGGCAACAACAAAACCAAGAAATTGGCTTCATTTTGGCAGTCCAGTTTTTGATCGGGACACAAAAGAAGAACAACCTTGCCTTGTCTCTTTTGGTGTTAAATTCAGTTGTCAAGCATCCACACATGCAAAAATACCACAATCTTCAAGGAGGCTCTTTCTATGTACCTTTATTGTCCTCCTCTGAACTTCTTCTTGTTTGTTGGCATCCCTCCTAAAATGCAGTGTCCAGAACTGGATACAGAATTCTAGAAGAAGCCTAACTGGTGCTGAATAACTATTCTGTTAAGACGTTTCCCCTGTTATTCACCTGTATATCTGGCTTCCTGTAGTTTCAGCCCCTTGCTATGTTGTCCTGCACTCTGTGATGAACAGGAATCGATCCTGATGGTGACTGTGGCCATGAAATAAAAAGAAGCTTACTTCTTGGCAAGCCATGGCAAACCTAAGCAGCATAATAAAAAGTAGACAGACCACCCTGCCAACCAAAGTCCACATAGTTAAAGCAATGGTCTTTTCAGTAGTAATGTATGGCTGTGAGAGCTGGACCCCAAGGAAGGCCAAGTGCAGAAGAATAGATACCTTTGAACTGTGGTGCTGGAGAAGAGTCTTGAGAGTCCCCTGGACTGCAAGGAGATCAAATCAGTCTATCCTGAAGGAAATCAACCCTGACTGCTCATTGGAAGGACAAGTACTGAAGCTGAAGCTCAAGGACTTTGGCCACCAAATGAGAAGAGAGGACTCACTGGAGAAGGCCCTGATGCTGGGAAAGATCCAAGGCAAAAGAAGAAGGCGGCAGCAGAGGATGAGATGGCTAGATGGCATTGTTGACGCAGTGGGCGTAGATCTGGGTGGGCTACGGAGGATGGCAGATGTCAGAGGAGCATGGTGAGCAATGGTCCATGGGGTCATAAAGGGTCAGACTCGACTGTGTGGCTGAACAACAATATTTGAAAAGTGCTATCATATTCTTCTTTCTCAGTCTCCTTTTCTCAAGGCTATTCATGACCAGTGCTTTCACTCTTTCCTCATAGGGTTTGACTTCCAGTCCCCTGTTAATTCTTGATGCCCTCTTCTGAACTGACTCCAGTTTGTTGGCATCCTCCTCAAAAGTGCAGTGTCCAGAATTGGACACAGTCCTCTAGACGTGGCCTGAATTCTCCTTACATTCTTTCCCATCTACTTTATCTTAAACAATCAGCTCTAACAATCTATAATTTTCATTTCTCATTTGTAATTTAAACTACTGTATTCTAGCTTTCTACATCTCATGGAATTTAAGATTTAAAAAAATATTTACTCATTTGCTTTAGGATTTCTTCATTGGGCATCCTTTCAATCCAACATTTCTTAGCATTCTGAAATAAATCCTGTTTTCAAGTGCTTCTGTTTTTATAGTTTCCTGTGTCGATAATTCTAAGAAGCATAACAGAATCAACAATATTTAGTACTGTTCAATGCACACATGCAAAGTCAATTTTAAGTTTCTGTTGTGTACTATGTCTTGTTGCATTACAGTATTTTATTTTGTTCCAAGCTAGGTCTATTCCGACATTTGTAGTACGGCTATGGGCCCCACTTTTTATTCAACCAAATTCTGATTTATATCTGTCAATAAGCAACTTGCTCTGTAATGATTACCATGATCTTGGTTTTCTCATTATTTATTATGTGGTGTCAATTATTTAATTTATTGGGGAAAATTGCAGACTATCTAAACTTTCAGTGAGCCTGCCAGCCATGAACTGCAGAGTATCACTTCATACAACAAATCACAAAAATTAATATCACTGATCACATCTTCAATATTTTTAACAATGCAAAGGGATTTATAATTCCCTCAGAACATGAGCTGAGAGATGGTGAGTTACTCAAGACAACTTAATGGATCAGCAGGGATCTCAAACTGAGGTTTTTAATTTAAAACTCCTGACCAGTAGCCAATTTACCACACCTTAAAGCAGTCAAAACACAACCAGTGTGGGGGGGGGGGGTGTTCAAATTCCTCACACAGTGTCTGAGACAGGTAACCAGGAAAGCTCAAGTCCAAGTCAATATTACAGGGATAAGTCTTATAAACACTCCAGGAAGTGCTGCTATGACTAAATACCCTACTGAGATCAATTCTGTGCCACTGATAGTAACAGAACAGACTAGTTTAAGACATCTTTTCTCCGCTGACCCTTCCTGGGTTTCTTCTTGGGGAGACATAAACCTTCCCAGGCTCCAAAATCTGATGCTGATAATTTAGGAACTTGGAAATTATATTTCATGCCGGTCTGCTGACTTAAACTATAATGGTACATATGCTCTAATAGGTAAGACTCCAGAGTATTTTTGCACACCTGCTGAATGTAAATAGTGAAAGGTTTTGCAATGAGAGAAGGCAAAAGAGCTGAAATATGTCTAGCAATTAATTGTCAAGGAACAAGGCTCTAATACAGGTACTAAAAAAACTGAACAGTGGTTTAACAAGCACTTATCACTACTACCAATACCACCTCTAAAGCAAGTGAAATCAATTCTACCACTAACATGCACTGCATACAAGTCCACACACACTAACTCACAAAATGCAAATTGGCAGGAAAGATGATGGCTGCTCAATGTGCAATGCTAGAAAAAAATTAAATGCAAAAACTCATCAATATTTCCTGCTGTTTCTCATTATTTTTGAAAGGTTTGTTCAGGCCTCTACAAGTCTGTTGCATGGGTTTTTGGTAGATTATAGATACATTTTGTCAGTGATGGGAAGGAAATGTTCAATTATTATGTTTTGCTTCCCCAAGCTATATTATTTCCTCTGACTGTTCACTATTGTATAACTACTGTTACCACTCAGCAGCAAACAGGAGTAAATCAAATCATGATTCCTACAAGAGCAGCTGATAGTACAAGATATCTGGGGAGCACTTCTGAGTTTACTACAGTGACGTTAATCCTACTGCCCTCCACAAATCCTTGGCAATAAAATTAGGTAGGAGGTTGGTTGATATTCCACGGTAACACTGCTGACTTGGGGGCTGGGGTAAAAGAGTAAAAAGAACTATGCCATGCTCTAACATGGGGTACCCAAACTTTTTGGGCCATGGGCCGGTCACATGGTTCAGGGGGCTGGTCACTATGGCCCAGGGGCCAAATCCGGCCCCAATGCCAATTCATCCAGCTCACAAAGCCCTCATCGCTCCCAGAAGCAGAAGTAAAATGCACCCGGGAGCGACGAGGGCTTCGCAGGCTGGATGAATTGGCGTCGGGGGCCAGATCCCGGCCCCGGGCTGTAGTTTGGGCACAACTGCTCTAACATCTAACTCCAGATCAGTAGAGTAAAAGGAGCCCCACAAAGAAAAAAGTATGAATGGTGATTCAAAAACTAGTATGAAAAATTATGCATGCATGCTTACAAGAATTTGGTTTCGCCTTCCAAAACTGTTCATGCTTTTAAAGATACATTTCAATCACCAACAACCCACAAATTTCAAAGGAGCTCATATATCAGAAGGAAACATAATAAAGAAAATTATACAAAATTAAAACAAATGTATTACTGTACATCTAAAAACCATTTCCTTGTGGTTTCTAAAGTACTGTAGCTTCATATGACATTTCCCGGTCTTCAAAAAGGAGAGAAAGGACCTATATTACACATTGCTTCTCCAATGTATATATCCTCTCTTTCCAACACATTTTATGGTTAACTCAGAGCAGGGTTACAAATGTGAAAACCTGAAACTAGTATATCCAACACTGGTGGATGAAACATTTGTCCATTCTGAGAGGACACTTGGCAAGCAATATATAATCATACATCACAAAAAGAACCAAATTAGTTCATACAGTGCTATAATTTACACTGAAACAAAAATATTCTAAAATTTTAACATAAAATGTTAAGAAATCAGCATAGGCATCTGTGGCCATGCAGAATATCACACAACTGGTATCGCTGACTGCAATCCATATTCGAGAATGCATTTTTTTCCTGAAAGAGGAAAAATGCCATTGGCATTAATTTGTTTAAGGTGGATCCCAGCTTGCCATGAAGTGACCCACATACTATGATCTTGGAGCCATCTCCTGTGGCACATATGAAATGAGACGTGCAGGATTAGACACTGCGACTGCAATAGACTGCCGCAGCTTTGAGGATACGGACAAGGAGCGCCTTCACAGCCAGTCCATCTGGCATGGCCTCCTCCACCTCCATGACCATTGGGAATCAGAGTTCCTCCTCTGCTCATTTTGACGTTGGGCCCAATATGATGTTTTCCAGTGGCATTTCCTCCAATGAGGGGAACCATTACCCCACCTAAAGGGGCTCATCCGCCCATAGCCGTTGGCCCCTTTAGAGAGTCAGGTTATTTACCGCTGCCCAACACTCGGCATTGAGTCGCTGGCTGTACGGTCTACTCCATTACAGTAGCAGGATGTCTGGCCAGACATTTACAACTGGTATGAACTACACTGATTTCTTACCTTGGAGGAATTAGCATCTGAAATTTAATTACATGGATAAAATCATAACTCTGAGAGTCTCTAACAGTATTCTAATCATTTCCTCAAAATACTAAACTTCCAGAAAATCTAGCTCTCTGGAGTTTAAGAAATCTTTTCAGTAATCCCAGATTTCAAACTCAGAACATAAGGAATGGAAATGCAGATATGATCAAGAGAACTCCCTTAGCAAAGGGGAAGGACTGGGTCTTGCTTTTTGCTTCACAAAGAATGGCTGTTTTGATGACTTTCAAACTCACTCAAGGAAAAAGCAAAAAAGGGGGTGAGGAGTGACAAGAAAAGACTGCTTGGCAAGTAGCCAAAAGCAGATTGTAACTTCTGGGAAAATTTACTCTGAACACAGTGTATACACCATTTGAAAGCATACACACAAAGAACGTGCTGTTGAAGAAGACTAGGTAGTTGTTGTTTTTTGAGCCACCTAGGGTAGCGTTTCACACTAATTATGGTGGGTTATAAATAAATAAATAAATAAATAAATAAATAGGTAGGTAGGTAGGTAGGTAGGTGGCTTTATGATTACAGACACAGAGAACAGACACTTGATTAGACAATCTCAGGAATTCTTTGTTCTCTCAGTGCCCAACATATTTACGCACCATCTTTTTTATTACACAACATAATGGAATTTACTTATTTTCCTACAGTGCCTAGGACTTGAAAATAAGCTTAAATGTAGACCTGTTTAGAAAGATGGTCACATCATGAGCAGAACATTCATATTCTACTCAAACTCCATGTCATTTACCAATGTTCTTATCTTCTTTGTAGAAAACCTGGATGGCCAAGAGCCATTCCCATCACCACCCCAGCTTTACCAGTAGAGCAAGGTGGGAGAGGCTAAAAGAAGTGGGATGTGCCAAGCAGGTTAATTTGCATATTATTATTATTATTATTATTATTATTATTATTATTATTATTATTATTATTATTATTATTATTATTATTATTATTATTATTATTATTATTATTATTATTATTATTATTATTATTATTATTATTATTATTATTATTATTATTATTATTATTATTATTATTCAGCTGCCGTATCTGATCCGGATACTGGTTATCATCATGGCAATAGTCTTCCTGTTCTTAATTCCTCAGAACAGTTTTTCCGAGGACATGCCAAACCAGTCTCTTAGATTCTTCAGCCATGAAGTCTGTCTACATCCAATCATATATATATGATTATACAGTATATGGTTATATATTCCCTTTTGGTTCGAAATGTCTTTGATATTATGTATTTTGTTGTTCTTTATTCCTTGTATTTGAATTGTAATTATTGATTGTTGATATTTTGATGCTGTGCCTTTGTACCATTGTGGATGTTTCTGATTATTTATTTGGTATCTGTGATTATGTGTATTATTATATTGTTGTAATTGTATGTGTATTGATTTGTTGTAGCCGCTCTGAGTCGGCCTTGTGCTTGAGTAGAGCGGGGTACAAATCAAACAAACAAACAAGTAAATAAATAATATTGTAAAATGTTGCCACAATGAGTTTATGCTAACTGAAAAGAGGACTTTAACTTTTTTTTGAATATCAGGTTAACAAAAGAAAACCTTTGTGTTATCAAATGACAATTTAAACAAAATTGGAGGGTATTGGAAACCCAGGAGAAATGCCTCCATGTTACATAACTTTATATAGGGGCAGGATGCCAGTAGGATTCAAAATGCTCTTGGGGATAATTTTGCATGTTGATCACTCCTTATTGGGATGGTAACATATTTTAGTGCTATTTAACATTATCTCTGTACATATTACACAGACAAAAAAATCATGACACGAACACATATACTTAGCCTCTCTTGACCTTTTATTCCCTTATGTAGCAATCTTCTGATTTTCTGCTGGAATAGTTTGTGTCTGTTCTAATATATCATTCTCCTCGTATATTCTATGCATGTTTACCTCTTACACAATTCATATGGGTCACAAGCCATCATTTCATTATTTTATCACATCTCCCACCCCCCACCCCCAGGTGATTGCATCTCTTTGCTCTTTAAGCTGTCCTCCTGTTTACCTTTGGTTGCAATAGGGCTCTGCATGTCAAATGAAGTTGGCTAAAATGCCCATCTCCCTGACTTGCTAACAAAAAGGTTTTTCAGACTCTCTTCCGGCTCCAACTACAACAGGAATAGAGCTACTTTCTAACACAATTAGGGTACTTCAGCACATTGGCAATTCTTCCCAAGAGCTATATCTACAATCAAGTCATGAATTGGTCCGGGAAAACCAGAACCGTTGGATCATGTAACTCCTTGTGCCTAGAGCCGCAAAAACAAACAAATAAAATAATTCAAAACAGCAATAATCGTATGATTTCAGTGTCATGTTACTGACACAGAGGGATGAAAATGTGCCACATATTTCCAACTGCATTGTTGATTTATCAATAAATTTGCAAAACTAAACTAAAGGGAAACTGGAATCACAACTTGAAATAATTTAAGAGAAATATTGGATGCTCCTTATGAAAAAGCTTTAGAGAGGAAGTCTTCAAAGAAACAGCTTTAAGCAGCCATTGGACAACAATGTCCCTCTTTCCCTATCAACATGAACAATGCTCAAAGAGGATTACGATCATTCTAGAGTAGACCAGTAACATGTGGAAAAGCTGGGAAATGTGGTTTTATAATTTATTTACATTTATACCCCGCGCTTTTGATGCAAGCACCACTCAGAGCAACTTACAAGATTTAAAAATATACAACACACATCATTTAAAAGGATGAACATGCAACACAATGTATCTGACACCTGCACATTACAGTATTTTCTGCATCTATTCACAACATTCAATTGCTACCATATCAAACAGTTTTGTGGTATAGAATTCACATTTTATTTCCACAGTGACAAAGTTCATAACTGTAACTCACAAAGAGTTGTGGATGCAGAAGCCAGCTCTTTTCAGTAGATAGAGAAACGACTAGCTTTTCTAATGTGTACAAAATCAAGATAAGCAATTAGAGCTGGAATACAAAGACATACCAAGGGTTAAATGCAAGCTGGGATGTTATATGGGATCATGCGGGAACAGAGAAACCTTATCAAACAGAACCTGCTGCTTTTGAAGAAACTCCAGGACTTGTAACTCATTTCTGAGATCATAAAAAATATACCTTTAGCAACTTCACAGAAGTGTTTCCCATGTTATCCAAATTTACAAGCTAATTGGCATGTAGCTTAGATCTTATCGCATGGTAAAGCTGTACTTGGGGTGCACTATTTCAGATTGTAGCTCCAGGCTTCTTTGAGATGAAAAGAACCCACACATAATAAAAGTTAGATGTGAAGAATAAGCAAAGCTGCATCTGGTTTCCCTAATATTAGTAACAGAGTTTTTATATTTGGAAGCTTCACGTGAATACCCTGAATTCTCATGTGATGCAGAGCAGACACAGGTGTTATCACCGAAGAGAGATGGATTTCAAAACAACGTTTTGCCATATAACCAAGTCCTACCTGCATAGGCTATGTTTTTAGGATTTCCATAGGGAGCCCCTGGTTGAACGGGGCTGTAAACAGGATTCATTGTGGAAGACGTAGAACTCCTGGGGGGGAAAGGAAAATCAAATGTTGAAAAATAGACATTTGAAAAGTAACAGTGAATTAGGGGTAGGAAAGACAGGGTTTTAAGCTGCACAGGAAAGGATTTACTATCTAAGTTCTAAAAATCGTATACATTTTTTAGCATGAAACTGAGCTAAGTGAAAGAAAACACAATGAGAGATGCAGCCACAGACTGTTGTCTATCTTTAAGGTTATAAATGACAGTGCTGAAATTCTCTTTAATTAAGTAAAAGGCACAGCTAACAAACCAGCTGAAGCTTCTGCTCCTCGCCCTCTGTACATAAAGTAGAGGTGTCACATTAAGAAGCATTCCAAACGACAGGCCTAATCTTTTAAAGGATAATTCATCCCTATCCTTGCATTTCCAAATCCAACCATATTGTTATTATTCAATGCTAAAGATATCCCTTCACAACCACATCCCCAATGTCCAGATAAGAAAACAAAGCAGAATCAATGAAGATGTGGCCGAATATCATAAATGGAAATTTCACTGGGCTGGACACGTCTCTCAAATGACAGACGGACATTGGATACCAAGCGGTATCCCAGAGGAATAAAAAGACCCCTTGGCAGCCTCCCAAAAAAAGATGGGAAGACCTAATTGTGAAAAGTTTTGGCTGAACCTGGAGAAGAGCGTGGCAGAGAAACAAATGGAAAACAAGTTGCGACCAGCAGGAATTAATCCCTTGATAGTCTGGTCAATCAAGGAATCAAGGATTTCCATTATGTCCAGATTTCCTTTCAATTTATCTCCCTTCCAAACCTTCACAGCTACAACCATTTTTCCTAAGCATCCACTGTCTTCCTAGATGTGGAAGATGGTATGCATAAACATAGCAATAGCAATTACACTTATATACCACCCCATAGTGCTTAGTGCACTCTTTGGGTGGTCACAAGGTAATTAGCATAAAATGACCTATTTCTAATTTGTGTATTATCAGAATAAAAGGGCTTGTTCTTTTAAAATACTGAGGGCTTGCTCCCTGACAAATGTCCAAATTAAAGATTCATTTTTTAAAATATACTGTACTTAAAAATATGAAAACTGCATATAGGAGCACAAAACAAAAATGCTTTGAATATAAATACATCTTGGGGAAATAGCTCAGTTGCATTGTAAAGTACAAGAGTTTTAGAGCCTGAAAAGGCACATTAGAAAAGAATATATTCCTTACAACATTTAAGCAGAAAGGTCTTTTACAGGATACTGTAGAGTAAATACATTAAGATTTTTTCCCCTAAAATATTTCAGAGTCAAAAGCAAAATATTAAACTCTTATGCCTTAAGCATGCTGAAAAAGAACACAAAGTAAAATAACATTTAAAGCGCAACAGCCCTGTCTGCCTAAACCTACAGGGCAAATTCCTTTATGTCAATATTATGACTTCAGATGAAGCCAGCTGCCTTTGTTGCTTCATGATGCTGGACATTATAAGCATAACTTTGTGTCCTTGATGCCACAGTGCATTTGCCACTGTTGTGCTGTGTGTTGTGTGGCTATCCTTCTAGCTGGTTTCTACAGTGTAAACATGTTTACTGACAACAAAAACAATGTGCATGCTGCAAATGCCCACAAGATGATGCTATAGAACATGGGTTGGCAACCTATGGCCCATGGGCCAGACCCAGCCCTCGGTGGCAAATCATCTGGCCCACAGCAACAATGCCAGAAGTGGAAGCGGATGTGCGGATTCCCCATGCCCTGTTGGCATGGAACGGCCCTCGCAGAGGCCACTTCAGTCGAGAACGCTCCTGGCCCATGGGCTCTGCGGGCACAGAAATTAAGGGGGGTGGATTAATCATAAGGGTTTATTCACCCACACTTGACCTGACCGGCGGTTCTGCTGAGAGAGCAGATCGCTAACCTCCCGTTACCCATTAGGCAATTACTGACTCACAGATCAGCCTAATCTTTGGTGCAAATAGAAGCCATATTTACCCTAGTGTAAGCCTCAGACAATGGTTTTCCCCTGTCAGTGTTTGCCCGAGTTAATTAACTTCCCCAAGAGAGATTTCCCATTAACCCGAGTAAATGGGTGATGTGATTTTCTGTCAGATGACGATTCTTTCCTGCATTGCCTTCTGATCTATATATGATGATGCTTTTCCTTCAATAAACCACTGATCTGATTCGCTCCATATTGCCTCGTGTCGTTACTTGATCAGTCTCCTCCGGGACCCAACGGCCGTCCTAGCGGCCCCGATTCCTACACGGATGTGTTTACAACAGCTGTAAACATGCCTGCACCTGCACAAACACACCCAATGCGGTTTATGGCAGCGTTTACGGAGGGGGGAACCACGTGTCCGGCCTGCTCAGCTGTCTGAGAGGACATGATCCAGCCCATGGCATGAAATGGTTGCAAACCCCTGCTATAGAATAACATGTTTTCTCTCTCATAGATTCACAATGGTTTTACATTTGGTTCTAACTGTAGCTCTAACTGTGGGGCGATCGGTACGGCTTCCCTAGTCCAGCATTGGCCGCGGGGAAGTCGAAATTCCTGGGCTTGCAATGCTGCGGGTATATGAACTCCCACCGCCACCACCTCTTTTTGAGCTCCTTCCTCGGTCCGGCATTGGCAATTTTTCTCTATATTTCAGCGCACTGTACATGCTCTAGACATACCTGTCAACCACCCCGATTTGGCTGGAAAAACCCCGTAATTTGACTTCTATTGACGTCATAACCCACCCCCCGCTGCCAAAAACCCGTAATTTGACAGCGGGGGAAAAACGCTTTCCGCGCATGTTCGGAAGCGCTACGCCGCTTGTGCAGCCCCTAGCAGAAAGCGCTATGCCGCTTGCGTAGGGGCTGCGCAAGCGGCGTAGCACTTCCGCGCATGCGTGGAAGGGGTAAAACCCTTCCACGCATGTGTGGAAAGCAACCTGCGCACAAGCGATGTGCGCAGGTCCTGTTTTTGCAGAGCCACGAGTTGACAGGTATGGCTCTAGAGCAGTGGTGGCGAACCTATGGCAAAGGTGCTAGAGGGGGCACTCAGAGCCCTCTCTGATGGCATGTGCGCTGTCGCGCCAGCACAGAGTTCACGCTGCCCCTCTGCCCAGCAGTCCAATGGGAGCACTTCCTCCCTCCCCCCAGCACAGAATTCACCCCACCCCTCTGTTTGGACACTCAGTCTCTAAAAGGTTTGCCACCACAGCTGTGGAGCAAACTCTGACAACTGCACAGCCCCCAAATTCAAGATGACATCCTGTCTGTAGTGGTAAAACCTCTCCTTAAATATTTCACATTTCTTGAAAACTCTATGAGGGTCATCATAAATTGACATGACTTGGCAGCTCATAATACTGTATTAGAAATGAGTTTAATAGCCAGGATAGGCAAAAATCAAGCAAGAAAGGAATTGTATGTATGTGAAAGATATCCATCCAAAAAGTGAAAGTACTATCTTAACCTATAAAACCAAGGGTTAACCGTTGGAACTGGCTATAGGTTGCTATGCCTCGCCCTACTTGCCTGCACTCACCCTTCGTGCACACGGCCAATCTGGGTCCACAGGTCAATGAAGGATTGAGAAAACCGGCAGTGGGGCAACAGCCCCACAAACGCGAAAAAAGGGAAACAACTTCACTTCCCAACATTCCTTGCGCCGCGCCGCACCAGAGCCAATCAGGCTGAGAGGCTCTCACATGGCGCAGCACAAGGAACATTCGGAAACGCGCCGCGGCCAATCAAAAGTAAACCATTTTAGAAAAACGCAGCACAAACACAAAGCACAAACCCATAACTACAAGCCCCAGCGTCCTGCGTGCCATGAGTGCGCAAGAACACTGAGAAAGCTGGCGCGCAAAAAATAAAACAAAAACACCGGGAGAGCAAGTCCGCCAAACTGTGGGAACCAAAGCCCCCCTCCCCAATGGTGCCTAAAGCTCCCGATCGGAGTTTCCTCTTTAATATCACTGGGGGGGGCGTTGTGCTCCCCCTCTCTACTGGCTCCGCTGGGATTGGGAGGGTTGGGGGGACCAAAGGAGTCTGTCTCCCCAACCCTCCTGACCCCAGGGGACCTGGCAGAGAGGGGATTTCCCTCCCCACACACACACACACACACGCCCCATATTAAAGAGAAGAAACCAAGCGGTTACTTCTCTTTAAAAACGGAGTTTTAAAAACGGAGTTTGTGGGGGGGAATCCCCCTCTCCGATGGCTCTCCTGGGTCCAGAAGAGTTGGGGAGACAGACCCCTTTTGTCCACCCAACCCTCCAAAACCCAAGGAAGCCAGCGGAGAGGGGGATCACAACCCCCCCCCCCCCACTGATATTAAAGGGGAAACCACAATTGAGATTTCCCTTTTAATATCAGAGGGTGGCCTGGATTTGATCCCCTCTCCTGGGTCCCATGAGTCTGGAAGGTTGGGGGGACAAAAGGGGTCTGTCCCCCCAAGCCTTTAAGTGTTTCGCTTACAAGGGAGGGAGAAGGCATCATTGCCTCCCCCCCCTTGAAAGCGAAAAACATCCAAAGTAAGCAAAGGCACTGCACGCATCTCCGCACGGTGCCTTCCCTTACCCAAAACAAAACAAAACAATAAAGTGAAAAGTTACACCAAAACCACAACCAAAAACAACCAAAAACTAACACAAAAATAACACACAGACCCCCCAAAAATAATAATAAATAAATAAATAACAATACAAACCCCCAACAGAAACAAAACAAGCAAACTTACCCAAACGACCTTATGGCACGAAAGCTGGAAATGAAATGAGGCACATACAAGCGACGCCCAGACCAGAAAGAAAGTCAAAGAAAAATAGCGCAACAGCACCACCCAGAGGACACAGGAGAAAAAACAGTCAAAAATATTAAGAGATAATCTAACATTCCTAAAACATTTATTAAATCATGTTTACAGTTTTCACACACACACAAAAACATCTAAACACAGTTTAAAAACATTGACTTTCACATAAAATGTTTTAACTGCATTTACTTAAAATAATATTTTTTTTCTGACAAATTAACTGAAAAACACTAAGATAAATTATAAAAATTACAATTTCAATTTACAAACAAATTAATTACAAAACAAATTTCTGACAAAACAATTACAAAAAATATTTTTTGCAAAAAATAAACAATGTAAAAAATAAACAACTTGTTACACTTTACAGAGACTCATTTTTCCTTTCTAAAAAATAAAGACTATTTTAAAAAGCCCGGCAACGGCGGGCAACCCCTGCTAGTATAGTATATTGTACGGTAAAACCGCTACTTACGAAAAATGTCAGTTCCGTAGGCTTTTGCTTAAATCGTTTTTTATGTAACTCAAAGAAAACCCATAGGAAAAATTATTATTTTTATATAACTCGAAGCAAACCCATAGGAAAAATGAAATTTTCATGTAAATCAAAGCAAACCCATAGAGAAATGAATTTTTACGAAACTCGAAGCAAACCCATAGGAAACTGTGTGAATCGGGACATGGTTTTAGTACAAAATCATTATGTAAGTTGAATTTTATGTAACTCGAGGCATATGTAAGTTAGGGTTTTACTGTTCTTCAGACCTGCCATTGACAAAGTGGAACTAAACTAAGATTAGAGTGGTTTAAGACCCAAAAATGCTGAACAAGAAGGCTTCTGAATACTCACTTATCTCTCATCAGGGACCAAATTGTAACCTGCCCGCCAATCTACTGCTCAGAAGTTCTACATTATGTTAAATCAAACTATGAGTCCAGAGTGAGGTTCATGGGGGACCCTCACCTCACTTATCATTTTAGTAACATGGAGGAATTGCCCATCTTTCATGGATTACTTATGTTACAGACATACAGAGTTTGGTGGGTTGCCGTTGAGCTTTTTTATAACAAAAGTTAGCTTCACATTTAACTTGCTCATGTAATACCAACACACTAAAAAAAATATTCTCTGCCAGGTAGGCATACTGATACCACATTCAATGCTGGCTGAAACATTTAAACTGCCCCAGGCAGAAAACCATCTTTTTTTAAAAAAAATTAAAAATTAAAAACCTTTTGCCCATTAGTTTATAAGACAGAGCCAATGTCTCTTTTCCTCTTTTTATTTAGAGAAAACCAAGAAATCTGGGAAGTAACAGCTAGTACTGTCAGTTAAACAACTCAATTCATTATCTTAATGAAGTACATTCTCAGCTCTGATAAGTGAAGGGAAAATCAGTCATTAAAGGTTTATTAGGCAAGTCCTGTGTTTCCATAGCCACCTAGACAAATTTAAATTACAGCACCCATCATGCTGACACTCTTTTGGATTTTTAAAAAGATGCTCACATTATGAAATAATAATTTAAACACACAAGATGGATATTTATAAGAGATGAGTAATACGTATGTTAGAAAATTAATTCTTTCCTTTTAACCTCCAGATAGTAAGCAGGTCAAATGTTTAGCCTAGCAACAATTGGATTGGCAATTAGTATTTAATTAAGCTTGTTGTTTCCACGTTAACTTTGTACTAGCAGCTTTCCAAAGAGAAAA
Organism: Bradypodion ventrale; assembly: GCA_035047345.1. Lineage (NCBI taxonomy): Eukaryota > Metazoa > Chordata > Lepidosauria > Squamata > Chamaeleonidae > Bradypodion > Bradypodion ventrale. The sequence continues at coordinate 371,002,510 of JAWDJE010000003.1, forward strand.
AAGATGCAGCTTGTAAGAAACCAAAACATGCAGGAGGTTTGGGGGAATCCAAAAGTCCAAAGCAAGAGTTCAGAGTATTCCTCCAACCAAAACTGGAAAGAAAACAAAAAAAAACAATTCCCTGCCTGAATGTAAGGAAGATCTATCCTCAGTCTATGCAATGCTAAGGCTTAAGAACTGCATGGCATGCATAACCAAGCTTGTGGCCTTCCCAGCAGTTTTTACACTCTTGCTTGTTTGCAGCAAATCTTTCTCTTACTGTATTTATTTATTTGTTGTTGTTGTTTTGTCATATTTATACCTTGGCCATCTAGCACAATGGTTGCCAACCTTTTTGAGTCGGGGCCTGGTCACGCTCCCTCAGACAATTGAGGAGGCCAGACTGGTGGTCCCCCTGCCGTTTACGGCTGCTGCAAATGAGTCTGCAGCCGATTTCGGCAGTGGTGGTGGTGGCTAGAGTGAGGGCAGGGGCCAGATTATTGGGTGTCACAGACCAGATCCGGCCCACAGCCTGCTTCTGCCCAACTCTGTTTCCCCAGGCAGATGACCTGTCATATTAGAAGTCTGACTCTGACAGTGGTCAGCCCTCAGCCAGGGAAAGGTGCAGAAAGAAGCAAGCTAGAACTGATTACCAGAGAAGGCTCCCAGCTGATACCCATTAGTTGGGAGGCTCTTAAGCAAGCTTGTTACTGCATTCCAGCATTTGTACAATACTTCAGTACAAAGACCGAAACCCTGCTTGACTTCAGATACCTCTTGAGACTGCCTGCCTAGACCCTGACCTGCCTGCCATGACCATGACTTCTCTGCCAACCCTGTCGACGCCACTGAAATCCTTTGGACTAGATACTCGCTTGAACTACCGGTAACCAGACCTCGGCTTGCTCTTTGGACTTTGCTATTTGGATTCTCCTTGAATAGACTCTGTATAGCACCACTGTGCGGCGACCGTGCCTGCTGGGGTAGGTCAGCACACACGGCCCCATCTCTCCTATACAGGTGTTCAATATACTGTTTCCACCTTCTTGTTATTTTTCCCTGATCAGATATTGTGCTTCTCTGTTGGTAATTCAATGTTCCTAATCTATGTTTAAATTGCTTGTTGATTTCTTAGATCTCCTGGAAGAAATGTCTTGTTGTTCTTTTTTGTTGTTCTCCTATATTTTTGTTATTCTCCTATATTTCCTCGCAATAGTTGCTGTAGTAGTTTAGTCTCTACCTGGCAGTCGCTGAAAATCTACAATCAGGATTCTGACTCTATTTTGTCACCTTTTACTTCTCACCTATTCTTCACAATTTTAAATGTTTCATCCGTCTTGGTTTTCCTTTTCTTTTGTCTACAGAAATTAACTTTTGGCATTCTTCCTTAACAATGTTTCAATCCACAGTTCTTCTTTCTCACAGTCAATTGAGTTTAGTAGTGCAAATCTGTTTCTTGCATGAACTTTAAATCTATCAGGAATGTAGTTTAAATTATGTTTTGGAACTGCAATTCTTTTAGTGTGCTTTTTCAGATTTACTCTAATTGTGGATCTTAACAGTTCATGATCAGTGTCACAATCTGTTCCTTGCCTTACTTTGGCAGAGAGAATACAGCTTCTTCATCTCCTGCTTCCAATTATGTACTCTATTTGAATTTTATACTGACTGTTTGGTGATGCCCACATGTAAAGTTGTCAGTTCAGTTGCTTGAAGCAAATATTTGCAGTAAACAGATTGTTAGCCTCACAGAATTCTATGAATCATTTTTCTACTTCATTTCTGTCCCTTAGGCCAAATTTTTCCTACAATATTTGGTTCTGCTTTGTTTCCTGTCTTTGCCTACAGAAGGTCAAACCAGTCATTGTGCTGACCTACCTAGCGAACAGGGTGACCACACAGTGGTGCTACACAGGAGTGTCTTGGCAAAAGTCTATCCAAGGAGATCCAATAGTCAAGTCCAAAGAAATCAGGGTCACTGCAGTCAGTCACAAGGTACACGGAAGATCTGGCAGAGTGTCGGTCGTCGCGCCGAGAATTTGTACCGATGCTTATCTTATGAAACATGCTTGTTTAAGAAGCCTCCCAGCTAATCAGTGTCAGCTGCGAGCCTCCTCTGATACCGTGCTCTGGCTTTCTTGCATTGCAGCTGCAGATCCTTTCGACATCGGTCTCTGACTAAGGACTGAGTACTGTCAGAGTCAGACCTCTCATTTGACAAGTCATCAGCCTGAAGAGTCAGAGTTGGGCCAGAAGTAGGCTGAGGTTCCTGGTTCGAGTCATCCTCAGGTTCAGGTACAGGCTGGAGCTCAAGGCTGGATGCAGGCTGGGGAGGCAGAACTGGGCTGGGCATAGGAAGTATCTCCTGAACCAGGTCGTCTTCAGAGTCTGATGAGGGCTGGGTCACAACACTGCTAAATATTTTATTGTCAAGTGTTAATGGTGTTTTTAACGAGTCTGTTTTGAATTTATGTTTTAACTTGTTTCATTATTGTTAGAATATTTCTCAGCAGCCAGCTTGGATTTAATCAGTAAAATGCTATAGTTCATGAAACTCATGCTACTAAACATTTGTTAGCCTTTAAAACACCACGGGATATTTTGCTATTTTTGCTGCAGCAAACTAAAAAAGGCTGCCTCTCTGAAGAGAACTCAAAGAACCTTGTTGTCGTTTGTAAGATTTAAAATGGGATGTACAAAATTTTTATTGTGCTACAAAGGTGCAGAAATAAGCAATTTAAAAACATCTGACCATAAGAACTGCAATACTGGATTACTCCAAAGGCCTGCCTGGTTTACCACTCTGTCTATCTACACAATGGCCAAGGAGGGGGAAACCTTTGGCTGCCATGCGGAGGGTGGGGTGGGGGCAGCCAGCCGTGACTATCATTTTATCACACTGCAAATGAGAGCAAGCCGCTCTAGTAATAAGGGTCTTGCTCCGAGTGGTTTCTAGAACACTCATAAAGATCAAGTATGTGTTTAATCTTTTTCCGTTCTATGGAAGAGCCAGGAGGAAGGAAGTGCAGCTGAAAGCAGAATAAAATCCACAGGAGGACCAGCGTTGGTCTGTTTGCTGCAAACACAGCAAAGATTCTTGGAGTGCTTTAAAAGATTAAAGGCAATTTTTTTATTATTATGGGGAGAGCCTACCTCAGTAGACAGAGGTATGAACTGGGTTTCATTAAAGCAGGCATAATGGCCAAGAAGACATGGAGAAAATAAAGACCCAGCCCAAGAGGAACAAAAGGACTCATAGACAAATCAGAGGCATTACTCCAATGCAAACATCAGTGTCCCAACAACAACAACAACAGTTCTGTTGTTCAGAAGGTGCCAACCAAATCAAGCTAGGGACTGGAGGTGGTTGAATTCTAACATGGAAGTCCTGAGAGGTTCCTGCTAGCAAATAAGCTCAGGATACCTGCCTATCACAACCTGGTTATATTTCCTTCCATCTATTGTATCTTTGCCTTGAAGGCACCCAATGGCTTCCTCTGCACTGGGAAATTGGTTCAGATGAAATGCAAATAGTGACACAAATGAGACTGTGTCCCTCCAGTAAATAGTCAATGTGTCAGTCAAAGTAAGGCAGGCGTGCCCAAACTACGGCCTGTGGGCCGGATCCTGCCCCCAACGCCAATTCATCCTGCTCACGCCGCCCTCGTCGCTCCCTGAAGCAGAAGTAAAACACAACGAGGGTGGTGTGGGCAGGATGACTTGGTGTCAGGGGCAGGATCCGGCCCACGGGCCATAATCTGGGCACCCCTGAATTAGGGAGGGAGGGAAAGGGATGCTCTCTGAATGCTCAGCTTGAATTTTGCATGCCATTATTAAGTGTCTCCCTCGACACCCGATGGGGTAAAAGAGGAAGCAAAGAAGAAGATTATTAAGTGTCTGTAATCCCACGCTTGAATGCTCTCGCTCTGCTGTGCAATAGAAACCCTCAAAAAGCAGTGAAATAAAATGGAAGCCAGGTCAAAGTTCACCCACAGCTTCAGGTGGAGATCAACAAACAGCCCAAAAGAACTGCCAGAGGTTCACAGTTGCCTTCCTTTGCCTTCAGGACATTTTGAGAAAAGGCAAAAAAGAGGGAGTACATCTAAATCTCAGCCCCTCTCAGTGCTGAATTCTACGAACAAAAAAGCAAAGTACAACAGTAGATTCGTGTCAGAGATGACTCTGGGTTGAAAGGATCTTTGCTGGAGAAACTCCGCTCAGGGGACGCCCAAATGAGGCTCCTTTCATGTCCCCAAGGGCAGCCCTCAGGTATCGAAACCTGACCTTCCAGTCTCCAAGCTCACCATCTTAACCACTAAGCCCCCATGAGACATGGTCCATCAGGACATTTTCCTGCTTTTGCCCCATTCCTATTCTTTTGAATGGGACCTCCAGAGGAGAAACATATGCCATTGTTACATCTGTTTCCTACTTTACAGACTCACATTCCTGTCACCTCTGATTTATGCGGAAATGGTGGCAAACCATCTGCACAGGACAGAGCAGGAATCTGCCTTGGGTGCCACGTTCTGAAGAACAACGTCATGTTCTTCTCAGTGCTGCACTCAAGAAACCAGAAATAAAACTCGAAGAGAAGCGGGAGACAGGAATGTACCCAGACCCTGGTGAAAACTGGAACAGAATGGCTGCAGAAGAATCAAATACCCCAGCTACAACTACAGTCCTAGCCCAGAGATGGAACATATGGGCAGAAATTATCCTCCTGGATTTCATCATCACAGCCAACAAACCAGCAGATCTTTGCACTGCTGCCAACTAGATGCCCAGACGTCTTATTATCCCAGATATGTTCACACTGAACATGTGCAAGGCTCTGAGCATTCAGTGAGGATTCCATTTCTTTCAATCATTATGTATGGCTAGTAACTGAGGTTTAATTGTTTAACACAGGGGTGCCCAAACTACTGACCGTGGGCCAGATCCAGCCCCTGATGCCTGTTCTAGGAGCATCGAGGGTGGCATGGCCCAGATGAATTGGCATCAGAGGCCAGATCTGGTTTGTGGGCTGTAGTTTGGGCACCCCTGGTTTATGCAGAGTAAATGACAACCTAAAATCTATCTCATCCTGTTGCAAAACAGATTGCAAGGCACGTTTTACTTCTGCTCCGGTGGGAGGAATGTAACCAGCCCACTGAACTATGTGACTGGCCCGTGGCCCAAAAGGTTTGGGCACCCAGGGTTTAACATAATGTGGGCATCTAAATATGATCTCCACTTCTGCAGAAACAAATTGCTATGCTGCTGTTTTTCTACCCTACACCCTGCCCAATCCAATGGATGGATCTACAGGGTTCCCAGAAAGGATATTCTCTACAGAGAAAAGAAAGACTGTAAACTGATACCGTGACAGCAAGTCTGCAAATTCCATTATCACCAGCTGACCACCTTTAAGGAATAACTCTAAGGAATAATAGCCATTATATCAGGCCTGGTTTTCTAAATTTTTGTTTTGTATTTTGGTTCCCTATTTCCACATTTCATGCCATATGGAAGTAGTCTTGAGAACCTGAAAGCTTGTCTTCTTTCTACATTTTGAGTGAACCAGTAAAGGTATAACCCAGATGCTTTCCTCAGACCATACTACAACCTTAGAGCTGTCCAAGGTACTGTAATTTATATACAACTAATCCTGACACTTGCTTCACTTGACAGACCACAGCTCAGACACTTTATACCAAGAACAAGCTAAGGCACTTAATACATTACTGGGATTTTTAATTTTGTATAAAGTCATTATAACTTATAAAATCACTGGCTTTGCCAAGCAAGTGCTCAAAATATAAGAAAATTGTAGCTTTGTACAGAAGAGGAACAAAGTAGATAAGGAAAAACTGTTTTCCCTATCGCACAACACTAGAACTAGGGGACACTCGATGAAACTTTTGGGTACTAGTTCTCAAACAAATAAGAGAAAGTACTTTTTCACCCAGAGGATCACTGGTCTATGGAACTCCCTGCCAGAAGAAGTGGTGACAGCTGTCAGTCTCGACAGCTTTAAGAAAGGGTTAGACAAGTTCATGGAGGACAAGGGTATCCATGGCTATAATTATGGATACCTAAGGACAACCTCCAGGTTGGAGAGATAGGCAGGATATCTCTCAATGCCATTTCCAGGGTATCCTAAGCAGGTGAAGGCATCTCCTTGGGAATACCCTGAAGGAAATGGTGAGCCACTGTGTGAGACAGAATCCTGGAATGGATGGGCTCCTGTGGCCTGTTCTTATGTAAAGCAATAAAACAATATATTAAATTTACTAAAAGAAAATTCCTGACAGGAAATAGTTTCCTTTACTGACATCCAAAAAATGGGACAATCTTGCCTTCCAGTGGACAAGAAGGAATTCTACAAATGGGGGAGCTGCCATTTCTTTAATACCACTGAAGAAGCTTCTCTGTGCAGGAAGACATGCCGCAAGGTCTCCAGCAATTATTAGATTCTTGTCAGAATGTCAGCTTCAGCTTTTGTTTTATTGAGACTGACATTTTTGCAGAGCTATGACCATAGCAACAGAGCTCATATTCGGGGGGGGGGGGGAGCACCACATTGACACCCTGCTTATTTAACTTATATGCAGAGTACATCATGCACAATGCAGGGCTGGATGAAGAACAAGCTGGAATTAAGATTGCTAAGAGAAATATCAACAACCTGAAATATGCAGATGACACTATCCTAATGGCAGAAAGTGAAGAAGATCTAAAGAGCCTCCTGTGGAGGGTGAAAGAGGAGTGCAAAAGCTGGCTTCAAACTCAACATCAAAAAACAACAACAACCAAGATCATGGTATCCGGCCACATCACTCCCTGGCAAACAAAAGGGGAAGAAGTTGAAGCAGTGACAGACTTTGCCTTCTTGGGATCTAAGATCACTGCAGACGGTGACTGAAGCCATGAAATAAAAAGAGGTTCACTTCTTGGGAGGCAAGCCATGGCAAACCTAAGCAGCATAATAAAAAGTAGAGACATCACCCTGCCAACCAAAGTCCACATAATTAAAGCAATGGTCTTCCCAGAAGTAATGTATGGTTGTAAGAGCTGGACCCTAAAGAAGGCTGAGCACAGAAGAATAGACACCTTTGGACTGTGGTGCTGGAGAAGAGTCTTGAGAGAAGTCTATCTTGAAGGAAATCAAACCTGACTGCTCATTGGAAGGACAAGTACTGAAGTTGAAGCTCAAGGTCTTTCGCCACCAAATGAGAAGAGAGGACTCACTGGAGAAGGCCCTGATGCTGAGAAAGATGAAAGGCAAAAGGAGAAGGGGGCAGCAGAGGATGAGATGGCTAGGTGGCATCGTTGACACAGTGGGCGTAGATCTGGGCAGACTACGGAGGATGGCAGATGACAGAGGAGCCAGGCATGTGGTGGACCATGGAGTTGCAAAGGGTCAGAATCAAATGTACAACTGAACAATGACCACACTGTGAGCTAGCCTCCATCTTCTCAGCATGTTGGGCTGTAAGAGGATTCTCAAAGCAGCAAGAAAGAAAAGGGAGTATCAATTAACAATAAACAAAGTTCAATATAAATATAAAGGTAAAGGTTTCCCTTGCTCAAAAGCCAGTTGTATCCAACTCTAGGGTTCAGTGCTCATCTGTTTCAAAGCCGAAGAACCAGCGCTGTCTACTTCTGCAGACTTTCCAACAATCATGTGTCAGGCATGACTGAAGTGCACGGAATGCTGTTTAGCTTTCCACCAAAGTGATCCCTATTGATCTACTTGCAATTTCTTGCTTTCGAACTGCTAGGTTGGCAGGAGCTGGGACAAAGACGGGAAGCTCATTCTGTCCTGCAGTACTTGGGAATCGAACTGCTGACCTCCCACCTTCTAGTCAGCATCTTAGCCACTTGAGCCACTGCAGAGAGACATTTAAATCCACTTAGTTTAGTAGGCTTTTAGTGCTGCAATTTTCAATGTAAAACTTTTATCCTTATCCTACTGAGCCTTTGTTTTTTGTTTATGGTTTGAATCACATACAGTACTATGTAATTTCTTGTGAAAACTGGCCATCAGTTGTTCTTTTTATTATTCATGTAATATTGTTATATAAGTAGTAGGCAGATTTATAAATGCATTATTACCATTTATATAACTACTTCTACTGATCCAATTTTTTCAGCATATACACTCTTCACTATGAAAACTACTGTACAGGAACAGAGGTAAATTACAGCCATGAAAACCTACTGATGGGTGTTAATCGTAGAAAGCACTCCTTAAATATTGCCCTTACCTTAACATTTTTATCAAAGTCACCATCAGCTGGAAGAAACTTAATGGGACATAACACAAAATTATACTTCCATTCCCATGTGGAATCTTGGTGTGTTGTTACCTATTGTGCTCCAACAACACAGTCAATGATTGGCCTGTAGTTTGGGCCAGGTTTACTCCCTAGGGTTAAAAGAAGTGGCTATGATGCTTGTCCCACATTGGAGATAAATGAATGGACTAAATTTCACTGTGAGTACATATTAACGTAAACTTGCTAAGTCAATGAGGCTTGTGTAGGTGTTGATGTAACACATCTTACTTATTTCATGGGTACACTTCAATCAGAACTAACAGTTCAATTAATCCATGTCGCCTGTCTCAGGCCTGATCATTAAGAATGACTGCAGAGCAGAACAAGAGATGAATCTCCTCCTCCTCCAACTAACCTATTTCTGCAACTTTTCGGCCTGGGTGCAGCCCAGTCTTTTGACCACTCCTTTGTCCCAGCTCCTGCCAACCTAGCAGTTCGAAAGCAAGAAATTGCAAGTAGATAAATAGGGACCACTTTGGTGGGAAGGTAACAGCATTCCATGCACTCCGTTGTCTAGTCACGCCTGCCACATGACCATGGAAACATCTGCAGAAGCAGACAGCTTCGGCTTTGAAACAGAGATGAGCACTGAACCTTAGAGTCAGATACGACTGGCTTTTGAGCAAGGGGAACCTTTACCTTTAAAAAACAAAAAAGCAAAGAAACACATAAAGACTGTGACCACTAGTACCATATACAGTATAGTGGGTAGAATAATAGACCTGGCCATGAAGGTGACTACAGGACACCCACAATTTCATAATACAACCTGAAAGAGCACCGCCCAGTTTCCACAAGACTTTCAAACCAACTGGGCCCTCTTCAAGATTTCCATGCAACAGTTTTACTGTCCTGCCCCCTAACTGGTTGCACAAGTGTACCTGCACTTACAGAGTATACACATGTAACTTGGCCAAGGGTGGCATTTAACACAGGATGTGCTGTGCAAACAGTTGTGCTGCGTAGATCACACTTGGGAAAGCTCCTGTGCCATGTTGTCCAATGCAATGCTTATGCAATGGTGTGATCCAAAACAACCGCACAAGCAGAGGTTTTCACTCCACCTTCATAATGATGGGTATATGAATTTGGACTTGGAAGATTTGTTTGGCATCTGTGGACCTGACTGTCCTCTGCTATCAGCTAAAATTACTGTCAATTCCCAAAAAACTATGACACTTGTTTCATCTATGTGAAATTCCCATCGGCTGCTATGTCTGCTTTCGTAGCCCGTCATAGGAATTGAATCTGAGAACTACAGAATACAGAGCATGTGATCTGTCACTGAGGTTCAATATCTTTCCTTGTGAGATGCTACACTGAAAAACAGGGTAAAACCATCAAAAATAAACACAGAAAGTAAAATGGGTAGTAGGACGTTTTACGCGTGATATTTTTTATTTTCAGGAGCTGAACCAAATAGGGAAGTTTGAAGCGCATATGTAATTTGGATGCAAGGATCACACCAAATGACCTACTAGATTCCAAGTGGCCTTATTTAGTCCACACCAGCCAATTTCAAACAATTCCATATAGGCAAGCCCTTAATTTATTTAACCAATTCAATCTCATCCTTTATCAACAGATTTTTTTTTCTGTGTCCATATCAAACTTTGGATTGCCAAAACGAAGCCACTTTCTTGGCTTTGTCATTAGCCAAAATGAAGCCTTCATTGTTGCATGTTTCCGGTAGTAGTTGACACACCAGTAAATGAGATGGATTCTGTATCACTCCACATTCACAGAGCATGGTGTTACCCGCCAGCAGCCCTAATCTTAGGTGGAGCAATACCAAAAAAAGGATATGTGTAGGTTTGAGGCATCCTATCACTATATGCATGGTTTCATTAACAGCAAAGTCAACTTGTTTCTTGTATGTGGCTGTGCTCCATACTGCAGCAGCATACTCTGCCACAAAGACACTCATGGCCAAAGCTGATGTACGCAGCGTGGATGGTTGAGTTCCCCCATGTAGTCTGTGAGTTTCCTGATGGTGGTGTTCCTTATACTAACTTTGGCTTTGGTATTCTGGCAGTGCTGCTTAAAAGGGATTGTCCTGTCAAGTTCCACACCGAGGTATTTCAGTGCTGAACAATGCTGTAGTCAATTTCCTTGCCACGTGACATCCAACTCAACCCTTGCCTCTCAGTTTCAGAGGTGGAAAGCTCACAGTTGAATCTTGCTTGGATTAGGCTTCAAACAGATGTCACATTAGGATGCAGGCAGTTAAGCATAATCACCAAGATAACAGTGGGGGTTACCCTGCTATGCAGTTGGCCCAACACACATATCAGGACAGACACAGTTAGCCTTATCTGACCAAGCAGGATGATGGAGGCCTGACAGCAGTGACAGTGTTAACATCCTGGTTGTAGTCAGGTCACTTTCACCTTTCCTCAGCCTCATCCTTACTGGCAAGGGTGAGTGACGTAACAGAAGAAAGACTAATAACTGATTCCAAAAGATTCCTCCTGAGGGCTTTGACCGTTGTTCTATTTCTCTGTGGGGTATAGAAATGATTCAGCGGTTGACACATAAACTCTCTCCTGCTGAGCTAGAGAAAATTAAGGAAGATAGGAAAAGCTAGGATATAAATTACTGGCATTCTTTCCGGGAAGTAAAGGAAAACTACAATCCCTGCTCCTGCCAGGTCTCCAACCAACTCATGGAACTGGTAAATCCACCCTAGTTCTCTACGATATTCTTCTTGAAAGGTAGAGAGATATGATATATCACCGACTCTTGGGCCCTCGACTGACAGAGTGTCTACTCTTCCAGCTCAGGGCAAATTTAAGTAAGCTTCCTAATGAAACAAGAGCAAAGCCCTTTATATCTCCCTTTTGAGATTACATAAAGGAAACAACTACATCCAGATATAAGCACCAAAATGGCTATGTACACATGAAAGCGTTTCATTTGGCATTTTGACAGCTGTACTTGGCTGTTATTAACAATTTTACTACCTATGCCAGTGGCGGCGAACGCGTGCCAGAGGTGGCACTCGGAGCCCTTTCAGTGGCCACCCATGCAATCACCCCAGCACAGAGTTTGCCCTGCCCCTCTGCCCAGCAGCCCAATGGGAGCATTTCCTTCCTCCCCTGTTGCTGTGTTGGCTCTTTGCGATAAATAAGTGGGGTTTGGGTTACACTTTGGTCACTCGGTCTCTAAAAGGTTCGGCATCATTGCCCTATGCTGTGGTTAACAGTAGGCGGAAACTGAAAATGGCACCCCATGAGTTGATCCATCCCAATCTCTTAATACAGAACTGCGCATTCCGTGGTGATGTTATCCTATTCCCTTCTTCCAGTCCACTCTGTTGGAAGTAGGAACACACCTGAGAAAGACTTTGCCTCCTTCCCTCCTCATTGGAGTTTTGGTGTGTCCTGCATCCAACTCAGTGGCACTCCTGATATGTGTGTTGGGCCAACTGCATAGCAGGGTAACCCCCACTGTTATCTTGGTGATTATGCTTAACTGCCTGCATCCTAATGTGACATCTGTTTGAAGCCTAATCCAAGCAAGATTCAACTGTGTGCTTTCCACCTCTGAAACTGAGAGGCAAGGGTTGAGTTGGATGTCACGTGGCAAGGAAATTGACTACAACATTGTTCAGCACTGAAATACCTCGGTGTGGAACTTGACAGGACAATCCCTTTTAAGCAGCACTGCCAGAATACCAAAGCCAAAGTTAGTACAAGGAACACCACCATCAGGAAACTCACAGACTACATGGGGGAACTCAACCATCCACGCTGCGTACATCAGCTTTGGCCATGAGTGTCTTTGTGGCAGAGTATGCTGCTGCAGTATGGAGCACAGCCACATACAAGAATGCAGTCTCATTGCCCGCAGCAAGTAAAACCTCTTCTAGTCGGGCAGGTAGAGAAAATTCAGTAAAATACATTATATTTGGAGAGGCAGGTTAGCAAATAAAAATGATTTGATAACTGGCTTGTGTGTACCAGCTTACAACACTGTTTAAATAGTTGAATTAATATCTGTGCATACTTGACATCTTACTAACATCTTGCAACAGAAGCTGTGAGACCGAACCAAAGTGAAAGGGAAGCATTATTTATTTGGCTAGCAGCTAATGCTTACAGCTACTCAGGTACATTAGGTGGCAACAGCAAACTAAGCAAATTAGCATTTCTGATCTGCCTAATATCACACAGGAACAGTTTCTTGCTCTGAGAGATCTTCTGACCGCTATGAAGCCAGCAGAGGGAAATTTCTGCTTGCACATGCATGCACAGAGACTAAACATCACATTGCCGATTATACAGGAAAACAAGAAGGAGTTTGTCTCCCTAAAGTTCTTTCTTTAATTCCTAATCCAATTTTTCCCTATCTTGTGAAAACAAATTGAAAAATATTTTTCCTTAAAATATTATCTTTTCCTCCTACATCCTCCAGTACTGGAGCCTACTAAAGGCGACCTGCTAAATTCATACCCCTCAGTGTTGTCTGTGGGAAACCAGTGTCTCTCCATCTGAAAAAAAATTAATTGCTGAAAGTTATTCATCCAAGGGGACTATTTTCCAGTTGCAAAGATTGCCTTAGGGTGAAATTAAACAGCAAGTCTTAGAAATCTATTCAATTACCTCCGAGGTAGCCAGCAGCCACGTTAAACAGACTAATTTGCCACTAATCTTCCCTGTTTTGTTTTCTGAAATCTGGATCTAATAAAAATTAATGCCTGCATATATGACTTTATGTCATAGATATGTGATCATCTAATCTTTAGGATTAGAAATTTCATAGACATTATTGCTCTCTGAAGGTGAAACAACACTTCCTATTTCATACTGTTCTGGCACCAACAGCATGGAGAAAGGCCCTTGTTCCCTGATAAGCAAGAGTAGACAGTCTTCCAGGGCATTACTCCATTGACTGGGTAACAACTGAGTGGTGCTCGCACCAATAGGGCGGGGTATAAATAAACTAAATAAATAAATAAATAAATAAATAAATAAATAAATAAATAAATAAATAAATAAAAATAAACAAGGAATCCAAGGTACAGGTAAAGGATGCCCTTGCTCAAAAGCCAGTCGTATCCAACTCTAGGGTTCAGTGCTCATCTCTGTTTATAGCCAAAGAGCCTGTACTGTCTGCATCTGCAGATGTTTCCGTGGACATGTGACAGGCATGACTCAACACAGAGTCTCAAAACAAGAAGAAGAGTGAAATTTTGAAGCCATTTACAGTGATAGATTTGGGGGGGGGGGAAGAGTTATCAAACTTTCTACCTTCACAGCTCCTCTGAGAATGACTGGGGGTACCATCCACAAAATGCTGGAGCAAAAGTGAGGCAAGATACAGTGATGGCAAAAGAAGACAGATTTTGGCACAATACAATATCAGTTACTGACACGTAATCATCTGTTGGAAACTGCTATTTTTGCCACAATGATTTCTCTGTAGCGTACAGTTCCACAATTCATCTTTCCTCAAGCGAAATACTGTACAGACTTTGGTTCTTGATGGATTGTGATCTATCCCAGGGGTGTCCAAACTATGGCATGGGAGCTGAATCTGGCCCACGATGCCAATTCATCCGGGCCGCGAAACAAGAAACAAGATTCTTCCTATGTTGCTCCTGGGTGTGTTTTCTTCCGCTTTCAGGAGCAACAAGGGCTTTGTAGGCTAGATGAATTGGCTTTGTGGGATGGATCCGGTCCCCAGGCCATAGTGACCGGATCCCTGAACCACGTGATTGGCCCGTGTCCTGAAAAGCTTGGGCACCCCTGATCTATCCTCTCCATTTTGGGAAACTTACAGAGCCTGAAATGCATAGGACAGTTAGTTGTATTTTTTTCCTTCTCAAAACATCTTTGCTTTTCTGTTATTATGTCTTATTTTCTTGTCCTTTCATTCGAGAGCATATAACAATGCCCAAGGCCACACAATTTTTCCTTTAAAAAAAAAAGTTTCCCCAAGGTGCAGCAACCTTGAAAACATTTTCAAAATGCAATCAATGATATAAGCTTTCAAATCAACAAACAAATCAGACAGAATTCACCCCCTTTCGTCACATGCATCTTTCTTCACATTAATCCTCTCATTCCTTTATGCTCGGATAGCCACACTTGGGCAGCAACACAAAATGTTCTCAGGCCGGAAGCAGGAAGCTGCCACCACTGCTCCATGGCCACCTGCTGCCACCTGACCTCCATGTGCCTTTGAGGACTTTAGAGCAAATCAAGAGGCCAATGGTACTCTCCAAAGACAGAGGGAAACCAAATGCTCTGGCGAGTCTTGCCAAGCAGTCTCCTGCTACTGTATTTACCGCAGTGCCAGGGCAAGGCCAGCGGACCTCTCTGGAATTTCAATCCAGCAATGGTGGTAGGTGTGTCGTCTCCCTCCCCCCCCCCCCCAGTGGAGAGAGGACTATGGGGTGGTATATGTGAGATTGATTTGCTTTACTGTGCACCCCTCCAGCCCTGCCATCCAAGGCATAGGATTCCTTTTCCCTTATGGAAAGGCTAGCCTGGTCGCCCACTCTGCCATCTCTCATGCCATTCTTCACTTCCCTCCTTCCAATCTGCATGTTACAGCCTTCTTCTTCTTTTTCAAATGCTGTATCCGATCCCAAATATTGGTGATCATCATGGCGATCAACCATGAAGATTGTCCTGGAGGAAGGTAATGCAGTGGCCTTTCATTTGCCTTCCGCATCACAGCGTGACACCCATACCATTGATCCAGTTATGCGAGTCTGGTCCTCAGCCCTTTTGGCACACAAGGTCCTCCTCAGCCCCAAGTCAGTATTGATGAAACTGCTGCCCTTCATCAAGATAGAGGTAAAACTTGGAAAATTAGAATATCGTGCAAATGTTCATTCAGTCCAGTAATGCAACTTAAAAGGTGAAACAAATATATTAGATGCAAAGCGAGATAGTTCAAGCCTTACTTTGTTACAATATTGATGCTTATGGTTTACAGCTTATGAAAACCCCAACACCCCCAATCTCACGTACCCCATAATCTCATGTACACTGTACGCCATGATTATCACAATTATAACGAATTAAGGCATGATGTCTTGCTTTGCATGGAGTGAGTCTATCTCATATATGTGCTTCACCTTTTAAATGAAATGAATGAACATTTGCACAGTATTCTAATTTTCCAAGTATCACCTGTTGATTCAAGTGTCATCACCCTTCCTTGTCAACTTTACCACCCAAGGTCGTTAGTTCTCAGGGTTGTCAGATTAGTTAACCACCATCTGGCAATCGGCGTTGAGTTGCTGGCAGTATGGTCTACTCTTTTACCATAGCAAGATAACCTGGCCAGACTGGATAGATGGCGAACTTTGGCACTCCAGCTGTTCTTGAATTTCAATTCCCAGAAGCTCTGATCAGCAGGAGTGCTGATTTGGGCTTCTGGTAATTGAAGTCCAAGAACTCCTGGTGGTGTGCCAAGGTTCTCCATCATGGGGATAGAGACTTGCTTCTAATTTAATCTCACATGAGTCCAGACATTGTGCATGCAGGGAGCAGTTATTATGTTTTCCACTCTTGTACTAATTCAAGTGTCACTGCAGCTATGTACAGTAGGATCATATAAATGTAGTTAGGATCCCCTCCTTCGAGTTTCATCTACCGTATTTCACCCCCTACTAATGCACAAAATCTACAACTAGAGCATCCCTGAAAGATGGCTACCCAACCTCTGTTTAGAAACCTCAAATGAAGAATAGTCTGCCATCTTCCAAGTTTGTTCTTTCCACATTTCAGCAGCCAATAAGTTCTTACTAGTGTTCCTCAGAAATTTTGGCATTTACTTTGTTCAACGTTTTCTGAAATATGGTCTCCCATTAAACTTTAAAGTACTTAAGTTTGAGATCTTTCATATTAATACCTATAGATTAACTCATGTGCCCCATTTTGTTTTGCTATCTGTAGGCAATGTGGTTTAGAATTTTTATTTTATTTAAGCAGCTATTTTTATACGAAATCATCCAGCCTGAAATTGGATAAAACCTGATGAAATGTTAGCCTGGCCCATCCATGTGGTCAAATATTAAATAAGCCTTTTTAAAGCTCCCAAGCAATATCAATTCAAAAGCAAACTCCAAAATCATTACAGAAGCCCACTGCTCCTATTTCAAGGTTGACTTATCTTTCCTGAAACAAGTTCTTAAAACCATCTCCAGCCCTTTTGCTGCATTACAGAATTCATCAGGGCTTTCTAAGACAACCTTTTAGGAGCCTCCTGAGATTTCTCTGATGTGAAGAAAAACCTTAAACTGGCACCTAAGATAAGCCAGTTTAACAATTAGTTCCTCTGATGACAAAGACAGCTCTACCATACTCCTTACTTAGATTCAACCACACTATTTAGTGCATACGATTAGTGTTGTTCCCAGATTATGCCCTATATCAGGGGTGACCACATGGTTCAGTGGGCCGGTCACACAGTTCTTCCCACCGGAAGCAGAAATAAAATGTGCTTTGCCAGATACAGCCCCTGGGCCATAGTTTGGGCAACCCTGCCCTATATTATGATTGTGGGAAGGCTTAATTTGAGGTTCCCCCACTAGATTACCAGTAATGCAACAAAGGTGTGCATATTCTGGCCTGGACTATAAAAGAACTTTATATCCATTTATTTTTTGAGTATTATTTCATACACTGGGCTGGAAACGTCTCTTGAACGACAGCAATCACAGAGTGATATTCCAGATAAGCAAAACGGCCCCTTGGCAGCCCCCCCCCTCCCCAGGAGCTCACTCCATTGTGCAACACTCGGGTCTCAAACTGCTGACCTGCCGACCTTCCAGTCATCAAGTTCAGCATCTTAACCACTAAGCCCCACAGTCCAAGGATACATTGGGATGAGGCCAAAAGTCAAATGAACTGGAATGGACCACAGATATAGGCACCTATGGTGCAATGAATTACAAACCTCTGTAATGGATTGCTAGTAAAGGTTTCCCTTGCTCGAAAGCCAGTCGTATCCGACTCTAGGGTTCAGTGCTCATCTGTTTCAAAACTGAAGAGCTAGCACTGTCCGCTTCTGCAGACGTTTCTGTGGTCACGTGGCAGGCATGACTAGACACCGGAGTGCACAGAACCTTTCCCACCAAAGTGGTCCCTATTTATCTACTTACAATTTCTTGCTTTTGAAATGCTAGGTTGGCAGGAGGTGGGACAAAGACGGGAGCTCATTCCGTCCTAGGATAAGTGAAATGGTCATGTGCTACCAGGGGGACATGCACTTATCCGATGGACCTCCTGGCACAACTGCACTAGACTAAAAGGCTGAGGGATGAAACAGATGTGACAGGGTTAGGCTTCTTGCCCTTACCTGATCAATTGTATAATACCATTCTTCTTACTGTGTTTTGGACATCAGTCTTCCTACTGGAAACCACCTCGAGTTAAGCCACACTAACTTGAAGTAGCCTGCGGTAGATCTGCCCTTGATAAATGTCCATAATTAAGTATGATTACCGGTAATTATGTAAAACCTACACAAGCTTTTGAGGTGGAATAAGCATTACCCGTAAACTCTAGAGCACTGGACAAGCCTACTATTATCATAGATGGCTGCTAAAATACATTTAATTGAGTACTAGACGCCATATAGCTTGTTCAGTTGTTCTCAAATTTTCAGGCTACACGATACAATTTTTTTCTTCCAACTATGCTGTATATTTTAAAAAGAACAGTATCAACTATACCTTTAATTCAAGCATATGAATATTAACCTGCAAAAAAAGTGTTATCTTGAAACTTCAAAGACAGAACACCTTCTACAAAATCCTGCCCTATTATTTGGTGTCTCTGTATGTACTCACTGACACTATTCATATAAAAAAACACAGTAGTAGGTTTCTCCCAGAAGAGCTTTATGGCTCAATGGAAGCTTCTTCCTCAAAATATGTGGTTATATCCTGAGGCACTTTCCTTTATAACATCAAACTGCAAGCATTTGCTCTACCCCAAAAATTTGACAATGATACCCAGCATTTGGCTGTTTCCTTGAGCTACAATGTCCTTCACGGAAGGAATCATTTAAAGCAATTTTTAAAATGTTTTCATAGGGCCGTAATGGCGAACCTTGGCACTCCAGATGTTCTTGGACTTCAATTCCCAGAAACCCAAGTACCCTGTGAATCCACATGAATGGGATTACTGTGATTTTATCTGGCCCACGCTGCCCTCGCCACTCCCGGAAGCGGAAGTAAAACGCGCCTGTACAGTTAAGGCTCTTCCGGGTTAACCCTTTCTCCATACGGGCGTGTTTTACTTCCGCTTCTGGGAGAGATGACGGCAGTGTGGACCGGATGAATCACAGTAAACCCGTTTGTGTGGATTCACAAGGTGCTTGGGCTTCTGGGAATTGAAGCCCAAGAATATCTGGAGTGCCAAGGTTCGCCATCACAGTCATAGTGTTTTTCTTTTTGCTCTGGAGACGCGTATTTTTATGACAACATAAAGAAACGTATTGGGCAGATGTCATCTAGCCCTTTTTAATTCTACGTATTTTGTTTTTAGATGTGTTAATTTTAGCTTAGTATGTTATTATATGCTGGTGGTGCCTCTGACACGAATAAGAAAGATAAAGAAAACTATGACGGAGGTATCATACATCTTTGAGCTTTTTTCTTAAAATGTACAGAGGCAAACATTTCTTCCTCCAAATCCACTCTCCCAGCAATGCCACAACCCACCAATTTCTATTTCTGTTAATTAGCACTTATTGACTGTCACATGTAAAAACTAGCTCAATTTTGACAGCCACTGAACTGATCTACAATCAAAATGTGTATTTATCACCGTATCAGTTGCAGCCACTGCCGGGTTACAACAGCTGAGCCCAGCTTTGGCAGAGTGCCTCAAATCACTGCCGACTAAAAGCACTTAAGCCATCCTCCTGGAGCTTGACATGGCAAATAAAGCAATGATTCATAACTGAGGCCCTTTGGAAGGCAGCAAATGGACATACTGTTGAGAAGAAAACCACAGCCATTCATTCCTTCACAGAGTTGAAAGGCAAAAGATAACACAGATGCTCTCTTAAACAAGAAATTACCAGGGGGGAAATACACTGAGGGCATCCTCAGAACAGAAAAATGAGGAGAAATAAACTGGTCCAGGAGCTGTGTTTCCACCACTTCTTTTCTGTGAGAAATGGTTATAATAATGAGGCTTCTAGGCCATACCTGTCAACCCGCGGCTCCGGAAAAACCTGCGCACATTGCTTGTGCGCAAGTTGCCTTCCACGCATGCGTGGAAGGGTTAAAACCCTTCCACACATGTGCGGAAGCGCTACGCCGCTTGCGTAGGGGCTGCACAAGTGGCGTAGCGCTTCCGCGCATGCACGGAAAGTGTTTTCCCCCACTGCCAAATTACGGGGGTTTGCCAGCGCGGGGCGGGTTATGACGTCAATCGACGTCAAATTACGGGGTTTTCCCGGCCAAATCGGAATGGTTGACAGGTATGTTCTAGGCAAATGGGTGAAAGCAGTGTGTTCTAGTAAGTTGTTCAATAAATGAACTCCATTACAGTATTTTCAATTTAATTTTAATTCAATTAATTCAATTCTGATTTGTTTTTGCTGATTGAGTTATATTTTGCCTGCAAATAGAAAACATAGGTTATCAATTAGTGTAAGAATCTAAACGCATTAATTCTACCCAGGTATGTATGGTCCAGCTAGTGTTGAATGGGATCCCCCACCTCTCATCTAGCCAGCATCACCCAAGTTGAGCCTGGGTAAGCTTTTCAAGTCCTAATAATAATTTCGTGTCAGAAATTATTCTGCCTTGAAAGGATTTTTGTGGAAGAAACTCCGCTCAGGAAACACCTGAATGAGGCTCATTTCATGTCCCCAAGCGCTGGGACAGAGATGGGGGCTCAATCCATCATGTAGTACCTGGGTCTCGAACTGCCAACTTGCCAGCCTTCCAAGTAACAAGGCGAGCTTCTTAACCACTGAGCCACCACAACTCCTTTTAAGTCCTAACTTTGATTGAAGGATGAAGCCATGGAACACAACTTACTTGCTTTGGAATATTTGTATGGGAAGACTTAATTGGAAAGTGAGGGTGGGGCGCTCAATCGGTTCTTTACTCTTGAGTTGCTCCCAAAAACTGCTAAGCTTACTTCATCTGGGACTTCTATGGGAAAGTTGGAGCTAAAAAAAAAATAGCCTGCATGACGCATTTGCACGGGATAATCTGCTGTCGGCATCAGATACAGTATCTACCTGCCACTTTTCTCTGCAAATACCCCCCAACTCAGAACCCCATTTCAGCATTACAAAGACATGACTGACAAATTTATGACGACTCGGGAATATATTGCTCTACTGCAGTGTTTCCCAACCTTTGGTTTTTGGACTTCAATTCCCAGAAGCCTAAGACAATTTCACAGTGATCAGCTAATGTACTGACTTAGGCCTCTGGCAATTGAAGTTCCCCTGTGGGGCGTGGGCCCCACGTAGGGAACCTCTGCTCTACTGTAAACTCCTCCTGGCCACAAGCTCATCTGAAGCTCTCATTTTAGCTTCTTCTTGCAGGTGAAGACAAAGGTTTTCATTAACCTTTAAGCTAACTGTGCTCCATTTGTCTATCATGATGTCTGTTGTTTTTAGCTGTTACATTTAATTGCTGGTGGGTGTTTTAGTATTCTCTGCATGACATTAGCTATTGTGAGCACTATTTTAGTAAACGATACAGCAGGACATAAATTATTCTAATAAAATAAGCTACACAGCATTAATCCAGTTACAAGACAGCTTCAAGACTCTTTTTGCAAGAGGGAGACTTAACACAAGGGAACCCCCTCAAATATGCTACTTTTCAAAAGCAGCAACCTTTGAGCATTAGTCTCTAGACAGAACTAATTTGTCTCTTAAAAATAGGGATCAGACAAATCTGACAGTATTCTCCCTTCTTACATACTGGAAAGACAGACATGCTTCGGGCTAACGACTTGGCCAAATTCCAGTTGTCACTTTGCTAGGAAACTAACTCCACAACAAAAAGGAAGATATTTCTGCCCAGGAGCCATGACAACTAAGATTGTTGAACTGAGTGTAGAAATTATGTTAGGGGATGTAAGTCTTCACCTCACACCCTAACTGGTTGCAAGGCATATTATGTCTGTGATGCCTTTAAGACCCTACTGCAGGGGGCACACACAGGTGCTGGGACTTTTCCACGGGCCAGTGTATTTAGATCAGAGCAGGATTGCAGACTTCTCGCTACAATGCTCAACTTCCTCTGCTGACAGTCTGGACGAAGATTCCTGCATCTTCCAGAACCTGCTACGAGGACTGAATCTTTGCACTGATCCTGATGATGGCTTTGGTCTGATATGTCATCTGTGCTTGCTGGACCTTCAAGAAGGACTACTTGGGGTAGTAAGCCTCTCCACCAGGAGGACAGAAGCCGTAGAACTCTTTGGCTTGGTCTGTCATTATAGCTTGCATTGACCCTGCTGGACTGGACTGCTACTGAAATGTATGGACTTGTATATAGCACAACTGAACTGTCTTGTCTCAGTGAGGTCAACTGAGCAGCCCAAGAGAATATATCTGGTTTTGGGTTACAGTTGTTGCACTGTATATACTTGTACCTTTTTACTTCCTGAGTAAACCTGCGTTGAGTTTTTCTTCTGCACCAAGATCTGTCTGCCTGTTTTTCTCACAAGGGACCACCTTGCCAGGTGCGAACCTCTTGCTGGCCACTGCATACCACTCTGCTAACCATTTACATCAACAAATTAAACTAAAGTATTCAACTTTTTTTTATGGGGGAATTTTTTTCAAAAATTACAATCTGATTTTCTCTCTCTACAATGTACAATTAATCATTAGGAAACTTATTTCGGTATGTTCTTCCTCTAGTAGAGCATTCATTTGACATAAGACTCTATGAACTAATAGAGGCAACTCAGCAAAATTCACTGTTCTAAGTCTTTTCCAGTTCAAAAGAAGTCAGATTTTCCTTACCTTTCTTTTTACATTTGGAAGGGCTAAAGAAATGGATAGGTTCTTTCTTTTTCAAGTGCATGAGATCCGAACGTGAAAAGACACGTGATCTTCCTTAATCACCACACCACTTATTTTGGAACCTTTTCCCGCGAACACAATCAAGTTCAACTGGCTAGAAGGTAATTAAAAATAACTAAACAGTAATTTACCTATTCCTCCAATCACCAAAAATCCCTTTACCATGAGTTTCAGTAACTGTCTTCATTCAGTTTTGCTTCTATTCAACTTATTTCACATTTTTGCCAAAAAGGCCATCAATGCCTCTGTGTCAGGAAAAAATACCACTTCTAAGCTTTTCTGTTTCTAGAGATGGCTGCCAACATACATGTACAGTACAGTACATGTACTACTGTGGGGAGGATACTACCTCGGAATTTTGGCTTTTGGAGTGCATGCAGTTTGCCTGTCCAGGTTCGCCCAAATATACATACATAGTTTTCTAAATTCTTGTATTCCATCTATGGATGGAAGGAAAAGCTAACTCCCCAACTTTTACTATTAAGAAAAAAGCCCTCTAGCCCCAGGTCATCTCAATTGTCATTTTCTTCTGAAATTGAAGCACCCAGAAAGAACGAGCAGCATTTACCAGGTAGTTCGTCACAGATGCAAATTACAGAATTATGACCCTATTTCTAAATTCTTACCATAGAATTTCATAGACAATTTTATTGAGCTGTCCACATTAACTCCAATTTCTCTTTCCTAGTTGTTCACCACTAGCTCAAACCCCTTCACTGTAGCTCTGAAATTTGGAAAAACCTCACCATAAATGTACGCCACTTTACGCTCACTCAATTTGTTTGCCTATCTATTTAATCAGCAGCTCTTCACAATAGATTGAAAAACTTGGTTCCATCGGCCAATGCAGTCACATCTATGGTCATCTTTAACTTGAGAGCAGCCTATACAAGGCACTATGAGCAGTTCAAGATGGTCAGTGTAATAACAGTAACAGACTACAGTGGAACCTCGTTTAACGTAATTAATGCGTTCTCCGGGACGTTTATTACAGTGAAAATTACATTAACCAAATTTCCCACAGGAATGCATTGAAAACCAAAATATGTTAACTGAAACATGCTTTCCCACAGGAATACACTGAAAGCCAATTAATCCATTCCAAAAAAAAAAAAAAATCCGTAAACTGAACCACTATTTTCTATGGCTTTCCTTTTGTTATGTGATTTTTATGTTAACCGAGGTGTGTGTGTGTGTGTGTGTGTGTGTGTGTGTGTGTGTGTGTGTGTGTGTGTGTACATGCATGTATGCGCATACCATCAAGTCAATGCTGAATTGTGATGACCCTTTTCAGAGTTTTATAGATAGAGAGTAGGTATTTTCTACCATTCCCTTCTTCTGCGGGGATCCAGAGATTGTACAACCTGATCAGGTCACACAAGCTGGCTCTTCTGGAATGCAAAATGGGGAACTGAATTCTGAAAATTACAATTTTTTTACCAGATGAAAATAATCTCAATGAGGCATTCTTTGAAGTATTTATCTATTGATAGGACTATTACAATTCTGTACTGCTCCTTTGAAATCCTGAGATGAAGATGACTAGGAGACATGCAGTATATGGAATATGGACAACCTCCAGGTGCATATTTTACCTGCCAGAACCTGAAGAGAGATTTCATATCTTCTAAGATTCTTTCCTCCTGCTGCCAAAGATATAAGCACATCTACAAGTCACCCAACGACATTCCTCAACATGCTTACAAGAATGTGATAGTATCAGCAAGACAAAGATTACAGAGAGCAAACTTTGCTAGTGCAGGCTACAAAACAGTATCTATCAGAATTGCTGGGTTTTCATTGGTATCATTAGTCCTATCAAGAACTTTTATAGGACCAAGAACTAAAGTACTGTAATTGAGGGGGGGAGCAAAACCTGTAAAACTGGGAAAGCGTCTTCTGTTATAGTTTTCTACGGTAGCATCTCTCTTTCTGAACCAGTTTACCTTCCTGACCATTGCTATAGCATCTCCCTAGAAATCTGACTTCCCTCTTCTGAGCTAGTTTCTATTAACTAGAACACTAAGATGTTCCTGTAGCACACTTTTAAACTCGGAGGTAACTACACATACATTTAACCTCCTGTTTGGTCCCTCAAAGGAATAGAATAGTCAAGGGAGGGGAACCTGCAGCCTTGAGGAGAGCCTGAGCTTCTGGGAATCGAAGTCCAAGTACACCTGACGGCCCAAGGTTGAAACACCCTGGTCTGGAAGAAACAGACTAGTCCTCCAGGTGATCTTGGACTTCAATTCCCAGAAGCCCAGGCTCCCCTCAAAGCCACAGGTTCCCCACCCCATTCATTCTTTTTATTGGTGCCCTGAAAAGCGCCACTGCCGCTGCCCCAGAGCCTGCCTCATTGCCCCGGCTGGAGGCGGGGAACGGACCGCAGCCTAACCACCAGCACCTGGGTGTCAGGAGCGCGCCCTCAAAAGCGCTGCTGCCGCCACCCCAGAGCCTGCCTCGCCACCCCGGCTGGAGGAGGGGAACGGACCGCCGCTCGGCCACCGGCACCTGGATGGGCGTCCAGAGCACGCCCTCAAAAGCACCACTGCCACCGCCCCAGGAACCAGCGGCCGCGGACAGATAGACAGACTTTGCCTCGTCTCCTCGTTCCGCAGCCTGCATTGGACTGTCTCCTGCGAACAGCCTCCGGTTTTGAGGGAGATGAGAAGCAGAGGTGCGGAGCAGACGGACGGATGTGGGAGCTCCACAGCTGCCGCTACTGGACTCCCCCCTCCCTCAGTTAGCCCCTGGCCTTGAGAGAGATGAGGCCCTTTGCCGTATGAGGTCTTTTGCCTTAAGTCTGGAGGGAAGTGGTGGGTCCGAGTCTAATTTCATGTATTGTTTTTTGGCTTTTTCTTAGGGCATTATTTGAAATGTTAATCGTGTAGTAGATATGATATTTTTGGAATTTTTGCACTGTTATATTTTTATTGTATTGTATTTCCATTGTATTGTATTATTGATGTGCTGTTAGCCGCCCTGAGTCAGCGTAACCTGAATAGGGTGGGATATAAATAAAAATCTATCTATCTATAAAACAACATATTTGGTAGAGAGAACCAACCCGTCCCCAGAGCATTCCTACCTTGTCCTTTCCAGGGCCTTGTCAGAGACTACTATTTTTAATTGCCGGTAGGATTGCTCTGGCTGTCTGGGTCGCTCAGTGGTTTAGATGTGGTTAGGAGTGCAATTTCCCACTGGGCCTCCAAGAAAAAGAGTCAGCCTATATGCAGTCATGGACAAGCTGCACAGTCCCCAGAAGATAATGGTAAACCATTTCTATGTCTTCTCTATCTAAAATTCCTGGAAAGGGTAATCATAAGTCACAATTGACTTGACAGCACATGCACAAACACAAAATTGCTCAGTTTTGATTCATTTCCCGCACATGCAATCACTGGAATTGAACCAAAGTGAGCTTTCGGATTCAATATCCTTATATCATTAGAGGATTAAATAAGCATCATAATTACTGAACGATATGGGTAAATTGGTAAATTAAAATTTCCTTTCTCTGCTCATCCATGAAGAAGAGGAAGCAAAAATTTTTAAAGCCAATTTAGGGCAATACCCACATGCAGCACCACTTTAAAAATATTTTTTTAAAATGAAATCCAGAAGCAAACGATAGGACAAGACAAGGATGAAAATTTCCCCCCCTTTTTCTTTATTTTCTTAAGGGAGCCGGATTAAATAGGTTCCTGATGTGTTGATTCATAATACCTCTGAGCTCAATATCTCTGTGTGATGTTCTGCCAGTCCCCATTATTCCCAAACTTCTACCTCTTACTTTGTATGCCTATTCAAAGCTGTCTCCCTTCTGTCCTACTATAATTCTTCTCATTTACTTCAAATACATCCATTGCCATCCATAGCTTTCTTTCTTACCTCCTTGACTTCCACCATCAGCCTCCCTTTTGTCTATTTATAAGCATTTTCAGGAGGATTATAAACTATTGAACTTATTCAAAGTTCCGATTCTGCTACTTCCACCAAACAGGTCAGAAAGCATGGGTTGTATAACCCTTTTTCCAAGAGGCTGAAGCTTCCCTTTCAGTATATTTAAGACTGGTAAAACACAGCTGGTAAAGGTCCAGGGATGATAATGAACCAATTGTCTACTATTTAACATTATAGGAATGTAATAAGTAAACGAACAAAACGAGAACAGATTTTAAACAGGTTAAGCCACATCAATATGATCAAGTATGCGAACAGGTACATGCGAATCACCAGGCTGTTGCCTGCACTACCACTGCCTGGTGCTAGCAATAGATGGATTTGAGGGACATCCTTCCCAGCACCCAACCCCTCTGGGCCTGCAGTCTAGCAAAACGTAGCACGTTCAGATGCTGCATTAAGGCTGGAGGGGGTGACTGGAGCCAGCCTAAAGCGGAGCCTCCTATATCAAGAACAAGTTATGTCTTTCATACCAGCCAGGTGGAGGTTGGTGCCATGGGAAGTAGAGTTGCAGCAATAATATGAATTACACTTGCATACCACCCCATAGCACTTAGAGCACTCTCTGGACAGTTTACAGGTAATTAGCATTTTGCCCCCAACATATTGGGTCCTAATTTTACCGACCTCGGAAGGATGGAAGGCTGAGTCAACTATGAGCCCTGTCAAGATCACAATGTTTTGGCTACAGTACAGCAGTTTAACCACTGTGTCACACTATTCAGCACAATTGGTTATCATATTAATTCTGTAATTTTTATAATGGATGTGTTATTTTTTATGTGATTTTTTAAATTGTAATCTTATGTATATTATGCTTATATGTATTGTATTCTTATTATACTGTATTGTATATTGTTTATCATTTAATGTTGGAAGCCACTCTGAGTGGTGTGTGCAGTAGAAGAGCGGGGTACAAATAAACAATTGTTGTTGTTGTTGTTGTTGTTGTTATTATTATTATTATTATTATTATTATTTACCCTTCTGACTGAGGTGCTAAGAGAGATTTAGCGCATTCACAGATACCACCTCTCAGCAGACTGTAAAAACCCTGGATGTCATCAGACCTGTTCATTTCAATTTCTCAATTACCTTCAGAACAATGGAAACATCTCTTGTACACTGGCTATGCTGACTACAGTTTATGGGAGTTGTTACCTAAACCATCTGGAAGACACCATGTTGCTAACTCCTTGTATAGCCCAAGCATTTTTGTCTTCTTCTTCTTCTTCCATGTCTAGGCCAGACTTTTGAAACTGGCAAAATGAAGCCACCTTTTGGTGAATTCATCCTGAAATTCCTTTCACCTGACCCAGTGTGAGAAAGATTAGCCTGAATACCATCTGTTGACAACATTGTCATCCCCAATAAACGCTGTGAGCATGTCTATCTCTTACATGTATTTTAGAGATTCCAGAAGGTTGGGGTGACAACATATGGTTGTCTCTAACCCATATTACTCTTAACCACCCTGTGCACTAGGACAGGTTGAGTATCCATGATCAGCCAATTCACTTCCCAGCTCTTACGCTGCAGTGGCTCAGTGGTTAAGAAGCTCACCTTGTTAGCTGGAAGGCCGGCACGTCAGCAGTTCGAGACCAGAGTACTGCACAATGGAGTGAGCTCCCGTCTCTGTCCAAGCTCCTGCCAAACTAGCAAATGGCAAAAAAGAAATTGCAAGTAGATAAATAGGGACCACTTCGGTGGGGGGAAATCTTGGGGACATGAAATGAGCCTCTTTTGGATGTACCCTGAACAGAGTTTCTCCAGCAAAAATTCTTTCAACCCTGACATGAAATTATTATTTTTATGCCTGAATTACACTAGTAGGTTATAAAAGTATCAGTACAGTATTTACTTTCCCTTTTACTGTTTTGTTCTCCCTAAGAAAGTTTATTTAAGTTACTTTGCTCTGACTTAATGGACTTTCAAACTTCAGCATTTATTCTCAGGCACTGTACAGTATCTCAGTTGACTCACCCATGTAAGCTGTCGAAAATTTAAATTAGGGCTTGCCAAGAAAACTGAAGTCTTAATTTGCCTGTTACTAAATGACAAAGACTTATTTCGTTGACCCATAGGTTTTATGCGGTATGTCTGAAGGAAGCATTTAATCACAGTAATTTGTAATGGCTCAGAAATATTCAGATTTTATGACAGCATAACATATAAAAAAAGTGGGAAGAGCAGCCATAGGATCCCCCAAATCCCTTCTCAAGGATAACACATAATGTTGTTAAAGAAAATTCCCAAATGGTTCATTAAGGGAAGAGTGTCATATAATACTCATGGGAGTACACTGAAATAAATCAGTCTTGCAAGTTCAGAATTTGTTTATAAAAGCAAGGCCAAGGGCAAGTCTTTAATGACAACTAGCTTATTAACGAAACCTTTCAATCCAAAAACACTTCACAAAAGCCAGGTATATTCTGCACAGCATGCTCAGCCTACAAAATTGTCGGCAGGCAGTTCATAGAAACATGCATGTACTCATACAAACAAGGCTGGAACGGCAGGGAAAAAACCCAGTAAATTATACATCAGAAGCCAAAAATGCTACTTCTAGCCAGGTTTTTGAAGACAGAGCTATGTAGGACATGCTCAGTGGGGAAGGAGCCATGAAAAAACAGGTACAGGTTAGAAAACCTTTTGTTCTAATCTCATCCAAGCCACTTAAAGGATTTGCCAAAACCACAGAGGCTGGTACATTTTCCCAGGAAATGGAAGGTGACTAAACTGAGCACCCACCATGATCCATTCAAAAGTGATCTTTTAACATTCTTAAATTTGCACCCAATTTGAGAAATTATTTATGCAGTCCTCATTTTGGACTTGACCATGCTTCTTTCACAATCCTTGCAAAAATCCACATTAAAACAGTATACTTTAAAAAAAATGAGTAAGAAAAAATAAGTAGGAACAAAGAGCTGGAAAGCCAGAGAGTGAACGGCTTTAGACCAGTTTTTCAGAGGGTTCAACTTCATGCATCCTGTGATCTACAGAAGCTGAAATGGAAGATCTGAAGCACACCAAGTTGAGATAGGTTCGAGATGGAGAACTTGACACTTCAGCTGTTCTTGGAATTCAATTCCCAGAAGCCCATACATGCAGTAAACCCATTCATGTGGATTCACAGGGACTTGGGCCTCTGGGAATTGAAGTCCAAGAACAGCTGGAGTGCCAAGGTTCGCCATCACGGAGATAGGTTAAAAACCATTGTTGCTGCAGAGTTGAAATAAAAGTCAGTGGATTTTTCCCAGTGTCATGGGACCTCACATGGAATTGTAAGAATTGATAATTGGGTAAATGCTTAGATTCTAGCCTCCTCAAAGATCGTTGCCTTGCCATATCAAGGGGAATTGTGTGATTCAATGAGGCTATGGGTTATGCCATGTAGGGCCACCCAAGATGGACAGGCCAGAGTGGAGAACTCAGACTGAATGCAACCCACTGGAGAAGGAAATCAGAACCCACTCCAGTATCACTGCACAAAAACCTCATGGATAGCCTCAAAACACTAAAATATATGACGCTGGGAAATGAGCCCCTCAGGTCGGAAGGTCGGAATGCTACTGGATAAGAGTGAAGGAAAAGTACAAGTAGCCCCAGAAAGAGTGAAGCGGCTAGGCCAAAGCCCAGAAAGATGCTCAGCTGTGGATGATGCACACTCTGATGGTGAAAGGAAAGCCCAATGCTGTAAAGAACAATATTGCATCAGAACCTGGAATGTAAGGTCTATGAATCAAGGTAAGCTGGATGTGGTCAGACATGAAATGGCAAGACTGAACACCAACATCCTGGGAATCAGTGAATTAAAGCAGCTGGGATGTTCCCACTCTATACTGCCAGAGGAAAGTGAAGGATCAGTGCTCTTCGGTTATGAATGGTCTGGATATTATCCAAGAGATAATATGGCCAGGCTGGAAAAAAGATTAGGGAAATAATATAAGCCAGTGGTGGCGAATCTATGACATGCGTGTCAGGGGCACTCAGAGCCCTCTCTGTGGGTATATGCACCGTTGCCCCAGCACAGAGTTCACCCCACCCCTCTGCCCAGCAGCTCAATGGGAGCGCTTCCTCCCTCCCACAGCAGATTTCGGCCTGCCCCTCTGCCTAGAAGCCCAATGGCAGTGCTTCCTCCCTCCCCCCGGCAGAGTTTGCCTCCACCTCTCTGCCCAGCAACCCAATGGAACAAGAGATAATATGGCCAGGCTGGAGTGCTTCCACCCTCCCCCCAGCAAAGAGTTCGCCCAACCCCTCTGCAGCACAAATGGCAGTGTGTTGTGTTTGGGCACTTGATCTCTAAAAGGTTTGCCATCGTTGATATAAGCCAGTGATGGTGAACCTTGGCACTCCAGCTGTTCTTGAACTTCAGTTCCCAGAATTGAAGTCCAAGAACACCTGGAGTGCCAAGGTAGGCCATCACTGATATAAGCTGTTGTGGCCTTGCAGTACTCCTTAAGAAGTGCTCTAGCTTGGCACAGTCATTACCTCTGAAGAAGCAAGAGTACACTGCTACGCCACACCCCACTGAATATGTCACCACCAGCATCATTTTAGGAGACAGCCACCTCTGTTAGTCTCGAACAATACAGATGATCACATGTTGGCCACAGCCTTCTTTTCATTCATTTTTCTTCTCAAAACATATCCTTCATCACTTTCCAAGACTATGCACAAAACCTAGTCATCCCCAAAACCCTGAGAGACTACTCTGCTCCACTTAATTTTCCTCACCTGCCGTATTTGTTGTACTACAGCTTCTGTCATCTTAACAAGCAGAATGGAGCAATAGAGGTTGAATTCCATCACATCTGAAGAGTGCCAGCTTGGGTAAAGCTGATTGAAACAGATGGGCACCTATCTGAGGATGTAGATATGCTTTCAAACTTTGAAAGAAATCAGCAACAGCACATTTCCCCTGGTAAGCTGCACTCAGAAAACATAAATTTGACAATACGGTACATAATAAAAAATAGTATCCCTTCAAAAATAGAATTTTAGGACTGGCTGGTTATTCCTGGCAAATTTAGTGTCCAATTTGATGCATACAGTACACTGTACTATAATTTCAAACTAAGAAACATTTGGAATGTGAATCTCACGATTTACTTTTCCTAAAAGAATTTAGCATCTGGAAACTCAATTGGTTAAGATGGAACAAGAAGGCCAAGAATGCTGGTTTGTTTCATCATACCTTTTATATAGATGAAGTGTATCCTACTGCAGGAAATAATCCAAATTTATTCTGTCTGTCACTGTGGGGCAGATGGGATCCTCACTGCTTTCCACAAGTCTAGAATGGCAAACAAGAAAGAAAGTGGTGACAAATTTCTAATGGTTGCAAGATGCAGCTCTGTAAAACAGGATAATCAACTTTGCCAACCTGAAAAAGACAAACAGCAATGTCCTGGAGGACTAGAACATTTCAGTCAATACCACGCCTGTAACCATCATGAAGAGCTTAATGTGTCTGAAACCTACTATGAACAGCTTATTTTCCCAGCAAGGCTTCCGTGCTTTGTAAGCAGCAGATTAAAATAAGTATCTATGATTACACTTTCTCAGTATGGAAAAAATCATCTCAGAATTTCTTGCCATGTAGCTGTTCGGAGTAACAAACCTTACTGTTATGACTCCATCTTGCTTGCTGTAAGAACCAAATCATTTACCCTTGTCATAAATGCAAGCTGGCTATCTATTATACAAAAGTCCTCTGTAGAACTAGACTCTGGTCTAAAGAAATAGTACATTAACTCTTGGAGCACAGTAACTGTCTCAGCATTTGGAGCTCAGATATATATTATATAATCAAGACCCTATGTCAGTGATGGTGAATCTTGGCACTCCAGCTGTTCTTGAACTTCAATTCCCAGAAGCCATGATCAGCAGGAGTGCTGACTTGGGCTTCTGGTAATTGAAGTCCAAGAACAACTGGAGTGCCAAGGTTTGCCATCACTGCCCTATGTGAAGTTTTTTTTAAAGAATTGCTATGAGACATCTGAGTTAGGTACCTGGCTATAGAAGCAGAGGTTGGGGATTCAACTCCCCGCTGAGCATCCCCGCCTATGTGGTTTAAGGCAGACTATGCAATCCCAAAATCCCCAGAAGAACAAAATAGTAAACCACTTCTGAGTACTCTCTACCTAGAATTACCTAGATAGCACACAATTAGTATTGGAATATTAGCTCACATCCCTAATTATAATGTTAGAGCTTATTTATAAATTAATGGCAAGTGACTGCCAAAATACTGTACTATATAGTTATAACTATGAGACTGAAGAGTGATTCTTAAGCTTTTGGACATCTGACTTCCAGATAAACTAACACACAGTTCAATCAGACACAAAAAACAAAGGGCAGAGATTATATTGTTAGCAACATTTTTTCTTGACTGTCCACAGAAAAGATATAATGGAGAATCTTACCATTGATTGGTTGAATGATTGATTGATTTTATACCCCACCCTATTGGTGTGAACACCTCTCGGGGTGGCATTACAAAAAGAAAGAACCATATCATAGTTAAACCCTAAAAGACATCTAAAGCTAAAAACATTGTTAAAACCCCTATCTAAAATAGAATCATAAAACAAGTAAATCCTACAATACCCACCCTATCCCCTTAAGAAGACAAAAAGGAATTAAAACAGGAAATTAAAAAGATTTTAAAAGGTGGAGGGGGGGGGGAATAAAAACAGACAGGTCAGTTGAAGGTACTATATAAGCCAGCGGGACTGGGCTGTCACACCTGCCGGCCCCCACACCCGCTGGCAGAACCAGGTCTTCACGGCGTTCCTAAAGGGGAGCAGCTCTGACTGGAGGCGCACTTCAGGTGGAAGGAGGTTCCACAGGGCCGGGGCAGCCACCGAAAAGGCTCTTCTTCTGGTCCCAGTCAGGTGAGCTTCTCTTGTAGAAGGGACCAGCAATGAGCCTCTCTGGTCTGCCCTCGTAGGACGGGTAGAATACCTTGGGGTGACGCGGGCCCTTAAGTATGCAGATCCACTACCATGTAGGGCTTTAAAGGTCAAAACCAGCACCTTGAATTGCGCCCGGAGGCACACTGGCAACCAGTGCAGCTTCCGAAGCAGTGGTGAGGCATGAGCGTATCGCCCCCGCCCCATCACCACCTGGACAGCTGCAATCTGGACCAGCTGAAGCCTCCGAATGGTCATCAAGGGCAGTCCCATGTAGAGCGCCATTTAGAATTGTATGTAATAGGACAGGCCGTTAGGGGATAACAAAGAATGAGTGTAAAAAGCAATTTAAGGTGTAAATCTTGAGCCAGTACATTCCACCAGAGTTCCTGAGCACAAAGATGGTTCCATTTAAAGCACTGAGCCCTCCATTCATCCAAGGGAAAAGGAAATTCCCCTTGTGTAGACTCCAGTCCAAAGAAAAAATAAAGAGAACCGAAACACAGCCACTCATGCAATGGACCTTTGAGTGGGAAGTATGAAGGAGTGTTACTTCACACATCACTCCATATCATATCTTGGTTTGTTCAGAAACAGTAAATGCCATGTTGAGGGAGAAAAGGGTGTGATTTAACAGTTCTAGAAATGCCTTCTAAATAAAAGGATTCGGAGAATGTGTGCAATAGCGGAAGTATAGGAATAAAAGAAAACATAAAACAGCTACATCTTTCTATCTCATAAGCGAGACTGCGCTCCTAGAAAGTTCTTAGTTCTACCAGTACCTCACTGGCAGTTCGGAAACCCAGATTATCGCATGCATTCTGAAATAATATCAAGCACATGCAGGAAGGAACCTAAGCAACCACAATCACATCAACTTCTGCAGTCTCTCAGCATCTTTCCCTTCAGGCACCTTCTTCATTCCAAATTACATTACTGATTTTAAAAAAAAAACTTCTCACACAATTGAAACCCATTCTCTGAAGTCCTACTTCAGAAATGTACACAGCTATTTTGTCAATGCAACTGGGGACACAGGCTTCTTTCCAAGAGTCTCACAACAAGCTTCCTGAAATTGGAATGAACAGCAATAAAGCATGTGACTCAAGTGAACAGACTTTCTAGAGCAAAGAAAAGGTGCCTCAAGTTCAGCCTTGTGGGAGTGAAAGAAAAATCCACATTATTATGAAGCAGCATTGCCATACTCTACCATTCCCTTTCAGCTGCCTATACTCTGAAGTACCCATTTTGATTGGTAACCTGCCCTATCCCAAATGTTTAGGGCAGTGATGGCGAACCTTTTAGAGACCAAGTGTCCAAATTGAAACCCAAAAAACACTTATTTATTGCAAAGTGCCAACATGGCAACAGAGGAGGGAGGAAACACTCCCATTGGGCTGCTGGGCAGAGGGGCGGGGTGAACTTTGTGCTGGGGGAGGGAGGAAGTGCTCCCATTGGGCAGCTGGGCAGAGGGGCGGAGCAAACTCTGTGCTGGGGCAACCGCACTGGTGCCCACAGAGAGGGCTCCAAGTGCCACCTATGGCATGTATGCCATAGGTTCGCCATCACTTGTTTAGGGCACATTATGCTGGCAAAAAACAAACAAGCATGGAAATCTTGACCAATGGCATTGTTGACTAAGACCTCTGAAGATGCCTGTTTGGAGAAGCCAGGTCTTTATAAATATAGAACTGGAATTATGGAAGGCAGTATTTCTTCCCACAGAATGATGATACCCACGCATTATGTAACAGAATCTACCAAATGGCAAGGTTTCTTTCTCTCTCTCTCAAACACACATATATAATCAACCCAGGTACTGTAATTGGCTTTCACTGAGGAACCTTTTTAGTCCTAGTTATTTGGAAAGCATATTTCTATGAAGCAGCTTCCTCCATTGATAATAAAACCCCAACAGCGACAATTTTCATTCCATTAATGAGGTTCTCCTTAGAAATGTTCCCCAGAGTACCACAGTGCAAGCCAATTCTTTCTGCTCATATGTTGATGGATGGCAAGAGAAGCATTGCTTAGGATTTCCATCTTCTTTTTGATGGAAATAAAATTGAGGGAGGTCATTGTACTTTTGCGAGTTTAGCAGAAATATGAGTCAAAATAATGTATCATTATCCTATAACTCAGAACAGCGCTTTGCCAGGAGAGGTAAAGGGCCGTTGGGGCTGGCAGAAGACAACAGCCTCTGACCAGCTGAGGTGAGCCCCACCCCTCCTCCCTTTGTCAGGAGAGGTAAAGGGCCGTCCAGGCCGGCAGAAGACAACAGCCTCCGCCCTCCTCCCTTTGCCAGGAGGTCATTGGGACCGCCCTCACCATCAGTGTCCCGGGCTTCCACCTCCCTGCGGGGGGCTCAAAAGGCTGGTGGCTGTGGATGAACTTCCACCGCCACCCTGGAGACACCTGCGGCCAGTTTGGAGCTCGCTGGGACCACCCCACCATCGGCGTCCTGGACTCCCGCCTCCCTGCGGGGGGCTCAAAAGGCTGGCAGCTGTGGAAGAACTTCCATCACCGCCCTGGAGAAACCTGCGGCCAGTTTGGAGCTCGCCGGGACCATCCCACCATCGGCGTCCCGGGCTCCCGCCTCCCTGCGGAGTCTCAAAAGGCCAGCAGCCACGGCGGGATTTTCACCCCGCCCTGATGACACCTATGGCCAGTTGGAGCTCACTGGGACCACCCCACCATCGGCATCTCGGGCTCCTGCCTCCCTGCAGGGAGCTCAAAAGGCTGGCGGCCACGGAGGAACTCCCACCGCCGCCCTGGAGACACCTGCAGCCAGTTGGAGATTGCTGGGACCACCCCCATCATCGGCATCCCAGGCTCCCACCCCCCTGCGGGGAACTTGGTAGGCCGGCGGCCGCGGCGGAGCTTCCACCGCCGCCACCCTGGAGACACCTGCGGCCAGTCGGAGATTGCTGGGACCACCCCACTATTGGCGTCCCGAGCTCCCGTCTCCCTGCAGGGGGCTCAAAGGGCTAGCGGCCACGGTGGAATTTCCACCGCCGCTCTGGAGACACCTGCAGCCAATCGGAGCTTGTTGGGACCACCTCCACCATCGGTGTCCTGTGCTCCCACCTCACTGCGGGGGGCTCAAAAGGCCGGCAGTTGCACCAGAATTTCCACCGCTGCCCTGGAGACTCTTGCGGCCAGTCAGAACTCGCCGGGACCATCAACACGGGTAGAGAGACTGAGAGGGTATGTTTTAAGTGGGTTAGGGAGGGAGGGAGGGAGGGAGAGATGGCCCTGCCAGCCGGGAAGACGGGGCGACACTCCGTCTGGGTTAATGGTGGAGGTTCCAGGGCCCATTTAGAGGTTGTGACGGGCATGGGGCATTATAGCGGGAACTGCGGGGCGGGCCACACTCAGGGGACGCGGGACCGATGCTTAGTATCTGTCCCGTGTTCTGGCCCCCCGGTTTCACCTCTAGGTCCTGAGCAGCTGATCTAGGGTGACCCCACCCTTAGGCTGCTGCTGATGAATGCCAGGTCCGTCTGTAGTAAGGCACCCCTAATCCAAGATTCTATTCTGGGGGAGAGGGCCAACCTGGCATGCATCACTGAGACCTGGCTGAGACCAGAGGATGGGGTGCCTCTATCAGAGATGTGTCCGGCCGGGTTCGGTGTTTGACACCAGCCTAGGGATGAGGGCAAGGGCGGCGGTGTTGCCATTATAGCCAGGGAGTCACTGGGAGTCACCAGGGCCACTGCTCCACAAATTCTAGGTTGTGAGGCCTTGCTCCTGCGGCTGGGCCCAAAGGGTCAGTTGGGGATCCTACTCCTGTACCTGCCCCCTTGCAGGGTAAGAGACTCCCTGCCTGGGCTCCTCGAGGCTGTCTCAGCGTTGGTGTTGGAGTTCCCTAGGCTGATGGTTCTGGGGGACTTCAATTTGCCTTCGCTGGAGTCCGGTTCCAGGGTGGCTCAGGAGTTCATGGCTTCCATGGCAACTATGGACCTGGCTCAGGTAATTCAGGCCCCGACCAGGGGCAGTGGCCACACACCAGATTTAGTCTTTTTGTCGGAGCGGTGGCAGAGTGATCTGAGTTTACAGAAGCTAGACATAACACCTGTGCCATGGTCAGATCACTATCTGGTGGCTCTAGACTTTCTGGGGGCGACACTTCATCGTAGGGAGGCAGGGTCTATTAAAGTGGCCCGCCCCCGGCAACTGATGGATCCGGATGGATTCCAGAGGGAACTGGGGGAATTTCCTCTGGATCGGCGACACAATTCATCTGAGGCACTTGTTGACCTGTGGTGTGGGTCAACGACAGCTGCCTTGGATGTAATCGCTCCACTACGGCCTCTCAGAGCCCTCGGAGCTAGGTCATCCCCGTGGCTCACGGAAGAACTACGGGAGCTCAAACGGGCAAAGAGACGCCTTGAGCGCCACTGGGTGAAGACCAGGAACGATTCCTATTGGACACTAGCTAGAGCCGCTATTAGGGCCTACCTAGTGGTGATGGGGGTGGTGAGGAGGCAATACTTCACCTCTCTTATTGCCTCCGCTGATAATCGCCCAGCCACCCTGTTTCGGGTGACCAGGTCCCTCCTTGGTAGCGGGGGGGAGGGGCTGTGCCCGGTTGGCAGGGATCGGCTGAGGACTTTGTTGACCATCTGGTGGAGAAAATCGATCGGATTCGCTCAGGGTTTAATCTTGGCGTGGATGGGGAGGGTCAGCGGGGAGCCAGTGCACAGTCTTACTGTGTTATCTGGGATCGGTTTGATCCTGTTGCCCCAGATGAAGTGGACAGGCCTTTTGTGGCGGTCCGCACCACTAATTGTCCACTGGATCCCTGTCTTGCCTGGCTGGTAAAAGCCTCCAAGACGGTGACAGGTGGCTGGGTCGGGGCTATAATTAATGCGTCTTTTCGGGAGGGGATATTTCCTGCACCGTTGAAACATGCTTTGGTGCGCCCCCTCCTGAAGAAGCCATCCCGCGACCCAGCAGTCATAACCAACTACAGACCTGTTTCCAACCTCCCCTTTTTGGGGAAAGTATTGGAAAAGGGAGTGGCGAGTCAGTTGCAGGGGGTACTGGATGAAGCGGAATATCTGAACCTCTTCCAGTCAGGATTCAGATCTGGATATGGTACTGAGACTGCATTGGTCGCGCTGATGGATTATCTCTGGCGAGAGCGGGATGGCAGTCATCCGTCCGTCCTTGCTCTTCTTGACCTCTCAGCGGCTTTCGATACCGTTGACCACAGTATCCTTCTGGAACGGCTCCAAGGATTGGGGATCCAGGGCACTGTGTGGTCCTGGTTTTCCTCTTTTCTGAGGGGCCAGACCCAGTCGGTGTGGTTGGAGAGTGATAAGTCCAGTCCTAGGTTCCTAAAATATGGGGTGCCTCAGGGCTCGGTACTCTCTCCTCTCCTATTTAACATCTACATGAAGCCGCAGGGTGAGATCATCTGTTCCCACGGGGTGCGGTACCATCAGTACGCGGATGATACACAGTTGTATATCTCGGCCCGTGGGGACCCCAGTGATGCAGTCAAAGTCCTTTCCAGTTGTCTGGAGATGGTTAGGGCCTGGATGGGGGCAAATGTGTTACAGCTGAATCCTAGTAAGACTGAGTGGCTGTGGATGGGGGGTCCTGTGCTATCCCGGGAGCTACCATCTTTGGTTTTGGATGGGGCTATTTTGCCCCGGTGCGCAACTTGGGGGTCCTCCTGGATTCATGGCTGCTGCTAGAAGAACAGGTGGCGGCTGTGGCCAGGAGGGCCTTCGCCCAACTTCGGGTGATTCGCCAGTTGCGCACGCTCCTGGACCGGGACTCTTTGCTCATGGTCACTCATGCTCTAGTGACCTCCAGACTAGATTATTGTAATGCACTCTACATGGGGCTGCCCTTGATGACCATTCGGAGGCTGCAGCTGGTCCAGAATGCGGCGGCGGCCCGGGTAGTGATGGGGTGTGGACGTTATGCCCATGCCTCACCACTGCTGCGGGAGCTGCACTGGTTACCCATTTGCCTCTGGGTGCAATTCAAGGTGCTGGTTTTGACCTTTAAAGCCCTATATGGTAGTGGGCCAGGTTACTTTAGAGACCGCATTACCCTAAGGACATCTGTCCGTCCAACCAGAGCGGACCAGAGGGGCTCTCTAATAGTGCCATCGGCCAGGGGGGCTCACCTCTCTGGCACAAGGAGGAGAGCCTTCTCTGTGTCCGCACCTGCCCTTTGGAACCTCCTGCCTGTGGAACTGCGTCTCCAGACGGAGTTGTTGCCCTTTAGAAAAGAACCAAAAACCTGGCTGGTGGGCCAAGTTTGGGGTGCAGGTGGAGGGGTGGCTTCTGTTGGGTGGTTAATATAGGGGAGGATGCCTGCCCCATGGTTTCTTCAGTTCCTGCACCCCTCTCTTTTTAGGGGTGGGTTCTTATTGCTGGCTTTTATTTGTTTTATTTGTTTTTATCTGTTTTTACCCACTGTTGTGAACCACCCGGAGTCGGCTTTGGCTGAGTGGGCGGTATAAAAATTTAACAATAAATTAAAAAAATTTAAAAAATCTATAAATCTCTCCCCACCACCACCCTCTTTCCTCTTCCTGTATGCTTAAAAATACTTTTTGTTTTGATTTCTCCCCACGTATTAATATTTTATTTTCACAACAATCTTGTGAGATAGGTTAAGCAACCAAAATAATATACAGTAATACCTCTTACAAAGTCCACTTCGTACAACATCGAATTCATACATCACCTAATTCCATGAAAAAAGTTGCCTCATACAAAGTCGCTGTGACTTTGTATGAGGCATTTGGGTTTTCCCAGGTTGCATTGTGCCTGGGCAATATAAAAGGCAGGACGCATGCGTGCATTGCTCTTGTGGGTTTTGCACGAGGCGAAGAGTGTTTAGGAGTGGTTTTGAGCGCGATTTTGGATGTTTTTTAATTTTTTTTTCGCCAGAATTTTTAGAAGCATTCCTGGGATTTTTGCAGCATTCTTCAGGTTCTTGGACAATCAGGGTCATTTGACATGTTTTTGCAATGTATTTAGCCTTTAGACAATGATTTCTTAAAGTTATGTCAGTTTCCTGTCTATTTCCTTGACTTTGCCCTGAAGTCTGTGCTGTTACAGTACAATGTATC
The DNA here is from genome assembly GCA_035047345.1 of Bradypodion ventrale. NCBI lineage: Eukaryota > Metazoa > Chordata > Lepidosauria > Squamata > Chamaeleonidae > Bradypodion > Bradypodion ventrale. Next base: position 371,042,832 of record JAWDJE010000003.1, read on the forward strand.
TCTATGGAAACGACGTTGTACGAGGCATCGCGGCAAGGATTTGGACGTTGTATGAGGCATTGCGGCTAGGATTTTGCATGCCTCATACAAAGTCCAAATCCGTATAAAGTCCAAACTTGTGGAACCAAGTTTGGACGTTGTATGATGTATCACTATCATCCAGTATTGGAATCTTTAAAAACAACAACAACAAAGTATTGATATCAGCACAATACCTGCTGCTGAGTTTCAGAGCCCAAAAGAAAGCAATACCTGAAATCCCTTCAGGCAAATTAAAGCTAATTATTTTGTACAGACTGGGAAATTAATAATTATGCTGTCATCACATCCACCACATTAAATTTAAAAAATTAGGATGGATTTTCCCCACATTTTCTCATCAATTCATGCTTACAGATGGAGTAAGGTCACCCTTGTGCAAAAGCCAGTCATATCCAACTCTAGGGCTCAGTGCTCATCTGTTTTAAAGCCGAAGAGCTAGCACTGTCTGCACCTGCAGACATTTCTATGGACATGTGGCAGGTAGGTCTAGACACCGGAGTGCACAGAACGTTGCTTACCTTCCCACTGAAATGGTACCTATTTATCTACTTGCAATTTCTTGCTTTTGAACTGCTAGGTTGGCAGAAGCAGGGACAGAGACGGGAGCTCACTCCGTCGTGCAGTACTCAGGTATTGAACTCCAATCTTCCCGTCTTCAAGTTCAGTATCTTAACCACTTGAGTCACTGCAGTACAAATTGTCATTTGTGCCAGAAATTGGAAGCATGGAAACAAGAAATTTGGAAATTATTCTAAGCCAAAAACTACACAATGCAAGAATATTACTTAACTCGTCAACAAAACAAATACAGTTCTGGCGTTTACGCACCAACTATTAAAGATGGGATCAGCAATATTTGAAGTGGTGTTGCTATGAAGACAATTCTGCAAATATTACACCAGGAGTTAACTAACCATAAATATTTAGCTAATAATACATTGTAATGTCAGCTACCTACTCAACAGTCTACAGTAACTATTCTTCTTGTTTGCAGAACAACTAGTTTTTATTTTGCTTGTGCATTTTGTGCTAGATACAAGATGTGATTAACTTTCCAGTTCCTTAACCCAGTCATTTTATTTTTAAACAGTAAATTTATGGAAATTGTATTTTTAAAAGCTGTACCACAAAGCCCAATGTATTTCATATTAGCTATAGTAAACTCAGTTGTCTGGGGAAATGTTTTATTACATGAAATGAATATTTAGTTTAGCTGTGTTATTTTTACCTGTATGTTTTTCAAAAGACAGATCTGCAGTTTAATGAAATTCTTTTCTTGACTGGCAGGCTGTGAACATGACTACTGTTCTGAGTCCAAGATGTGTACTTTTCCCACAGACACTACTTGGCTAGATTTATAAGTGACAAAAGCAGGCTGGCAATTTGGGGAGTCTGAAAAAGATATTTAGTGTGGGGGATGGGGTGTTTATGCGCAAAAAAACATCTAAAGAGGAGGACAGAGATTGTACATCCACAAGGCGATAAGGTTCTTGTTTTATTTTACAAAAATGCTATTCGGTGTTTTGCATATAAAACATATTGTCAATATTATGCAATTCAAGAAAAGATGCAGGTCTCATTTCCAATGCTAGGAAAAAGTTAAAAACACTCCATGCAAAAACTTGGAACCAAAGCAATAATTAGGAAGCAGCTGGCAGTGAAGACCTTATAAATAGTATCATACTTTATCAACCTGGTGAACCATTGGAAAGATTACACAGATTAGAATCACCACTCACAGCCAAAAGGATGCTTTCAAAGTGCAGATTAAATCCCTTGATCAGAAATACAACAGGTATTCTACTAGTTCAAGAGAAATACTTTGCACCCAACATTCTTCAGAGTCTGCCGTGCAATCAAGATTGGAAATCAAGATTTGAAGTGGCTTGCCAAGTCTGATTAGGAAATGCAAGGTGGTGCCACTGAACACAGTTTGCCCTGTTCAGATACCACGATAAACTACCCCTACTTAAGAAAAAGTCCATTCCGTAGGCTTTTGCTTAAATTGAATTTTTACGTAACTCAAACCAAACCCATAGGAAAAAGAATCTTTATGTAACTCGAAGCAAACCCATAGGAAATCGTGTAAATCGGGACATAGTTTCAGCACAAAATCATTATGTAAGTCGAATTTTATGTAACTCAAGGCAGGTTTTCACACTACTATTACTTCTTATGTAACTGCCCTAAACAATATGCTCCTCAAACTAAACTTAGCCATAACCTATGGCCTGTCGACAGTTCCTAACATTTGAGACAAAACCAGTTAATGTTCTACCTTTTGTTTCTTTAATGTGCCTTGTCAACTACCCACAAGTTTACCTACGTGGTGCCATTGCACACCCATCAAGGATAGTGAAGACACGGTCCTCCAGGTATCGCTGCACTGCATTTCCCATGCATCCAGGCCAACACAGCAAATTGTAAAGGACAACAGGAGCTGCAGAACAACAGCCCCCAGAGGATCAGTTTCCCACACATGGTAAGAATGTCTGCCTGGATTCCACATCATAGTGTGATACCCGCACCAATGATCCAGTTATGCAAGTCACTTTCTGATCCTGAGCCCTTTTGGCACCCAAAGTATTCATCAGCCCCAGGCCAGGATGGATGAAGCTGCTGCCATCTATCAAGATGGATTCAAGTGGGATTGAATCCACTTGGGGACCATCACCTTTCCCTGTGGATTTCAGTACCCAAGGCCACTAGTCCTCAGGGTTAATTAACTGCCACCTGATGATCAGCATTGAGTCGCTGGCAGGATGGTCGGTCTACTCTATTACCATAGCAGGATAACCTGGCCAGACTATTGCCTTTATGCCTTTATGGCCAGACAGACTACCCTCCTACTGAGGCCATTAGGTAAAGGTAACTTTTCTTTTTTAAAAAAATCAACATCCCAAATAAAATCCACCTCTAACAACTACACTATTTGGTGGGGAGGGATGAAAGGGCCCCATTCCATTTAGGTAGAGATGCTGCATGTGGGAACAAATTACCTCCAGCCCAAGGGAAAATCTACTCTCACAATGCTGACTTGTTCTTGTTTACTAATTCCCCCACGACTTTTTAGCTGTCCTAAAAAGCCATCTGCAATCAAGCTATTCCATAATCAGGAGGAGGAAGAAAAACAAACAATCTGATCCAGTTGGAGGAAGTGAGTGCTGGCCAGGGATTATTTCAGCCTGCAGAGCCCAACACATGAGCTGGTATTGCAGAGTACAGGTAGTGCCCTTTTTGCAAGCATGCAAAACTTGACGAATTCTGAAGGCATTGTTCTCTGCCAGCTGAAAAAGGGAAATGATATATAAAATGTGTTTTTTTAAAAAAAATCTTAGGAATGGTATTGCTTTTCAAGCAAATCATTTCTGCTAAACTTAAAGACATTTCAAGCTGGCTGAAGCTTTTCTGTAAGAAAAGTCAAAGGCCAAATGGTGGAGGACTTCAGGCACATCATAGGTGTTCCATCACATCTACTGACAGCAGCATTTAGTTAGTGTTTACTCTCTTCTGCAGATCACAGTAGCCAGAAGCCAACAGCCTTTTGATCTTCCAAAGTTCAGCTTTATGTCCAAACACTAAATCGTGATGTTTTTTCTTAACAACATTTAATGGAAACCAAAGAGCTTCTGAAACCACCCCTGCACGCCTAAACTGAAGCCTTTCTGGGCTCAGATATCATGACAAGCTGTTGTTAGTCCAAAATAGAAAGGAAACCTTCCAAACTTCTCAAAACCACACCAGAAGGGGAGTGGTGCATGAGCTTTTGGGGGCAGCTTTGTTATTCAAAACATGGCTTAACATGCTGAGGTCTACAGCTATCATCCAAACAAGTCTAAAAACACAATTCTAAGAAGGCTTTGCAGGACGTTTTTTTATCTCCCAGCAAAAAGATTCCAAAGGTCAATTTTCCACTCTCGGGATCTCCTAGAGAAGGCAACCACCAACATCCCAATTTTTTTTTATTATTATTATTTTGAAGAAAAACAATGCAAGTGTCTAGAAGTAGCTTTCTAGTGAAAACAAATACAGTACAATACTTAATTTAAAACAGAAGGCGGTGCCTTTTCTTCTAAAGGAGACTAAATGTTAAAGGTAAAGGTTTCCCTTGCTCGAAAGCCAGTCATATCCGACTCTAGGGTTCAGTGCTCATCTCTGTTTCAAAGCTGAAGAGCCAGCGCTGTCTGCTTCTGCAGATGTTTCCGTGGTCATGTGGCAAGCATGACTAGACACATGGAGCACTGTTTCCTTCCCACCAAAGTGGTCCCTATTTATCTACTTGCAATTTCTTGCTTTCGAACTTCTAGGTTGGCAGGAGCTGGGACAAAGACGGGAGCTCATTCCGTCCTGCAGTACTCGGGAATCGAACTGCTGGCCTTCTGCCTCCCAGTCAGCATCTTAGCCACTTGAGCCACTGCAGTGACTACCAGCAAAAAAATTCCTTTTCTCCCTAGAGAGGTGCTGCCCCTAGTAAGGGGGTTTCCTTTAAATGTTACCTGTGGGGAGAGGAGTGGCCACCAGTTGAGGCAAAGGACGCCTCAGCTGCTTCCAGTCCCACAACCACTCCCAGTGGCCTCCTCATTCTTTTATTAGAGCTATGACTGTTTTCTTTGCTCAAGACTGAACTCCAAAGTAATTTGCTGCCTTATTAACAAAGTTATCGCTCACATTCATGATACAGAAATTTTGTGGGTTTGTCATACATAACCAGCAGTGAATTGACAAGCCCTGTTTAATTAAAACTTGAATGCAATTCTGGAAGTTTCTCTTTATATGTTTGTACTTAGGTTCCTGCTCATCTATTTACTATATTATTTATTATTATTCTATTTACTATAGTCACCAGCATCCCTTAATAAGAGTTTGCTGAAGCTGCTGTGTATCTGAATAAAATGAAACAGAGATTAAGACTGTCCCGTATCCTTTAGGAGGAATTTCACCTACTGTGTCCCTTCTTCTTTTTCTCCTTCTCCTTGTGCTGTATCCGGTTCCAAATATTGGCTCTCCTCATGGCGATCATCCTGAGAATATAATGCAGTGGTCTTCCATTTGCTTTCTGCATTGCAGCATGGCACCCGTACCACTGATCCAGTTCCATGAGTCACTTTCTGGTCCTAAACCCTTTTGGCATACAAAGTCTTCATCAGCTGCAGGTCAGTCTTGATGAAGCTGCTGCCCATTATCAAGATGGATTCAAGTGGGATTTAATACATTCGGGGAACATCATCCTTCCCTGTGGACATCACTACCCAAGGCCGTTAGTTCTGAGGGTTGTCAAGTTAGTTAACCACCACCTGATAATCAGCGTTGAGTAGATGGTAGTATCTCTATTCTATTACCATAGCAGGATAACCTGGCCCGACTACGACTCGTTCCCTACGTCCATGGTATTATCTGTATTTCTAGATATGTATCTAACAAAATAAAACACTCCCACATATGTGGTAGGTGGATACAGATGGTTGTGATGAGAAAGTTGAACACTTTGCAGGACCATCAATTTCAGGAAGAAAGATTACAAAATACTGCAACAGAGGTTTCTAATGATCGAGGGCTACCATAAACTCCTACTTAGCAAGACCAGTCAGTTACCTAGGAACCACCTGGCAGCCCCAAAGCAAAGGAGATTGGACTGTGCCTTGGGCTAATTGCTCAGCCATATGGGAAACACAAAACCAGATGTTGGAGATAAAAAGAGTAAATTAGCAAGCATACTACAAATATTAACCCCAACAGGAGACCTTTGAGTCAAAATACTACAGAGCTCTTTCCATGTGAATAAAATCACAGGCATTTATAAATCCTGTGGATCACACCATTATTTAAAAACAAACAACCCATCTGAGCAACTCTTATAAGATAAAAGAGCATTATGGTGTTTACTGTGCAGCCTCTTTACCAGAAGGAGCAATTTCCAGAAAATTGCTCTTCAGGTCTCCATCTTATTAGTCCTTTTGTGACTGCAGAAAAATATCCAAAAGAAAAGAAGGAAAATGTACACAGGAACATATATAAATGTAATCCTCATGTCATAGCATCTGCAATAAGTGCTGCTGCTTCTTCCATGTCTAAGCCAGACGTGATACTGCCAAAGTGAAGGCACCTTTTGATGAGTTCATTCTGCAGGTTCTTTCTTCTGACATCAGTATATTCCTTTTCAAACAAAAAACTTCTAAGTCTAAATATGTTCAATTGTTTCCAGGTCCGATTTAGGTACCCATACTAATCTTGGATCCCCAAATATAGTATTCGGAATCATGTTCCTTGAAGAATTGTTTGTAACTGTTCAGCAGCCAAAGTCCTGGTATGGCTAGCAAAAACACAGTTTCATTTCATTTCTAATCCACTTCTGGATGATCCACAGTATAATATGCCATATTATACCTGTATATACAGTAATACGCCAGATAACGACAAAACTTGGTTCCACAAGTCGTGTTGTTGTCCGGTTTTTGTCCTTATCCGGTGCATGCACCGGAGAACAACAAAATTTGGGGGAAATCAGCTTTTTTTGTGTCCTTATCCGGTGCATGCACCTGATATCGCTTTAAAAAGCCACTTTCCCCCAAACCAAGCCCCGCATGGCCCGTTCCCTTCCCGGGGGGGGGGGGGGGTGGATCTGCGCGCACCCACCGCTGTTGCAGGCTGTAACGTCCTCTCTACTCGCCGGAAGACCCCGGGATGCTCAGACGTTGTGAGGACGCCAGCCACAGCGCGAGCATGAAGACGCCATTGGTCAGCATGGCCTAAGTGTGTGTTCTCCCAGCCTTGTTTAGCGCTGCTGAGAAAGACTGGTCCAGCTAATCTGGCTCATAGGTTTCAGGGAAAATGGCGAGAAGACAAATTAATGTTGCAGGTTTAATTGGGCTGCAAAGACCTCTGGAACAGTCAATGCCAATTCCCACCAAACGACACCCTTATCTCTAACTTGGGGAGAACTTGCTGGCCTTGGAAGTATAGGGTGCGTGTGGGGATTGCCCATTACCTTCTTCAAAGATGTTCTGCTGCTTCTGGCTGGGAAAAGGCGAGCCGGAACAGTACTCCTCTGGACAACTGGAAAAACCCCCATGAACTTCACAGGAGAAAGTTGCTATCTTTCCTTTTAATAAATTGCCCTTTGTATTTTAAAGCTTCCCCTCTCTATATCTTGCTCCGGTTTGGCTAAAGGAGCAAGAAGAATTAAGATTGACTCGGAAGCCAATTTAAAGAGTTTATTATAATAATATAAATAATAGAATAAAGTTCCAATAAATGCACATAATACAGAAATCAAAGAAAGTAGCATAGCATTGTTGTTGTTCAGTCGCACAGTCGGTTCCGACCCTTTGCGACCCTATGGACCATTGTTCTCCAGGCACCTCTGTCCTCCACCATCCCCCTCAGCACTCCCAGTTCTGTGCCCATTGTGTCTACAATACCATCTAGCCATCTCATCTTTGGCCTCCCCCTTCTTCTTTTGCCCTCCACCTTTCCCAACATCAGGGCCTTCTCAAGTGAATCCTCCCTTCTCATTTGATGTCCAAAATACTTTAGCTTCGTCTTTACTATTAGCCCTTCCAATGAGCAGTCAGTGTTGATTTCTTCTAAGATTGACCTATTTGTTCTCCTCGCTGTCCAGGGTACTCTCAAAACTCTCCTCCAACACCACATTTCAAAGGCATCTATTCTTCTGCGTTCAGCTTTCCTAATTGTCCAGCTCTCACATCCGTACATTACCACTGGGAATACCATTGCTTTGACTATTCTAATTTTTGTTTGCAATGTGATGTCTCTGCTTTTCACTATGTTCCCCAGGTTTCTCATGGCTTGTCTCCCAAGAATCATTCGCCTTTTTATTTCATGGCTGCAATCCCCATCTGCCGTGATCTTTGATCCCAGGAAAGTAAAATCTGTCACTGCTTCTACTTCTTCCCCATCTATTTTCCAGGAACTGATTGGGCCTGTTGCCATTACCTTGGTTTTCTTGATATTGAGTCTCAAACCAGCTTTTGCACTCTCCTCCTTCAGCCCAATCAAGAGGTTCTTTAGGTCTTCCTCACTTTCTGCCATTAGGGTGGTATCGTCTGCATATCTCAGATTGTTGATGTTTCTCCCAGCGATTTTAATCCCATATTGTGATTCCTCCATCCCTGCATTTCGCATTATGTGCTCTGTGTATAGATTGAATAAGCAGGGTGATAAAATGCAGCCTTGTCTTACTCCTTTTCCTATTCCAAACCACTCTGTCATTCCATGTTCTGTCCTAACTGTTGCTTCTTGGTTCATGTACAGATTTCTCAGGAGACATATGATGTGCTCTGGTATTCCCATCTCTTTAATTACTTGCCACATCTTGTTGTGGTCCACACAGTCAAATGCCTTAGTGTAATCAATGAAACAAAAGTAAACTTGTTTCTGGTATTCCTTTGTTTTCTCCATGATCCAACGTATGTTGGCAATGTGGTCTCTAGTCCCCCTGCCTCTTCTGAAACCGGCCTGCACCTCTGGTAGTTCTCTCTCCACATGTTGCTGAAGTCTGTCCTGTATTATCTTGAGCATCACCTTGCTGGCGTGTGGGATGAGTGCAATTGTTCGGTAATTTGAGCATTCTTTGGCGTTGCCCTTTTTTGGGATTGGGACGTATACTGATCTTTTCCAATCCTGTGGCCACTGTTTTGTTTTCCAGATTTGCTGGCATATTGAGTGCAGTAATTTGACGCCATCATCTTTTAGCGCTTTGAAAAATTCGACTGGGATACCATCATATCCACTAGCTTTGTTGTTTGCAGTGCTCTTTAGGGCCTTTATAACTTCGCTCTCCAGGATGTCTGGCTCGAGTTCAGTTTTTTCATCATTGTGGTTATCAGGAGTGTTGAGGTCCTTTTTGTAGAGTTCCTCTGTGTACTCTTTCCATCTTTTCTTTATCTCTTCTGCATCAGCTAGCTCTTTTCCGTCTTTGTCCCTTATCATGGTCATTTTTGCTTTAAATGTTCCCTTTATTTCCCCGATTTTTCTGAAGAGATCTCTAGTCCTGCCTCTTTTGTTGTTTTCCTCCATTTCTTTGCACTGTTCTTTTAGGTAGTTTTCCTTATCTCTCCTTGCTTTTCTTTGAAATTCTGTGTTCAGAAGGTTGTATTTTTTCCTTTCTCTTTTGACTTTTGCCTTCCTTCTTTCCTCTGCTATTTTAAGAGCCTCATCAGACAACCATTTTGCTTTCTTACGCTTCTTTTCTTTTGGTATGGTTTTCTTTGCTGCTTCCTGCATGATGTCCTTTATCTCTGTCCATAATTCTTCTGGCACTCTGTCTATTGCGTCCAGGCCATTATATCTGTTCATCACCTCCACCGTGTATTCTTTAGGGATGCTGTCTAGGTGATATCTGTCTGGTCTTCTTGTTTTCCCTATTTTCTTTAGTCTTAACCTGAATTTTGCGATCAGTAGGTTGTGATCTGATCCACAGTCTGCTCCAGGTCTTGTTTTTGCTGATTGTATGGAGGTTCTCCATCTTTGGCTGCAGAGTATGTAGTCAATTTGGTTTCGGTGTTGGCCATCTGGTGATGTCCATGTGTAAAGTCGCCTCTTGTGTTGCTGGAAGAGAGTGTTTGCTATGACCAGTGCGTTCTCTTGGCAGAACTCTATCAATCTTTGCCCTGCTTCGTTCTGTACTCCAAGACCAAACTTGCCTGTTATTCCCTCCACTTTTTGATTTCCTACTTTGGCATTCCAGTCTCCTAATATAATTTGGACATCATTTCTTGGTGTCTGTTCTATGAGGTGTTCTAGGTCCTCATAGAACTGGTCCACTGTGGCTTCATCTGCACTAGTGGTTGGTGCATAGACTTGGATTACGGTGATATTGAAAGGTTTGCCTTGAATTCTGACTGACATCATTCTGTCATTTTTGAGGTTATATCCCATTACTGCTTTTCTTACTCTCTTATTGACAATTATGGCTACTCCATGCCTTCTAAGGTTTTCTTGTCCACAATAGTAGATATGATGGTTTCCAGAGCTGAATTCACCCATCCCTGTCCATTTTAGCTCACTGATGCCCAAGATGTCAATGCTTATTCTTTCCATCTCATTTTTTACCACTTCCGGTTTACCTTGGTTCATTGATCTCACATTCCATGTCCCTATGCAGTGTTGCTCCTTACAACATTGCATTTCCCCTCCCCCTTTCCTGTCCCTCCCCTTCCTCCACTCTGTTGTGCTAAGCATCATGTATCACCTAGCCTGCCCTTTTGTTTTGCCTTTTGTTTTGGTCAATAGGGTTCTCTTGGCAAGATTTATGGCGTGGTTGCCGGTGTCTGCGCCATTTTTCTCTCCTCATACATTTTATCACAGTTTTTAAAAGTTTAAAAACATTTAAGACAACATATTATCATGCATATTATCACACTTTAAAGCACAGTCTCTATGTCAGTTGCTATATTAAGTCATTTTAAAGTCTTTATGTGAGTTACTATATTAAGTCATCAACATTTCTGCCTATTTAACTACTTATCCTTTGTATGGGGCTCTGAGTCTCACCCCCTGGTTTAACTCCTTTGCCTTCTTCCCTTCTGCCAATTGGACCTCTCCTTCGGCGCTTGGTTGTTTTCAGGGCTTGGAAAAGGCTCTCGTCGGGGCGACTGGCTGGCCTCTCCCCGCCCGGCTGGTCTTCCTCCTCCCTCACCGGCCCGGCTGGAGATGGTGGGGACCGGCTCGGAAGGGCTCGCGTTGGGGCGACTGGCTGGCCTCTCCCCGCCCGGCTGGTCTTCCTCCTCCCTTGCCGGCCCGGCTGGAGATGGTGGGGACCGGCTCGGAAGGGCTCGCGTTGGGGCGACTGGCTGGCCTCTCCCCGCCCGGCTGGTCTTCCTCCTCCCTTGCCGGCTCGGCTGGAGATGGTGGGGACCGGCTCGGAAGGGCTCGCGTTGGGGCGACTGGCTGGCCTCTCCCCGCCCGGCTGGTCTTCCTCCTCCCTCACCGGCCCGGCTGGAGATGGTGGGGACCGGCTCGGAAGGGCTCGCGTTGGGGCGACTGGCTGGCCTCTCCCCGCCCGGCTGGTCTTCCTCCTCCCTTGCCGGCCCGGCTGGAGATGGTGGGGACCGGCTCGGAAGGGCTCGCGTTGGGGCGACTGGCTGGCCTCTCCCCGCCCGGCTGGTCTTCCTCCTCCCTTGCCGGCCCGGCTGGAGATGGTGGGGACCGGCTCGGAAGGGCTCGCGTTGGGGCGACTGGCTGGCCTCTCCCCGCCCGGCTGGTCTTCCTCCTCCCTTGCCGGCCCGGCTGGAGATGGTGGGGACCGGCTCGGAAGGGCTCGCGTTGGGGCGACTGGCTGGCCTCTCCCCGCCCGGCTGGTCTTCCTCCTCCAGAGTTTATCCCTTCCAAAGAGCAGGCGGTTAGCTGAATCAAAGTTGTTTATTTCTTCAGGTTCGTAGGTTGTTCAGGATACAAAAAGGATCAGGATACAACAAATCATAATACATCAGGGCTTCCACATAACAGGCTTTCCCCACCAACGAAACATAATCTATTTCTAAGTCATCATTATGAACAACAGCACCAGGTGAGCTCTTAATCCAAGAAATCCTTAATACCCTGCAATACACTCATCTTTCATATACGTCTGTTTTATTTGCGCTAGCCTATGTAAACGTCCATGATTCCATGCCATATAGTAGGACTGACGATAGATAGCACTTCACTCTCACAACACATTTTCAAACCAGTTTTAAATTCTCAAATCCTGCCAAAGATATACAGTTAACAAAACTTGGCTATCTAATGCTGAACATAATTATTTGCTTTAATTCCTATTTCAATCCATGGAATTTATCCCAGGTAGAAAGCCAGTTTGTTCTTTACAGTTGGGATTTTGAAACAAAGTGTTGTTGGATTATAATTCCCATTAGCATGAACAATCATACTCAGTGATAAGGAATGCTGGGTGTTGTGGTCCCTTAACAACTGGGGAGTAATTTTTTCCTCACTTTTGCCCTAAAATAAGCTGCCAAAATAGTTCAGAGGCATTTTTTTTTTGCCCTGCCTTTACATCTGGAAACTATTTACATCCCAGGCAGAGATTAGCCATAGATGTTGTAAATTCTACTGGTTCACAGTTAACGCTGCTTGATCTAACAACCAAAACCTCTGCAGATTTCTAGTCTTCTCTACTCTCCTGTTTTTTGTGCTCAGCAATCAGGGCTCCATTGGTTTCCAATGTGGGCCTCACGCCCCACAGGGTGACTTCAATTCCCAGAAGCCTAAGTCAGTCCATTGGCTGATCAGTGCTTTGGGGAATTGATTTAGGCTTCTGGGAATTGAATTCAAAAAACACTGGCACCAACCCTTCCTCGTCTGTGTTGCCCTCGATCCTTCAAACTTTCTGGATGGAAATAATGGCTTGAAACATACTTGACCTTCACTCTCTTCATTATTTGGTGGTTTTCACAGATAGGGCCACCTGACCCTGATGTTGGAAGGCTATCTTGTCTTGGCCTCTGACACAATTTCCAGAATATCTAACTCATTTTGGTAGGCTGTAATTGTGGCAAAGTGTGTCAACGAGCACGGTTTGCTAATTTGAGAGTTATGGAGGCACAGTACTGTATTCCTTTCTATAAGCACACACATTATAGAGGTGTATGCTTGCTATATTTATCTGCTTCCTTATGGTCAACATATTCAGTGTAGAGACCTGAGTGCTGTGAGCTCCTGTTGTCTGTCCCAGCGCCTGCCCACCTAGCAGTTCAAAAGCAAGAAATTGCAAGTAAATAAATACTGTAGGTACTGCTTTGGTGGGAAAGGTAACAGGACTCCATGGGCTTCAGCATCTATCTAGTCCTGCCTGCCACATGACCATGGAAATGTCTGAATTTCCAGACATCGCTGGCTCTTTGGCTGAAAATTGAGATGCATGCCACCCCCTAGAATAGAACACAACGGGCTTTTAAGCAAGGGAGACCTTTATACAGTTTGATGGGCACACTGTGAAAGAGGGAGGGAGGGAGGGAGAGAAGGTAAATAAAGCAAAGTGCTGTGTTGAATGGAGTTGTTCTTGAAAGGGGGAACTGCAGTAGTATGTTCTCGGACTTAGACTAAGGTATGTGGCTTTGGCATCCCCTCCTATATTGCTTATTTAAGTCTTCTTACACTTTGTGTTTTTTTTTTTAAATAAGGGAACAAATAGAACTGAAGAAGAAAATTTTGTTAGATTGAATAGGTATTAATCTGTTGAAAAATAATTGCTTTCAAATAGCTTAAATCCGAGAAACCCTAGACTTAAAGGCATGGAATCCTTGCTTGATTATTTTTCTCTAGTGAAGCTGAATAATGCAGTTGTCAATTTCTTTGTTCAAATGTTGCTGTGCCAGTTGTCAGATTGAGCAGTGACTGCAGAGCATCGGAAGAAAGAAGCTGCAGTGTAATGAGGATTTTTTTTTAATGCTTGAAATATTTAATGGTTCATATGTGCTCACAGAAAAGAGCACGGATCGCCCTCTGTGCCTATCCAGAAGGGGAAAATCTAAGTGGGAAATAATTGCAGTTCTCCAAGAACACAAACACCTCTTAGGCAGCAACTTAGAATGTTTTAAGAAAATTATCTCGCTTCTGCCTCTCCATGATATGTTGGCCCAAGCATAGCTAAATTTTATCCACTCTAATCAGTCTCGAAAGTCTAGGCAAGCCTTAAAATGGCCACAATTGCAAAGGCACCCTGCTTAGGCAGGCTGAATGTATACTTCAGGCTAACAACCACGTCTGACTCATTTTAAAACATGACAATCATGGTTGGATTTTTGACTTTCTTTCATAAAACGTTGGCTAGTTGGAGATGATGAGCTTGTTAAAAGGGAAATGCTGTTTCTGAGCTTTCTCTCCCGAGCTGGCTCTCTGTCTGCCCTTTAGTCCAGTTTATTATTTTCATTTGTTTTTACTTAATGTCTTTCATACTTGGTTGTATCTACTGAAGCTCTTGATTTAAACACGCTTCCAGTACCTTCTGTGCTGCCCAGGTTATCTTTAATTGAGAGACATTGATTTGTAATACAGTATAGTGTAGCTCAGGGATTCTCAACCTGCAGCCCATGGGCCGGATGTGGCCCATGGCACCGTTTCATGTGCCCCCCCCCCACAGCCTCCACCATACCAGGAAGTGCCATGTGGTGGAGGAAGGGCAAAATGGCCATCTGGCCCCCAAAACTGTCTAAGGGAGCGTGACCCTGGCCCCCCGGCTTAAAAAACTAGAGAACTCCTGGTATAATTGAAAACTGAGGAGGTAGAAACTGGGTGGTAAATCTTTTGCCCAGTTTTCAGCAACATTGAAGTGTATGCTACAATGGGCAAAGTATAGTTCTCCAAGTGTTCTTGAAGTGGAATTCCAACTAGCCTGAGCCTGGAAAATCAGCGGTGAGGAGTGCCAAGATTGTTATTCAAAAACATCCAGTGGGTAGTATTTTCCCCACCCTGAGCTATGTAATTAACTAGGATTAAATCTAAAATAACTATAATAGTTAAAATATGCATTGCAACATCATGGAGCAATCACAGAGATGGTGGGGGTAGCATTTGGCCTTCTAGATATTATTGGGCTACAACTCCCAGCCCGCTGGTTGTTTGCTATGGTGGCTAGGGCTGATGGAAATTACAATTAATTTCATTTCATTTCATTTAAATTTAATTTTTCAATTTGTATGCCGCCCCACTCGCAGAGCGACTCTGGGCGGCTAACAAAGAAAAACACAATATCATAATTACAGTACAAAATATCAAGTCATAAGCGTTTCAGAAACATTACAGCGAATATCCCAACCACCATCATAAAACTTCAACCCATTCTACAATATCAATCTCATCCTGGTGACATGGTGGCTAAACTGCTGTACTGCAGCCAAAACATTGTGAGTTTGATCCTGACAGGAATTAAGGTTGCCTTCCATCCTTCCAGGGTCAGTAAACGGAGTACTCAGCATGTTGGGGGCAAAATGTTAATTAACTTGTGAACAGTCCAGAGAGGGCACTAAGCGCTATGGGATGGTATATAAGTGTGATTGCTATTGTTGTCCTGCAAATATCAGGAAGATGATTTCCAATAACTATAAAAATAACTTTATGTGCAACAACTGCCCATTCTCAGCATTCTGGTGGACTTCTACCTAATCAAGGTAGGGATTATTTAAATGATTTGGAGGTGCCACTTATATAGGATCAGTTTGTTCTCAGGCATTGGAACCTTAGGTGGGAGTTAATGGAAGGTGCATCAAGTGTCTATGAGGGGTGGTGTGAGGTGAGTGGATGGGTGATGATGTATGGGGAGAGGGGTGGGTAATCACGGTTTATTTGTCTTATATGTTAATTTGTTGTGTATGTTTTATAATAACATCTTAAAAAAACAACAAAAAACAACAAAATCCACCACCAACAAATGCATCATAGACTAAACTAAACTAAACTAAAATAAAATAAAGATAATTGGTGTCAGAGGACATCGGGACTAAACCTAACTGGCTAATTTATCGACAGGGGAACAAAGCCCTGAAAGGCCTCCTTGAAAAAGAGCATTTTTAATTGTTCTTTTTAAAAAGGTAGGCAGTGATGGGGCCTGGCACAGCTCCATCGGTCACCGGTAGAGTATTTCACAGTGTTGGTGCCACCACCGACAAGGCTCTATTTCTGGTTAAAGACTTTCGAGCCATCCTCGGGGTTGGCACCTGGAGCTGCACCGACTGAGATGACTGGGTGATGCAGGAAATTGCTCTGAGGGAGAGATGCTCCAACAGATAGCAAGGTCCCAAACCGTATAGGGCCTTGTTGTTGTTGTACAGTCGATTCCGACCCTTTGCGACCCTATAGACCATTGTTCTCCAGGCGCCTCTGTCCTCCACCATCCCCCTCAGCACTCCCAGTTATGTACCCATTGTGTCTACAATCCCATCTAGCCATCTCATCTTTGGCCTCCCCCTTCTTCTTTTGCCCTCCACCTTTCCCAACATCAAGGCCTTCTCAAGCGAATCCTCCCTTCTCATTTGATGTCCAAAGTACTTTAGCTTCGTCTTTACTATTAGACCTTCCAATGAGCAGTCAGGGTTGATTTCTTCTAAGATTGACCTATTTGTTCTCCTTGCTGTCCAGGGTACTCTCAAAACTCTCCTCCAACACCACATTTCAAAGGCATCTATTCTTCTGCGTTCAGCTTTCCTTATTGTCCAGCTCTCGCATCCGTACATTACCACTGGGAATACCATTGCTTTGACTATTCTAATTTTTGTTTGTAATGTGGTGTCTCTGCTTTTCACTATGTTCCCCAGGTTTCTCATGGCTTGTCTCCCAAGAATCATTCGCCTTTTTATTTCATGGCTGCAATCTCCATCTGCAGTGATCTTTGATCCTAAGAATGTAAAGTCTGTCACTGCTTCTACTTCTTCCCCATCTATTTTCCAGGAACTGATGGGGCCTGTTGCCATTATCTTGGTTTTCTTGATATTGAGTCTCAGGCCAGCTTTTGAACTCTCCTCCTTCAATCCAATCAAGAGGTTCTTTAGATCTTCCTCACCTTCTGCCATTAGGGTGGTATCGTCTGCATATCTCAGATTGTTGATGTTTCTCACAGCAATTTTAATCCCATATTGTGATTCCTCCATCCCTGCATTGCGCATTATGTGCTCTGTGTATAGATTGAATAAACAGGGTGATAAAGTGCAGTCTTGTCTTACTCCTTTTCCTATTCCAAACCACTCCGTCATTCCGTGTTCTGTCTTAACTGCTGCTTCTTGGTTCATGTACAGATTTCTCAGGAGACATATGAGGTGCTCTGGTATTCCCATCTCTTTAATTACTTGCCACATTTTGTTGTGGTCCACACAGTCAAATGCCTTAGTGTAGTCAATAAAACAAAAGTAAACTTGTTTCTGGTATTCCTTTGTTTTCTCCATGATCCAACGTATGTTGGCAATGTGGTCTCTAGTCCCCCTGCCTCTTCTGAAACCGGCCTGCACCTCTGGTAGTTCTCTCTCCACGTGTTGCTGAAGTCTATCCTGTATTATCTTGAGCATCACCTTGCTGGCGTGTGGGATGAGTGCAATTGTTTGATAATTTGAGCATTCTTTGGCATTGCCCTTTTTTGGGATTGGGACATATACTGATCTTGTATGGCCTTGTATGATAACATTAACACCTTGTGTCTGACACAGTAGGCAACAGGTAACCCGTGCAGGCCTGCCAAGGCTGGGGAAATATGATCAAATTTCTTTAAACCTGTCACCAGCCTGGGTGCTGCATTCTGGGCCTGTTGTAATTTCCGTATCAGACACAAGGGCAGCCCCACGTAGAGAGCATTACAGTAGTCAATCCGCAAGATTACCAGTGAATGGGTCAGTGTTATGAGAGACCGCCTGTCCAAGTAGTGGCGTAACTGCGCAGTCTGTCAAAGCTGGAAAAAAGCGGCTTTGGACACCACCACTATCTGTTTTTCCAATGAGAGCAGTGGGTCCATAATGACCCCCAGATTGCAGACCTGGTCTCTAGGAGTAAGAGTAATTCCATCCAGAGAAGGGACCAGGCCTCCCAGTCGGGCAGGCAGCCTCTCAAACACCAAAACCTCTGTCTTGTCGGGGTTCGGTTTCAGCTTTGGTCCATACCATTATCAAGTCCAGGCAAGCGGTTTCTTCTCTTTAAAAACGGAGTTGTTTTAAGGAGGGGGGGAATTGATCCATTCTCCCTGGTCTCCTGAGTCCAGTAGGGTTGGGGGGACATACCCCTTTTGTCCCCCCAAACCTCCCAACCCCAGGGGAGCCAGCGGAGAGGGGGGTCGCAACCCCCCACCCACTGATATTAAAGGGGAAACCCGATCTACTTTCACGATTCCACACAATCAAAGCACCATAACACAATAAAGACCCCTCCCCACCGCCTAGCCCACCCTTCCTATCCCCCACCGACCACGCCCTCCTCCCCACCACCTAGCCCACCCTTCCTAACCCCCAACATCCTGTATCACCTAGCCTGCCCTTTTGTTTGGCGCTTCTAGGTGCTCCATTAGAGATGGGTTCGATAGCTTCCTCGATGGTAGGAAAGTCTATCAATGTGTGAAAGTGTGCTTATCTCTCTAGAGAGCGAGATCTCCCTAGATTGAATTAAACATCTGTTTATATACCTTTTCTGGTGGGAAAAGGTGGATAACAAGTCCTAATTGACTTGTCAAAATGACAAGTTCAGTACGTAGATCAAAGATCCAAATGGCACATTATTAGTGTTCTTCATCTAAGTCCGTGAGAGAGAACATCTTCAAGGAATGGCCTTGAGAACTGACCACAAGGCAGCTTTCCATCATCTTCTAGAAAATGGTGGTGAGTTACTCACAAAATGGGTGCACTTAGGCTAAGTGTACTTAATCAGAATTAAACAAAATTAACTACATAGCATCTGTACATGAAACCATACATGAAACTATGATTAATAACATAAAAATGACATCATATTGTCATGGAATCACAACACAGGCAAGGAACTGGTCAAGCGGTTGACCGGCTCCTTGTCTGCAACGACGGCAGGTGGGTCTGCGTGCCCCTGGCCCCCATGGATCGGTACTCACCCGCCACCGCTGTAATACGCGCCCTTCCGCTTCCCGGAGTGACCTGCTCCTGGCCGGCAGCAGAGGTAGGGTAGATCGGCATGTACCCACTGCTGCTGTAGAATGTGCCCTTCCGCTTCCGGTCACTACGCCGATCCACCCCACCCTCGCTGCCAGCCAGGAGCCGGTCACTCCGGGAAGTGGAAGGGCGCATGCTACAGGGGCGGTGGGTGAGTACCGATCTACTGGGGCGGGGGCGTGCAGACCCACCCTGAGGCGCTCCGGGGGGAGAAGCAGCCACGCGCTTGGCTGGTTCTCCCCCCGGAGGGCTGCAGGGTGAGCGCAGACCCACCCGCCGCCCCTGCCGGCAGGGAACTTGGCAGGTTCCCTGCTGGCAAGGGCAGCGAGTGAGAAAAAACGACAGCATCGGATAACGACAAAGTGTCACTATCCGGTGCACAGCTTTTCACGAATTTTGGCGACGTTATCCGGTTTTGTCATTATTCGGTGCTGTCGTTATCCGGGGTTGCACTGTATATTGTTTAACATGCCACAAGGCTTTCGGTTGTTGTTTTTTGTTTCTCCTTCTTCATTCGTGTTGGAAAGGAATTCAAAAATGCTTCCAGAGTGTAAGAATCAGCCAACAGGGTGCTATCCTTAAAACAACTCTATATGGCTAACACACATATCCAAATTTTTAACACGGTAATGCCATTGCTTCTTTCATTTTAAATTGTTTACAGACTTCTGTAAAACTTCTTAGAAAGTGCATTAATCATTAAAGGTAATTTCAAAATTCTTTAAATAATATCAGTGATCACAATCATGAATACTGTATTAGAATGACAACAGAAAATTGCAGAATATGCTAAGCCTTCCATGGAGAGTGTCACCAAATTGCTTTATAAGTACTGTCCTCAACATATATTGCCAAACAAAATACATTTCCCAAAAAAAGTCTCTTCAACCCCTCCTCCCCATTCAGATCTTTTCTCCTCTAAACAGCAGGCCAATGACTAGGAAGGCCATTATAGTGGTCCGGTATTCAGAAGAACAATTGTTGTAAGAAAACTTCACACTACTTCACATTTCCCATCTCCCCACTTCACTGTTGTTAACAGCAAAAGTCCACAGCTTAGCAAAGCAGTGTCCTGAGGCAGCTTCTTTTAGCAAACAGAAATGACTCAAAGTGCTCAACATTAACACATAGTATTTCAACCCACATATGCTTAGTAGTTATGACCCTGAGTGATTTAAGTATCCAGCTATGGAGTCAGAGGTGGGAGTTCAATTCCCCCACTGTGCCTCCTAGGAGAAGAGCCAGCCTGTGTGGCTTTGAGCAAACTGCACAGACCCAGATTGCCTCAAGAAAGTGCCACTGGGAAACCACATTTGAGTATTCTTTGTACCTAGAAAAACCAGGAAAAGGTCATAATAAGTCAGAATTTATTTATTTATTTATTTATTTATTAGTCATATTTATATATGCCGTCAATAATAATAAATTGACTTTAAAGCACGTTATGGTGATGACGACGACGACCCAGCAGAAGTAACCTTTTCCTGTTACACCACGGGCCTGACCATGTCCCCTGGACAGCTTAGCATGCCGGTCTCGTGGTTCCCCTGCTGTAAACACTGCTGTAAAACACATCTGTGGCTGTCGTAAATGCATTCATGACAGCAGCGGGCATGTTTATGCAGGCACAGATGTGTTTATGGCTGTTGTAAACGTGTCCGCTTCCAGTGCGTCAGTGTCATGGGCCACATGGAATGGTGCTGTGGGCCGAGGCTGGTAGGTTGGCCACCCCTGCTGTAAGTGAACAACTTCAACCTCTTGATTGTTTCACTCTCTCCTTTTCTGGCAAAAATTCCAATTCTACAATGTGCTTTTCAGGATATAACAACCAGAGGTGTACACAGTGATTTCCAGATGTGGATACACTGTAAATGTACATAAAGAAATGAATTTAAATACTTGCCCCTTAGCCATGGACAATTAAAAACTATATATGCAAGTGAGAAGTACAATGAAATATTAGACTACACTTTGTCCCAATACAAAAACATTACCCTCTGTTCCTCCTCTGCCACCAGGTAGCAGCCTAGTTAACTTAAAGGAGGGGCTTATTTCAAGGTTAGAAAAAAACAGGGTCAGAGTCCTGAATGCAAGTTTTTCAATGACTGTCATGTAAAGACAAAAAAACTACAATAATCAATGGGGGAGAACCAACAACAGAAGAGAACATCAAAGCAGGGGGAAAAGTTCTCTCTCTCATTAGATCCGAGTAATCAAAGGGAAAGTTAATCCTAGATTAAGGATGCTGAAAAATGAGAAGGGAGGCATATTTCAGGGCCAAAATAAAACAAAGAGAAATAATATAATGAAGAACTATACAGAAGAGATAAAGGGATAGCAGATTCATTTGAACAGGAATTCTATGATTAAGTACCTGCAGTTCTAGAAAGTGAAGTGAAAGCTGCTCCAACAGCACTAAGAAGAAGAAAATCACTTGGGGTAGATAGGATACCAAGAGAACTACAGAATTTCAAGACAAAGGGACTGTATGTATGAGAATCCTAACAAGAATATGCCAACAAATATGGAAAACAAAACAATGGGCCACAGGATGGAAACATTCAATATAGATTCCAAACCCAAATACTGTACTGTAAAGGAGATACCAAAGAGTGCAGTACTGTAACTATAGGATCATTGTATTAATTTTCCATGCAAAAAAACTGATTAACAAGTGGGTCAATTCATCTGTAAATTACTTTAATTCAAATTGGACTAATCCAGCAGATCTTGAAGCCCAGATGGGCCTGTATGGGAAAATATAATTTTTAGACCCAAGTTTTACAGGCTTTATAGGTCATGGTCTCCACTTTGAACTGTGGTAGGTAATGGACTGATAACCCAGTATAATTTACTGTAAGTCACAGATATAAATAACATTGCAAACCTTACTAAGGACATTCATTTACATTTCATTCATTTACATTTATGCATGCCTTCTTAATTAAGATGCAAATCAATTAACCTGCCTGAAGCTCTATATGACTATAGTGTTCCGGGTCTAAAAGAGATAGAACCAGAGCATTTATTAGAACATCAAACTATGCAGAAGACCTAGCAGATACAGGCTCACTAAGGCTGGGGGAAATTTTCACAGCTTTGCCACTCCCTGGTAAAAATATTTAGTTAATTACCTCTACTTTAATGGGGGAAGTTCCACTCACAATCATCTTCAAAATCTTAATATGATTTGTGCAGGTAATTACCACCACACACCCTGTTATATATTGTTACCCTTTGCTACATGCTTTTTAACACCCAAGTCTTACCTTACATCGAATTAATATTTCAATGAATTTTGGACAAAATCGATGAAGATCCACGTATAAACCACTACTAAGGCTTGTGCTTCTTTTAAAACTCCTCTTTCTATAAGAGTACACTTTTATTTTTGAACCACAATCGGGCATACCCTGGGCAACGGCCACCTTGTGCTGGCTAATCTTTCTCATACTAGGTCAGGTGAAAGGAACTTCAGAATGAACTCAGCAAAAGGTGGCTTCATTTTGGCAGTTTCACGTCTGGTCTAGACATGGAAGAAGAATATGAGTACATCATAGGATAATTCAGAAAACAGTTGCTCCAGTCTCCGTTTTAAAGAGACAGAAGGATAGTAAAGCAAATAAGCTTGACCTTTTCAGCAGCAGTCCCACAATTACAAACTCTGTGCCTGGTTTATTCACTTAGAAGCAATGCAACGTCCATTTGCACTAATAATTTTTGGTGAGTGAGGATTTGTCTTTATGTTTTACTACTGGTTAAATCTGATGAAATAAAGAAGCAAGACTATTTCTGTCATGTCATAAAAATGGGAAATGCAGATGGTTATAGCTGCCCATTCACGATAAAATAAATAGGGGAAAAGAGAAAAAACATCTTAACTGAAGAACCTCAGAAAACAGTTTTGGTGCAGCACAACATCCTTGTTTATAGCTGACACATCCAAAGTCATGAAAACAGCTATAATGACATTTGGCTTTCCAGCAGAGAGTAACACAATGATGAAGAGGACAACAACTAGTTCTAGTTAATTTATTTTGTGTGTTGCATTTGGTGCTTCTTATTATGCAACTGGAGAATTTAATAATAATTACATTCACATCAGCTGCTTAAGCTTACAGAGAATGAGTTGCCAACATTAATGCCAATCCTCCATGTCTTTTTCAGCTGAACAAAAACAGGGAAGATATGACACGTAATTGGACTTTATTATTAGGTGCTGTATTAGGGGTGGACGAAGCAAAAGCCAGAATTAAGATTGCCTGGAGAAATATCAATAACCTGAGATATGCAGATGACACTATCCTAATGGCAGAAAGTGAAGAAGATCTAAAGAGCCTCCTGTGGAGGGTGAAAGAGGAGTGCAAAAGCTGGCTTCAAACTCAACATCAAAAAACAACAACAACCAAGATCATGGTATTATGGTATCTGGCCACATCACTCCCTGGCAAACAAAAGGGGAAGAAGTTGAAGCAATGACAGACTTTGCCTTCTTGGGATCTAAGATCACTGCAGACGATGACTGAAGCCATGAAATAAAAAGACGCTTACCTCTTGGGAGGCAAGCCATGGCAAACCTAGGCAGCATAATAAAAAGTAGACACACCACCCTGCAAACGAAAGTCCACATAGTTAAAGCAATGGTCTCAGTAGTAATATATGGCTGTGAGAGCTGGACCCTAAGGAAGGCTGAGCGCAGAAGAATAGACACCTTTGAACTGTGGTGCTGGAGAAGAGTCTTGAGAGTCCCCTGGACTGCAAGGAGATCAAATCAGTCTATCCTGAAGGAAATCAACCCTGACTGCTCATTGGAAGGACAAGTACTGAAGCTGAGGCTCAAGGACTTTGACCACCAAATGAGAAGAGAGGACTCACTGGAGAAGGCCCTGATGCTGGGAAAGATCGAAGGCAAAAGGAGAAGGGGGTGGCAGAGGATGAGATGACTAGATGGCATCGTTGACGCAGTGGGCATAGATCTGGGTGGACCACGGAGGATGACAGATGGTATGCTGTGGTTCAAGGGGTCACAAAGGGTCAGACTCGACTGTGTAACTGAACAATTATTAATTTTGTTACTTGTACTGTTTTGATATTAGTGTTTTGCTCTCTTCGTGCAATTATTATTTTCATTAGCTACTCTGATGACTATATTTTTTAACAAAATAGGGGATGCAAATTTCAATAATGCTTGATTATTATTTTTAGTTTAAACTCTCCTTTGGATACAATCACTGCTTATTAATCTTATTATTACAGGAAACCTTACAACTTCAGGTTTGCAGCTTATATTTTGCATGTGACTTTCATTTTTCAGATGCCTCAAGAACAGATCACATCTGAAAGCACGGTACGTTTTTAAAATTTAACACAATATACAAACCACTTGTTCATCAGGATATATATCTGAACTAAAAGGAAAGCTAGAAATCTCATTTCTCAAACCAGCCAAGGTCTTAATATCCTCCATGATTTCGTACTCAAAATGCAGCTACATGCTAAAGGTGCTAGCTTTTCATTCACGGCTCTCAAGAAGGCACGTATAATAGATCTTTGTTTTCAGGAAAGATTCAAACTGGAGAGATGCTGTCAATGCCTCAAGAACAGATCACATCCGGATGGGCGCGTTTTACTTTCGCTTCCAGGAGCAATGAGAGCGGCGTGGGCCGGATGAATCGCAGTATTCATGTGGATTCACGGGGGCTTCTGGGAATTGAAGTCCAAGAATTGCTGGAGTGCCAAGGTTCACCATCATGGTTCTAGGGCAGTAATGGCAAACCTTGGCACTCTAGCTGTTCTTGAACTTCAATTCCCAGAAGCCCTGACCAGCAGGAGTGCTGCCTTGAGCTTCTGGTATTTGAAGTCGAAGAACACCTGGAGTGCCAAGGTTAGCCATCACTGTTCTGATCCTCAGAGAGAGACAGAGACTGAACTGAACTGAACACAAGTGTCACCAGCCCAAATGACGCATGTTCTGCTATGTGTCCAAAATATATTCAGGCCGTAACCCTAGTGTGAATTGTTGGGCTGAATCTGGTTCTGAGGAACGGCACCCTGGACCTTTCTAAACACCCAGACAAGGAACCAGTAAACATTGGGTTCCCAGAAAGTGACAGAACCTGCCTAGATGCTCTCCCAGGCTCCCCTAGTTGTTCAAGTTTCCCTGTTGTTTGAAGCTAACTTTATTAAAACACTAGCAAATGGTGGCCCAGCGTTGCCGGGCTGTTTTAAATTGTGTTGGAAGGTTAAATTGTGTTAATGTTTTTTAAAATTTGCTTAGTCTGTAATTTTAATTTTAAAAATGTTTATTTATGTAAAAAAAATTTGGCTTGGTTGTTATTAACTGTGATCTGCTTTTTTTGGTTTTTTTGGAGGATTAATAAAAGAACAAAGTATGATATAATATTTCAAATTGTTTTATGTAAGTGAATAATGTTTTAGTTTTTTGATTTTTTTGATTAGTTGTACCGTAGGTAATAATTTTAATAATGTAAAAGTAAATGTTTTTTACATTCAATGCTTTTAAAATGTGTTTAGATGTTTTGGGTTTTAATTTGACTTAAAACTCAGCACAGGATTTTTAAAAGTTTCTATTGTATTTTATTGACATATGTTTGTGATTTGTATTAAAGTGTGTTTTAGTGTAATTTTTTTGACTTGTTTTTATTGGTGTGACCTTTTGTGTAAAATTGTGAATTTGTGTTATGTTTTTGATTTGTTTTTACTTTTGTGGCCTTTTGTTTGGGGCTGTTTTGTGTTTTTGAATTGTTTTTACTATTGTGGCCAGCAGGTGGTGCTGGTAGGGGTTATTGTATTTTGACTGTTTTTTCTCTCCTGGCCTCTGGGTGGAGCTTCTTCTGGTAAGTAGTCTCTTTCTTTATTCATTTCTTTTCAGTGCCTCGTGAAGGTGGGACATCTTTTGGTAAGTTTGCTTTCTTTCTTTCTTTTGTGTGTGTGTTGGGGGGAGGGGGTGTGTGGGTTGGAATTTGTATTTTTTGTCTGTTTGATTTATTTTTTATTGTTTTGTTTACTTTGTATTGTTTTTGGTGTTGTTTTAGTTTGTTTTTGTGTATTTTTGGATGTTTTTCACTGTTTTTAGTAATTTTTAAAAATTATTTATTTATTTGGTGGTGGGGAGGGGGCGTGGTCGTTGGGGGTTAGGAAGGGTGGGCTAGGTGGTGGGGAGGGGGCGTGGTCATTGGGGGTTAGGAAGAGTGGACTAGGTGGTGGGGAGGGGGGCATGGTCGTTGGGGGTTAGGAAAGATGGGCTAGGTGGTGCGGAGGGGGGGTTGTTGGGGGTTAGGAAGGGTGGGCTAGGTGGTGGGGAGGAGGGCGTGGTCGGTGGGGGATAGGAAGGGTGGGCTAGGCGGTGGGGAGGGGTCTTTATTGTGTTATGGTGCTTTGATTGTGTGGAATCGTGAAAGTAGATCGGGTTTCCCCTTTAATATCAGTGGGTGGGGGGTTGCGACCCCCCTCTCCGCTGGCTCCCCTGGGGTTGGGAGGTTTGGGGGGACAAAAGGGGTATGTCCCCCCAACCCTACTGGACTCAGGAGACCAGGGAGAATGGATCAATTCCCCCCCTCCTTAAAACAACTCCGTTTTTAAAGAGAAGAAACCGCTTGCCTGGACTTGATAATGGTATGGACCAAAGCTGAAACCGAACCCCGACAAGACAGAGGTTTTGGTGTTTGAGAGGCTGCCTGCCCGACTGGGAGGCCTGGTCCCTTCTCTGGATGGAATTACTCTTACTCCTAGAGACCAGGTCTGCAATCTGGGGGTCATTATGGACCCACTGCTCTCATTGGAAAAACAGATAGTGGTGGTGTCCAAAGCCGCTTTTTTCCAGCTTTGACAGACTGCGCAGTTACGCCACTACTTGGACAGGCGGTCTCTCATAACACTGACCCATTCACTGGTAATCTTGCGGATTGACTACTGTAATGCTCTCTACGTGGGGCTGCCCTTGTGTCTGATACGGAAATTACAACAGGCCCAGAATGCAGCACCCAGGCTGGTGACAGGTTTAAAGAAATTTGATCATATTTCCCCAGCCTTGGCAGGCCTGCACGGGTTACCTGTTGCCTACTGTGTCAGACACAAGGTGTTAATGTTATCATACAAGGCCATACAAGATCAGTATATGTCCCAATCCCAAAAAAGGGCAATGCCAAAGAATGCTCAAATTATCAAACAATTGCACTCATCCCACACGCCAGCAAGGTGATGCTCAAGATAATACAGGATAGACTTCAGCAACACGTGGAGAGAGAACTACCAGAGGTGCAGGCCGGTTTCAGAAGAGGCAGGGGGACTAGAGACCACATTGCCAACATACGTTGGATCATGGAGAAAACAAAGGAATACCAGAAACAAGTTTACTTTTGTTTTATTGACTACACTAAGGCATTTGACTGTGTGGACCACAACAAAATGTGGCAAGTAATTAAAGAGATGGGAATACCAGAGCACCTCATATGTCTCCTGAGAAATCTGTACATGAACCAAGAAGCAGCAGTTAAGACAGAACACGGAATGACGGAGTGGTTTGGAATAGGAAAAGGAGTAAGACAAGACTGCACTTTATCACCCTGTTTATTCAATCTATACACAGAGCACATAATGCGCAATGCAGGGATGGAGGAATCACAATATGGGATTAAAATTGCTGTGAGAAACATCAACAATCTGAGATATGCAGACGATACCACCCTAATGGCAGAAGGTGAGGAAGATCTAAAGAACCTCTTGATTGGATTGAAGGAGGAGAGTTCAAAAGCTGGCCTGAGACTCAATATCAAGAAAACCAAGATAATGGCAACAGGCCCCATCAGTTCCTGGAAAATAGATGGGGAAGAAGTAGAAGCAGTGACAGACTTTACATTCTTAGGATCAAAGATCACTGCAGATGGAGATTGCAGCCATGAAATAAAAAGGCGAATGATTCTTGGGAGACAAGCCATGAGAAACCTGGGGAACATAGTGAAAAGCAGAGACACCACATTACAAACAAAAATTAGAATAGTCAAAGCAATGGTATTCCCAGTGGTAATGTACGGATGCGAGAGCTGGACAATAAGGAAAGCTGAACGCAGAAGAATAGATGCCTTTGAAATGTGGTGTTGGAGGAGAGTTTTGAGAGTACCCTGGACAGCAAGGAGAACAAATAGGTCAATCTTAGAAGAAATCAACCCTGACTGCTCATTGGAAGGTCTAATAGTAAAGACGAAGCTAAAGTACTTTGGACATCAAATGAGAAGGGAGGATTCGCTTGAGAAGGCCTTGATGTTGGGAAAGGTGGAGGGCAAAAGAAGAAGGGGGAGGCCAAAGATGAGATGGCTAGATGGGATTGTAGACACAATGGGTACATAACTGGGAGTGCTGAGGGGGATGGTGGAGGACAGAGGCGCCTGGAGAACAATGGTCTATAGGGTCGCAAAGGGTCGGAATCGACTGTACAACAACAACAAGGCCCTATACGGTTTGGGACCTTGCTATCTGTTGGAGCATCTCTCCCTCAGAGCAATTTCCTGCATCACCCAGTCATCTCAGTCGGTGCAGCTCCAGGTGCCAACCCCGAGGATGGCTCGAAAGTCTTTAACCAGAAATAGAGCCTTGTCGGTGGTGGCACCAACACTGTGAAATACTCTACCGGTGACCGATGGAGCTGTGCCAGGCCCCATCACTGCCTACCTTTTTAAAAAGAACAATTAAAAATGCTCTTTTTCAAGGAGGCCTTTCAGGGCTTTGTTCCCCTGTCGATAAATTAGCCAGTTAGGTTTAGTCCCGATGTCCTCTGACACCAATTATCTTTATTTTATTTTAGTTTAGTTTAGTTTAGTCTATGATGCATTTGTTGGTGGTGGATTTTGTTGTTTTTTGTTGTTTTTTTAAGATGTTATTATAAAACATACACAACAAATTAACATATAAGACAAATAAACCGTGATTACCCACCCCTCTCCCCATACATCATCACCCATCCACTCACCTCACACCACCCCTCATAGACACTTGATGCACCTTCCATTAACTCCCACCTAAGGTTCCAATGCCTGAGAACAAACTGATCCTATATAAGTGGCACCTCCAAATCATTTAAATAATCCCTACCTTGATTAGGTAGAAGTCCACCAGAATGCTGAGAATGGGCAGTTGTTGCACATAAAGTTATTTTTATAGTTATTGGAAATCATCTTCCTGATATTTGCAGGACAACAATAGCAATCACACTTATATACCATCCCATAGCGCTTAGTGCCCTCTCTGGACTGTTCACAAGTTAATTAACATTTTGCCCCCAACATGCTGAGTACTCCGTTTACTGACCCTGGAAGGATGGAAGGCAACCTTAATTCCTGTCAGGATCAAACTCACAATGTTTTGGCTGCAGTACAGCAGTTTAGCCACCATGTCACCAGGATGAGATTGATATTGTAGAATGGGTTGAAGTTTTATGATGGTGGTTGGGATATTCGCTGTAATGTTTCTGAAACGCTTATGACTTGATATTTTGTACTGTAATTATGATATTGTGTTTTTCTTTGTTAGCCGCCCAGAGTCGCTCTGCGAGTGGGGCGGCATACAAATTGAAAAATTAAATTTAAATGAAATGAAATGAAATTAATTGTAATTTCCATCAGCCCTAGCCACCATAGCAAACAACCAGCGGGCTGGGAGTTGTAGCCCAATAATATCTAGAAGGCCAAATGCTACCCCCACCATCTCTGTGATTGCTCCATGATGTTGCAATGCATATTTTAACTATTATAGTTATTTTAGATTTAATCCTAGTTAATTACATAGCTCAGGGTGGGGAAAATACTACCCACTGGATGTTTTTGAATAACAATCTTGGCACTCCTCACCGCTGATTTTCCAGGCTCAGGCTAGTTGGAATTCCACTTCAAGAACACTTGGAGAACTATACTTTGCCCATTGTAGCATACACTTCAATGTTGCTGAAAACTGGGCAAAAGATTTACCACCCAGTTTCTACCTCCTCAGTTTTCAATTATACCAGGAGTTCTCTAGTTTTTTAAGCCGGGGGGCCAGGGTCACGCTCCCTTAGACAGTTTTGGGGGCCAGATGGCCATTTTGCCCTTCCTCCACCACATGGCACTTCCTGGTATGGTGGAGGCTGTGGGGGGGGGGGGGCACATGAAACGGTGCCATGGGCCACATCCGGCCCATGGGCTGCAGGTTGAGAATCCCTGAGCTACACTATACTGTATTACAAATCAATGTCTCTCAATTAAAGATAACCTGGGCAGCACAGAAGGTACTGGAAGCGTGTTTAAATCAAGAGCTTCAGTAGATACAACCAAGTATGAAAGACATTAAGTAAAAACAAATGAAAATAATAAACTGGACTAAAGGGCAGACAGAGAGCCAGCTCGGGAGAGAAAGCTCAGAAACAGCATTTCCCTTTTAACAAGCTCATCATCTCCAACTAGCCAACGTTTTATGAAAGAAAGTCAAAAATCCAACCATGATTGTCATGTTTTAAAATGAGTCAGACGTGGTTGTTAGCCTGAAGTATACATTCAGCCTGCCTAAGCAGGGTGCCTTTGCAATTGTGGCCATTTTAAGGCTTGCCTAGACTTTCGAGACTGATTAGAGTGGATAAAATTTAGCTATGCTTGGGCCAACATATCATGGAGAGGCAGAAGCGAGATAATTTTCTTAAAACATTCTAAGTTGCTGCCTAAGAGGTGTTTGTGTTCTTGGAGAACTGCAATTATTTCCCACTTAGATTTTCCCCTTCTGGATAGGCACAGAGGGCGATCCGTGCTCTTTTCTGTGAGCACATATGAACCATTAAATATTTCAAGCATTAAAAAAAAATCCTCATTACACTGCAGCTTCTTTCTTCCGATGCTCTGCAGTCACTGCTCAATCTGACAACTGGCACAGCAACATTTGAACAAAGAAATTGACAACTGCATTATTCAGCTTCACTAGAGAAAAATAATCAAGCAAGGATTCCATGCCTTTAAGTCTAGGGTTTCTCGGATTTAAGCTATTTGAAAGCAATTATTTTTCAACAGATTAATACCTATTCAATCTAACAAAATTTTCTTCTTCAGTTCTATTTGTTCCCTTATTTAAAAAAAAAAACACAAAGTGTAAGAAGACTTAAATAAGCAATATAGGAGGGGATGCCAAAGCCACATACCTTAGTCTAAGTCCGAGAACATACTACTGCAGTTCCCCCTTTCAAGAACAACTCCATTCAACACAGCACTTTGCTTTATTTACCTTCTCTCCCTCCCTCCCTCCCTCTTTCACAGTGTGCCCATCAAACTGTATAAAGGTCTCCCTTGCTTAAAAGCCCGTTGTGTTCTATTCTAGGGGGTGGCATGCATCTCAATTTTCAGCCAAAGAGCCAGCGATGTCTGGAAATTCAGACATTTCCATGGTCATGTGGCAGGCAGGACTAGATAGATGCTGAAGCCCATGGAGTCCTGTTACCTTTCCCACCAAAGCAGTACCTACAGTATTTATTTACTTGCAATTTCTTGCTTTTGAACTGCTAGGTGGGCAGGCGCTGGGACAGACAACAGGAGCTCACAGCACTCAGGTCTCTACACTGAATATGTTGACCATAAGGAAGCAGATAAATATAGCAAGCATACACCTCTATAATGTGTGTGCTTATAGAAAGGAATACAGTACTGTGCCTCCATAACTCTCAAATTAGCAAACCGTGCTCGTTGACACACTTTGCCACAATTACAGCCTACCAAAATGAGTTAGATATTCTGGAAATTGTGTCAGAGGCCAAGACAAGATAGCCTTCCAACATCAGGGTCAGGTGGCCCTATCTGTGAAAACCACCAAATAATGAAGAGAGTGAAGGTCAAGTATGTTTCAAGCCATTATTTCCATCCAGAAAGTTTGAAGGATCGAGGGCAACACAGACGAGGAAGGGTTGGTGCCAGTGTTTTTTGAATTCAATTCCCAGAAGCCTAAATCAATTCCCCAAAGCACTGATCAGCCAATGGACTGACTTAGGCTTCTGGGAATTGAAGTCACCCTGTGGGGCGTGAGGCCCACATTGGAAACCAATGGAGCCCTGATTGCTGAGCACAAAAAACAGGAGAGTAGAGAAGACTAGAAATCTGCAGAGGTTTTGGTTGTTAGATCAAGCAGCGTTAACTGTGAACCAGTAGAATTTACAACATCTATGGCTAATCTCTGCCTGGGATGTAAATAGTTTCCAGATGTAAAGGCAGGGCAAAAAAAAAATGCCTCTGAACTATTTTGGCAGCTTATTTTAGGGCAAAAGTGAGGAAAAAATTACTCCCCAGTTGTTAAGGGACCACAACACCCAGCATTCCTTATCACTGAGTATGATTGTTCATGCTAATGGGAATTATAATCCAACAACACTTTGTTTCAAAATCCCAACTGTAAAGAACAAACTGGCTTTCTACCTGGGATAAATTCCATGGATTGAAATAGGAATTAAAGCAAATAATTATGTTCAGCATTAGATAGCCAAGTTTTGTTAACTGTATATCTTTGGCAGGATTTGAGAATTTAAAACTGGTTTGAAAATGTGTTGTGAGAGTGAAGTGCTATCTATCGTCAGTCCTACTATATGGCATGGAATCATGGACGTTTACATAGGCTAGCGCAAATAAAACAGACGTATATGAAAGATGAGTGTATTGCAGGGTATTAAGGATTTCTTGGATTAAGAGCTCACCTGGTGCTGTTGTTCATAATGATGACTTAGAAATAGATTATGTTTCGTTGGTGGGGAAAGCCTGTTATGTGGAAGCCCTGATGTATTATGATTTGTTGTATCCTGATCCTTTTTGTATCCTGAACAACCTACGAACCTGAAGAAATAAACAACTTTGATTCAGCTAACCGCCTGCTCTTTGGAAGGGATAAACTCTGGAGGAGGAAGACCAGCCGGGCGGGGAGAGGCCAGCCAGTCGCCCCAACGCGAGCCCTTCCGAGCCGGTCCCCACCATCTCCAGCCGGGCCGGCAAGGGAGGAGGAAGACCAGCCGGGCGGGGAGAGGCCAGCCAGTCGCCCCAACGCGAGCCCTTCCGAGCCGGTCCCCACCATCTCCAGCCGGGCCGGCAAGGGAGGAGGAAGACCAGCCGGGCGGGGAGAGGCCAGCCAGTCGCCCCAACGCGAGCCCTTCCGAGCCGGTCCCCACCATCTCCAGCCGGGCCGGCAAGGGAGGAGGAAGACCAGCCGGGCGGGGAGAGGCCAGCCAGTCGCCCCAACGCGAGCCCTTCCGAGCCGGTCCCCACCATCTCCAGCCGGGCCGGTGAGGGAGGAGGAAGACCAGCCGGGCGGGGAGAGGCCAGCCAGTCGCCCCAACGCGAGCCCTTCCGAGCCGGTCCCCACCATCTCCAGCCGAGCCGGCAAGGGAGGAGGAAGACCAGCCGGGCGGGGAGAGGCCAGCCAGTCGCCCCAACGCGAGCCCTTCCGAGCCGGTCCCCACCATCTCCAGCCGGGCCGGCAAGGGAGGAGGAAGACCAGCCGGGCGGGGAGAGGCCAGCCAGTCGCCCCAACGCGAGCCCTTCCGAGCCGGTCCCCACCATCTCCAGCCGGGCCGGTGAGGGAGGAGGAAGACCAGCCGGGCGGGGAGAGGCCAGCCAGTCGCCCCGACGAGAGCCTTTTCCAAGCCCTGAAAACAACCAAGCGCCGAAGGAGAGGTCCAATTGGCAGAAGGGAAGAAGGCAAAGGAGTTAAACCAGGGGGTGAGACTCAGAGCCCCATACAAAGGATAAGTAGTTAAATAGGCAGAAATGTTGATGACTTAATATAGTAACTCACATAAAGACTTTAAAATGACTTAATATAGCAACTGACATAGAGACTGTGCTTTAAAGTGTGATAATATGCATGATAATATGTTGTCTTAAATGTTTTTAAACTTTTAAAAACTGTGATAAAATGTATGAGGAGAGAAAAATGGCGCAGACACCGGCAACCACGCCATAAATCTTGCCAAGAGAACCCTATTGACCAAAACAAAAGGCAAAACAAAAGGGCAGGCTAGGTGATACATGATGCTTAGCACAACAGAGTGGAGGAAGGGGAGGGACAGGAAAGGGGGAGGGGAAATGCAATGTTGTAAGGAGCAACACTGCATAGGGACATGGAATGTGAGATCAATGAACCAAGGTAAACTGGAAGTGGTAAAAAATGAGATGGAAAGAATAAGCATTGACATCTTGGGCATCAGTGAGCTAAAATGGACAGGGATGGGTGAATTCAGCTCTGGAAACCATCATATCTACTATTGTGGACAAGAAAACCTTAGAAGGCATGGAGTAGCCATAATTGTCAATAAGAGAGTAAGAAAAGCAGTAATGGGATATAACCTCAAAAATGACAGAATGATGTCAGTCAGAATTCAAGGCAAACCTTTCAATATCACCGTAATCCAAGTCTATGCACCAACCACTAGTGCAGATGAAGCCACAGTGGACCAGTTCTATGAGGACCTAGAACACCTCATAGAACAGACACCAAGAAATGATGTCCAAATTATATTAGGAGACTGGAATGCCAAAGTAGGAAATCAAAAAGTGGAGGGAATAACAGGCAAGTTTGGTCTTGGAGTACAGAACGAAGCAGGGCAAAGATTGATAGAGTTCTGCCAAGAGAACGCACTGGTCATAGCAAACACTCTCTTCCAGCAACACAAGAGGCGACTTTACACATGGACATCACCAGATGGCCAACACCGAAACCAAATTGACTACATACTCTGCAGCCAAAGATGGAGAACCTCCATACAATCAGCAAAAACAAGACCTGGAGCAGACTGTGGATCAGATCACAACCTACTGATCGCAAAATTCAGGTTAAGACTAAAGAAAATAGGGAAAACAAGAAGACCAGACAGATATCACCTAGACAGCATCCCTAAAGAATACACGGTGGAGGTGATGAACCGATATAATGGCCTGGACGCAATAGACAGAGTGCCAGAAGAATTATGGACAGAGATAAAGGACATCATGCAGGAAGCAGCAAAGAAAACCATACCAAAAGAAAAGAAGCGTAAGAAAGCAAAATGGTTGTCTGATGAGGCTCTTAAAATAGCAGAGGAAAGAAGGAAGGCAAAAGTCAAAAGAGAAAGGAAAAAATACAACCTTCTGAACACAGAATTTCAAAGAAAAGCAAGGAGAGATAAGGAAAACTACCTAAAAGAACAGTGCAAAGAAATGGAGGAAAACAACAAAAGAGGCAGGACTAGAGATCTCTTCAGAAAAATCGGGGAAATAAAGGGAACATTTAAAGCAAAAATGACCATGATAAGGGACAAAGACGGAAAAGAGCTAGCTGATGCAGAAGAGATAAAGAAAAGATGGAAAGAGTACACAGAGGAACTCTACAAAAAGGACCTCAACACTCCTGATAACCACAATGATGAAAAAACTGAACTCGAGCCAGACATCCTGGAGAGCGAAGTTATAAAGGCCCTAAAGAGCACTGCAAACAACAAAGCTAGTGGATATGATGGTATCCCAGTCGAATTTTTCAAAGCGCTAAAAGATGATGGCGTCAAATTACTGCACTCAATATGCCAGCAAATCTGGAAAACAAAACAGTGGCCACAGGATTGGAAAAGATCAGTATACGTCCCAATCCCAAAAAAGGGCAACGCCAAAGAATGCTCAAATTACCGAACAATTGCACTCATCCCACACGCCAGCAAGGTGATGCTCAAGATAATACAGGACAGACTTCAGCAACATGTGGAGAGAGAACTACCAGAGGTGCAGGCCGGTTTCAGAAGAGGCAGGGGGACTAGAGACCACATTGCCAACATACGTTGGATCATGGAGAAAACAAAGGAATACCAGAAACAAGTTTACTTTTGTTTCATTGATTACACTAAGGCATTTGACTGTGTGGACCACAACAAGATGTGGCAAGTAATTAAAGAGATGGGAATACCAGAGCACATCATATGCCTCCTGAGAAATCTGTACATGAACCAAGAAGCAACAGTTAGGACAGAACATGGAATGACAGAGTGGTTTGGAATAGGAAAAGGAGTAAGACAAGGCTGCATTTTATCACCCTGCTTATTCAATCTATACACAGAGCACATAATGCGAAATGCAGGGATGGAGGAATCACAATATGGGATTAAAATTGCTGGGAGAAACATAAACAATCTGAGATATGCAGACGATACCACCCTAATGGCAGAAAGTGAGGAAGACCTAAAGAACCTCTTGATTGGGCTGAAGGAGGAGAGTGCAAAAGCTGGTTTGAGACTCAATATCAAGAAAACCAAGGTAATGGCAACAGGCCCAATCAGTTCCTGGAAAATAGATGGGGAAGAAGTAGAAGCAGTGACAGATTTTACTTTCCTGGGATCAAAGATCACGGCAGAGGGGGATTGCAGCCATGAAATAAAAAGGCGACTGATTCTTGGGAGACAAGCCATGAGAAACCTGGGGAACATAGTGAAAAGCAGAGACATCACATTGCAAACAAAAATTAGAATAGTCAAAGCAATGGTATTCCCAGTGGTAATGTACGGATGTGAGAGCTGGACAATTAGGAAAGCTGAACGCAGAAGAATAGATGCCTTTGAAATGTGGTGTTGGAGGAGAGTTTTGAGAGTACCCTGGACAGCGAGGAGAACAAATAGGTCAATCTTAGAAGAAATCAACACTGACTGCTCATTGGAAGGGCTAATAGTAAAGACGAAGCTAAAGTATTTTGGACATCAAATGAGAAGGGAGGATTCACTTGAGAAGGCCCTGATGTTGGGAAAGGTGGAGGGCAAAAGAAGAAGGGGGAGGCCAAAGATGAGATGGCTAGATGGTATTGTAGACACAATGGGCACAGAACTGGGAGTGCTGAGGGGGATGGTGGAGGACAGAGGTGCCTGGAGAACAATGGTCCAGAGGGTCGCAAAGGGTCGGAACCGACTGTGCGACTGAACAACAACAAAACAAAGATTTGTTGAGGCAACTGAATAATGATGATGAATTTACATAAAATGTAGAAAAGTAGACTACTTTTGTCATGTAATGAAAAATGAGAATTGTAGATTCTTGCAGCTGATATTTTCAAAGAAAAATACAGTGGAACCTTGGTTAACAAACAGTTTAGTTAACATAAAAATCGCATAACAAAAGGAAATCCATAGAAAATAGTGGATGGGTTTATGGAATTTTTTTGGAACAGATTCATTGGTTTCCAATGCATTCCTAAGGGAAACCGTGTTTCGGTTAATGTATTTTGGTTTCCAACGCATTCCTATAGGAAATTGTGTTCAATGCATTCCTATGGGAAATTTGGTTCAATTAATTTTCGTTGTAAGAAACATCCCAGAAAATGCATTAATTACGTTAACCGAGGCTCCACAGTAAAGGTGAAACAAATGTTGAAAGGGCAGCATTTTATTGTGTGAAAATCTTAGAACAGGGGTGCCCAAATGTTTCAGGCCACGGGCCAGTCATGTGGTTCAGTGGGCCGGTCACATGGTCCTCCCACTGGAAGCGGAAGTAAAACGTGCTCATACATGCACAAAATGCTACCGTAAAGGCACCCGTGGCTGTCGTAAACGGACAGCCACAGGTGTATTTACAGCAGCGTTTTGTGCATGCACAGGCACATTTTACTTCTGGTTCCAGGAGTGGCATGGGCTAGATGTTGACGCTGTGGGCTGGATGCAGCCCGCAGGCCATAGCTTGAGCACTCTGTCTAGAAATTCATTTTAATGCAATACAATGGCCAGAATTCCGTTGGCAAAAGTTACACCGCATAGCTTGGGTGACATCATTATACACAGCCATGCTGTGGCCATTTCATGAGAATGAAAAACTTCCTGTTCACCCACCAAAGTTCTGGGGACTCCCAGGGATCCCCTTAATCATAGAAAGCCTCCAGGAGCCACAAAACTAGAAAGAGGCAAAGAGAATTACTTATTATTCTGGGTTTAAATCATTACCTGACCTGTTCTGCTGCTCCTGAAGTCTTCCTGTGATGAAAGAAAACCCTAGAATCCCCATAACCAGAGGGGGGAGAACAGGAAGTTTTTGATTCCTCTGTAATGCCTGCAGAATGGCCATGGCTGATGACATCACCAGAGTTGCATGGCTAACATATACCAACAGGATTCCATCCAATGTCATTGTTTACAGCTGCCACATTCAAAACAGAATATACAAGATTATGCCAAACCTCTGCTAAGAAAAGAACAAGTAAGGATGTGAAGGCTTAGAGAAACTGGGGGGTTTTCGGGGGGGGGGGGTGAAGCACTTTTTTTGTTATTTTCTGGGGGGAAATGGAATTAGGAAGAAAATTGATTATGAATTTTTTTAACATGATGAATAAAATATTTAAGACAAGCTGTTCATATAGCCTCAAAAACATTTTTAAAACCTGGGTACAGTACAGCTCAGAAAATGAGTGATTAAATTTCATGCCTATTCATTGAATCTTAGTCTCTTGTACACACTTTCCCCTCTCAATTCTTCTCATTGGAATGGGTGCTTTATGTCTATTTGATATTGTGGAGAGGAAATATGATAATTTTCCTTGTTACTAATGTTGATTATTTTTTCTGATTTTTTAAATTGGTTGTTGTTCTTTTTGCCTGTTCCACATAAGGTAACAAAACCACAGAGGTTCCATCTGTTCATTTCAGGCGATTGTTGCTCCAATTGTTACAATTCACTGTATTTTTAATATTTATGTGAGATAGATCTTGTGACATGATAGGCTGCAATGAAAATTAAAATAGATAAGAATAATTTAGGTAACAAATAGTTTCTTCCCTTATCCCCTCTTGTCCCGACCAATATGGCACTCTATAATAAGTAACCACTTCATAGTTTACATTTCACCAAATAATTCTACCGATTTAATCAACTTGATTAACTGTGTCTCTCAAAATGCTTCCATCATCTTCAGTCCTTGAAAAATGTTTTGTCTTTCCATATGACAACTTCTTAGAAAGAATAGATACATTGGTGCATCCCAAATAATATTTTGATTGAAACATACATGGAACCAATTGCCTTTTTCTGTCTTTGGTTAACACAACATGTCTTTGTCTAAAGAAAGAAAAGGGGAAAAGAAAACTCAACCTGTTCATTTTTCCACATTTGACAGCTCCCAGCACAGCTGAATTCCTTTTGGATGAAATTCAATCAACGGGAAATACAAGCTGTAACCAGAATGCTTATCACCAAACAGGCCAAAAAGGGAGGAAAAACAGCTAGCACAAAAAGAAACAAAAAACAACAACGCAAAACAACACCCAATCACCTTCCGACAATGAGCAATAATTGTATTGCCATATTTCATTACTCATCTCTGTTTATAGAGAAGAATGAATCCAGGATTACTTTTATCCTGACACTATTAATCCACAATATAATGATAAACTTAATTACCCTTATTATTGCAGTCCCAATAAATGAACTCTTGAAGCAAAGCTTTTTGAGCAGAATGAAATCCTTTATCCCTGTTCCAATCTGTATTCATAATAGAAAATTAATGCAGCTGAACATTTCTCAGCCTTGCAATGTACTGCTTTCAGACCAGTGACATCCTCAATCAAATCAAACCCAAGTCATCTTAGAAATTCTATCACAGAGAGGAAGCCATGCAAAAGTCTCCTTCCCTTTTACCTAAGGAGTTACACAACAAAAATAGAATTTCTGTTCTCGTTACAAGCAGTATTACCTCCGTTTTTCAACAAACAATGAAAAACTATATTTTATATCCACATACGCTGCAATCCACACATGCAATGCAGCTTGTAAAACAAAAAAGTCGTGTGTTGCAGAACAAACACAATACCCCGTTTCCTCTAAAAATAATCCTCTCATACTTCCCAAGCCATTTTCTAGAGCAACCATCTGCAAACCTCAGATGGGGTTGCAAAGTTTTGCAGGATTTGCCCTCCAAGATCTATAGTGATCCTAAGTGAGCAGATATGCTTAAAATTCTCCTTCAGGCACCAAGGAAAGTAGAGAAAGGGTTACTCTTGACAGTAGCTGTTCCCTCCCCCCCCCTCCCGTTTTGGCTCTTGGAGGTTCTCACACCAGCCAGTTTGCTGAGACATCTTGGTAGTCCTCCTCCTGCCAACTGTCCACATGCCAACATTTTGCATAAAACGTGGCATAAAAGATATACTTGTTTATGAAACAAACATTGCAGTGGAAAGTCAGGTGAGGACCTGTTCACTCTGGCTGGGATCCTATATACCCGTGATGGCGAACCTTGGCACTCCAGATGTTCTTGGACTTCAATTCCCAGAAGCCCAAGCCCCCGTGAATCCACACAATTGGGCTTGCTGCTGCGATTCATCCGGCCTGCACCACACCACCCTCATCACTCCTGGAAGCGGAAGTAAAACGCGCCCATGCAGAGGAAGGGTTAACCCGGAAGAGCATTAACCGTACAGGCGTGTTTTACTTCCGCTTCAAGGAGGGATGAGGGTGGCGCGGGCTGGATGAATCACAGCAAACCCATTCATGTGGATTCACTGGGGCTTGGGCTTCTGGGAATTGAAGTCCAAGAGCATCTGGAGTGCCAAGGTTCACCATCACGGCTATACACGTTTATATGGCAGTAAGTCTCACTGAGTTCAAGTCGACTGACTGCCTTTGGAGTAAGCATGTGTAGAATTACCCTGCAACAGTCATTGTCCTTGTGCCCTCGACTATCACTCAGGCACCATCTTTATGCTCACCTTATTTTCTCTGTTGTGCCTTTCTGCCAATGACCTTTCTTCCCGATCTTTTCCTACAGTGCTGTTCCTTTCTTGTAGCCTGAGGCTCCTCACCGGGTGGGGATGTACAATTTGACATTCTAAATAAATCCACCCCAGCTCCCTCCCTCCCACCCACCAAGCCATTCTTGGTTGCTTTTCATGACTTTCAATCTGTCTTGTCAGCGGTATAACAGGAACCCTCCAAATATGCCCACAGTGTTCCCCTTATTCGCTAGCAATACCATCAACGGCTTAATTAAAAGCGTAAGAAACCATTGACAAACCCACCCCCACCCCCACCCCATCACTGTAAAGCTAGAATGCATTCTCTTCTTCCACACCAAGCCAAGTCAAAAATTTCTACACAAACCCTTCATGGCACTGCTGGCTGTGTCTCTCATGTTTCTGTGGCAAGCCTCGCCATTCCCTGCCTGCTTGTTCTGTGAGCATCATTTCCCTGGTTCTAGGCCAACCTTCCCTCCTGACACCATTGCACGACGCCAGCATCCTAAAGTGCCACACGGGTGTCCTGTACTGCTTTCCACTGCCTATCAAGATCAGCGCACTATGCACTGTGTGCCCGGATCCTCTGCTAAACCCATCTCATTATTACATGTTGCCACTTTCTAAAATGGGTTCCCTATAGCAATCCTGTGGGAACTCCTCCTTCCCCCTAAATATGTCATGCCCATTACTACATCCCCATGTATTGAAAAGTGTAAACACCCCCAATTTTACCTCCCTGCCTTTCACCCCATTCCAGCTGTTTGTTCCCCTATGTTTACAGGCAAAAGGCAAAGCCTTTGAGGCTTCTTTTCTACCCTGCCTTCCCCCACACACACACTCCTAAAAGCAGCAGGCATGACTCTCTGTGTGTGTCCTTTTGACCATCACAACGACCCTCTGAGGCAGGATAGGGTGAAAGACCCTGACTGGCTCAAGGTCATCCAGCAAGTTTCAAGGCAGAACCTGGGGGGAGCAACCTAGTGCTCTGTGTGTGTGTGTGTGTGTGTGTGTGTGCGTGCGTGCGTGCGTGTGCGTGCGCGTGTTGCAGGGCTGCCGTGTCAAGGTGGGAGTTGGGGGTATGAGTTGCGGGGGGGAGGGGGGGAAATGACGGTGGTGGTGGAGGTGGTGGAGTGGGTGGCCAAGTGGATGTGCATCATCCTCTCTAAACCTGGCATTGCGCGGTGCGTTTTTTTGCACGGAAGGGTTAGGAAAGGCACAGGATAGCCGTGCCAGAGAGCAAGCCACGGCTGGCATTGTGTAGGTGTGTTTAGTGCATTGGTGTCAGTAGAATCTGCCAGGTTCCAGTTGACCTGTGGTAGCGTAGAAATGAGATTTGTGA
Source organism: Bradypodion ventrale (assembly GCA_035047345.1). Classification (NCBI taxonomy): domain Eukaryota; kingdom Metazoa; phylum Chordata; class Lepidosauria; order Squamata; family Chamaeleonidae; genus Bradypodion; species Bradypodion ventrale. The sequence continues at coordinate 371,084,551 of JAWDJE010000003.1, forward strand.
TGTGCCAAAAGGGTAGTGGTGGAAGAATGTGTGTGTGTGTGTGTGTGTGTGTGTGTGTGTGTGTGTGTGTGTGTGTGTGTGTGTGTGTGTGTGTGAGAGAGAGAGAGAGAGAGAGAGAGAGAGAGAGTGTGTGTGTGTGTGTGTTCTAGCTTACTTACACACACACACACACACACACACACACACACACACACACACACACACACACACCACCCAGGACCTCATCCTCAGGCCACGGGGGTGGGGGGTCGTCAGAGGAAAAAAGGAAAATAGCCGCTCCCCCTCCAAAAAATGCCTCCGCTGCCTCCCCGTGTACGCGCATTCACACACACGCGCGCGCGCGTTCCACGCAGCCCCCTCCCTCCCCCATCCACGAAATGCCACCCCTCCTCCCTCCCGTTAGATTGCATTGCAGGTTTCCACAGACAGACAGACACACACACACACACACATACCCCCCCACACACACAGACACACAACCGCCGCAAAAAGCCAAAATGACTCTCCGCCGCCGCCCCCTCCCCGAGGAAGGGAAAACAGGAGAGTTGCCCACAAACTGACAGACAGACAGACGACCCCCCTCCTACTCCCCTCCCCTCGGGGGAAGGGGCGCCCCCCCTTTCCCTTCCCCCTTCCCTTCTCTCCCCTCCCCCCCATTCACACGTAGCGGTTTCCCACCTGCGGGTCTGTGGGTGTCGTCTGAGGCGTCGAATCCGTGTCTCTCCGTCGTCTCCCCTCAGTCCGTCGGTCGGTCTCTCTCTCTCTCTCCCTCAGCGAACGGCGGCGCCGGAGCAGCCCTGATGAGGCCGCTGAGGAGGAGCAGCAAGAAGAGGGGGGTGGGCCCGTGTGTGTGTGTGTGTGTGTGTGTGTGCCTGGCCTGCAGTCTCTGTGAGGCGAAGGGGGTGGGGGGGGAAACGCGCCGCCGATACCCGCCCGTAGCCAGCAGCTGGTCGAAGAACCGTTAGGGGCAAGCAAGCCACACAGTGCAGAGAGACTACGGCTCCCGGCGGGCCAAGCGCACCCTCGGAGGGCCTCGCCCCGGCCACTGTGCACGCTGGGGGATGGAGTCTCCCACTGCCCGCGGCGCCCTCCGCCCTCTTCCTGCGGGTGGGTGGAAGGGGCGGGGCGGAAAGGGCGGCGGGAGAGCGAGGTGCATGCTGGGGGATGTAGTAGTCGCCAGTCAGGTTACTACTCGAAAGCGTTGTATGGAGATGAGATTAGATAGATAGATAGATAGGTTTTGACCTGTAATGTGCATTTTCCCGTACATCTATTTGCACATTGAGAGAGAGATGTGCACGCATATCTACAAGTGGTACCTTGGGTAAAGCATACCTGTCAAGCGCAGCTCCGGAGATTACGGGACCTGCGCTGAACGTTTCTGCGCAGGTCCATTGCACGCATGCGTAGAAGGCTTTTACACATCCCTGTCTGCACAGAAGCCTTCTACGCATGCGTAAAAGCCTTCTACACACGCGTAGAAGTGAGCTGCACAGAAGGGATGCGCAGTAACTCATTTCCCTCCGCTGCCAAATTATGGGTTAGCAGCAGCTCCGGGCGGGAAATGACGTAAATCGGCGCAAAAAAAGGGAAATCCCGGCCAATCCGGGATACTTGACAGGTATGGGATAAAGTCTGTTTCGGATAAAGTCCAACTCAGTTATGGTCGCGGTTTTCATGCACACGTGATGCATCGCATAAAGTCCAAAACTGCTTTAAAAAAATGGATATTATCCAAGGTATTTGGTATAGGAACCTCGGATAGAATCCATTTTTTGGACATTATCCAATGCATCACCCATTTGATTTGGATAATTCCAAAATTGGATAAAGTCCAAACTTGTTCTACTGTATACTGTATGCAATTTCCCACCCCCATATCTAGACCGCTAGCTATAAACATTTTGATATTTAGGTACAGTGATACCTCATACAATGTCCAAACTTGGTTCCACAAGTTTGGACTTTATACGGATTTGGACTTTGTATGAGGCATGCAAAATCCTAGCCGCGATGCCTCGTACAACGTCCAAATCCTTGCTGCGATGCCTCGTACAATGTTGTTTCCATAGAGATGCATTGTACTGTAACAGCACAGACTTCAGGGCAAAGTCAAGGAAACAGACAGGAAACTGACATAACTTTAAGAAATCATTGTCTAAAAAGGCTAAATACGTTAGAAAAACATGTCAAACAACCCTGATTGTCAAAGAACCTGAAGAATGCTGCAAAAATCCCAGGAATGCTTCTAAACTTTCTGATGAAACAATTCAAAAAATCCAAAATCGCGCTCAAAACCACTCCTAAACACTCTTCGCCTCATGCAAAACCCTCAAGAGCAATGCACACATGTGTCCTACCTTTTATACTGCCCAGGCACAATGCAACCTGGGAAAAACCTAATGCCTCATTCAAAGCCAAGCGACTTTGTAAGAGGTAACTTTTTTCAAGAAATTAGGCGATGTTGTACGAATTCGATGTTGTACGAAGTGGACTTTGTATGAGGTATTACTGTATTCTAGATATTTAGGTATTCTGTAGTGACTCAAGTGGCTAAGAAGATGCTGACTGGGAGGCGGAAGGTCAGCAGTTTGTCGATGCCCGAGTACTGCAGGACGGAATGAGCTCCCGTCTTTGTCCCAGCTCCTGCCAACCGAACAGTTCGAAAGCAAGTAGATAAATAAGGACCACTTCAGTGGGAAGGTAAACAGCGTTCCGTGAGCTCCGGTGTCTAGTCATGTCTGCCACATAATATAATTCTATATATTATATAATGTGTGCTGTTTTTATCTATCTAGGTAAAGTTAAAGGTTTCCCTTGCTCGAAAGCCAGTCGTATCCGACTCTAGGGTTCAGTGCTCATCTCTGTTTCAAAGACGAAGAACCAGCGCTGTCTGCTTCTGCAGATGTTTCCGTGGCCATGTGGCAGGCATGACTAGACACCAAAGTGCACGGAACGCTGTTACCTTCCCTATTTATCTACTTGCAATTTCTTGCTTTAGGTTGGCAGGAACTGTAGTCCCTTGTGCATTCCTCCGACCTCCTCTAGGCGGCATCAGAGAGCAAAAGTGGCCACGGGACTAACAAATTGCCTTGAGAGGTTTCTCCAAATCCAATCTCTTTCTTTGCATGGCATTATGAAGTATGGTCCTCAATTGTTGTTTGACTGTAAATTCCACAGTGTGCGATTCTTTCCCACCTCACACACACTCCTGACAAAGAATCGCACACTGTGGAATTTACAGTCAAACAACAGGAAACCTTCAATTTCCTGTTCAATTTCAAATGACAGGCAGACCCTGTGTTAGAGCCAGGACATTTTTGTGAAGAAAAAGGATACACGGTTGCAGAACCTTATTTATTATTATTATTCTGTATCACTAACCAATTTCCCTCAAATGCAATATTTATGTTGCCGAAAATAGGCAAATTGCAACTCATGTGGCTGTGGGTTTCAAAAGGAATATATGCACCAACATCAGGAGGGAGAGAGAAAGGCTTTATTAAAATATATTTTGCAAAAGGGCCGTCTTCTCTCCATCCTCCTTCAAGAGATGGGTAGAAAAAAGAAAGACAAGAAGTTCAGGGGTACAGGCAGTTTTTAAATTCAGTCAGTTTGCATGTATACCTTTTGGTACCCACAGCCACAAGAGCTGGGATCTGCCCCTTTTCGGAAACATAATTTTCAAGGAAATTATTCTTTAAAGATGCAATTAAAGCAGTAAGAATAGATTGAAAACACAGCTAAAAAACTAGTCATCCCTTGTCAACGGTTTGGCCACAATGCCCAGTTTGTCCAATGGCCATGCCACGTGCTGGATTCTGAAATTGGCAGTCCCGTAAGGTAACTTTGCCAAGCTCAGCTTAGATGGCAGTGCTAGCAGTAAGATTAAATTTTGCACCCCAGGTTCTCTATGTCTATTATGATGCCAACTCAAATCCAGAAAGAGCTTTATGGCAAGAACAAACATTATTGACGGTACACAAGAGCAAAACCAAATTAGAAGGGGGAGGAAGGAGCTCACTGGACAAGGAACAACATTAAAAGAGGATATAACTGAATATCTCAACCTTCCCTATGTCATTTGGAGAACCCTGAATAGGCAGAGGGTTGGAGTCTCTCAATGCAAGACCAACAGGCTCAAGTGGGGACTACTGGTGTACAACAACACATGGTGTGTATGTGGAGAGATACAGAATCCGGCTCATTAACTGGTCTGCCGATTATTGCCAGAAATATGCGCCGATGAGGACTTAAGTTTGGGCATTGGCAAAGCCAAGAAAGTGGCTTCATTTTGGCAGTCCAGGGTTTGATTGGACATGAAGGAAATGACAGATAAGAGTCAGTTCCTCAGGGATGTTTTATACCTTCATGGGGGCGAAAAGACATTGAGTCAGAAACACAGCCATTTCCGCGCATCACACTGGAGCCGGCTGCTGTTGAGAGAGAATTGCTCTGCTTTCTGAATTTTTTATAAAGCAACAGGAATGAAATATTTAGATCAAGCCCTTCAGGAGCCATGCCTTGCTGAAGAGAACAAGAGCAAACGGAGTTCACTTTGGACACAAACATCTGTTACTTGCATCCACTCCTCAGAACAGAGATGCGCCAGCGGGCTGGAAGGCAGTCTGGAGAGCAACCAGGCAGGGAGGGGAGTCCAGCAACCAATCGAAACAGCAAGCCTGCCCTTGGAGGTCTTTCTGTTGGATTAGTAACTCAAGAGATGCAGGTTCAAATCCCCACTAGAGCATGAAGCTCACAGGGTGACCTTGAGACAGGCCAGACCATAGAATCAGAAAATCACCGAACTGGAGCAGCTGCCCCAGTGGTTAAGATGCTGAGCTGGTGACTGGAAGGTCGGGTTTCAATACCCAAGAGCTGCACTTGGGTACATGAAAGGAGCCTCATTCGAGCGTCCCGTAAGCAGAGTTTCTCCAACAAAAATCCTTTCAACCCAGAGTAATCTCTGACATGAAATTATTATTACTGAGCTGGAAGGGAAGCCAATGAGGTCAGCAAGAAACTGGGCCTTCTCAGTGGTGGCTCCTTCACTATGGAATAACCTTTCCTCGTGAAGTCTTTGAGGCTCTTTCCCTCCTTTCCTTTAGGAAGCAAATGAAAGCTTTGCTTTTTCAGAGAGGTTTTTGGCGAGAATCTTCTCAAGGTTATGTCTTATTGTATCACCACCTTCCTATATTATTTATTTACTCTGTTCATATTGTTTATATATTATTGTGCTTTTAAGTGTGTCAATTGCCCAGAATAGCTTTTAAAGTAGATGGGTGGTATGAATGAAGGATAGTGAAAATTAATTAAGCTGGAGAACCACAAGCTCTGTTTAACAAGTTGCCTGAGCCAACAAGAACCCTAAGAAGAGTGTGCAGGGCCTAGACATTGCTGGTTACCAATTAACATTTGCACCGTGGATGGTGCAGGCACATGGGTTACCTGGTTGCTACCCTACTAGAGGGAGATAACACTATGTTGTTCAGTTGTACAGTCTGACCCTTTTGCGACAGCATGGACCATGGCACGCAAGGCTCTTCCGTCACCTGCCATCCTCCGTAGCCTGCCCAGATTTATGCCCACTGCGTCAACAATGCCATCTATCCAGCCGTCCCTGTCTCCTTTTGCCTTCAATCTTTCCTAACATCAGGGCCTTCTCCAGTGAGTCCTCTCTTCTCATTTGGTGGCCAAAGTCCTTGAGCTTCATCTTCAGTATTTGTCCTTCCAATGAGCAAGTCAGGGTTTATTTCCTTTAGGATGGACTGATTTGATCTCCTCGCATCCCAAGGGACTCTTCAAGAGTCTCCTGCAGCACCACAGTTCAAAGGCTTCCTGAGCTTTTCAACATCATACATCTATTTAAATTACAATGATTGTTTTCAAATCTCTAGCTTTACATATCAAGTAGCAAATGCTTTCTCCTGGCTCTGCTTTGTGGGGTGATGAATAATGACCACCCTAAATGAAGGGAATATTGGTAAACTTAGGCCATTGATATCAGAGGTCGTTGGTTGCAATTTGTATCTGAGAATGCATTTTTCCCCAGAAGGAGGGAAAATGCCATTGGTGTGAATTTGTTTAAGGTGGATCCCAGCTTGCCATGAAGTGACCCACACATTAGGATCACGGAGGAGCCATCTCCTGTGGCACGTATGAAATGAGACATGCAGAATTCAACACTGGGACTGCAACGGACTGCCACAGCCTTGAGGATATTATCAAGGTGCGCCTTCACAGCCAGTCCATCTGGCATGGCCTCTTCCACCTCCATGACCATTGGGAATCAGAGTTCCTCCTCCACTCATTTTGCACGAGACATGCAGAATTCAACACCGGGACTGCAACGGACTGCCACAGCCTTGAGGATATTATCAAGGTGCGCCTTCACAGCCAGTCCATCTGGCATGGCCTCTTCCACCTCCATGACCATTGGGAATCAGAGTTCCTCCTCCACTCATTTTGCCATTGGGCCCAATATGATGGTTTCCAGTGGCATTTCTTCCACGGAGGGGGCCAACACCCCACCTAAAGGGGCTCATCCGCCCGTAGCTCTTGGCCCCTTTAGGGAGTCAGTTAAATTACCGCCACCCAACACTCAGCGTTGTGTCGCTGGATGTACAGTCTACTCCATTACTGTAGCGGGATGTCCGGCCAGACAGGATATCAGAGGTACTGGTACAACTTCCTCTGGGTTTCAAGGAAAAGTTCTCCAGAAATCCCAAACAAACCTGGTGATAGTACAATTGGAAGATGGTACATCTTCTACATGCGTTTCCTGCTCTCAGTATTCAAAAAGGAAATGAAACAGTTAAAGAAACCTTCTAATCAGCTGCACATTTTGAAAGATTTCCTCTCCTTTTTTTTGTTTTTTTATAGGCATCTACGGATCATTTTTTATTTACTTATTATGCAGCTGGTTGCAAGGGGCATGTAAAACATTATTATCTTAGTGCTTTCCTTCCTGTACTATAGTGCCTCCAGAATTCAGAGTTTTTCCGATGGTGCTGCATGAAATAATAAACCGTCATAAATGCAGTAAATGCAAACAACAACTCCAGAAAACATGGCCTTCTCTAACAGCCGGGAATATGTATGCACATTTCATTAGAAGCTCGCCTCAGAGAAGCATGTCAATACAGCAGGAATGCTGCTCACTTGAACTATTGGCAGCCCTGATATAACAGTATTTATGTCAAAAACGTGATTTACTCATTAGTAGGGTAGTGGCTTAGTGGTTAAGAGGTTGAACTTGATGACTGGAAGCTGGGCAGGTCAGCAGTTCGAGAGTCAAGTGCTGCATGATGGAGTGAGTGCCTGTCGTCTGTCCCAGCCCCTGCCAACTTTGCAGTTCGAAGGCAAGAAATTGCAAATAGATAAATGCTATTGCTTCGGCAGGAAAGGTAACAGTGTCCCATGCGCTCCAGCATCTAATCCTTCCTGCCACATGACCACGGAGACCTCTGCAGATAGCACATGCTCTTTGACTGCAAAAGGAGATGCCGCGGGACTGATCATGCCTCCTGGGCAGCTGATCGGGCCATGGTTCCTCCCGTATGGGACCGACGAGGATGGTGTGGGCCGGTTGAATTGGCATTGGAGCCAGATCCGGGCCACAGGCCGTAGTTTGGGCACCCCTGGTCTACAGTCTCAGCTCAGCTGTGACGCTTCTGCCTTGGGTGGCCCTGTGAGGAGTCTAGGCTTGAAAGGGAGGCTCACTTCCCGATGGCATTGCTGTCAGTGTCACATCTTTTTCTCCTTTGCTTCCTCTCTTGCCCCATCAGGTGTTGAGGGCGATCCAAGGTTTTTGTTCTGGCACTTCTAGTGGCCTCCACTGGTATTATTTGGTTTTCTTGTAATATTTCTTAAATGTTCTCTCTCCACCTTCCTCTGGGTCTGCCTGGTGCTCTTTGTCCTTCTTCTCTTCCCACATATGCCATGCAAGGTATGGCATTCTCTCCAAATGGGCAAGCCACTGTAATTTGTTGTCTCTGTACACAGTTTAAGGTGGCCCATACCTGTCAACTGCGGCTCCGGAAAATACGGGACCTGCGCAAATGGTTCTATGCAGATCGCCTTCTATGCATGTGTAGAAGGCTTTTACGCTTGCATAGAACCTTCTACCCAAGCATAAAAGCCTTCTACGCATGCGTAGAAAGCGATCTGCGCAGAAGGGCTGCGCAGTACCTCTTTTCCCCCGCTGCCAATTCTGGGGGTTTGGCAGCTGCGGGTGAGAAATGGCGCAAATCGGGAAATCCCGGCCAATCCGGGAAGGTTGACAGGTATGAGGTGGCCTCTGTTCCAAATCTTTTCCTTATAATCTCATTCCTGATTTTATCCCTTCTGGTCACTCCAGCAGCCTTCCTCAGACATCTCAATTCTGCGGTGAGCAACTTTCATTTATGTTTTGTTGTGAGTGTCCATGTTTGGCACTGGTAGCAAGAACAGCTGGAGTGCCAAGGTTCACCATCACTGTTATAGACAATAAGATAACTTTCTTGCAAAAGGACCAAGTGTTTTTGGACCACTGTCAACACTTACAACTGGAATACAGAGAGGACTTGAGATTAGAATAATTTGAGCCCATAGCATAGCCCATGCTAATACTGTGCAGATAGCCTGGAGTGGATAAAAATTCTTGCCAATGCTTCAGCGCTTCTGGCCTTTGGGGGCAACTTTAATTATGGTGATTACAGTAAATTCAGTTTAAAGATAGGGGAGCAGAGCCCCGCGCTTGAGCTTAATTCCCAGCCATGCATTTTTACATACAGCACAAGGCTGGGTGGATTAAAAGCATTTCCACCCCTTCTTAGGGAGAGAGAAACCCACCCACCCACTGCATCTTTACACATCACAACATCACGCACACGCACACACCCTTTGTAATCAACTAGTACGTCTCTGGCTTAATCTAATTCCTCCTGATGATTCGGCTTGGCAACGCTAGCCCAGGAAGGCGTGGTGGCGTGGGGGGTAGAGGCTTTAGATAGCAAGGCTACTGCCTGAAATAGAAGGCTTAAGTATTTAAAGGTTGCAAGTGGTTATTAAACAACTTTATTATCGTGACGGGCTTTGACTGACAAAGAATAATCCAACCAGAGGATTCATTTCCCAGGCTTACAAGCTGCAGGAGAGGCATGTTTATAAATGCCACCTGGACAACTTGTCTTTCATTTGGAAACAGCATCAAAACCTTATGGAAAATATCCCCACACTGCTACCTGTGCAAGGTTTATGCACACACATGCACACACCCCTGCATAGGAGAAGAAAACAGAAACCACATTAGTTGGAGTTGCATCATGCCCATTTGCTAACGGATGCTCTTTGATGTTACAAGACTGTACATGGACAGCTTTCTCCAGTCTTCTTCTTTCGGGTCCAAATCAAACTTTAGACTGCCAAAATGAGGCCACTTTCTTGGCTTTTTCATTGGCCAAAATAAAATCTCTGTCCGTACATATGATAGCAATCGGCAGACCAGCAAATGAGCCGGATCCTGTATCTCTCCACATTCCCACAACATGTTGTTGTCTGCCAGCAGGCCCACTTCAGCATGTTCTTCTTACATATAGAAACTCGAAGCCTCAGCCTATTAAAGGTCCTCCAAGTTTGTTGTATCCATATAGTAATCTTGAGCAGCCTAATGCAGGGGTGCCCAAACTATGGCCTGCAGGCCAGATCCGGCCCCCAATGCCAATTCATCTACCCACGCCAACCACGCTGCTCCCAGAAGCGGAAGTAAAATGCATTGTGTTTTACTTCCACTTCCAGGAGCAACGAGGGCAGTGTAGGCCGGATGAATTGGCATTGGGTGCCAGATCCAGCCTGTGCACCGTAGTTTGGCCACCCCTGGTTTAAGCAGAGAAAATGGCAGCCTAAAATCTATCTCATCCTGTTTCAAAACAGATTTGCTGCAAAACGGATTGCAAGATGTGTTTTACTTCCGCTTCTGGTGGGAGGAACCATGTCACTGGCCCGCAGCCCAAAAAGTTTGGGCACCCCTGGTCTAATGGGCTGGCTGGAGATAGCGCAGCAAATTAGGCACCCGGTTGAGAGATCTATTTCTCACTGTGCCTTCCAGGAGAAAAGCCAGCCTGGGTAGCCTTGGGTAAGCTGCACAGTCCAAGGATGTCCCCAGAAGAATGGAATGGCAAATCCATTCTCCACCTAGAAAACCCTGGGAAGGGTCACCATAACTCAGTCTAATGATACCCCAACTGTTATTTCTGCTATACAGAGCTAAGAAGCTAAGGCTGATTTGCGAAGCTGACGTGATAATAACATAAAGCCTACTTGAGGATTGTTGTGTTCTAAGGGTTTTACCTTCCACATGGATTACAATGTATCTGAACCAATGTAACCTTGCAACAATGTAACCCTCAGCTGTATCATATGAACCCTGCATGAGGACGCGAGCTGATGACCACCAGCTGGCAGCAGCGAGCGTCCAAGCTCTCTTGGTCAGAACTCATCAAAGGCAACAGCGCGGGAAGCTTTCCCGCCACCACCTACACCTGGACAAGAAGGGCGTGACTCGCAATGACGTCACGCAGGCAGTGGCCAATGGGCTACCGTGGCACCACGTTCAAATGTATTACTGCAGTATATAAAGAGCTATCGATCCGCCATTACCTCATGTTCCCTCTGTCCACGATGCAAATAAACCTGAGTTAACCCAGCCCGAGGCTGTGCCCTGTGTCTTGGTTTTCATACACTAAATTGGCGACGAAGGTGGGATTATGGATTCCCAAAGTGCCAGGACACAGAGCGGGTTCAATATTACCAAGCCGCAAGACTGGACCATCTTTAACATGGATTTCAAGGCGGCATTGGTGGAACTCAAAGTCAAAGACGACGAGGAAAGGAAGAGGGCCATCCTCACCCGAATGCTGGGAGTAGAAACCAAGCGGACGCTGGTGGGCATGATCGAACCGAAGACGTTGGATGACTTCAAAACCGACGACATACTGAAGTTGCTGCGTGAGCGTTTCCAACCCTCGAAGGCAATGTTTCCCGCTAGGAGTGCGTTTTGGAGGCGAGTCCAAGCACCGGATGAGTCGGTAGAGGCTTTCGTGGAGGCCCTGAGGGTAGCCGCCGTTCCCTGCAAGTGGGACAACCTGGAGATGATCATGAGGGACGTCGTGCTGTGTGGCCTGAAGGACAAGGAAGTGCAGCGCAGCCTGATGAACAGGGAGCCGCCACCCACACTGGCCGAGGTCGTAGAGACCGCGGAATCCGCGGAGTCCACGAATGCGGGAGTGGACGAAATACACGAGTGGCGTGAGTGGCGTCCTAGGGCCAGCAAAGCGGAAAGCTCGGTGCGCGGCAAGTCAGGACAGCCGGTGCACGCGACCCGACGAACCTCGAGATCCTCTACAGATGGCAGCGACGGCGAAGAGGTACAGAAGGTCCGGAAAGGGGGGCGCCGCTGCGATGGTTGTGGGGCGGCCCACGAGCGTGCGAAGTGCCCTTTCAGGAAAGCCGAATGTTACAGCTGTGGCCGGCGCGGGCACATCGCCAGGGCATGCAGAAATCGGAAAGAGGGCCGGAGGCAGTCGAAAGACCGTTCGGCCAGACCGGACCGTCCAGCGAGACCCCAAGATGGCGCCCGAACCACGAGGAAGCAGGACGGCGTGGGTCGCGTCTCGGACGGCAGTGAGGACGACGCCCCCGTGTTCAGCGTGTCCGCGGGACAAAACCATTACTTCATTGAGGTAATAGTACAAGGGGTCCCTGTTAGGATGGAGATTGACTCGGGGTCCTATTATTCCATAATTCCCCAGAAAGAATTCTTGAAGATCGACCCCCAAGCGCGGCCCAAACTTAAGACTCTGAGGTCCACGCTACGAGACGTACAAGGGAACAGCATTCCCGTGCTGGGGGTCGGGAAATTTCGGGTTCGTTATAAAAGACATTCCGCAGAACTCCCTTTAGTCGTTCTCAAAGGGGGGAATTGTAGCCTCCTAGGGACGCAGTGGTTTCAGCCCTTGGGTTTGTTCATAGGGGGGGTGCATGCCGTGGGCGCGGATCCGATACAAGCGGTGTGTGACGCGCACCCCACCGTTTTTGAAAAAGGACTTGGAAAATTCAAGGGACCCCCGGTAGCCTTCGACCTAGACCCGGAGGTCCGCCCGATAAGACTCAAACCGCGCAGGGTGCCTTTCGCACTAAAGGACAAAATAGAGGCGGAACTGGACAAATTGGTGGGCCAGGGGATTCTTATTCCTGTTGATTCCGCGGAGTGGGAAACTCCAATTGTAACAGCTTTGAAGGCTAACGGGGAGGTGCGCATTTGCGCTGATTATAAGTGTACAATTAACAAGGCGATTCGCCCTAATGCATATCCGGTGCCAGTGGTCAGCCACCTTTTGGCCAGGCTAAATGGGGGAAAGTGTTTCGCTAAGCTCGATCTGGCACAAGCCTATCAACAACTCCCCGTAACTCCCGCCACGGCCGCGGCACAAACGATAGTCACACATAAGGGAGCGTTCCAGGTGTCGCGTTTACAGTTCGGCGTGAACTCGGCACCCGGCCTTTTTCAGTCGCTTGTGGAACGCCTCCTGAAGGGGCTGGAGGGGGTGTTGCCTTATTTTGATGACGTATTGATAACAGGGGGGAGTGAGGCCGAACTAGCCAGGAGATTGGATAAAGTGCTAACTGTGTTCGAGAAAGCGGGGCTGAGACTGAGGAAGGACAAATGTGTTTTTTTCGAAACCGAGGTCGAGTTTTTAGGGTTTCGGATCACACCCGAGGGTATTAAGCCGTCCAAATCCAAAGTGGCAGCCATTAAGAAGGCCCCTCGCCCCACATCCAAAACCGAACTACAGTCATTCCTGGGGCTCCTCAATTTCTACCATACATTCCTTCCGCGGAAAGCCTCCGTGGCCGAGCCGCTTCATCGGTTACTTAAAAAAGAGGAGACATGGATGTGGGGTGACGAGCACGAGAAGGCGTTCAACGAACTAAAGCAACTGTTAACATCGGACGCAATCCTTACACACTTCGACCCCAAGCGGCCGGTGGTCTTAGTCTGTGATGCATCACCGGTGGGAGTGGGGGCGGTGCTTTGCCACGTGTTGGATGACGGTCGGGAGGCCCCAGTTGCGTTTTACTCAAGGTCCCTGTCCCAAGCAGAGCGAAATTACGCACAAACCGACAGGGAGGCATTAGCAATAGTAGCGGGGACCAAAAAGTTTCACGATTTTCTGTATGGCCGCCCGTTCACAATCGTGACGGATCACAAGCCCCTGTTAGGGATTTTCACGGCAGGCAAGCCAACGCCGCAGATACTATCTCCGAGAATGTTGCGATGGGCCATTTTTCTTAACGCATACCAACACGAGTTGGAGTACCGGCCCGGAAAGGAGATCAGCCATGCTGATGCGCTGTCGAGATCTCCTTTGCCTTTGTCGGACGACCAAAAAGCCAGGATAGGAAGAGACCGCCAGGTGTTGCTAATCGAGGTTTTAGACGAACCCCCAATAGTACCAGCCGATATAGCTAGGGCGACAGGCAAGGACAGAACGCTAGAGAAAGTCAGCTCATGGGTGCAGAAAGGGTGGCCAGCATCGTCCCCAAGCAAGGAATTCGACCCATTCTTTCGGAAGAAGCTAGAGTTGTCCCTAGAAAGGGGGTGCCTATTGTGGGGCCAACGAGTGGTGGTCCCAACACCCATGCGGCCGAGGGTTCTCAAACTGCTGCACGTCAGCCACCCGGGCATCGTTCGCTCAAAAGCGCTGGCCCGCAGTTACTTTTGGTGGCCACAGCTGGACGAAGACATTGAGCACATGGTCGGCACTTGTGAGGCGTGCCAGGGGTCCCGACCAGAGGCGGCCCGCCTCCCGCATAGGGAATGGGACACAGCAAGGGGGCCATGGTCCAGAGTGCACGTAGATTTCGCTGGCCCTTTCCGAGGAACCATGTTTCTCCTGGTGGTGGATGCATTCTCAAAGTGGCTGGAGGTCATTCCGGTAAAGAGCACGTCCTCCGCCACTACAATCAACCAACTACGGAGAGTCTTTTCAACGTTCGGTTTGCCCGACACTTTAGTCAGCGATAACGCGAGTTGCTTCACCTCCTCAGAGTTCGGGGCATTCATGGAGGCGAATGCCATTCGGCATGTCACGTCCGCGCCGTTTCACCCGGCCACGAATGGCCAAGTGGAACGGTTGGTGCGTACAACAAAAGAGGCGCTTCGGCGCATGGGCCCCGGGGACCTGAATCACCAAGTATGTCAGTTCTTATTAGCGTATAGGGTGACCCCCTTAGCGTCAGGTTACTCGCCGGCAGAGCTATTGATGCGGCGGAAACTGACTACGCTCCTGTCCAGGCTGGACCCCACAAGAATTGAGGATAAAGGGGAAAACGTGGGGCTGGCAGTCTCGAAAGGTTTCGCCGCCGGCGACCCTGTTCATTGCAGGAACTATGCCAGCGCGGGGCCAGCCTGGGTGCCGGGGACGGTTGTAGAACAGACGGGGCCAGTGTCGTACCGGGTCGAAACCCACACCGGTCTCCTCTGGAGGAGGCACGCAGACCAACTGAGGCACCGAGTAAGTGGGCCAGTCAGTGAGGATCACCAACAAGGTTCAGCGTTAGGGTTCTCCCCCACCCGCTTAACCCAAGGGGGAGACAGCAGCGGACAACAGTCCCAAGCAAGGGGGGAAGGAAGAAGCAGCGGCCCCGACTCATATCCTTTTGATAAACCAGTTCCATCAGAGGCCGGGGAAGGGGGAGAGGAGTTCGCGACCGCTGCCCCCGAGGAGTTCACGACCGCTGCCCCCGAATGGAATTTTGGTTTTGATTTAGCAAACCGGGGGGGTTTTCAGGAGTGTTCCCCCACCCATCCAAGCGAGAAGAGGGGTTTTTCGTTAGTCCCCAGTGCCCCCGGTTCCTCCCTAAGTAACAGCACACCTCCCAAAAACGCCGCAGAGCCGCGGCAAGTCACTAACGAGTCTCCCTCTCAAATTACAGGACAGGAAACCAGGGGACAAAGAGAAGGTAGCAAACCCGGGGAGAGGCAGCCCGCATCGAGACCCCAGCGTGTTCGAAACAAGCCATCTTGGCTGAGAGATTTTGTCTCCTAGGGGGGAGTGTCTAGAAGCATGGGCTCGAGACGTTGTCTCGTCCTAGGGGGGGAGGGATGTTGTGTTCTAAGGGTTTTACCTTCCACATGGATTACAATGTATCTGAACCAATGTAACCTTGCAACAATGTAACCCTCAGCTGTATCATATGAACCCTGCATGAGGACGCGAGCTGATGACCACCAGCTGGCAGCAGCGAGCGTCCAAGCTCTCTTGGTCAGAACTCATCAAAGGCAACAGCGCGGGAAGCTTTCCCGCCACCACCTACACCTGGACAAGAAGGGCGTGACTCGCAATGACGTCACGCAGGCAGTGGCCAATGGGCTACCGTGGCACCACGTTCAAATGTATTACTGCAGTATATAAAGAGCTATCGATCCGCCATTACCTCATGTTCCCTCTGTCCACGATGCAAATAAACCTGAGTTAACCCAGCCCGAGGCTGTGCCCTGTGTCTTGGTTTTCATACACTAAAAGGATTATGGACACTTCTCACAAGGAAGTAATTATCTCACATTTGATGTTGACATTAATGTTTAATATTCATGCTTTGATGTTCCAGCTCATGATTGGGCTGCCTATTCGTTCCATATACCCACACTTCTGTTCCATGGTGTGGCTTTCCTTAGCTCCCACTTGTCGACTGCATTTTATCTTCCAGGGCACCTCCTTGCTGCGGTTGCAAGACAGTCCAGTAATCATAGATTATTCACCCATATCATGGATATCATGGATATCCGAACTGTAGCCCAAAAAATAGAGCTCTAAACTTTTATTAGCCACAGACATGGCAGGCATGTGCTTGTCAACCTCAAGAATCTATGTACTGTATGTGCCAAACATCAAAACAGCTCCCATGGAAGAACAGCTCCACTTGGTTGATGGTAGAAAGAAATGATAAAGCAGGGGTCCCCAACCACCGGGCCGCAGACCAGTACCGAGCCACAGGCTGTCCTGAACTATTGGGGGCCCCCCGTGACAAAGGATAAATAGCATTATAACCTGCAAGTGAGAACCAACCTATGTTAACAAAAGTCCTACAGTTCAAGGATGCACAAAGATTACTGTAGTTACTTCCAATATGATAATGTTGATGTGCAACAATTGAGCCTGTGGCTTTAATTAGGCTGCTTTGACTCTGTAGTTGTTTGATTGATGTGCACAACCCAAGATCGTTTTATCGGCACTAGATACAATTAGTATCAATCAAAAGTACAAACAGGGTCAAAACATAAGGTAAGAACCTTTTCATGCTAGGATTCAGGAGACTCCGGTTCAAATCCCCACTTGGCCATGGAAACTCACCTGATAGGGGATGTTGTTGTTGTTGTTGTTTGTTCAACTTGTATGGAAGGCTGGCAAGTCGGCAGTTTGAGACCCGGGTACTGCATGATAGATTGAGTGCCCATCTCTGTCCCAGCTCTTGGGGACATGAAAGGAGCCTGATTTGAGCAAAGTTTCTTCCGCAAAAATCCTTTCAACCCAGAATAATTTCTGACCCGAAATGATTATGATGGGAGGCTGTATATACTATGATGGATAGATTTTTCCGATCAGGACTGGAGAAAGCTGTCCATGTACAGTCTTGTAACATCAAAGAGCATCCGTTCAGGGCATCCACAGCATCATCACATTCCAGCCACCGAGGTAGTAACGCTGCTTTGCAATGCACCCACCTGACTTCAGAACCTGAAAGAGCACAGTACATGGCTTGGCCATACCTGTCAACCTACGGCTGCAGAAAAAACGGGACCTGCGCAAAGCGGTTCCGTGCAGGTTGCCTTCCACGCATGCGTGGAAGGCTATGCCACTTGCGCAGCCCCCTACGCAAGCAGCGTAGGCTTCCACGCATGCGTGGAAGGGTTCTACACGAGTGTAAAACCCTTCTACGCATGCGTAGAAGGCGACTTGCGCAGAAGGGCTGCGCAGTACTTCCTTTCCCCCGCTGCCAAATTACGGGGTTTTGGCAGCGCGGGTCGGGAAATGACGTCAATCGGTGCAGGATTACGGGGTAATCCCGGGCAAATCGGGAAGGTTGACAGGTATGGGCTTGGCCCATTTAGAACTGGGGAATTTGCAGAACCCAAAGCTCTACCCAGGAGAGGTTGGTCGTATTCTTTTCTGCCGAAGACATATTGAAGCGGAACGAGAAGGAAGTCAAACCTTTGGGGCAGAAATTGAGTTCCTTGCACTCCACATCATGTCAAACTTGTGGGCGTAGTACTTGGACTTGCTATTGTCCTATGAGCACCTCCTCCTCCTCTCTCACCTCCTCCCAGGACCTTCTCTATCAGCCACTAGGAGGAACCAAAGAATATATACTGTACAGTATTTCCTCTTTTTTTCTTGCCCTTCTGGTAACAACACAACATTTATTTATTTGCGCTATTTCTATTCCACCTTCCTCGCTTAAAAAGCGACCCAAGGTGATTTACAAAGATTATAAAAAACATCACATTAAAAAAAACCAATTGCATAAAAACATCAAGTAAAATCTGTATATCTAAAACTACCATATTAAAATCACATAAAATTATCTAATTAAAACTATCCTCAACCCTCCATGCACCCATGTTAAAGAGCTGACATGGCCCAAACCTCCCTACATGAGCTTGACAAGCCAAACTGTTAATAATTTGTGAAGCCACCCATCACCTGGGCAACCTCTGAGGGCAGACCGGAGGTGCTCGGTTATGGTCCCTTCAGCGAAAGAAGCCCACCTTGCAGGGACCAGGAGGAGGGCCTTCTCCGTGTCAGCCCCGGCCCTTTGGAACCTCTTGCCACTTGAACTACGCCTCCAGACGGAGCTGCTCCCCTTTAGAAAACAAGTGAAAACATGGCTATGCCAGTGGGTATGGGGCTTGGATGCATCAACTGCCCAGTCCCGCTGGCTCATTTAGCCTATACGGGTTTTTTGTCCTGACTGTTTAATCTGTATGGGAGGGATGGGACTTTTAGATGGTTTTAATATGGGGTTTTTAATGGGGTCTGTTAATCTGTTTTTATTTCTTGTTTTAATCATGTTGTTAGCCGCTTCGGGTCACTCTTGAGTGAGGGAAGCGGGATAGAAATGTTTTAAATAAATATATAAAATAAAATAAACCCAAGTGACTATGGTAACCTGGCTGCCTGAAGATTAAGAGCAATTATGCAACACTTTCCTTTTTTTAAAGGGCGTGTTTTACTTCCGCTTCCGGGAGCGACACGGGCAGCGCGGGCCGGATGAATCGCAGTAAACCCATTTGTGTGGATTCACTGGGTGCTTGGGCTTCTGGGAATTGAAGTCAAATAACATCTGGAGCGCCAAGGTTCGCCATCACTACAAAGATTCCCCAATCTCGTTGTTCTGTGCAGGACAATGGCAATAAAGATTTATCTATCTATCTAAAGGTTGATCTAGAGGGCACTGCAAGAGGGTTCCCCCCCCCCCGCATATCCCTTCATCTTTATTTATTATTTATATTAATATAGCCGCCCAACTTACACAGACTCCAAGTTGGATATGGAAAGCAGCTGCTCTTCGGCAAAAGTGTCTAAAAAAAAATAATTTATTTTTTGCAACAAATCCAAAAACAAAGAGAAGAAGAAGAAGAGAGAGGGCTCCCTCCGCATCCTTCCAGGTGCCCCAACCCTGCAGAGATCCAGGTGTGCAGGGGGGGGGGGGGGAAGCTGATATGGGTCCAGGCGCCCCCTTGGGACTTTGCCTTCTTACAAACGCCTGCAATAGGTGGCCCAGGTAGTAGTGGCTTGGCAGCCCCCCCCCACACACACACACACACACACCTGGCACACACCTGGGACTAGAGCAGCATCTTAGCCAACCTTGTGCATGCTGGGAGCTGGAGTCCCTGCCAGGCTGCCCTGCCTGCTGCCCAGAGCGGCGGCCGGGTGGCAAACTACCATTCCCAGAAGGCTGCGCGCAAGATATATATATATAAAAGCCAAGAAAAGTCGCTGGTCCAGGGAGGGGCGGGGGGGGGGGACGCTGAGTAGTCATCTCTGCCCGGACTGGGGTGGAGTTGGCCGGCCCAAGAGTCTCCGGAGAGGAGGAGGAGGAGGAAGAAGAAGCGCATGCAGCTGGAGCTCCAGAGGTAAGGGATGGAGGGGTGGGGGTGGCAGGTGCAGAAACATCTGGGGGCCCCGGCTTGGACCCGACCTGGGTTTGGGTTTTTGTGTGTTTTTTTTTTGGGGGGGGGGGAAGCATCTTTGTCCTGCCAGAGAAGAAGGAGGATTCCCGGGACGGGCGGCGATAGGACCCGCGGTACCTGGGTGAGCCGAGCACACCTGCGCAGGTGAGCATCCCTTGCCAGCTAGCGCTCCAGGGCTGCGGGGAGGGCGGGGGAGCTTCCTTGCAACAAGAGGCAAAGGAAAAGTGAGCGGTGGGGGGGGGGGACGTTAGGATCATCATCTCTCCTCTCTCCCCCCCTCCCCCGTGTTTTCTTGCCGGTGGGACGAATCCAGCCTTGGGGGACGGGGGGGGGGCAACATATGGCACTCGCCACCCCTGGCATGAGCGCCCAGGTGAGGGAGGGTAACCCCGCCCCCTCCAGGCTAGCCAGGTGAGGTCCTCAAGCCTTTCCCCAAGATGTCCAAAGCAGCCCCAGCCTGGATGTGCCCCCACTCCCCTTTGGGTTGGGAAGACCACACCTTCCAGAAAGCTGGCTGGGGATGCTGGACGTTGTAGTCTTTCCAAGGTGCATAAAGAACTTTGCTCAAAGGAAGCAACTAAAAGGTGAAGGTTTTGGGGACTTAGTTTTTTGCGGTTCTCCTGCTTAAAAATGTTCCCCTCCTCCCGCTCAGATATTACAGTATTTATCTAGGCATGTGTCTCCCCCCCCTTGAATTAAAATAGGGCTCCCCCCCCCCCAAAGGAACTGGGCCTAAGATTGCCAACCTGAACTATACCTGCCGAAGACATTGGGTGGTTTTGCAAACCATGGCAACTCACTGTTTCATAACTCCTGTTTGCCGGCATGTTTTGTGGCTGTGTTTTTGACGCCACTTGAATGGCTTGTGACATTTCAGGGCCACAATAGCAGGGCTTTTTCTGGGATGTGGGCGTGTGGGAAGAATGATTTTTACTGAGGTGTGTGTGGGAGGTTTGAACCCAAGCCTGGCACTGTATCCCTTATGCCGCACTGCCTTGCTTTGCATGGATGCTAAACAGCTTAAATGCCCTCCTCTGCTCGGAAATCCACCTGCCCCGTTCACATCCTCTAGTCCAGGGGTGCCCAAACTATGGCCCGTGGGCCGGATCCAGGCCCCAACGCCAATTCATCCAGCCAGTACTGCCCTCGTTGCTCCCTGAAGCAGAAGTAAAATGCACCCATATGGTTTCCGCGAGCGACAAGGGCAGCGCAGGCCGGATGAATTGGCGATGGGGTCTGGGTCCAGCCCACGGGCCATAGTTTGAGCACCCTTGCTCTAATCTAGCTCTCCCTCTTTGCCAATGTATTTTCTCTCCAGATCTGGCTGGATCTGAGGCCGTCTCCACCAGTCCACTCACCGGCCTCTTTCTCTGCCGGGATGACCCAAATCTTTGCAAAACACCTGAGTCGGATCCATGCGCTATTTCCCCACCACTGCCATGACTGTAGGCGGGCTAATTCTAAACCCCTTCCCAGACGGTTTAGATTTATTCACAAGGCAAAGACACACTCCTATGCCAATGCTTTCAATGTGTAGTCAATGTCCGGTAAGGGTTTTTGGAAGCACAGCCAATGGGTATTTTGTACTGATTTAGGAGGGGGGAGAATTTGGAGAAAAGAGAGGGAGGGTAACCTCCTAAAATGTCTCAGGTATGTCCCAGTTATTAAACATAGGCTCATCTTTAAATCTCACAGCAGGAATCGAAACATCCTCTCTCTCTCTCTCCTCTTTTTCTCCCTATCCCATGTAATTTACATAACACAGATAATTCGAGAAGAGCTTTTTTTTCCAAAGAAGATCTGGTTAGTGCAGAGTTGTGTCTATATTTAGAAGTCCAGTGACTCTGGCCGCTGCTCTTTTTTGCTCTTCTAAGGGAAGCCTGCCTGGGTCTGGGAAATTGCTTGGAGCTAAACAAGTTGGGGGTTTATTTCTTAGGTTAGTTGTTTTTTTTGGGTGGTGGTGCTGGTGATCCATGGGGGACGGATGGGATGCCCCGTGATGGCTTAATGTTCTGAACGCCCCTCTTTTCTTCTCTTTAAGTCCTTCTCTCTAGAGACGCTCGGAGAAGAATCTGCAAACGAAATGGCCATGCTGAAATGCGGCTGGCTTTGGCGGCAGAGTAAGTAACTTGGGGAAGTCTTGGTGGTTTGGAGTGGAAGGGTTTTTCTTTCTGGGATGAGGTGGTTGGCAGGACCCTTGTCACTTGTCTTGCGCATGGTGCACTGGAAGAGAGGTCAAATCTTCTCCTGTGGGAGAGTTGGAGGATCCAGTGATGTGATTTGTTAAACTGTTCCCCATTCTGAGAACAGAACAGAACAGAACAGTTCAAGTCTACCTGAACACATGTATGCATGAACACATGCATGCATGAATATATAGTAAAACCCCAGGTTACTGAGATCCGTTCCAACAGCCTCCATTGTAACCCGAAAAAAAAATGTAAACCGAAACATCCATACAAATGCATTGAAAAATAAAGAAAGGTCCTGAATTGATCGTTGTAATGAAATGAAATAAAGATGGATATTAACAAGAAAGAGCTTTAGTTGTATTGTTATCAGTGGCAAAGCAATTGATTGCTGCGGAATGGAAGAATAAGTTCATAATAAGAAGAGACAGATGGTACAGAAATGTTTGGTGCTTGGCGTTAAATGATAAATTAACAATAGAATTAAGGATAAAGAAAGGAATAACAACAAAGAACAAATTTTGGGAAATATGGAAGCACTTTATTATATTTGGTTTGACAAATAAGGATGGAGTTAGGCCATGTCCGGAAGAGTATAAATTTTGGGGAAAGAAATAGAATAACGGCATATTAGTAGCATATTAAAAGATAATATAAGTAAATTTCACCTTTGTACAGCACGGGGAGTGGATTAGGGTTGGTTTTTGATGTGTTGATATGTTGATGTATTGATATGTTTGTTTTGATATGTACTTTTTGATATGTGTTTTATAATATAATAATAATAAAAATAATTATAAATAAGTAAACCGAAAAAATACATTATAATTTGTAAACCAAAGGATTTGCCATTGTAAACTGCGGCAAACTTAAGCCGAGGTGATTGTAACCCAGGGTTTTACTGTACTGTATATGCTTGTGTGCTTTAGAGCAGACTAGCATATTTACCCGGGCAGGCTTCGCCCCGGAGTTGTTTTCCCTGCGGGAGGGAAGGGCGGTTCGGCTGGCACCCGGGGAGGACACAGGGCCAAAGTACCTGGCCACGGCTTCCTCCCCAGGTGAGCGGGGAGTGTGCTGCAGGCGCCTTCGGCGCCCTTGTGATCCCCGCCACCCAAGGAGACGCAGCGGCCGGGTCCTTCGGCCCTGCGTCCCCAGGTGAACGCGGAGTGCGCAGTGGGCACCTTTGGCGCCCTTGCGTTCCCCGCCACCCGGGGAGACGTAGTAGCCGGGTTCTTCAGCACTGCATCCCTAGGCGATCAGGGAGGGCGCAGCAGCAGCCTGCGGTGGCCTTGCTGTGCGCCCAGTGATGACGCCAGCACGCTGTCACGTGCTGGTGCATCCTGGATTTTTTTCTGATGGCTCCAGTGGGGCTTGCGCCCCACCTGCATCATCTGAACCCCCTTCTTTGACCGAAGGGGGTTGCAAGGTAGGTGGAGTGTGCTGGTCAGGTGGGTGGGTGGCGGAGGGGAAGAAGGCAGCCTGGACCCACAAATGTACGTGTCTCCTTTATATTTATAGATTTTGTTAAGAAGGCTCTGTTTGTGGTCCAGAATTTCTTGCCAGGATCCTTCTCTAAACTTCTTTGGTAGTTCATGGTCATCTCCTATCCAAGGGTTTTCTGGGTTTGACCTTGTTTAGCTTTCAAAAATCAGGCTGGGTTAGTCTTATTTACAGTTTGTTTGTATACTGCTTGTCGCTCACCAGGGAAAAGAATAGAATAAATAGAATAGAATCCTTTATTGGCCAAGTGTGCTACTATAACACACCAGGAATTTGTCTTTGGTACATATGCTCCCCCTAATGATAAAATGCAATAAAACACACAATTTAGTTATTCAGCAAGTTGATAGCATTTGGAAAGAAACTGTCCTTGTATCTGGTTGTTCTAGTATGAAGTGCTCTGAAACATGGTTTTGATGGTAGAAGCTGGGGCACATTAGTGCCGGGGTGTGTGGAGTCTTTGTATATTTCCTCTGCTCTCTTTTTGGCTCGTGTAATATATAGATCTTCAATAGAAGGTAGGTTAACAGCAATAATTTTTTCTGCAGTTATGATTACTCGTTGGAGTCTATGTCTTGTTTAGATGCAGAACCAAACCAGACAATTATAGAGGTGCAGATGATGGACTCTATAATCCCTCTGTAAAATTGATCCAGCAGCTCTTTAGGCAACTTAAACTTTCTGAGTTGACGCAGAAAAAACAGTCTCTGTTGCGCTTTCTTAATGATGTTCCTAATGTTAGATGACCATTTTAAATCTTGGGATATGACAGTACCTAGAAACTTGAAGGACTCCACTATTAATACTGGATTATTTAATATTATAAGCGGTGGATGTAGAGATCTAAGCTTCCTAAAGTCCACTATCATTTCTACGGTTTTGCCTGCATTCAGTTCAAGATTATTCCAGCCACACCACAAGTAGATAAATGGTTTAAAAGAAAAGTTACCCCCTTGCAATTTGCACAGAAATAGCTGCAAAAATTAAAATCAGAACACATCTGCGATGTGGGAGAATAGAAATGCAGGAAGTTATCAAGTCAGATCCTTGATGCGTCTAGCGCAGTGGTTCCCAACGTGGGGCCCACGCTCCCCAGAGTGACTTCAATTCCCAAAAGCCTAAGCCAGTACGTTGGCTGATCAGTGCTTTGGGGAATTGACTGAGGCTTCTGGGAATTGAAGTCCAAAAACCAAAGTTTGGGAAACACTGGTCTTCTTGTTGTTCAGTTGCACAGTCGATTCCGACCCTTTGCGACCCCTCCAGGCCCCCCTGTCCTCCACCCTCCTCCTCAGCCCTCCCAGTTCTATGCCCATTGTGTCTACAGTACCATCCAGCCATCTCATCTTTGGCCGCCCCCTTCTTCTTTTGCCCTCCACCTTTCCCAGCATCAAGGCTTTCTCAAGTGAATCCTCTCTTCTCATTTGGTGTCCAAAGTACTTTAGCTTCATCTTTACTACTTGACCTTCTAAGGAGCAGTCTGGGTTGATTTCTTCTAAGATTGACCAATTTGTTCTCTTCGCTGCCCAAGGGACCCTCAAAACTCTCCTCCAACACCACATTTCAAAAGCGACTATTCTTCTGCGCTCAGCTTTCCTAATGGTCCAGCTCTCACACCTATACATTACCACCAGGAATACCATTGCTTTGACTATGTGAATTTTTGCAATGTGATGTCTCTACTTTTCACTATGTTCCCCAGGTTTCTCATAGCTTGTCTCCCAAGAATCAGTCGCCTTTTTATTTCGTGGCTGCAATCTCCATCTTCAGAGATCTTGGATCCTAAGAAAGTAAAGTCTGTCACTGCTTCTACTTCTTCCCCATCTATTTTCCAGGGACTGATGGGTCCTGTTGCCATTATCTTGGTTTTCTTGATGTTGAGTCTCAAACCAGCTTTTGCACTCTCTTCTTTCAACCTAATCAGGAGTTTCTTTAGGTCTTCCTCACTTTCTGCCATTAGGGTGGTATCATCTGCATATCTCAAACTGTTGATGTTTCTCCCAGCAATTTTGATCCCAAATTGTGACTCCTCCATCCCTGTATTGCGCATGATGTGCTCTGTGTATAAGTTGAATAAGCAGGGTGACAAAATGCAGACTTGTCTTACTCCTTTTCCTATACCAAACCACTCCGTCATTCCATATTCTGTCCAAACTGTTGCTTCTTGACTCATGTGCAGATTTCTCTAGCATAATATTTTCAACTCTGGCGGCCAGGAGCTCGCTATTTTTTCCAGCAATACTGAACCTGGGAATTTCTCCATTCAAATCTGCAGTCCCTGGTATTAGTCGGCAGACCAGTAAATGAGCTGGATTCTGTATCTCTCCACATCCACACAGTGTACAGTATGTTGTTGTCTGCCAGCAGCTCCCACTTGAACATGTGGGTCTTACATTTAGGTACTCCGACCCTCAGGCTATTCAGTGTCCTCCAAGTGATAGTATGAAATCATTTCATTTTAAGAAGGGTATTCTGTCAATGGCAGGAGGGGCCAGCACTGGGAAGGCCCCGTCTGTTATACCCACCCAAAGTAATTCTCCCAAGGGTGGGTTGGAGGTTAGAGTTTTGAAAGCTGACATAAGGGTTCAGGGCAATCTGTATGGTGCATGGACGGCACATCCAAACAGCTAATGGCTTTAAAGCCCAATACTGGGTCTGTAATTAGACCAGCCCACAGCATAGTTGATGTAAAAAAAATCAATGTAGCATACACAAATTGCTGGGGACCTATTGACATGCTGGCATTTGCGTTCTATGCCAGCAGCAGTTTCCAGACCAAAGGCAGCCTGCCACAGAGCGCATTACAGTCACATCCTGAAATGTGCAGTACTGTATTAACATACCTTCTGCTAAGGCTTTCAGGGTTGATTTACCATTCAAATTGGGGAAAGGAGCAGAAACGCAGCCACCCACGAATGGCAAAACAGGTGATGATAAAAACAGCATTCTTATTTCAGGCCATAGGTAGTCTTTTCGAGAGCTTTGTTACTTGTTTGCGGCATTTTTATCCCACCTGGAACGAGACCTGGACATAAGTCACCTAAGGAGTTTCACGGTCAGCTGGGGATTTGAACCTGTGTCTCTGGAGTCTTAATCTAAGTCTCTGTCCGTTGCTGCTGTGTTGCTCCCTTGGGAAATTAATTTCCCACTGGTTTCAGGGAAACTGAAGGGACTGTGTTGAGCAGGGGTGCGCAAACTACGGCTCGTGGGCAGGATCTGGTCCCTGACATCAATTCATCCGGCTCATGCCACACTTGTCGCTCCTGGAAGCGGAAGTAAAACGCGCCCGTATGGGCGCGTTTTACTTCCGCTTCCAGGAGCAACAAGGGCGGCATGGGCCAAATGAATTGGCATCGGGGGCTGAATCCGGCCCACAGGTCATAGTTTAGGCACCCCCGGTTTAAGCAGAGAAAATGGCAGTCTAAAAAACATCTATCTCATCCTGTTGCAAAACATATATGTTGCAAAACAGATTGCAAGGCGCGTTTGACTTCGACTTCCGGTGAGAGGAACCACTTGACCGGCCCACTGAACCATGTGACCAGCCTGCTGAACCACATGACCGGCCCACAGCCTGAAAGGTTTGGGCACCCCCTGGTGCTGAGGCTAGGAAACCAGGCAACATATTGACCCCAAGTGCTTTGCTTGCGGGATTATCCACCTGAATAACTGTGGAATTTACCGAAGCAGATTCCTTTCCGCCCTCCCCGCTTGACCATCTGTTCCTACACACAAAACAATGCCCAAATTCCTCTCTTTGCAGCAGGGCCCATGACTGGGAAATGCTGGAGTTAAATTCTGCTTGGTGTCCTTTGAACAACCAGTTTCCCCAGTCCCTCCCTGTTCCTAAATTCCTCCTTTGTCCCTGCTGTAAAGGTTTCCCTTGCTCGAAAGCCAGTCGTATCCGCCTCTAGAGTGCAGTGCTCATCTCTGTTTCAAAGCCGAAGAGCCAACGCTGCCTGCTGCTGCTGCAGACGTTTCCGTGGTCATGTGGCAGGCATGACTAGACACCGGAGCGCACGGAACGCTGTTACCTTCCCACCGAAGTGGTCCCTATTTATCTACTTGCAATTTCTTGCAATTTCGAACTGCTAGGTTGGCAGGAGCTGGGACGAAGACGGGAGCTCATTTCCGTCCTGCAGTGAAATAATATCATTTAGGAAGCTAGTGTAGCCTAAGAAGGAATTTTCTGGAGCAAAGTATTAGGCAAGTGCCAGGTTGGGAAACCAGAACAGGAGACGTAAATGTTAAAAAGAGACAGGGAATGAATGTTAAAACCTCATTGAAAGTTACATAGGGTTTAAAAAACAAGTTTGTGAACCACGCAAAACCAAAACCAGTAGGTTTCATAATAGAAGGAGCCCCAGTTTATGAAAGGAACGCACTTGCTGAAAATCAAAGCTAAGTGACTAATTCTTCCAACATTAATAGTAACACTTGATTAATCTGGAATTAATCTCTCATGGAAGGAGATGGTGTTCTGGAGAGATTCATTCATTCATTCATTTAATTTTTACACCACCCATCTGGGATATTTTCCACATTTTGCTGTGTGAAGGTAGCATCTTGACCTCAGTGATGATAACAACGACAATGATGATGATTTCAGTCTGTAAATAATTAGAATTTATTTATTTATTTTTTACATTTTTATACCACCCATCTGGGATATTCCCAACTCTTTTTTTCGCCCTTCTGTGTCTAGGCCAGGTGTAAAATTGGCAAAACAAAGGCATCTCTTGGTGAGTTCATTCTGCAGTTGCCTTTGCCTGACCTCGTGTGAGAAAAATTAAAGTTTGCCGTTCCAACGTATGCCCGATTGTGGTTCAAAAATACCACAGTCTTCAGGGAGGCACTTTCTGTGTATCCCATTCTGGGCAGTGTACAGACAAATAAACAACAGCAACATAATAAAACAAAAATATATATAGAATAAACAAAATAAATATTTGATGGCGCCTGAGGTCAAGAAAGCTCAAAACTGACCCTGAACGCAGGTTACACCTAATGAATGCCAGCATTGAACTAAACCGTTACCATCAGATTATCAAGCAGTCTGTTATGGAAAGAGTCTCTATGGCTTGGGTTCAATGTGGAGTCATCTCTATTGGACACAACAGGACATAACTTGTGAGTAAGAGCGGAATTGCCAGAAAAGTGTTTAAAGCAGGGATTCTCAACCTGCAGCCCGTGACACTATTTCATGTGGACCACCACCACCTCCACCACACCAGGAAGTGCCATGTGGTGGAGGAAGGCAAAATGGCCGTCCGGGCCCGGAAGCTGTCTGAGGGAGCATGACCCAATGGCCCCAGGCTTTAAAAAGTTGAAAACTCCTGATTTAGAGGCTAATACACTATTCTCTCTCTGTCTCCCTCGAACACACACATAACCATATACCCGTACATTGATCTGCTGGAATCTTCTTTCTTTTTTTTGGTCTTGTTTCACCAGGGCTAAGGCAAATAAATTTGGGGAGACTAAAGGGAGGGGGGAGCCATAATGTCCAGAGTCTCTCAGCCAGCATCGACACATGGATCAAAATAACTTCCCCATGCTCTTAGTAAACACGAGTCGGATTGTCTCCTAAGCTACTTAAAACCTGTGACTTCAATGGAGGCTGCATTAGCTCAAACCAGATTGCCTTTTGTCTTTCTCCACTGGCTGTCTGGGTATTTTCGACAAAAGAGGATTTTCCGTTCAGAAAATTGGGCACTTCTAGTTTGATATCTCTCTGTGTTTTTCCCTTTTTGCATACCAGAGATATCTGTAAATTTGATCTCGTGTTCAAAGAGCTCATAATACACGACAAACGTAAGATAGCTTTTTATTCCACACGCGTCTTCATCCGGCTGGGTATGGTGCAGAAAATACACACTCCGCTGTCTAAAAAGATTGAGAGAGACATTCTGACCTACACCTGCTAGCCAGCCTCATGTGAAGCAGAAAAGTTGCTTCTGTTGGTTATATTTTTTTTAGTGGCCTAATAAAGGTGTCACTTTCCCTTGCCTTCCGGTTTGTGTTGATGTGAGAAATTGCGAAACATAATCCACTTCTTGAGACTCAATATTGTTGCTTCTCTCTGTATATCTCCACGGTGGCTGAGCTGCAAGGGTGTCCTGTTTGTTATCCTTTGAGTTAAACTCTTGCATTGCATATTAAACCCTGTCAAAAATTGGTAAAGCACAGCATATGTGGCTGTGGGTATCAAAAGGAATACATGCACCAAAATTAGGACAAAGAGAAAGGCTTTATTATAAATTGTTTGCAATAGGGCGCCTTACCCAAACTTTTCAGGCCACAGGCCGGTCACGTGGTTCCTCCCACCGGAAGCGGAAGTAAAACACGTCTTGCAGTCTGTTTTGCAACAGGATGAGATAGATTTTAAGCTGCCCATTTTCTCTACTTAAACCGGGGTGCCCAAACTATGGCCCGTGGGTTAGCTCTGCCCCGATACCAATTCATCCAGCCTGCGCCGCCCTCATCGCTCCCAGAAACAGAAGTAAAACACACCCATACGTGTGCGTTTTACTTCTGCTTCTGGGAGTGATGAGGGGGGCGTTGGCTGGAAGAATTGGCATTGGGGCAGATTTTTGTTTGTTTATTTAAAGATTTATTTTGCCACCCAACTCCAAGGACTCTGGTCGACTTACAAAAGATAAAAACCCACTACAATTAAAAATCCCAATTAAAAAACCCCATTAAAAACTGTTACCGGGCATTACTCCAACCCCTACCACTTAAAAAAGAGGAAGAGAGAATTATTAATATTAATAAATCAGCCAGAAGACCTGGCCCACGGGTCATAGTTTGGGCACCCCTGCAATAAGGCCTTCTTCTCATAAAGCCTTTCTCTCTCTTTTACTTTTGGTGCATGTGTTCCTTTTGGTGCCCACAGCCACCCTGAGTTGCGATTTGCCCATTTTCGGCAACAACTGCTTCATTCGGTTCTCTGCTGCTGCAAGGTCTTCCAACACCCCCTCCCTACCGGTTGTATTCTAGTGATATTCCTGGAACTGTAATGTATGTTTATTGTACGAGCATCTTTCTCATCCACTTGCTCTTCGCTTCCTGTTTCTTAGTGATGAATAATGCATTATTGGGCTTCTTTGTCATGACGGAGCAGTTGTTTGGAGATATCTGATCTCTGGAATCTGCTTCTTTGGAACAAATCTAGCGGACGAGGCAAAATACGATAGGAAGAATGACCAGGAAGGTCAGTCAGCAGATTGAGAGCCCATTCCACCCAAAACGTAATCTTGAGTGCAGATTGATTTTTGCTTGGTGCCTTTCATGGTTCCTCAGCCAATTTTACCTCAGATAAGTTGTCCACAATTAGAGCTCAAGTCTGCAGATATTGTTTTCTTCTTTAAGGTAGTACTAGACTAGGGGTGCCCAAACTTTTCAGGCCGCGGGCTGGTCACGTGGTTCAGTGGGATTGTCACGTGGTTCCTCCCACCGGAAGCGGGAGTAAAACGTGCCTTGCAATTTGTGTTTTGCAACAGGATGAGATAGATTTTAAGATGCTGTTTTCTTTGCTTAATCCAGGGATGCGCAAACTATGGCCCATGGGCTGGATCTGCCCCGACGCCACTTCATCCGGCCTGTGCCACCCTTGTCGCTCCCGGAAGGAGAAGTAAAATGCGCCCATATGAGGGTGGCATGGGCCGGATGAATTGGCGTCGGGGGCTGGATCCGGCCCACGGGCTGCAGTTTGGGCACCCATGTACTAGACTCTTTGTCCCCTTTTTTTTTAAACAACAGTCAAACACAACTCATTTCATTTTGAGGGAACTCTCACAGATGTTGTTCCCAGTGGTTTATGCCCTTTCTTTTGATGCAGGAATTCTATTTCTGCCGAGTTGGGTCAGGAATATTGTCCTGGGATAATAATGATTGCGACTTTCTCTCAAGTCAGTTTCAGTTTAGGATGTCCCTTTTCAGGGTTTTCTAGGTATAGAGTCCAGGTCCCCACCCCACCCCAATATCCACAGATGGTATGTTCTGAGACCTTCTGAAGATACCTGAGACCGCAGAAAACAGTGAACATTATGTTATATGTTGCAGACAGTGGACAGCTCTGGTAACATGCCATAGAAATCCATATATATTATGTATTTCAGTACTTGTTTGAATATGTTTAGTTCTGTGGATACCTGAATCTCTGGGTACCAACCCCACAGGGGTGACCTGTTTTACCATTCCCTCCTTCTTGGGGCATCCTGAGACAGAGGAATTTACCCAAGACTACACTGGTTGGGCTCTTCTCCCAAGAGCCAAAGGAGAGTATCAAACTTTCAACCTCTGTCTCTGCAGGTAGTAACCCAACTCATTGAGTTACCTAGCCAGCTCTTATAATGGAAATACAGTAAAGGTAAAGGTCGCCCTTGCTCTAAAGCCATTCGTATCTGACTTTATAGTTCAGTGCTCATTTCTGTTTGCAGCCAAAGAGCCAGCGTTCTCTGTGTCTGCAGACGTTTCCGTGGACATGTGGCAGGCATGACTAAACAGTGCACGCAATGCTGTTTACCTTCCCACTGAAGTGGTCCCTATTTATCTACTTGCAATTTCTTGCTTTCATACTGCTAGGTTGGCAGGAGCTGGGTCAGAGATGGAAGCTCACTCCATCATGCAGTACTCGGGTCTTGAACAGCTGACCTGCCGATCTTGCATTTGTCAAGTTCAGCATCTTAACCACTTGAGCCACTGCAGTCCCTATATCTTAACCTATAAATCCAAGGGTTAACCGTTGGAACTGGCTATAGGTTGCTATGCCTCGCCCTACTTGCCTGCACTCACCCTTCGTGCACACGGCCGATCTGGGTACGCAGGTCAACGAAGGATTGAGAAAACCGGCAGTGGGGCAACAGCCCCACAAACGCGAAGAAAGGGAAACAACTTCACTTCCCAACATTCCTTGCGCCACGCCGCGCCAGAGCCAATCAGGCTGAGAGGCTCTCGCACGGCGCAGCGTTCGGAAACGCGCCGCAGCCAATTGAAAGAAAAGCATTTTTAAAAAACGCAGCACAAACACAAAGCACCAACCCATTACTACAAGCCCCAGAGTCCTGCGCGCCATGAGTGCGCAGAACACTGAGGAAACCGGCGCCCGAAAAATTAAAAAGAAAAACAACTCACCGCCTCACAGCCAAGCAAACACCAGCCGGCTTTCTTTCCCTCACCAACAGCGCCTGAAGGTCCCGACTGGAGTTTCCCCTTTAATATCAGTGGGTGGGGGGTTGCGATCCCCCTCTCCGCTGGCTACCCTAGGGTTGGGAGGTTTGTGGGAACAAAAGGGGTATGTTGCCCAAACCCTTCTGGACTCAGGACACCAGGGAGACGGGATCGATTCCCACCCCCCTCCTTAAAACAACTCCGTCTTTTCTTCTCTTTAAAAACGGAGTTGTTTTAAGGAGGGGGGGAGGGAATCAATCCGCTCTCCCTGGTGTCCTGAGTCCAGAAGGGTTTGGGAAACATTCCCCTTTTCTCCCCACAAACCTCCCAACCCCAGGGGAGCCAGCGGAGAGGGGGGTCGCAAGCCCCACCCACTGATATTAAAGGGGAAACTCCGATCTACTTTCACGACTCCACACAAACAAAGCACCATAAAACAATAAAGCCCCCCTCCCCACCACCTAACCCACCCTTCCTAACCCCCAACGACCATGCCCCCCTCCCCACCACCTACCCCACCCTTCCTAACCCCCAACGACCATGTCCCCCTCCCCACCACCTAGCCCACCCTTCCTAACCCCCAACGACCATGCCCCCCTCCCCACCACCTAACCCACCCTTCCTAACCCCCAACGACCATGCCCCCCTCCCCACCACCTAGCCCACCCTTCCTAACCCCCAAAGACCATGCCCCCCTCCCCACCACCTAGCCCACCCTTCCTAACCCCCAAAGACCATGCCCCCCTCCCCACCACCTAGCCCACCTTTCCTAACCCCCAACGACCATGCCCCCCTCCCCACCACCTAGCCCACCCTTCCTAACCCCCAACGACCATGCCCCCTCCCCACCACCTAACCCACCCTTCCTAACCCCCAACGACCATGCCCCCCTCCCCACCACCTAGCCCACCCTTCCTAACCCCCAACGACCATGCCCCCCTCCCCACCACCAAATAAATAATTTTTAAAAAATTACTAAAAACACTCAAACACATCCAAAAATACACAAAAACAAAAACACCAAAAACAATACGAAGTAAACAAAGACACAATTAAAAAAAACAGACAAAAATACAAATTCCAACTCCCCCTCACCCCCCCCCCCCCGCCCACACACACACACAAAAGAAAGAAAACAAGCAAACTTACCAAAAGAGGTGCTACCTCCACCAGGACTAGAAAAGAAATGAATAAAGAAAGACCCTACTTACCAGAAGAAGCTCCACCCAGAGGCCAGGAGAGAAAAAAAAAAGACAAAATACAATAACCCCTACCAGCACCACCTGCTGGCCACAATAGTAAAAACAATTCAAAAATACACAACAGCCCCAAACAAAACACAAATTCACAATTTTACACAAAAGGTCACACCAATAAAAACAAGTTAAAAAATTACACTAAACACACTTTCACACAAATCACAAATATATGTCAATAAAATACAATAGAAACTTTAAAAAATCCTGTGCTGAGTTATAACTCAAATTTAAACTCAAAACATCTAAACACATTTTAAAAACATTGAATGTAAAAAACATTTACTTTTACATTATTAAAATTATGACCTACGGTACAACTAATTAAAAAAATTCAAAAAACTAAAACATTATTCGCTTACATAAAACAATTTGAAAAAATTATATCATACTTTCTTCTTTTATTAATCCTCAAAAAAAACCAAAAAAGCATATCACAGTTAATAACAGCCAAGCCAAACAAATTTTACATAAATAAACATTTAAAAAATTAAAATTACAGACTAAGCAATTTTTTAAAAAAATTAACACAATTTAACTTTCCAACACAATGTAAAACTATTGCAAAAATAAAATTGGCTCGTTTTTTATTAAAACACACGGGGGGAAAAGCCCGGCAACGCCGGGCAACCCTTGCTAGTAATACATAAGAACATAAGAACAGCCTTGCTGGAACAGGCCACAGGAGCCCATCCAGTCCAGCATTCTGTCTCACACAGTGGCTCACCATTTCCTTCAGGGTATTCCCAAGCAGATGCCTGTTTAGGATTCCCTGGAAATGATATTGAGAGATATCCTGCCTATCTCTCCAACCCGGAGGTTGTCCTTGGAACAGGAATATGCAGTTAAGCAGATACAGTGGCCTATGAGGTGTGCAAACAGCTCTATCCTTCTACTGTTCTTCTCTACAGTTTTTTCCACCTCTCGGTTCAGCCTCTCATTCAACCCGCTTTCCTTCACAGGCTCCATTCTCAGACGCTGGAAAAGAAACTGGTTTGTCTTATGGGTGGATGGCAGCCTCGTCTATTACCATGACGATACTGGGCGCGATATGGATGGCCGCATCAACATCAAGTTCAACTGCAGGGATGTCAGGACCGGGCGCGAATGTCGGGGTGAGTCTGTGCACCGTTGGTTGTGCCCTGATTGCTCAGTGTGGCTTTGCTATTTTATTTTTTTAGTAAAGGTCACCCATGTTTGAAGGCCAGTCGCGTCTGATTCTAGGGTTTGGTGTTCATCTCTGTTTACAGCCAAATAGCCAGCACTGCCTGCATCTGCAAATGTTTACGTGGTCATGTGCAGTGGTGTGCTGGCTCACAGGGATACAGGATACAGGGTCTGGCACCCCCAGAGGCAGGCAGAGGTAATGGGAATGTATGGGATTTCTCCCCACCAAACCCCCCAATAGGTGCCCCCATCACTTCCTGTCCACTGTCCTCCCAAGGTGCCCAGCACACCCCTGGTCATGTGGCAGGCATGACTAGATGCCAGAGCACACAGAACCCTGTTGCCTTTCTCGCCAATGCGGTACCTGTTTATCTACTTGCAAATTTCTTGCTTTCAAAGTTCTAGATTGGCAGGCGCTGGGACAGACAATGGGATCTTACTCCATTGGGCAGCACTCGGGTCTTGAATTGTTAACCTGCCTACATTCCAGTTGTTAACCTCAGTGTCTTAACCACTAAGTCACTGCAGCCCTTTTGCTATGTTTTTACATAAATTCATAAAGTAAGGAAAGTTGTAAGACTACAAGTCTCCAAATTCATGACCCCCGAATGATTTGTTTTTGTTTTTGGGACTTGCAATCCTATCCCACCCTCCAAAAAAGTGCCCACTTTCCCCCAAGGTTTGCTGAGAGTGGCATCAAAAATGCTGCCTCTTTGGATCCTGTAACTTGTTTTTCCCAAAAAAAAAGAGAAGACCTTAGTCCTTAAGGTTGAGAGAAGTGGCCAGCAAGCAGAAATAAGCACAATTGTCTTGTTCCAGATAATTTGAAGAAAATGGGCCTGGTGGTTTCTAGGTACTGCTGAACTACATATCCCATTTACTTTAGCAAATATGATTATTATTATTGCTGAAAATCAAAAGCATGCAGAGAACCACAGATTTTTTTGACCTTGTTGCTGGATCTATTTAGGGCCCATGTATTTTAATTATTGTACCATGTTGGAGGAAGGATAGACAGAGAGACAAAATAGTTCTCTTGAGAAAAAATGTGGCCTGCTATTTTTTTTAAAGTCTCACTGGGGAACTTAATGTCAAAGATATTAGGGCACTTTTTTGGAAGATGCCAAATGAAAGGGCAGGTGGGGAAAGCACCCATTTATGGGACAAGGGATACCTACCTTTGCAAAGAGGTCCCATGAGAATGTGGAATCCAAGCATTGGACAGATCCTGGAAGATCTCAGCCAACATGGGAGAGAAACTGAAAGATCTTTCAGAAAGTGAACAAAATAAAAAACAGCAACAACAAAAGACAGACATATATATATATATATATATATCAGGTACAGAGGCACAGAATGGTTGGTTGGCATAACAGAGAGGTTTGCAAATCAGTGTGCTATTTACAACCAGTAATAATATACGATCAGTGTGACTATTTACAACAGTAATAACAGAAGATCCCTGACTGGGGTTAGTTTGATTATCGGTTCTGTTAAGTTGTAAATGTTTAGTGGGTGCAAAGTAAACATTCAGACATTACACATCTGCTAATGAGTTAATTGAGGGTGGTGTGTGTGAGACCCAGCTAGAGGTCAAATACCCATCCTGCTCTGTCAGCAGGCCTTCTTAGCGCCATGGGAGTTTACTATGTTGTCTGGCCGGACATCCCGCTATGGTAATGAGTAGACCATACAGCCAGCGACTCAACACCGAGTGTTGGGTGGCGGTAAATGACCAGACTCTCTAAAAGGGCCAATGGCTACGGGCGGATGAGCCCCTTTGGGTGGGGTGATAGTCCCCCTCAGTGGAAGAAATGCCACTGGAAACCATCCTATTGGGCCCAATGGCAAAATGAGCGGAGGAGGAACTCTGATTCCCAACAGTTATGGAGGCGGAGGAGGCCATGCCAGATGGACTGGGTGTGAAGGCGCACCTTATCCATATCCTCAAGGCTGCGGCAATCCATTGCAGTCCCGGTGATAAATCTTGCATATCTCATTCCATACGTGCCACAGGAGATGGCTCTGTGATCACAGTGTGTGGGTCACTTTTTGGAAAGCTGGGAACCATCATAAACAAATTCATGCCAATGGCATTTTTCCTAGTGAAAATGATTTCCAGGCAGTGGTGGGCATAAAAAAATAATCCTGCCACACTGTGGGCATGGCCATGTGACTGGGTGTGCGTGGCCTGTTGGCCATGTCACTGCTCTTTGCTATAGAGCATTTCGGATTGAAACGGAGCCCAGGAAAAGCCTTGGCCGAAGGGGGAAATGGCTTCAGAGGTTCGCTATAGAGTGATGAAAATAGAAGAGGCTTCTTTTACCATAGCCCTATAGCGAAGCCATTTCCCCTTTCCTCCAAGGCTTTTCCTGGGCTTCGTTTCACCCCAAAGTGCCTCCCCAACTGGCTGGGGATGCACTTTGGGGTGAAACGGAGCCCAGGAAAAGCCTTGGACGAAGGGGGAAATAGAGGCAGCCCCCTCAGAAGCCTCTTCTAGGAGGGGGAGGAGGTGGGCAGTGCAGGGAGGTGCGCGGGGCCAGCCATTTTTACTACCGGTATGCACATACCGGTGCGAACCTGCTGATGCCCAGCACTGTTTTCAAGAGGAAGATGTATACTCGGATACAGGTAGCTGCCGACAAAATGTAAAGTCTGGGTCTTACCTTAGCCCTCTTCATCTCTGCCACTTCTTTAGCTTCCTCTTGCCAAGCATCATCGCCGCCTCCCTCCTTTGTTTATAATTTTGTGGCTCTTATACAGCCTGGTACCACATTGCTGAGTCACCAAGTGTTTCTTTCAAAACAATGGGTAGAAATAAAGAGGCAAAACAAAGGTTTGGTTCACAGAGGACTAGTCTCATTTCTGAGCCTTCTGGCAGCTATCATGTAAAGCCTTGCGGTTGTCCAGTTGTTTGCAAAGCCCCGGTCACATTGAGACTCTGGAATATCGACACAGGCCGTTCAATGCGCTTTCTGTGTTTTGTTTTGTTCATCTCATTTTGTTACCCCAGCTGCAACTTTGCCTGAAAGGAGTTTATGAGAAAAATATCATTCTCTTCTAAACTGGTTCTGATGGCAAAAATTCAAAATATATTTCCCGTTGTTTGGACTTGAAGAGACACTACCTAAGGGTTAAATTAAACCAGAAATAGAAACAAAGCCCTTCTGATTTGAATTGCAAAAGCAGAAAGTGCCCACTTTGATAGGCTTTGCTCGAATCTCAACTTTTTTCCTGCAAAAACAAACTGTTTTGGCTTTTAGGCATAGCTGTCAAGTATCCCTTATTGGCCAGGAAAACCCCTTATTTTACCCTCTTTCCCGCCGTCATCCCTTATTAATTAGACTGCAATGCCCTATTGCCGCCATTGGAGGGCAGCACAGGATAAGCATAGCTGTCAAGTATCCCGTATTTGCCGGGAAATTTCCCTTATTTCCAAATCCAAAACTTGACAGGTATGCTTTTAGATAATCTACCATCTGAATATTTTTCACTCACAAGTTGGGAAGCTATCTAGGTAAATTAGCTTCTTGATAATCCAGGAACAGATTTCATACAGTAAAGTTTCAAGCCACAACTGTTACACCTCTGGAAAAGCTGCTTACTGAAGCCCCACATAAAAAGCCTGCTTTTCAATCGAGGATTGGAATATGGAGGGGGAAATGTATTCTTGACAGGCAGATGTGAATCCAAGGGTCATGGGTTCCTGGAGAGAAATACTTTGCTTGCCATTCAACCTAAAAGCAGGTTTTTGATGCAGAAAAAGTACTAAGAGCTCGGCTTTGGCCGAGTGGGCGGTATATAAATTTGACAATTAAATTAAAAATTAAATTAAATTAAAATGCAGAAGTTACTTTTTAAAACTATAATTCCCATAATAGCTGATGTAGCTTGGCCAGAGATGGAGAACGTTACTGTTTTGGAATACAATGTGCAGAATCCGCCAGCAAGCATGGCTAGAGAAAAATACAGCAACTTTTTTGGATTTACTGCTCTCTGAATCTACCCCAACCCTCTAAAGCACCCTGGACAGAGATATAGTAAATTACTATTCTGGCCTGCAAGAGAAGAGACAAAACAGAAGAAGAGGAGGAGGAGAAGGAGTGGATGCAGCATATTTTCACAAACTGATTATTTGCAACACTATGACAGGGTTGCAAAAATTATTCATTGGAAACTTTGTCAAAAGTTTGGATTTGAAAATAGTAAACATTATTGAGAACATCAGGTAGAGATTTTTTTGGAAAATGAAAAAGGCAAAATCCTGTGGGATTTTAAAATTCAAACAGATAGACAATGTGACTCACAGCTAAACTGATGTAACTGTTGTGGAAAAGAAGATCTGATTTATTGACATTGCTATACCAGGAGATGAACAAATTGAAGAGAAACAGCTGGAGAAAATAACAAATTACCTTGATTTACAAATTGAAGTTGAGCGTTTATGGGGGGAAATCTGATGCCATACCCATAGAAATCAGAGCCCTTGGAGTAATTCCTAAGGTCGCCCTTACTCGAAAGCCAGTCATATCCAACTCTAGGGTTTAGTACTCATCTCTGTTTATAGCCAATGAGCCAGCGCTGTGTGCATCTGCAGATGTTTTGTGGGCATGTGGCAGGCATGCCTAGAGTGCATGGAACGCTGTTTACCTTCCCACCAAAGTGGTCCCTATTTATCTACTTGCAATTTCTTGCTTTGGAACTGCTAGGTTGGCAGGAGCTGGCACAGAGACACAAGTTCACTCAATCATACAGTACCTGGGAATCAAACTCCAACCTTTCAGCCAGCGAGTTCAGCGCCTTAACCACTTGAGCCACTGCAGTCCCTATTCATCCAAAAAGCCAACATCAAAACACAACAGCTAGTCCTAAAGGACTCCCCAAATATTTGAAAATTTTGGGTTAATTGGGCTTGAACATCCTAACTCTCCAAAAAAAAAAAAAAACTCTACTAGGAATTGCATATACAGGTGAAACTCGGAAAATTAGAATATCATGCAAATGTCCATTCAGTTCACTTAAAAGGTGAAACACATATATGAGATAGACTCACTACATGCAAAGCGAAAGATGTCATGCCTTAATTCGTTATAATTGTGATGATCATGGCGTACAGCGTACATGAGATTATGTGATGATTATGGGGTACATGAGATTGGGGGGTTGGGGTTTTCATAAACGGTAAGCCATAAGCATCAATATTATAACAAAGTAAGGCTTGAACTATTTCGCTTTGCATGTAATGAGTCTATCTCATATATTTGTTTCATCTTTTAAGTTGCATTACTGAACTGAATGGACATTTGCACGATATTCTAATTTTCCAAGTTTCATCTATATACTCAGACGTTACCTTAATTCTTACTGTAGGTCCTTGGTTAGGGCTTGAACTGTTAATTTTATTCCAATTCTCAACTGTGAATCAAATGGTAGATTTGTATCCAATAATAGTACAAAATAATTGTGGAACCTTAACAATTAACCGCTGCACTTTAATGTGATCTCTTGTATGAATCAAGTCCTCTTTCTCAGACCTTTGGGCTTATGTGTCCCAGCTCCCACCAAGCAGTCTGGCCATTGGATTCTTCTTCTTCTTTGCTTCCTCTTTTACCTGCTGGGTAACATGGGAGACCAAAAAGTTACGTCCTCTTCTCTGACTAACAGCAGGGAGAGCTAACCTTGTGGGTTGGGCTTGGGATTTCGGGGTGGCCAACTTTTCTGCAAAGATGCTTGGGCTTTAAGCCTTCCATGGTGACCCTGACAGCAAACAGACCAACACACTAAAGGGAGTGCGGGTCTTTTGGGCAGAGATGCCCAAACTTTTTGGGCTGCATGCCGGTCATGAGGTTCAGCAGGTTCCTCCCACTGGAAGCAGAAGTAAAACACGCCTTGCAATCTGTTTTGCAACAGGATGAGATAGATATTAAGGTGCCATTTTCTCTGCTTAAACTTGCCCAAACTACAGCCTGCAGGCCGGATCTGGACCCCCAACACCAGTTCATGTGGCCCGCACCACCCTCATCGGTAGCAGAAGTAAAACGTGCCCATAGGGGCGTGTTTTACTTCCGCTTCCAGGAGTGACAAGGGTGGCACAGGGCAGATGAATTGGCGTTGGGGGCCGGATCTGGACCACGGGCTGTAGTTTGGGCACCCCTGCTTTAGGGCAACTGTAGTTGCGCTGATGGATGCCACAGTGGGTGGGTTAAGTAGGATGCAAACAACCATCTGCCCAATAATAATGGCCACATTGCTGGGGAAAAAAGCGACATTTTTAAGCCGGATGCCTCTTGACTGACAATGGCAAGAAAAGCTGAGCAATTGCAATGAATGGATCTCTTGTCCTGTTGCCACAATTCCATCACAAGAAACAGTGGGGAAATTGTTGCAAATCTTCCTGAATGTGACTCCACGCCTACACTTGGTTTCGATTCCCTTGAAGGAGATCTCTTTTCTCTTCAGGGCAAGGGGCGGTGATTGGCAGAGATTTCTGACATTACATTTTGGGTCCCGTTGTGGTTCAGACACAACAACAGATGATCTGGTTTGCTTCTCATTCAAGCCAACAAAAACTCAGGAATGAATGTAGCCCACCCGTTCAGTGCTAGTTCACATAAGAAAATGTAAATAGCAATTAGCAATTTCTATAACGCCTCATTGCACTTACTGCACTCTCTGGGCAGTTTACAGGAAATTAGCATTTTGCTCCCAACATGCCGGGTACTCATTTTACCGATCTCAGAAGGATGGAAGGCTAAGTCAACCTTGTTTTCTGCCAGGATAGAACTCACAATGTTTTGGCTGCAGTACAGCAGTGTAACCACTGCACCACTAGGAGGCTGTTATTTGTAATTAACATTTACACCCTAGACTGGAGGAAACTAATTAATCAAAAACATTGCAACAAGAAATATTGAACATAATCTTGGTATAGTGTAAAGGTAAAAGTCACCCTTGCTCAAAAGCCAGTCGTAGCCGACTAGGGTGCAGTGCTCCTCTCTGTTTCAAAGCCAAAGAGTCAGCGCTGTCTGCTTCT
The DNA here is from genome assembly GCA_035047345.1 of Bradypodion ventrale. NCBI lineage: Eukaryota > Metazoa > Chordata > Lepidosauria > Squamata > Chamaeleonidae > Bradypodion > Bradypodion ventrale. The sequence goes on from JAWDJE010000003.1 coordinate 371,126,104, forward strand.
GCAGATGTTTCCATGGTCATGTGGCAGGCATGACTAGACACCGGAGTGCATGGAATGCTGTTTACCTTCCCACCGAAGTGGTCCCTGTTTATCTGCTTGCAATTTCTTGCTTTCGAACTGCTAGGTTGGCAGGAACTGGGACAAAGATGGGAGCTCATTCCGTCCTGCAGTACTCAGGTATTGAAGTGCTGACCTGCTGCCTTCCAGTCAGTGTCTTAGCCACTTGAGTATCTTTATACATTTGTTCTCTTGTAAGAGCTATTATTATTATTATTATTATTATTATTATTATTATTATTATTATTATTATTATTATTATTATTATTATTATTGGGGCTGAGGCAGGGGTCATGATTGTCTCCCGAGGCCCAGTTATCTTATCGATTTTTTCCGTTCATGGAAGCTAAACATTTTCCCAGGAGTTTTTGCTACTGCTCAATTTATGTCCCTCGGCTGATCTTTTTGTCTTTAGCAATTTGAGCATGAGAATGTTGCTTGCCAAATAGACCTTGGGGGGGGGGGATTATTTTGGACCCTAGTAGTGTGTCAGCAGGGAGGTTATAGTCCAGCAAAATTAAGCCTTCTGATCTCTAGAAGCACTAGTAGTTAGACCACATCTAGAGTCCTGTGTCCAATTCTGGGTACCACACTTCACGAAAGATGCAAACAAACTGGAGCAGGTGTAGAGAAGGGCAAGAAGGATGATCAGAGGATACTGGAAACCTACCCTTGGACGAAAGACTGAAGGAACTGGGCATGTTGAGAAAAGGAGACAGAGAGGGGATAGGATGATGATAGCACTCTTCAAATACTTGAAAGATCATCCTAAGGAGGAAGGGAAGGCTCTGTTCTGTTCTCCATCATTCCAGAATGCACGATGCATAATAATGGACTGAAACTAACGGAAGCCAGATATGGGCTGAATATCAGGAAAAAGGTCTTTAACAGTTAGAGCAGTATGACAATGGAACCCACTGCCTTGAGAGGTGGTGTGAGCGCTCCAACCCTGGAAGCATTCAAGAGAGAAATGGACCATCTGTCAGATCTGCTTTGATTAGGGCTCCTACATTGAGCAGGGGGTTAGAACCAGTGGCCTAAGATGCCCCTTCCAACTCAGTGATTCTGTGATTCTAAGCACACTCGAGTCACCCATGTGCAAGTCTTTGAGGATTCCTGCTTTCCTTTGTCATTGGGTTTCTAGACCTTGATGTGGTGAAAGACTTGAGGCAGGGTGTTTTCTATATCCCAGGACACAGGTTTTGGACCACTTTTGGTATAGGCTCAGAGATGGGGTTTCAAGTCACCTAATTTGCTGCATACATGCTCCACAGTTTGCATTAAAATGATGAGCGTGTGTGGAAACGGGACTCACTTTCCCCCAAAGTCAACAAGGAGTCAACGTGTTCTGTACTTTCAAAATGGCAAGTGTCTGTTGGGCATTTTCAGAGGGCCAGAGAGCAAAATGGGCTCTCCTGAGATAGCTCATGGCTCCCCCGCTAGAGCCCAGCCCATAAGCATCCATGCTACAACTTTTCTGTATTCTGTAAAATTTGTAGCACCCCTTTTAGGATCCCTGGTAGCGCAATGGTTAAACTGCTGTCCTGAAACCAAAATATGGTGAATTCAATCCTGACCAGGGCTCAAAGTTGACTCATCCTTCCATCCTTCCAAGGTCAATAAAATGAGTGCCCATCATGTTGGGGGCAAAATGCTAATCCCCTTGTGAACCGCCCACAGAGTGCACTAAGCACTATAGGGTGGTATATAAGTGTGATTACTTTCCTTTCCTTTTTACATTCTGTTTTTTAAAAAGGATAAGATTCCCATTCCCTAAATTCTGAAGTTTCACCCCAACCCGCAACCAATTCACAGGCTTTGAATACAGAGCAGATTTCTTGTGGCTCTTAAAAAGAACAAGAGAGATAATAACCCCTTGATTAATTACACGATTACTGGAGTCTGACACTGATCCCAGGCAAAGTAATGAAAAGACTCCATTAATAAAGATGTTAACGGCTAGATGTTTTAATCAACATTTTCAGCACAGTTTAATGAACAGTAGACTTGATTAAGCAAAAGTCTCATTTATTGTTTTATTTAATAAGATCATGTTTCATTGATTAATGCTTCCTTGCTTCATTTCCAAGAGTTTAAATTTTTTTTTATACAAAGATGTACAAGCTGTAATCCCTGTCTCTCCCCCAGGTGATGTATAATGAGAAATAAAATCCTAAAGCATAATAAAACAATGAAAGCAAAGATTAAGATCAGAAGTACAGTATATACAACAGCCATAGAAGAATGTTAACTAATTATAGGCTAAGGAAACTGGGTGGGGAAATCTCTGACTTGATGGTGGATGCCTGTCGTTGAATTTTCCCTGGCCTGCAATTTCCAATCATATTGTCTCTTGGCTACTCATTATTCCCAGATTGAAGGAAATAATTTATTTAATTTTTCTTATTCTTTCATGTGCAGATCAAACTGTGGACAGCCAAAATGAAGCCACTTTCTTGGCTTTGTCATTGGCTGAAATTAAATCTTCATTGTTACATTTTCCCAGTAGTGACCGGCAGACCAGTAAATGAGCCGGATTCTGTATCTTTCCAGAGTCACACCATGTGCTGTTGTTCACCATCAGCCCCCACTTGAGCATGTTGGTCTTGCATTTAGGGACTCCAACCCTCAGTTTATTCAGGGTCTTCCAAGTGTTGTAGGGGAAGCTGAGCTCCTCAAATATATCCTTCTTTAACGTTGCTCCTTGTCTAGTTAGCTTCTTCCTCCACCTTCTAATTTGGTTTTGCTCTTGCGTACCCTCAAGAGTGTTTCTCCTTGCCATAAAGCTCCTCCTGGATCTGAGCCATTCAGAGGATGTTGAGGGTCCTTCCCTTGCTTAGTTCTCTCAGCGTCCGCTGCTACTTCTCTCCTGATCTTAGGTGAAGTGATACTAACAAGCGGATATATTTTCTCAACTGGTGTAGGTTTGAGGCATCCTGTCACTAGACACATGGCTTCATTAACAGTGGTGGTAGCTTGTTTTGCATGTGTGGATGCTCTCCATACTGGAGTAGTATACTCTGCCGTGGAGACCCTCAGGGCTAAAGCTGATGTACACTAAGTGGATGGTTGAGTTCCCATTTATAGTTTGTCAATTTCCTGATGATATTGTTCCTCAAACTAACTTTAGCTTCGATATTCAGGCTGTGCTGCTTAAAAAAGAACATCCTGTCGAGTGTCACATTGAGATATTTTGGTGCTGAAGAACATTGTAGGCGATTCCCTTGCCATGTAATATCCAACTCAACGCCTGCCTTCAATTTAAAATTAAATGGTGCAGAACTGAGTTTGGGTCTGTGGCTCCAGAACTTCTTGTGTGGAGCTGAGTAGTGGTGTGGAGCCCAGGACGTCGTTATACTGAGTCTTACCTCTGAACAGGGGTTCATAAAATTGAGACGTTTCACACGGACAGCCAGAAAAGACCCAAACTCATAAGAATTAGACCTGGCTCTGATCCACACCTTGATCTTCAACTGCCGGTGAAATGTCCCTCTCTGTCTATTCCTAAACAAGTCCCCATTGTTCTTCCATTGCCTTGAAGTCTTCACATCTGGAAGCAGTCTATGTGGGCCCCTGATGTTCCCACCCACCCACCCCAGACTCAGAAAAATTTACCCTTTCTACTCTAGACAGTGATTTACAATTTTAATTATTAAAATTAAAAGCTATATGTCCAATCTCTGTTAAACTGTGTAGCTTTAATAACTTTTTAAAATAACTTCTCCAAGTGGAGGGAAGTAAAGAGTGGGGTCCCCCAAGGTTCAGTACTGGGACCCCTGCTTTTCAACCTCTTCATAAATGATCTAGAGGTAGGAGTAAAGAGCAAGGTAGCCAAATTTGCTGACGACACTAAATTATACAAGGTAGTGAAAACTGTGAGAGATTGTGAGGAGCTCCAGAGGGATCTCTTGACACTGGGGGAGTGGGCAAAACAGTGGCAAATGAGCTTCAACATTAGTAAGTGCAGAGTGATGCATGTTGGGGCAAAAAACCCCAATTACATTTATAAACTGATGGGGTCTGAACTCTCTGCGACAAACCAGGAAAGGGACCTTGGTGTCCTGGTGGACGAGAGCTCAATGAAGGTGTCAACCCAGTGTGCCTCAGCAGTGAAAAAAGCAAACTCAATGCTAGGGATCATTAGGAAGGGTATAGAAAATAAGTCAGCAAGTGTCATTTTGCCTCTTTATAAATCTATGGTGAGGCCCCATCTGGAATATTGTGTACAGTTCTGGTCGCCATACCTCCAGAAGGATATTATGGAGCTGGAAAAAATGCAGAGGAGGGCAACCAGAATGATTAGGGGACTGGAACACCTTCCTTACCATCTGAGGCTGCAACGGTTGGGCCTTTTCACTCTTGAACGACGGCGTCTAAGAGGTGACCTGATTGAAGTTTATAAAATCATGCACGGTGTGGACAAAATAGATAAGGAAACACTGTTTTCCCTATCACACAACACTAGAACAAGGGGACACTCGATGAAACCTTTGGGTACAAGTTCTCAAACAATTAAGAGAAAGTACTTTTTCACCCAGAGGATCCCTGGTCTATGGAACTCCCTGTCAGAAGAAGTGGTGACAGCTGTCAGTCTTGACAGCTTCAAGAAAGGATTAGACAAGTTCATGGAGGACAAGGGTATCAATGGCTATAATTATGGATACCTAAGGACAACCTCCGGGTTGGAGAGATAGGCAGGATATCTCTCAATGCCATTTCCAGGGAATCCTAAGCAGGTGAAGGCATCTGCTTGGGAAAGAATACCCTGAAGGAAATGGTGAGCCACTGTGTGAGACAGAATGCTGGACTGGATGGGCTCATGTGGCCTCTTCGAGAAAGGCTGTTCTTATGTTCTAACTTTATGAACTTGAATTTCCTCTTTGTTTTTCCCCTCTCTCTTTTTTCTTCTTTTTTTTTGCATAATTCCCCAGTGTTTGTTGTTTTGGACTGTTCTTGTTTTACTAATCATCAGGTTAGAGGCAATGGGATTATGCATGAGCCATGGGAGACTGGTTTCCACCATCTTTCTCCCTTGTGTTACTAGTACACCTCCTGACTTTTAGACAGACAGATAGCTGATGGATGGATGGAGGGAGGGAGATACATAATCACACACATGTTTTGACCTGTAATGTGCATTTTTGCATTAACGTTAATTAACAGTTTTGTAATGTGCATAAATTATATTTATTTATTTAAAATGTAGTGGTGCTGTAGTTAACAGTCCCGTGTAGTCATACAGGCCACCTTGCACGTGGGAGCCCTGAAATGTGGTTTACACAGAGCTTGGCAAATCGAGCTCTCAGGCCAGCTAGAGATCTGGATTCTGGTGAGAAGAGTCTTTAGGAATAGCTTACCTAAGTTATGCCTCCTCTGTTCAGCTGCCCAGGGGTTGCCTGGCTGAGTTCTTTCACTAGCATTGGCGTCCGCCAAGTCAAGCGTCAAGAAACGTTTTTCATCCCGAGGACGAAATTTATGCTTAAGAAATGTCTTGGGGATGAATTTCAGAGAAAAGCAGGTGGGACCCAAAAATACACATTACAAGTCAGAGTTCTTCTTCTCGTGCTATATATCCAATTCCGAATATTGGCTATCATCATGGAGATGTACAAAGTTCCTCCTTGGCCCCAGGGCCAGGATTGATGAAGCTGCTGCCCTCCATCAAGAGGAACTCAAGTGGGATTTAGTCCATCGTCACCCATCCCTGTAGACTTCGCCACCCAAGGCTGCTAGTCCTCCGGGCATACATGTCAACCGCAGCTCCGGACAATCCGAGACCTGCGCACAACGGTTCTGTGCAAGTCGTGTTCTACGTATGCGTAGAAGGCTTTTACGCTTGCATAGAACCCTTTAACGCTTGAGTGGCCTTCTACGCAAGCGAAGAAGGGTTCTACGCAAGCGTAAAAGCCTTCTACGCAAGTGAAAAAGCCTTCTACACATGCGTAGAACGTGACTTGCACAGAAGGCATGTGCAGTACCTCTTCCCCCCCGCTGCCAATTCCAGGGTTTTAGCAGCTGCGGGCGGGAAATGCCGCAAATCGGCGCCGAAAATCGGGAAAACCCGGCCAATCCGGGAAGGTTGACAGGTATGCCACCGGGTTGTCGGGTTCGTTAACTGCTGCCTAACGATCAGCATTAAGTCACGGGCAGCAGGGTCTACTCTGTTACTATAGCAGGATAACCTGGCCAGACTAGTTTCCAAGAGTAGCTAGGTGAATAGCTAAGCCTTAGGAGAGGTGGCGCAACTTTGAAGAATGGCCAAGAAACTGTACAAAAATGGGAAGGCATTCAATAAGGATGGTATTCAGTGGTGTACTGCTCCAGGTTCCCACCGGATCCCGGAAACCGGCAGCAGGAATTCCCACAGGTTACGCCCGCCTCCCTACCCCAGGCCATGGTGTGGTTGGCCAAGTGGGCATGGCCCACAGAGTTAGCCACACCCACAGAGTTAGCCACGCCCAGGGTGGAGGTAGTAATTTTTTTTTTGCAGTGCACCACTGATGGTACTCAGGAAGGGGGGAGAATGTTGCGCCCTTGAGGCTGGGAGGTTCTTTATTTTAAGTAAGAACACCAAACTTTCTCGCTGCTCAGCGATGGACCTTGTCTGTGCATCCCTCTTCCTTACTGTCTGTCTGTCTGTCCGTCCCCCTTCCTCCTCCTCCTTTTGCCTTCCAGACATTCAACCTCCGGAAGGGAGAACCCGCGAGTGTCTGATGTGCATCGTCCAAAGGGATGGCTCCAAAACCATGCTTTGCGCCGAGAGCGAAGACGATGCCGTGTAAGTCATGGTTGGGGGATAGGGGCTGCCACCTGGGTGGTGGTAGGGTGACCATCATGATGCAGAGCTATGGAATTGCTTTTCAGAACAATGTTGCATCAGTAATATTCTTTACTGCTAAATCTTCTCATTGTTGAGCAGGAATGACAGTTAATCCTTGTCAACATCATCATTATTACTCCCATTTTACAGAGGAACTACAGCAGTGGCTCAAGTGGCTAAGACGCTGACTGGGAGGTGGAAGGTCAGCAGTTCGATACCCAAGTACTGCAGTTCAGAACGAGCATCCGTCTTTGTCCCAGGCTCCTTCCAGCCTAGCAGTTCAAAAGCAAGAAATTGCAAGTAGATAAATAGGGACACTTTGGTGGGCTGAAAGGTCAGCAGGTCGAGACCCAAGAGATGAGCACTGCACCCTAGAGTCGGATACGACTGGCTTTCGTGCAAGGGAAACCTTTACCTTTACCTTACTATGACCCAGCCTTGCCTAAAGCCACTTAGTAAAGGTAAAGGTCCCCCTTGCTCGAAAGCCAGTCATATCTGACTCTACGGTTCAGTGCTCATCTCTGTTTCAAAGCCGAAGAGCCAGCACTGTCTGCGTCTGCAGACATTTCCCTGGTCATATGGCAGGCATGACTAGATACCAGAGTGCACGGAATGCTGTTTACCTTCCCACCGAAGGGGTACCTGTTTATCTACTTGTAATGCCTTGCTTTCGAACTGCTAGGTTGGCAGGAGCTGGGACAGGAGCTCACTCCGTCGTGCAGCACTCGGGTCTCGACCTGCTGACCTTTCAGTTGTGAAGTGCAGCATCTTAACTACTAAGCCACCATAGTCCTTCAAAGCCACTTTGTGAACTGGAAAAGCACAAACCTTAGAATTGTTTTACCCAACCCTGATCTTGACTCCTTTTATGTTCCAGCACAAGTGGATTATCACAAGGCTCAGTCCTGGGCCCTCTTTGCTCTTCAACATTTTCATTAATGATCTGGTGGAGGGAGTGCAGGGAATAATTATCAGATTTCCAGGTGACAAAAAACTGGGTGGAATAGCTAATACTTTGGAAGATAAGAGCAGGAATCAAAAATATCTCAATAGGCTTGAATACTGGGCTGAAAACAACAGAACGATGTTTAACAAGTGCAAAGTTTTAGGGAGACACCAGATGCACAGTTACAAGATGCGGGATATTTGGCTCAGTAATGCTACGAGCAAGAAGGATCTTGGAATTGTTGTAGATCACAGGTGAAGTATGAGCCAGCAGTAGGATGTGGCTGCAGAAAAGGCCAACACTATTTTAGGCTGCATTAACAGTCTCCAGAACCCATGAGGATATTAGTGCAGTGGCTCAAGTGGCTAAGACGCTGACTGGGAGGCGGAAGGTCAGCAGTTCGATTCCCGAGTACTGCAGAATGGAAGGAGCTCCCATCTTTGTCCCAGCTCCTGCCAACTTAACAGTTCGAAAGCAAGCAATTTGCAAGTAGTATAAATAGGGACCACTTTGGTGGGAAGGTAACAGTGTTCCATGCACTCCGGTGTCAAGTCATGTCTGCCACATGACCACGGAAACGTCTGCAGAAGCAGACAGTGCTGGCTCTTTGGCTTTTGAAACAGAGATGAGCACTGCACCCTAGAGTCAGATATGACTGGCTTTCGAGCAAGGGAAACCTATTCAGCACTAGTCAAGCCACATCTAGAATTCTGTGTCCAATTCTGAGCATTGCACTTGAAGAAAGATGCCAATGAACGAGAGCAGGTACAGAGAAGGGCAGTAAGGATGATCAGAGGACTGGAAACCAAACCCTAGGACAGTGATGGCGAACCTTGGCACTCCAGATGTTATTGGACTTCAATTCCCAGAAGCCCAAGCCCCCGTGAATCCACACGAATGGGTTTACTGCGATTCATCCAGCCCACGCTGCCCTCAACGCTCCTGGAAGCGGAAGTGAAACGCGCTTTACTTCCGCTTCCAGGAGTGGCGAGGGTGGCACAGGCCAGATGAGTAGCAGTAAACCCACTCGTGTGGATTCATGGGGCTTCTGGGAATTGAAGTCCAAGAACATCTGGAGTGCCAAGGTTCGCCATCACGGCCCTAGGAGAGAAGACTGAAGGAACTGGGCATGTTTAGCCTTGAGACAAAGAGACAAAGGGGGATAGGATGATAGCACTCTTCAAATACCCGAAAGATGGTCATAAAAAAGAAGAGATTTTCAGCTGGAGGAAACTAATAGCATAGCGGTAGATTTATAGTGCCTCTTGAGACATGCCAAAGTTGTCTGCCCTTATTCCCTTTAATTAAAGGTTTTGTTGTGGTGTTTATCCCTGCGACTGCTTCGGGCTTCTCCCAGGGCCCTCCTGCTGCGAGCGAAAGGTTTCCTTCTGGGATCTGGTAGCTTTTGGGAAATTTCCCTCCCTCCCGTATCAGTCTTGGGTGTTTATGAGTGGGCATGAAGGCATTTTCATCCCCACCATACCTGTCAACCGCAGCTCTGGCCAATCCGGGACCTGCGCAGAACGGTTCTGTGCAGGTCACCTTCTACGCAAGCGTAGAAGGGTTTTACGCTTGCGTAGCCCCCTTCTACGCATGCATAGCCTTCTACGCATGCGTAGAATGGTTCTACGCAAGCGTAGAAGGCGACCTGCGCAGAAGGGCTGTGCAGTACCTCCTTTCTCCCGCTGCCAAATTCCGGGGTTTCAGCAGCGCGGGGCGGGAAATGGCGGAATTCGGTGCCGAAAACCGGGAAATCCCGGCCAATTCGGGAAGGTTGACAGGTATGATCCCCACTTCTGCAATGGCCAGCCTACCCCTGAACACACGCATTGTGTCCTGAGACGGAAGGTACCCTTCGGGGATTGTGAACTAGATTTGGCTGTGCTTTCAAAGAGATGTTTATCCTGTGTTTCAAGCATGTCAGAGAGTAAACAAAACAAAAAAAGCACGTTGTGGCACCTTAAAGACTTACTGCTATATTTTAACGTTAGCTTTCATGGATCAAGTCCACTTCGTCAGACATAAGAGTGAGACTTCATGGCATCAATGTATACACAACAGGTACAGAAGCACACAATTTCAGTCTACCTGGACAGTTTGCACAAGACTTGGATGGCTCAAGTCGCTAAGTCGCTGACTGGGAAGCGGAAGGTCAGCAGTTCGATTCCCGAGTACTGCAGGACGGAAATGAGCTCCCGTCTTCATCCCAGCTCCTGCCAACCTAGCAGTTCGAAAGCAAGAAATTGCAAGTAGATAAATAGGGACCACCTCGGTGGGAAGGTAACAGCGTTCCGTGCGCTCCGGTGTCTAGTCATGCCTGCCACATGACCACGGAAATGTCTGCAGAAGCAGACAGCGCTGGCTCTTTGGCTTAGAAACAGAGATGAGCACTGCACCCTAGAGTCGGATACGACTGGCTTTCGAGCAAGGGAAACCTTTACCTTTACTGGATGTTGCCATTCGGGAACAGAAAAGTTACAAGACAAGGATCCAGAGAGAGAGACAGCAGAGATAAAGTGTAGCCATATGCTGGACACCCATCTCCATACCTGTCATGTATCCCGTGTTGGCCGGGATTTCCTGTAATTCAGCGCCACTTTTTCTACTTTAACCTCCCTGAGCCGCCGCCATCCCGTAATTTGATGGCTGGGGAAAGTAGTTACTTCACATCCCCTTCTGTGCAGAACCCTTATACACATGCGCAGAACCCTTAAACGCATGTGCAGAACCCTTCTATGCATGCACAGAATCCTTCTACGCATGCGCAGAACCCTTCTACGCATGCGCAGAAGGGGATACTCAGAAGGGGATACACAGAAGCCTTCTGCGCAGAACTCTTCTACGCAGAACACTACTGCGCATGCGTAGAAGCCTGCGCAGGTCCCATATTGTCCGGAGTTGCGCTTGACATGTATGCCCATCTCAAAGGTTTGGATATAAGTTAAAGGTTTCTGGGACATTATCAAATTTGAAACACCACAACTAACAGGTGGTTATATGCTACAATTTCCCACACCACCTTTACAGAACCTACTTCAGTAGAATTCTCATCCACAGCCGGCCCGTTGCAGAGGGCCGGCTGCCTTCCCTTCAGGAACGAACACAGCCAGGAGACAGACAGCATCTTCAGTAGTCTGATTTTTTATTTTGGATGTAAACTACACAGAGCATTCATGAGCAAAGAGTGCCAAAATAAGAAACCTAACTTGAAAGCCAGAAGGGCTTTCGCCCTAATCCCTAAAAAACACCCACATCCACCAGGCATGGTGGGATATACGAGCCTCTTCCCTCATAGAAATAAAAAGAAAAATACTGGCCTGGGGCTGATGAGGACTTGCCGTGCCAAAAGGGCTCAGGACCAGAAAGTGACTCGTGGAACTATATCTAGGTACCCCTCAGATAGCTCTAGAGCCTTGATGGCGAACCTTGGCACTCCAGATGTTCTTGGACTTCAATTCCCAGAACCCATGCACCCTGTGAATGGGTTTACTGCGATTCATCCAGCCTGCAATGCCCTTGTCGCTCCCAGACGCAAAACGCGCCCGTACGGTTAAGACTCTTCCAGGTTAACCCTTCCTCCGTACAGGCGTGTTTTACTTCTGCTTCCGGGAGCGATGAGGGCAATGCGGGAAATCCATTTGTGTGGATTCACCGGGTGCTTGGTCTTCTGGGAATTGACGTCCAAGAGCATCTGGAGTGCCAAGGTTCGCCATCACGGTTCTAGAGTCTCCTAAAGACTTGACTTTTAATATATAATATTTATAGTATGCCATCCCTTCTTAAGTGTGAGTTCTTCTCTTCGGTCTGTGACTGTACAAATAAATTTGATTTGATTTGACTTGTGGAACTGGATCAATGGTACTACGGGTGTCACCTTGCAATGCAGGAAGTATATGGAAGGCCACTGCATTATATTGCTCCCAGGACAATCTTCATGGCCATGAGGATCACCAATATTCAGAATCAGATACAGCACAGAAGAAGATCTGTTATGCTAGCCAACCATTGTGTACCTGTTGTGTTCTAAAGCCTGTGCCTTTAAGCAATGTACCTATCCATGTGCATCCAATGTAACCTTTTCCATGTGTAACATTGTAACCTTCAGCTGCATCACTGTAACCCTAATAGGACGCGAGCTAGTGACCACTAGATGGCAATAGCGAGCGTCCAAGCTCATTGGTCCAAGACTCACCTAGAACAGCAGCGCGGGAAGATTCCCGCCATCACCTTCACCTGGACAAGAAGGGCGTGACCTGCAATGACGTCACGCGGACAGTAGCCAATAGACTGTCAAGGAGCCACATCCAAATGTATAGCCACTGTATATATTGAGCTGTTCGTCCGCCATTACCTCATGTTCCCTCTGACCAGCATGCAATAAAGTTGTGTTAAGCCAGCTCTTCGGCTGTCCTGGTGTCTTGGTTCCCATTCACTAAAGTACCTGATGTGTATAAATGCTGCCATGATGTGTATAAAAGATCCCACTCTTTTATACACTCTTATGTCTGACAAAGTGGACTTGATCCATGAAAGCTAACATTAAAATACAGCAGTTAGTCTTTAAGGTGCCACAATGTTTTTCGTCTTCAAAGAGAGGTGCGCGTGCATGCACGCACGCACACACACAAGAAACATTACAGTTCAAAGGGAACTTGGTGTCCCATTCATTATTTCACAGAAACTTGGTTGCTCTTATGATGACCAGCTGTTGACATGATGATGCAGGGAATTTATTGCCGTGCCCTGTTTTAACACAACTGGGCTGTGTGAACCACAGCTGCTCATCAGGGGAAAGAGTGACTTTCCAGTTCCCTCTAGTGGCCAGTTCTGGTATTGGCCATCCTTATAAATCTCGGTGAAAAGACAGCATAAACATCCTTCCCTTTTCTCTTTGATGAGAGGAGTTACTTTTGTGAGTGACTATTCACAGGATGCCAGACTCTTTTTCCAGACACAATTCAGTGCATGCTGGTCGGTTAAGTCCTCAAGTTGTTTGTGAGTAGGAATAAGAAGAAAGTTTGCAAAATGGTTCATTCTTCATGAGACAGGCTGTCTTGATAGCTTGCTGAGAAACCTCTGGTCTCAAAGTTTCTCTCCTTCAGCACGAGAATGAAATAAAAGGTTTTAAAAATAAATCAAATGATGTGATTTGCACAAAAGGTCTGCACAAAACTAGAGGTTTTTTCCCCTTTGAAGCAAAGCAGCCTGCCCAGCATGCAGAGGACGGTTGGCTGACCTGTCCTAAAGATGGAAAGAATCCATCTGATGCTTCCATAATTTCCAAGCAACAAGGCAGCGTCTGTTGTAATTTTGCACCATTGCCAAAGATTGTACTCAGAAGTATAAGAACTTGCACCGGCCCAGGCATAAGATCTCTCCTCCCATACCAGGATGCGAAAATGCAGATAGACATTCTTGCATTTAACCCAAGTACTGTATTGTGTGAAACACCACTTAGCGAGGGTGGGTCTGTTGCCCAAGCCATCACAATAGAGAACACGCTGGGTGGATGTGGAGAAAATCTGGCTCATTTGCTAGTCTGCCAATTATTACCAGAAACATGCACCGATAAGGACTTAAGTTTGACCAACAACAACAAAGCCAAGAAAGTAGCTTTGCTTTTGCAGTCCAGAGTTTGATCGGGACACGAAAGTAGAATTTCCTTCTCTGGCTTCCAAGGTTTCTGCAGACGTGGCCTTTCATATCTCTGTCATAACTATCATTGCTTCTTTGAGGACTAGAAACTTATTTAGGAAACAGATGCAAAACTAGTTTTGGGTACTAGTTCTCAAACAAATAAGAGAAAGTACTTTTTCACCCAGAGGATCCCTGGTCTATGGAACTCCCTGCCAGAAGAAGTGGTGACAGCTGTCAGTCTTGACAGCTTTTAGAAAGGATTAGACAAGTTCATGGAGGACGAGGGTATCAATGGCTATAATTATATGGATACCTAAGAACAACCTCCTGGTTGCAGAGATAGGCAGGATATCTCTCCATGCCATTTCCAGGGAATCCTAAGCAGGTGAAGGCATCTGCTTGGGAATAATACCCTGAAGCAAAAGGTGAGCCACTGTGTGAGACATAATGCTGGACTGGATGGGCTCCTGTGGCCAGTTCCAGCAATGCTGTTCTTATGTTCTTATGTAAGGATTCTTCAACCTGGCTGGACTACACTTTCCGCCATTGGGAAACTCAACTTGTCTCCCCGCTGTATTTTCATGCAGTGCTCTAACCACTGCCCTGCACTCTCCTGCCATGGGTGGGGAGAAAGCAGAGACGACACAAACCCAAGGGCCATGTTTACAGATGGATCAGTTGCTCCCTCATGCTTCCGTTGCGTGACGACTCGCATGTCTGAATGGGCCATCCTGGCTCTTGTTTGGCTGCATGACGGTCTGTTCCCAGAACCAGCCTAAAGGCAGGTGGTCCGTCCTCTCCCTGTTGCGCATCCCTGCTCCGTCTTCACCCAATTTGCAATTTACTTTGGTTCCCACAATCAGGTCAGGGACTCTTCTTGTGAGGGGTCAGAGCAACATGGGGCGGAGGTACCCTTACGACGCATCATTAAGAGGCCAAAAACGGACCCGCAAGGAGGAGGCTCAAAGAAGAGGGGGAAACATCACAGCACTTTAAAGACTTATCGGATTTATTTCAGTGTGGCCTTTTGTAGACCAAAGTGGAAGACATGGGGAAGCTTTGATCCACAAACGCTTACATTGCAAATAAAAGGTTTCTCTCCCCTCCTGCGTCTCTTTTGCTAAGAGAGAGTAAGATCTGTTGGCTTCGGTTATTTTAAAGGTCTCTTTAATGGGGGCAGCAGAGATGCTGGACTTGCTCAGTTGAGAGGCGGAAGCCTTGCCTGGCTTTGTTCTTATGTAAGAAGAAAACAAAAATACTTTTTCCTCACCGGCAAAAGGGATATAGATATATATTTTTTCTGTTGGTCTCAACTAGAATTTTTGCATTTGAAAGAAGAAATTTGCCTGGGAGAGGATGGGGTGGTTTATGCTTTGCTGCTTTTCAATGGGTTACGCTAAGATAATGTGTCTGGCTGGATATCCCGCTACGGTAATAGAGTAGACCTATGATGGCAAACCTTGGCACTCCATATGTACTTGGACTTCAATTCCCAGAAGCCCAAGCCCTCGTGAATCTGCATGAATGGGTTTGCTGCGATTCATCCGGCCTGCGCTGTGCTGCCCTCATCACTCCTGGAAGATAGATAGATAGATAGATAGATAGATAGATAGATAGATAGATAGATAGATAGATAGATAGATCTTTATTATCATTGTCCCCTTGCTGGAACAACAAAATTTTGGAAAAGCGGATGTAAAACGCGCCTGTCTGGGATTCTGGCTTATCATTTATTATTCTTACTTTTTCATTTTGTGTCTTTTTAATTATATAAATTGGGCTGTGGTGGCTTAGTGGTTAAATCATTGAGCTTGACGAACGATGCATGATTCTGGCAGTAATCAGGAGACCAGTAAATGAGCCAATGAATTCTGTATCTCTCCACAATCACACAGTGTGTTTTGTCCACCATCAGCCCCCACTTGAGCCTGTGGGTCTTGCATTTAGGGACTCCGACCCTCAGCCTGTTCAGGATCCTCCAAGTGATGTAGGGGAGTTTGAGTTCCTCAGCTATATCCTCCTTTAATGATGTTTCATGTGCAGCGAGCTCCTTCCGCCATCTGCTAATTTGGTTTTGCTCTTGTGTACCTTCAAGAATGTTTGTTCTTGCCATAAAGCTCTTCCTGGATCTGAGTTGATGGACTTGAGGCTCATCTCCATTCAGAGGGTGTCGAGGGTCCTTCTCTTGCTTAGTTCTCTCGGTGTCCACTGCTACTTCTCCCCTGATCTTAGGCGAAGTGATACCAACAAGAGGGTCTATTTTCTCCACTGGTATAGGTTCGAAGCATCCTGTCACTATACACATGGCTTCATTACCTGCAAGGTCAATGTGCCTGTTGCTGGAAAGGTAGCATACAAATAAATAAAACAATAACTGCTCAAAACCCAAGAGTTGGCAATAAGTATCTTTCCAAGACTTGCCTTCTGCCAAAACTGGAGTAGAACGTACGAAGGAGACTTTGAAAGCTTCCAACTTTCTTGATAATGAATATATTCACCTGCTCCTGTTTTGCATTTATTTTACAGAGCTTGGAAGATCGCAATGTTGGAGGCAAAAGCAACGCAGGTAAGATTCCCCTCACAGAGTACGGGCAGGGCTTGTTTGCTTCGATTCCTGTAGTACAACACTCAGGTTCAGTGATGCACTGGGGAAAAAATTACTACCTACTCTGTGGGCGTGACCAAATCTGTGGGCATGGCCAAACATCCTGCATCATCGGCTATGGACGTGGCCTGGGGGAATTTCCACTACCGGTTCTGCACAACCTGACAGAACCTGCTGCAGTGCATCACTGCTCGGGTTGTTTCGGCAGCTGTGGATGCTGGTAGTTGTAGTTTAGAAACGTAACATATTTTTTCCAAGCTCTGTGGGTTTGACCTGGAAACGTCCCTGCCCCTTACAGTGCTCTTGGTGGGCTAGAATCATCCATAGGTGTGCAACATCGTTCTTGCTGTTGAGAAAACAGATAACCTGGTGGATAATGAGAAACTTTTCATATTACAAGGATTTTTTTTAAAAAATATATCATATTGAGGAGATTCAAAACCTGGCTTCTCCGTGCTTGGTTTGTCAAAGCTAGAAGGTACCAGATGGAATATATCTGAAATTTAACAGTGTTGTATAGTATTTTTTTTAAAATCCTGGAGATTCCGAAAGAGCAACTAATAAGGAAAGCAAAATTTTGCGATGTAGTGACAAAATATGACAGACATGTTAAAGTCCAGATTTTTTAAAAGTAACAATAGAATATTCTTTACAAGATTGTTCTTCATTTAGACACTGAAAATGGACCAGAGAGACCAGTCCCTAAGTTTCTTTAATGCACGCATTTTCTCCCTGTTCCTCCACATCTGTTGGCTACTGGCTATCTTTCACTGGTGGCTCCCCTCTCTTTCCAGTATTCCCAGTTTCCCCACCAGAATGACATGTGCAGAAGAGTGGCATCTTAATGATTAACAAGGGCATGATTTTAATGACAGAATGACTTTAGGTTGAGTAGCCTTGGTTAATATAAATTGCATGCCATCAAGCCAATTCTGACTTACAGTATATTGACCTTTTTTAGGGGTTTTCTAGGTA
This sequence comes from Bradypodion ventrale, assembly GCA_035047345.1. Classification (NCBI taxonomy): domain Eukaryota; kingdom Metazoa; phylum Chordata; class Lepidosauria; order Squamata; family Chamaeleonidae; genus Bradypodion; species Bradypodion ventrale. Next base: position 371,143,144 of record JAWDJE010000003.1, read on the forward strand.
GAGGGACTGCGGTGGCTTAGTGGTTAAGACACTGAACTTGATGACTGGAAGGTTGGCATGTCAGCAGTTCAAGACTCGAGTACTGCATGACAGAGTGAGCTTTCGTCTCTGTCTCAGCCAACCTAGCAGTTCGAAAGCAAGAAATTGCAAGTAGATAAATAGATACTACTTTGGTGTGGAGGTAAACAGCATTCCATGCACTCTGGTGTGTAGTCATGCCTGCCACATGACCACAGAAACGTCTGCAGAAGCAGCCAGCGCTGGTTCTTTCGCTGTAACCAGCCATGAGCACTGCTCCCTAGAGTCAGGTAGAGAATACACAGAAGTAGTTTATCATTCCTTTCCTCTCCTGTCAACTTGTCCAAGGCTACACAGGCTGGCTCTTCTTCCAGGAAACTCAGTGGGGAATCCAACTCCCAACCTTTGGTTCTGCAATCAGATGCTTAAGCCACTAATCTATCCAGCCTGCTTCCCTTGTTTAGGTTCCCTCCAAAAGCAATTATCTTCAGAAGCTGCTTCTAGATCTCATTCAGACCTTGGGAAAGTTATTTTCTTGTAGTCCAAATCCCCAGAGTTCTGCAGGCCAGCTGCCAAACTGGGATTCTGGGATTTGTAGCCCACAAAGGAACATGGCCAAGCTCTGGCCAAGCTGACCCCAGCCACAGAGGGGCACCATGCACCCCATAATGGAGTGGAGCTAATCCCTACACCAGTGGTGGCGAACCTATGGCACGCATGCCAGAGGGGGCATGCAGAGCTCTCTCTGTGGGCATGCGTGCCATTGCCCCAGCACAGAGTTCGCCCCGCCCCTCTGTCCAGCAGCCCAATGGGAATGCTTCCTCCCTCCCCCCAGCACAGAGTTCACCCCGCTCCTCTGTGGCATGGACAGGAGCCCTATGAGTTTGGGCACTCGGTCTCTGAAAGGTTTGCCATCACTGCCCTACACCTGTGTGAAACCTTACAGTGATTTTCATGTTGCCTGAGAAGGGGCAGGGGAGGAGCCGTGGTGGTTTACGGGTTAAACCTCTGTCTTGTAACCAAAAGGTTGTGAATTTAATCCTGACCAGGGTTCAAGGTTGACTCAGCCTTTCATCTTCCCAAGGTATGTAAAATGAGGACACCGTGTGTTAGGGGCAAAATGTTAATTAACTTCTGAACCGCTCAGAGAGGGCATGAAGCGCATATATGGGGCGGTAGATATGTGTGATTGCTTTGCTTTACTTTGGAAGTAATGAAGCCCTCTGCACCTCTAACTTAGTCTCCAGGCCCCCATATTACACTGTGTAGGGCTTTGGTCAAGAAAAGGACACATTCATTTTCTTTGCGTCTGCAACTCTAATTTTAGCTGAGCCACTTTCCAATTTCCGGGACTGGCTAATTAGAGATCAATAAATGCAATCAGGCTGCCAATTGATCTGTTGGATGTCGCCGAAGGCCCTTGAGTTCTCTGGGTAGAGGCAAGAGACCAGAGACTAAATCCAAGCATCATCTATTTTCTGCGCGTGTGATGCAATTTTTCTTACTTATTAGCGCAGGGGTGCCCAAACTTTTCAAGCCATGAGCCGGTCAGGTAGGTCAAATGGTTCCTCCCGCCGGAAGCAGAAGTAAAACATGCCTTGCAGTCTGTTTTGCAACAGAATGAAAGAGATTTTAAGCTGCCATTTTCTCTGTTTAAACCCAGGGTGCCCAAACTACAGCCCGTGGGCCGGATCTTGTCCATGGGCCGTAGTTTGGGCACCCCTGTTTTAGCTCTTATCTCTTCCCAGTCTCCTTTGCAACAGACAGCTATGGTGGCATCCTGCCAACCATTTGCTACCTGGCTAAAACCTGCGGGTTTTCTCCACAAACATGTATGCTAAGTTGTCGGTGCACCATGGTTGAACTCACCCACATCTGGCACCAGTTAAACTGTTTGTGGCAGTGATGCACTGAAGCAGGTCCTGTCCTGTTCGGGAGAACCGGTAGCGGAAATTTTCCCAGGCCACACCCACTTGGCCGGCCACGTTCACCTCCATAGCCCATTGTGTTGGCCATGCCCACCGATTTGGCCCCGCCCACCGATGTGGCAGGTGGTAGTAATTTTTTTTAGAGTGCATCACTGGTTGTGGTCATTCTGTAGCAAGACACCAGCTCAGTCCACAGCAGTCACTATGATGAAAAGAGCATGTTCTTGCGGTCTGGAGATGCATAGCGTTCAACTCTGCTGTAAGAGGCAGGTTATGCACTGTGTGTGTTTTGTGTATGGGACCACAGACACCAGGACAGCCGAAGAGCTGGCTTAACACAACTTTATTACATGCTGGTCAGAGGGAACATGTGGTAATGGCGGACGAACAGCTCAATATATACAGTGGCTATACATTTGAATGTGGCTCCTTGACAGTCTATTGGCTACTGTCTGCGTGACGTCATTTCAGGTCACGCCCTTCTTGTCCAGGTGAAGGTGATGGCGGGAATCTTCCCGCGCTGTTGCTCTTAGGTGAGTCTTGGACCAATGAGCTTGGACGCTCGCTATTGCCATCTAGTGGTCACTAGCTCGCGTCCTATTAGGGTTACAGAGATGCAGCTGAGGTTACAATGTTACACAAGGAAAAGGTTACATTGGATACACATGGATAGGTACATTGTTTAAAGGCACATGCTTTAGGACACAACATCCCTCCCCCCTAGGATGAGACGAAGTCTCTTAACCAAGATGGTTTCTTGCACTCGCGTTTGGGCCGCGATGTGGGTTGGCCCACCCGGGGGCCGCTACCGCTTCCTTGTTCCCTGGACCCTTGTCCTGTAATGGGAGAGGGAGACTTGTTAGTGGCTTGCTGCGGTTTTGCAGCTTTAGGGGAAATGGTAGATTCCGTTGTGGGCGAACCGGGGGCACCAGGGGCTAACGTAAAACCCCTCTTCTCGCTTGGATGGGTGGGGGACCACTCCGAACCCCCCCCCCCGGCTCTGAAACTCAAAATCAAACTCTGCTGGGTGATCCCGCGGGGTATCTATGAGGACAAATTCCTTTTCCTCCCCCCTCGGTGGGGACGCATGACCCCCCTCTCCTCCCCCTTGGGCTAAACGGGTGGGGGAGAACCCTAACGCTGGATCCCTGTCTGTGCTTTCCGAGCCCTGCCTCTCTGGGACCCGGCTCCGGAGCTGGTCCGCATGTCGCTGCCACAGTAGACCCGTGCTGGTCTCCACGCGGTATGATACGGGACCGGTCTGCTCCACGACAACCCCCGGCACCCAGGCTGGCCCTGCGCTGGCGTAGTTCCTGCAATGCACGGGGGCGCCTACGCTGAAACTTTTTGTGGCCTCTAGCCCGATGTTCCTCCCCTTATCTTCTACTCTCGTGGGGTCTAGCCTGGTGAGAATGGTGGCCAGTTTCCTGCGCATTAAGAGCTCCGCGGGGGAGTATCCTGACGCCAACGGGGTCACCCTGTACCCTAGCAGAAACTGACACACTTGTAGGTTGAGATCCCCGGGGCCCATGCGCCGCAGCGCGTCCTTCATGGTGCGTACGAGGCGCTCCACTTGGCCATTGGTGGCCGGATGGAAAGGGGCGGAGGTGATGTGCCGGATGGCGTTAATCTCTGTGAATGCCCTGAACTCAGCGGATGTGAAGCAACTAGCGTTATCGCTAATTAGAGTGTCGGGTATGCCGAACGTAGAAAAAATTCTCCGCAACTGCTTTATTGTCGCGGCCGAGGAGGTGCTCGTGACTGGGACGACCTCCAACCACTTGGAGAAAGCGTCCACAACAAGGCGAAACAGAGTTCCTTGGAACGGGCCCGCGAAATCTATGTGTATCCGGGACCACGGCCCCTTAGCCGCGTCCCACTCCCTGTGGGGCAGACGGGCCTCCTCTGGTCTGGAGCATTGGCAACTCTCACAAGTGCCGACCATGTGCTCGATGTCGGCGTCTAACTGGGGCCACCAAAAGTAGCTCCGGGCCAGCGCTTTGGAGCGCACAATTCCGGGGTGGCTGACGTGCAGCAGTTTAAGCACCCGCGGCCGGAGGGATGTGGGGATCACCACCCGCTGCCCCCACAAGAGACACCCCCTCTCTAGGGACAGCTCCAACTTTTTCCTGAAAAATGGGGCGAATTCTTCCGCTGGGGCAGATGCTGGCCACCCTTTCTGTACCCAGGAGCTAACCGCCGCCAACGTCCTATCTCTGCTTGTCGCTTTAGCGATATCGGCGGGGACTATGGGGGGCGAATCTAAGACTTCAATCATGAGCACCTGGCGGTCCGGCTCCTCCTCGCCCACGTGGCTTTGTGTCTGGGGGAGGGGGGACCTCGACAGGGCGTCCGCATGGCTGATCTCTCTCCCGGGCCGGTACACCAACGCGTGCTGGTAGGCGTTGAGAAAAATGGCCCACCTGAGCATCCTCGGGGACAGGATCTGTGGCGTGGGCTTATCTGCGGTGAAAATGCCTAGTAGGGGCTTGTGGTCGGTCACGATGGTGAAAGGGCGGCCATATAGAAAATCGTGAAATTTTTTGGTCCCTGCAATTATCGCCAGCGCTTCCCTGTCTGTCTGGGCGTAATTCCTCTCCGCTTGGGACAGGGACCTGGAGTAAAACGCTATTGGGGCCTCCCTCCCGTTTTCCAACACGTGGCATAACACTGCCCCCACCCCCACAGGGGATGCATCACAGATCAGTACCACCGGCCGTTTGGGGTCGAAATGGGTCAGAATGGCGTCAGACGCCAGGAGTTGTTTCAGTTCCGTGAATGCCCTCTCCTGGTCATCGCCCCACTTCCATGCCGCATCTTTCTTGAGCAACTTGTGAAGCGGCTCAGCCACCGCAGCCTTCCGAGGAAGGAAGGAGTGGTAGAAATTTAAGAGCCCTAGGAACGACTGCAACTAGGGCTTGGAGGTGGGGCGAGGGGCTTTCTTGATGGCGGCCACCTTGGATTTGGACGGTTTGATCCCCTCGGGTGTTACTCAGAACCCTAAGAACTCAACCTCCTTCGCGAAGAAGATGCATTTGTCCTTTCGCAACCTCAACCCCGCCTGTTCGAATGCCTCCAGGACCTTGTTTAGCCTTTCAGCCAACTCAACCTCACTCCCCCTCGTTATCAAAACATCATCAAAATATGGCAAAACGCCATCCAGCCCTTTGAGGAGGCGTTCCACGAGCGACTGGAAAATTCCAGGCGCCGAGTTCACGCCGAATTGGAGGCGCGTCACCTGGAACGCCCCCTTATGCGTGACTATGGTCTGTGCAGCAGCTGCGGCAGGGGTTACCATGAGTTGCTGATAGGCCTGTGCCAGGTCGAGCTTAGCGAAACACTTTCCCCCATGTAACCTGGCTAGCAAATGGCTGACCACCGGCACCGGATACGCATTAGGGCGGATTGCCTTATTAATGGTGCACTTATAATCGGCGCAAATGCGAACCTCCCCATTGGCCTTCAATGCCGTGACAATCGGAGTTTCCCACTCCGCAGAATCAACAGGAACAAGAACCCCCTGGCCCACTAATTTGTCCAGTTCCGCCTCTATTTTGTCCTTTAGTGCAAAAGGCACTCTGCGCGGTTTGAGTCTTATTGGGCGGACCTCCGGGTCCAGGTCGAAAGTTACTGGGGGTCCATTGAATTTCCCAAGTTCCTTTTTGAAGACTTCGGGGTGCGCGTCGCACACCCTCTGTATTGGATCAGTCCCAACGGTGTGCACCCCCCCAATGAATAGACCCAGGGGCTGAAACCATTGAGTCCCGAGGAGGCTGCAATTACCCCCCTTGAGAACGACTAGGGGGAGTTCCGCGGCGTGCCGCTTATACTGGACCTGGAATTTCCCAACCCCCAACACCGGGATACTGTTCCCTTGCACGTCCCGAAGCGTGGACCTCAACGCTTTGAGCTTGGGCCGTACGCGGGGGGCAATTCTCAAAAACTCCCTCTGGGAAATGAGGGAATATGAGGAGCCAGAGTCAATCTCCATCCTAACAGGGGCCCCTTGCACCAGTACCTCAACAAAGTAACGGGGGTGTCCCATGGACACGCTGAAAACTGGGGCGTCGGCGTCGCTGCCGTCGGAGATGCGGCCCACGCCATCCTGCTTCCTCGTGGGCCGAGCGCCATCCTTTGGTCTCGACGAGCGATCTGGCCTTGCTGAGCGGTCGGGCGAGCTCCTCCGGTCCTTGCGTCGTTGTCTGCAGACTTTGGCGATGTGCCCGCGTCGCCCGCAGTTGTGGCACTCGGCTTTTCTGAACGGACACCTGGCACGGTCGTGAGCCGCCCCGCAGCCGTCGCAACGCGGGCCCTCCTTCCGGACCCTCCGGACGTCCTCGTCGTCGCTGCTTTCGGCGGACGATTTCAAAATTCGCCGGGCTGCGTGCACCGAACTCTCTGTTTTGTCGGCCTTCGGTCGCCAGTCCTGGAGCTCTTGCACCCCGGCCTTCGTGGCTTCCGTGGCCTGTGCCGCTTTCAGGACCTCCTGCAACGTGGGGGGCGGCTCCTGATTCATCAGCGTGCGCTGAATCTCGGCGTCCTTCAGGCCGCATAGCACGCAGTCCCTGAGGGTGACTTCCAAGTTCTCCCATTTGCATGGGCCGGCAGCCAGACGCAGGGCCGCTACGAAGGCGGCGACCGACTCTCCAGGCGCTTGGACTCGCCTCCAAAACGCGCTCCGAGCAGGAAACATCGCCACCGAGGGCCGGAAATGGTCTCGCAACACCTTCAGGAGCTCCTTTGCCTTGAATTCAGCCGCCTTTTTGGGTGCGATGAGGTCAATCAATACCCTCTTGCCGTCGTGCCCGAGCATTCTGGTGAGAATGGCCCTTTTCTTCGCCTCGTCCGTAACCTCGAACTCCACCAGCGCGCCTTGGAAGTCCATTTCGAAAAGTTCTCAATCTTGTGGTTTCTTGATGTCGAAACCGGCGTATGTCTTGGTCCCGTGGGCAGCCATTATCCCACCTTCGTCGCCAGTTTTGTGTATGGGACCAAAGACACCAGGGCAGCCGAAGAGCTGGCTTAACACAACTTTATTACATGCTGGTCAGAGGGAAGATGTGGTAATGGCGGACGAACAGCTCAATATATACAGTGGCTATACATTTGAATGTGGCTCCTTGACAGTCTATTGGCTACTGTCCGCGTGACGTCATTTCAGGTCACGCCCTTCTTGTCCAGGTGAAGGTGATGGCGGGAATCTTCCCGCGCTGTTGCTCTTAGGTGAGTCTTGGACCAATGAGCTTGGACGCTCGCTATTGCCATCTAGTGGTCACTAGCTCGCGTCCTATTAGGGTTACAGAGATGCAGCTGAGGTTACAATGTTACACAAGGAAAAGGTTACATTGGATACACATGGATAGGTACATTGTTTAAAGGCACATGCTTTAGGACACAACAGTGTGGGATGGCACATGGATGGGCCTTTGGCAGACACACGTAAAGAAACATCTCAGTCCATAGAGATGGGTTTCAGAAGGTTTGAAATAGCTGCCTGGGCTTTCCCCCCATCCTTCCAACTTCTGAGTTCCTTTGCAGAGTGGGGATCTTGCTTCTTGTGTGCCGTTAAGTGGATTCGGATTCATGGCCACTCTTACTAGGTAGAGAATACCCAGAAGCCCTGGGACTGTGCAGCTGGTCCATGGCTACGCAGGCTGGCTCTGTCTCCTGGGAGGCACAAGTGGGGAATCAAACTCCCAACTTCTGGCTCCGCACCCAGATGCCTAAACCACTGATCTATCCTCTGTTTAGTTTCTGCTTCTGGGCAAGGAATGAGGAAGGGTGTCAGCCTGCTTGTCAAGGGACTTCTCTGCTACCTTAACTACTGGGACAGGGTGTAGGTCAGTGATGGCGAACCTTGGCACTCCAGATGTTCTTGGATTTCAATTCCCAGAAGCCCCTGTGAATCCACCCAAATGGGTTTGCTGCAATTCATCCGTCCCGCGCCGCACCGCCCTCGTCCCTCCTGAAAGCAGGAGTAAAATGCGTCCAGTCGTGCGCGTTTTAATCCCGCTTCCAGGAACGATGAGGGCGGCGCGGGACGGATGAATTGCAGCAAACCCATTTGGGTGGATTCACTGGGGCTTGGGTTTCTGGGAATTGAAGTCCAAGAACATCTGGAGTGCCAAGGTTCATCATCACAGAAATAGGGGCTTTTGATTTCAAGGAGTAAAGTAGTTTCTGGCTTTTGCTGCAACAGGCAAATGGGACTCCGTAAAGGCAAAGACTGTAGACGGTACCCAGAAGGGGTTTGCCATCCCCTCCGTCTTCCAGGGGTGTCCTGGGACTGTGCAGCTTGCTCAGGGCCACCACAGGGATGCACAGTGGAGCATTTATATGCATTTTATTATTGGACTCTTTTATTGCATGCCTTGCATTTTTTTAAAATTGGCTTTTATTCTTGTCATGGCTGAGGATCTCAACCTTCCCTACGTCACTTGGACAACCCTAAATAGGCAGAGGGTCGGAGTCCCTAAATGCAAGACCCACAGGCTCATGTGGGGGCTGCTGGTGGGCAACAACACGCAATGTGAATGTGGAGAGATACAGAATCCATTGGCTCATTTGCAGGTCTGCCAGTTGCTACCAGAAACATGTACAGATGAGGACTTAAGTTTGGCCAACGAGAAAGTCAAGAAGGCGGCTTCATTTTGGCAGTCCAGAGTTTGATAGCAACGAAGATGGAGAGGAAGAAGAGGAAGGAGGCGACGACAATGACGAAGAGGACAACAACAAAGAAGGCGATGAAGAAGGCAAAGCAGCTTATGTAGGGGAGGAAACAACTGGCATGTGCCCACCTCCAGGCAGAAAAACAGCCCTCGCCATGACCCGCAAGCCCAATGCTCTGCAACCCGGCAGACCAAGAGCCAAGGGTCTCTTGCAGGACTCCTGGGAAGGCAAGATTTTTGAGATCCCCTTGCTTGGCCACTGAAGTGATCTTGCCAACATTTGCAGTAGTAGAAGGACTGCCGCAGAGACGTGGGAAAGGAATCAGACAGAAGCGGCCCGTTATTTAATGCTTGATGAGCTCCTGTTGAGAGAGAGATTAAGCTGATGAATAGTTCATTGAATGGGTTCCTCCCTTTCTGCTGACTTCCCCGTCTGTGAGGCTGCCAAGATGCTTCCCAAGCTGGCTGAGGTCCCTTTTTTGGCAGGCAATCCGGTAGAATTGCAGGAGGAGGAAGAGGAAGAGGAGGAGGAAGAGGAGGCAACCCCGTATCTCAGTCCTTGGTTCTTCTCGCTGTCCGTGAGCAAAGGAGCCTGAGAACTTTGCAGTGCACGAGGCGGACCAGACTTTGCAAAGTGGCCTGCTTGTCGCCTTCTTCACAAAAAGACAATCAAGTCTAATCACCCCCAAATTTATCCAGCCCCAGCCAAAACTGATCGCTGTCACCTAATGAAAATTGTCTATTTGGGCAGTATGTTAAAATGAAAATTGGGATCCCGAGGTAGACATCAAAATACGAATAGAAAACACAAGATCCACCTTCGTAAAAATGTGTTATTTTACCTTCGTAAAAATGTGCACCTTTTACGAAGGTGCAGTGACTCGAGTGGCTAAGATGCTGACTGGGAGGCGGAAGGTCAGCAGTTCGATTCCTGAGTACTGCAGGATGGAATGAGCTCCCGTCTTTGTCCCAGCTCCTGCCAACCTAGCAGTTTGAAAGCAAGAAATTGCAAGTAGATAAGTAGGAACCACTTTGGTGGGAAGGTAACAGCGTTCCATGCGCTCCAGTATTTAGGCATGCCTGCCACATGACCAGGAAAACGGCTTTGAAACAGAGATGAGCACTGAACCCAAGAGTTGGATATGACTGGCTTTCAAGCAAGGGAAGCCTTTACCTTTACTAGAGATCTAACTCTCGCTACGAAGATGCGAAGAGTGAGATGCTATGTATTTCCTGTGTTGCTATGTGGAGTTGAAGCTTGGACATTGACTAAAGCATTTGAAAAATGAATACTGCCCTGAGTTGGGTTGCACCTGAGTGGGCGGTATATAAGCGTGAAAGTTAAATTAAATTAAAATACAGTGGAACCTCATACAACAATCACCCCATATAGCAATGAAATCGCATAACAATTAGGTTTTAGGGAGAAATGGTGTCCCCCATAACAATTTTCCCTATGGAAAAAATCGTACAACAAATTTTAAATGGGAAAAACTACTTAGCGGGAAAAAATCGTTGTACGATGCATCCCATAGGGAAAATCACTATACAATGCAAGCATCGTACAGCAATTGTTTTGTACAACAATGAGCCCCATGGAACGGATTAAAATGTAGAAGCTTTTGAAATGTGGATCTACAGACGGCTGCTAAGGATATCATGGGTGGACCATGGGACTAACGTAGAAGTGTTGCGCCAGATGGATAAAGAACAAGAACTCTTGAAGACCATCAAGCAAAGAAAGCTCCAAATACCTGGGCCATATCATGAGGAACAACATAACGTATAGACTCCTCCAACTCGCTCTGCAAGGAAAGATCCCTGGGAAGAGAGGAAGTCGTGCACATAGATGGACTTCATGGCTGAAGACCCTGAGAGGCTGGTGTGGCAGGTCCTTGGAAGAACTGTCCCAAGACTATAGCCAATATCCGGAACGGATGCAGCACTTGAAAAAGAAGAAGAATGGACCTCCTCTCTCTCTCTGTTGTCCATCTGCATGCTGTGGTGTGGTGTTTTGTTAAAATGCCCTTACTTGAAGAGACCTGTGGCTCTCAAAACCATGTGCCTACCTAAGTGGGGTAAAAGACCTATTTCCTGACCAGTGCTGCTCTGGAATACTGTAATAATGCAAAGGAAGGTACCTTCATAAGGCTCTACAGTCCTGGTTCCCAATGTGGGGCCCAAGGCCCACAGGGGGGCAATTTGATTTTTAAGGGAAGCAATTCGAGAATGAGTTATTAACAGTGAATAGCCTTTTAGGCTTCCTCCACTTGAATACTGTAGTTTACTTTTAGAATAATAAGAATTATATGTCACGGGGGATGAGGGGGCATCAGGATTTTAGAGACCCTTAGGAGGTGGACCCTTGGTCTATATCGTCCCAAAACTGCCTGGAGCCTTTAATTTGTTGCTTCCAACTTTTTGATCGGCTCTCGTCTTTCCAGGTCCACTTGTACGACCCATATGATGATGATTATTACCAGACGGTGCCCCTCAATTCCCACCAGGCAATGTACGTCACTTCCGACTACTACGGCAACCAGTATGGAGGTAGGTCAACGCCTTTCCCCCCCCCTGGTCTTGTTTTCCTGGCCCAGTGAAACTTTTTGCTCACCTGGTGGCCTGTGACGAATAACTTTTCTCATTAGTTTCAAAAGTTACTTTCAAAATAGCATTTTAAGTCATTTTTCAAATAGTTTTCAAAGATTTTTCAGGTATCATGCCATCAGTGTCAAGGAAAGTATCTATCTGTCTGTCTATCTATCTATCTACAGTAAAACCCCGACTTACAAATGCCCCAAGTTACATAAAATTCAACTTCCATAATGATTTTGTGCTAAAACCATGTCCTGATTTACAGAAATGTCCTGATTTACAGAAATTTACGTAACATGATTGCCTATGGGTTTGCTTCAAGTTATATAAAAAACTGATTTAAGCAACTTACTTGTGTAAGTAGGGGTTTTACTTTATCTATCTATCTGTCTGTCTGTCTGTCTATCTATCTATCTATCTAGATTGCCTATAGTCCATCTGTCTGTCTGTCTGTCTACATTTATACCCCAGCCTTTTGATGCAAGCACCATTCAGGGCAGTTTACAATATAAAAAAAATATACAATGCTCATCATAAAACCCATATAAGAAATCAGAATAAAATCATTGAATAAGTAGAGACATATACTGTATTGCTTCCCCCTTCAATCTCTTTGTGTCTGCATGGTACAAGATCATAATTAAACCACCAGAAGGAATTCAAAATTACTTCAGTGTATTTTTCTAGCATTGGAATGCTTATTACTTCTATACGATGTGCTTCTGCACATTTGAGCATCTCAGACCAACAGACTTCTGCCACCTGACAGCACCATTCCAAAGTTTAGGGTGACATCTGGTGGCCCCAGCAGTGAATTTCCTTGCATGTACAAATAAAATTAAAATTAATCATCTCTCCGGAAAGAGTCGTATCCTCATGGTATGAAGTTGACTTTGGCCTCTTGAAGGCATCTCCTAGTGGAGCACAAAGTCTGGCTAGAAGCAAAGCATTGAGCAGGGATCCTCTCTGAGGATTATTAGCCCAGTTGAAGGGCAAGACAAGGTTGACCACCCAACAGCGGAGAAAGGGTTGCAGTTAGCCTCAGCAAATACAATGGAGGGAACCACGACTCCTTTATTCAAGGTGCCCAAAGCAAAGGAAACCAAGCTGGCCCCTAAAAAAGAAAGCCTTCAGTCGAAGAATAGCTTTTATTATTAATCATATTAATTGCATGCTGTCAAGTCAGTTCTGACTTATGGTGACCCTTTCTAAGGTTTACTAGGTAAGAGAATACTCAGAAGTGGTTTACCATTGCTCTCCTCTGGGGGGAGCTCTTGGGACTGTGCATTTTGCCCATGGCGACATAGGCTGGCTCGTCTCCCGGGAGGCACAGCGGGGAATCAAACTCCCAGCCTCTGGCTCTACCTAGCTCACTGAGCTATTCAGCCAGCCATTAAATTAAATTAAATTAAAATTAAAATTAAAATTAAAATTAAAATTAAAATTAAAATTAAAATTAAAATTAAAATTAAAATTAAAATTAAAATTAAAATTAAAATTAAATTAAATTACCAAATTGTGGCAAAGCAATGGGGAAACATGCTTGATTGGCACAGGAGTCTTTGAAATGCCAGACCCGATGGAGAGTTCTGGAGAACACAGAACCTTGCTAATGCTTTTGGATATTATTTATTTTGTTGCTCTTATACTTTGTATTCAAATTGTAATTATTGAATGTAATTGTTTATGTATTGAATTGTTGTAGCCGCTCTGAATCAGCCTTGTGCTTGAGTAGAGCGGGGTAAAAATCCAATAAATAAATAAATAACAACAATCATGCAGCGTTTTGGTAAGTCCTAATAAATGCGGTGGCTTAGTGGTTAAGACGATGAACTTGACGACTGGAATGTTGGTAGGTCAGCAGTTTGAGACCCAAGTACTGCACGATGGAGTGAGCTCCCATCATCTGTCCCAGCTCCTGCCAATTTAGCAATTCAAAAGGAAGAAATTGCAAGTAGATAAATAGGTACCACTTCAGTGGGAAGGTAAACAGCGTTCGGTTCACGCCGGTGTTTCGTCATGCCTGCCACATGTCCACAGAAACGTCTACAGACGGCACTGGCTATAAATAGAGATGAACACCAAACCCTAGAGTCAGATACAACTGGCTCTCAAGCAAGAGTGACCTACGTTTATGGCACAGTATATGACTCACGGCCATTTCTCCCTTCCCCAGTTCCTAGTGGCACCACCCACATCATCTTCCGCGAAGACCCCTACCGTGTGTCCGGAGACCAGATGGCGCTGGGATTGCTGGCCGGGGCGGCCTCTGGGGCAGCCTTGGGGTCCTTCATGTGGATGCCCTGCTGGTTCTGAGACTCTGTCCTCCGACCAAACTCAACGGCTCCGTTGCTGCGACGGCTCCGGCATCATCCACCCCCCACCCCCCACCCCCAAGGAGTCCTGCGCTGGATTGCAGGCCAGGGAGGAGGGAGATGTGGTCGGGGATTGGGTGGGGGGTGGGGGTGGAGTACTACTAAATCTCAGCGATAGGAATTTAGTGTCACTTTCCAACTCGCAAAGATTCAATAATTGCAAAAAAAGAAGATGCTTTCCCCTATCTAATTCATTAGATAGCTTCTCTGAGCTGTTGTAATTCATTGGCAAGACATCTATGGTTTCTGGAGTGTGGTAGAAAATAGCTTCTGCCTTTGAACCACCATCTCATATCCGTCTCACTACTACCGCTCAGGACACCCTTTTGGTCAATGGGCTCCAGCCGGTAGATCCTGGGGTGACCATAAACCAAGAGTTGTAAGGCTGTTGTCGTGGTTTCTTCTACACACCCAAGTCTCATTCATCTGAAGTGTCTTTAGGGCATAAATGGGATCTTTAGTGGACTCTATGGAGGAGAGCCATCGGCATCAATAGTGTACCAAGCAGAGACAGGGAAATCCCTAAGGAGACGTTTAAGCGTTAATTAGCTGTTACACGTCCTTGCTGAATCCGCTGTGGAGCTCACTAACAGTTAATTAAACTCTAGAGTTGCCTTTCTGCTAATTTTCCATCTTGGCCTAACAGAAACAACTTAAGGAAAAAGTTCCTTTAAAGAGAGGGGGGGGGGGGAAACTCTACAGCTCTCAGGACAGCCCCAGACTGGAGCCATGGTGGCTGGGGAGCCCTTGGGAAATATGGCTTTAAAAGTAACTTTTCCAAGTTTTGTGATGACATAGAGCAGAGGTGGCGAACCTTGGCACTCCAGCTATTCTTGAAGTTCAGTTCCCAGAGGCCCAGGTCTCTGCGAATCCACACGAATGGGTTTACTGCGTGTCCGTGCAGTAAACCCATTCGTGTGGATTTACAGAGACTTGGGCCTCTGGGAACTAAAGTCCAAGAACACCTGGAGTGCCAAGGTTGGCCATTACAGACCGAGTGTCTTCTGTGTGTCCTTCTTGGAGAATGGTGAATAGGAGAGACCCTCTTATTCCTTCCCTTCCTAGGAGAAGCGTCTTCCCTCAAAATTTATTCTGCCACAGAGATATCTGTGGTTCACACACTACTGCCGGTAGTGGTGATGCCAACCTTACATTCTGGCCGGGGGTTGTAATCCAAAACTTCTGGAGGTCTACAGTGTGGGGGAAAGGCGCATTTTACTTCCACTTCCAGGAGCAACGAGGGCGGCGTGGGCCGGATGAATCGCAGTAAACCCATCCATGTGGATTCACGAGGGCTTCTGGGAATTGAAGTCCAAGAACATCTGGAGTGCCAAGGTTGGCCATCACTGCATCCTCTTTCAGCCCTATTGGTATGCATGGCAAAAGGCAGAACTTCTTCTGGCTCCCAGCTCCCAGAGCAGGGCTTCCCAACCTTGGACGTCCAGGTGTTCTTGGACTTCAAGTCCCAGAAGCCCAAGTCAACACTCTTGCTGATCAGGGCTTCTGGGAATTGAAGTCCAAGAACATCTGGGGGCCCAAGGTTGGGAAGCCCTGTCCAAAATCTCTCACAACTATCGTTGGAGGCCAGAGGTTCTAGAACAGGGGTTCTCAACGTTTTCCTGCCGCGGGCTGGACCACGCCCCCTCCATCAGCTGGATGGGCCGGACCAAGGCAGGTGCATTTGTGCAGGCATGGGCACATTTGTGCAGGTGCGGGTGTGTTTACAGTTGTTGTAAACACGTCTTTTCTGCTTCCGGGGGGGGGGGTCATCACCACAAGCCGGATGGATTGCTGGGTCCGGCTCACGGGCTGTAGGTTGCGAATCTCTGTTCTAGGGTTTGAGGGTTGTCCAGAGGCTGAGAACCACCGGCCCATGGCATTCAATCTTCTACTTTGGGCTCCCCAAAAACCTGTACAGAAAGGAAGTGTCGCCTTTGGATTAGACCAGAGGTCGGCAAGCCCAGGTCACGCTCCCTCAGACAGTTGAGGGGGCCAGACTGCCCCCTCCCCCACTGTAAACACTACCATAAAAGTGCTTACCACAACCACAGACGTGTTTACAGCTGTTTCTGCCGCTTCCAGGGGCTGGAGTGACAGCGGTGAGCCAGATTTGGCACCATAGGCCGGATCCGGCCTGCAGGACGTAGGTTGCTGACCCCTGAATTAAACTGATTAGCGGTGTTTGAAGGGATGTACATTTTTTGGGAAGCTCCGTAGCTGGCACGTTCGGATAGGGCCATCTTTAGTCTTTTCAATGCCCAAGGCTCTGGTTCTTAATGTGAACTGCTCAGATTGCATGCGCAAATGTCTAGAATGAGCCCAGAATACAGATGGCGTTGACTTTGGGAGAGTCTCAAGAATGACTGTACAGTAGACCCTCACATAACGACGTTGCTTGGTTCCCCAAGTAGCGTTGCTATAGGGGAAACGTCGTTGTGCGGTTTTCAATGGCAGCTGCGCCATCTAGTGGCAAAAAACTGTCATTATCCACACAATGACATTAAAAGTCGTTAATCTGCACAACGACGGTTTTTCGTCGTTGTGCGGAGTCACGTGGCGAGTGACGATGCGTTGTTAAGCGGAAATGACGCTATTCGAACGCATCGTTAACCGAGGCTTCCACTGTACGCTCTCTCTAAACAAAGACCTCATTATTTCCTGATACAGCCAAAGAGAGTGAGTGGGAGAGATTGCTCAAGGGTGGAGTCTCTTTCAGATGGAAACCATTTTTTATTTTCATCGCAAGTTTAAGTAAGTCTGTGAACTAGTTTGAGGTGTGCTTTGGTAGAACCAGTATGTAGTCTTGGCACAACCGGTAGGGCTTGCTAGGTGTTACTTTAACAGCTGCTGGATTCCTAGAAAGAGTCTGGTCTTTGAAGGGCCGAGAGGTTGGGTTGCATTACTGATGGATCACCTCCCCCGAAAAATAATCCTGACAAAGGCATACCTGTCAACCGTGGCTCCGGCCAATCCGGGACCTGTGCAGAACAGTTCTGTGCAGGTCGCATTCTACGCATGTGTAGAAGGGTTTTACGCTTGCGTAGCTCCCTTCTATGCATGTGTAGCCTTCTACGTATGCGTAGGAGGGTTCTACGCAAGCGTAAAACCTTTCTACGCATGTGTAGAACACAACCTGCACAGAAGGGCTGCGCAGTACCTCCTTGCCCCCGCTGCCAAATTCCGGGGTTTCGGCAGCGTAGGGCAGGAAATGGCACAAATCGGCGCCGAAAATCGGGAAATCCCAGCCAATCCAGGATACTTGACAGGTATGGACAGAGGGGAGCCCTGGAACTCAACTCCTCATGACGACACCCCCTTGCCATCGGCATACTACTTGGGGCAGATGGGAGCTGTAGTCCAGCACCTGTTTGGGGTGGGTGGGTGGTAATATGAAACCCTCCACACAACATATGAAACTCTCTCTACACAGCACTGATAACTAATTTCTACATAGGAGGAAATAATTGTGTTTATCAGTGCCATCATTCTAAGTGGGTTTAAAATAAATACCATAACAGGACAGGGTATTTTATTTTATGCCAGCCTGGAACATTCCGACCTCCAAAGATTGTTTGACTCCAGTTCCCATGATGCCTCATCCTTGACTAGGCTGGTTGGCACCCATGGGAGTGTGCAGCCTAGTGACATCAATAGGGCTGCTCGTTGCCTAACCTTGCTTAAAACCTGAAAGCAAAGAGTTGCATGTGCCCGTACGGAGGGAGGGTTAACCCAGAAGAGCCTTAACCGTCTGGACACGTTTTACTTCCGCTTCCAGGAGCGACGAGGGCGGTGCGGGCCGGATGAATCGCAGCAAACCCATTCGTGCGGATTCATGGGGGCTTGGGCTTCTGGGAATTGAAGTCCAGGAACATCTGGAGTGCCAAGGTTTGCCATCATGGGTCTAGAATCTCCTTGCAGTACGACCTTAATGTGACTGTGGTTTGACTCCCTGTAGGCAGATTCATCTGTTCTTGTATTGAGAACCGTAGCGATGGAAGATTTTAGGAATGCAACCTGTAAGCTACCTGGTACCTGGCCCTGCTTACTTGAAACATAAGCAGGGCCAGGTACCAGGTAAGTGTTCCATGCACTCCAGCGTTTAGTCCACAGACCACAAAAACGTCTAGATGCTGGTTCTGGCTGTAAACGGAGATGATTCTTAGAGTCAGAGATACGAGTGGCTTTCTAAGCAAGGGAGACCCACCAGAAGCTGCTGCTGCTTTGTAAGGGTAAAGGTTTCCCTTACTCGAAAGCCAGTCGTATCCGACTCTAGGGTTCAGTGCTCATCTCTGTTTCAAAGCCAAAGAGCCAGCACTGTCTGCTTCTGCAGACGTTTCCATGGTCATGTGGCAAGCATGACTAGACACCGGAGCGCATGGAACGCTGTTACTTTCCCACTGAAGTAGTCTCTATTTATCTACTTGCAATTTATTTCTTTCAAACTGCTAGGTTGGCAGGAGCTGGGACAAAGACGGGAGCTCACTCAGTCCTAAACAATGGTTCAGCACCCTCAGATTTGGCAGCAAGGCGATGAAAGCATTTCTGCTCGTTGGGTACAGCAACTAGAATACCAGTGTTTGGAGAAGTTATTTGGAGGGGGGCTTTGAGGAGAACATTGTCTTGTCTAAGCTCTACATCAGGCACGCGGGTGTCCTTTCTTAAAAATAGAAAGCGCCCCAAACCCAGCCTTGTGCTTGTCACCTTGGCTTGATCATGGATATAGTGTTCAAAATACTACACCTGAGCATTAAAAGAAAACCCTTTTGCTGAGACGGCACATGTCCACAATGCTAGCAATGCTCTGGGCTCGACCTCCCAACCTTCTCCGCGAGGAGAGAACCAGTCGTCTGGCCGACTCCTTTGGCATCCACAGCACAAACTAGCTTCGCATTTGCTTGCCTCATTTCTGTGTCTGGGTGGTTGTGTGTCAGTTCGCAGAGTTTGGTTCTATCAAACCTTGTTGAAAACACTTAATACTTATGTACATTTTGGAAGAATAAAATGCTATTTAAGAATTAAACAGAGGCTGCTCTTCAATCCGCCAGGCTAGTTTACATCTCACGGATGAACCCAGGAATTACTGACCTAGGGCAGGGGGTGTCCACATTTTTCAGGTCATGGACCGGTCATTATGACCCTGGGGCTGCATCCAGCCCCCAACGCCAATTCATCCGGCCCACCAAGCCCTCGTCACTCCTGGAAGCAGAAGTAAAATGCGCCCATATGGGCATGTTGAATTGACGTCAGGGGCCAGAGACGGCCCCCAGGCCGTAATTTGGGCACCCCTGCTCTAGGACTCGCAGGAAGAGTTGACAATGTTTTCCTTAAGGCATCTCTTACACCTTCAACCACAGCATGCTAGGCAGTAGTATGGAGTGCAACATGGGAAATCCCAAAGAGAAGCAGCACTTGTTGAATTTCTGCCACCCACATGTTGAAAAGGGAGTCGATGTGCAGTTAACACTTCTATTTGCAGAACAATTGAGTTTCCTTCTTCTTTCTGCCTCTCCAAGAGATTCTTCAAAATGCACTGACTGCCAAACCAGTGCTTAAGGCACATGAGTTTGTTTCAAAAAGAAATTTTTGAACAGGCCAATTCATCTGGCTCACACCGCCCTTGCTGCTCCTGGAAGTGGAAGTAAAGTGCACCCGTACAGGCACATTTTACTTCCGCTTCCAGGAGCAGCAAGATCCGGATGAATTGGTGTTGGGGACAGATCCGGCCCACGGGCCGTAGTTTGGGCACCCCTGGTTTAAGCAGAAAAAATGGCAGCCTAAAAATCTATCACGTCCTGTTGCAAAACAGATTGCAAGGCACACTTTAATTCTGCTTCCAGTGGGAGGAACGTGACCAGCCCACGGGCCGAAAAGTTTGGGCACCCATTTTGGAGAGCTGCTGGTATCCTCCAGGTCAGATATCTCACACATCACTATCATCCTTTTAAGATTTATTTGAATGAACAATTCATCTTAATCACAAAAGGCTGCTCCTCTCTTCATTTTTTGAGGCAAGAGTCAAAATAAACACACGCGCATGCGCACCCCAGTTCCTCACCTCCCAGCAACAGCACTGGTATGTTTGCAAGATGAATCAATGGCAGTCAGAATGGGGAACTGGTGGTGGTCATCTTGTCATTACCTTATTAGCAGAATAAACAGAGATTAACACTTGTTCTTCTTAGTGTTTTGATTAGATACTTTATTGGAAGCAAAAAATTCTGTGCATGTTTTAAAAAAACCCAACCTGTGTACACATTTCATTGCTTTAAGAACCTAAGCCACAGGGAAAAAAATATATTAAAAAGCAGCAAGATGGATCGTTTTTGTTTTTTTTTACATTTTTGCACATGTAGAATACAATATAGGAAAAACTCCGTCTCCTTTCTTTTCCCATCAGGATAAAGTTCAACATCTGTCTCCATATTGAAACACTTATTTTCTTAGACATGCTACTTCCAAAAAAAAAAGAAGGAGGAAATAAAGGAATCACCTTGTCAATATTGCATTTAAAGCATTTTTATATCTTATTCTGCCTTTCAATATGATATTACTGATATACACAAAAGTTATTGGAAACCATTAGCCATTCCAGTTTCACAATGCAGGAAAAGAGACCCCTTGCTTTTGTATACATCCAACACTGAAACTTTTTTTTGGGGTGGGGGGTGGGGGGGCTTCCCTTGAAGGGGGGGGCTCCAGAAGGAGGAACTGAACCATCTCTCTCATCCCCCCCCCTTTTTAAAACAACTTAGCACATGGGGTTCTCAACATTTATCAGCCGCAGGCTGGACCCCCCCCCCCCCCGACAGCTGAGCAGGCTGGACTGGGGGTCGCCCCCCCCCCGCCACCGTAAATGCTGCCATAAAATGAGTCTGCAGAAGCATTTATGGCTGTAATGAACGCATTTACGATGGCCGTAAATGAGTCCACGGCTGATTCCGGTGGCAGCGGCTGGAGCAAGGTCAGGGGCCAGATTATGTTGCCCCATGGGCTGCGTCTGGCCCACAGGTCATAGGTTGCGAGCCCGTCTCAGAAAAATGAAGACTCGCAAAGCCTTTCCTGCCCCATGCCCCTCCCCTGCTGCAAATACTCTCCCTGCAAACAATGTATTTACATTTGTGTTAACTTACACAGCAACTTCACAATGACTAGTACAGATTAAGAGAGTGCGCTTCCGGGGAGAGGGAGAGAGAGAGAGAGCGTGCATGTGTGCGTACACCTGTTTGAGAATGTGAAAGCACATGTGAGTTCATGTCCAAGTTCTCTTGAGTTTCTTGGAAAGCTATTTTTTGTGACATCGCCAGAGCTCTAAAGGAATTAAACTCCTAAAAAAACTCAACATACTGTAGTAATTTTTTTTTAAAAAAAAAGAGAAATAACTACCGAAGGAAACCACGGGCAACTGTAGTTCAGTTAAACATAATACTAAACAACCAGTTATTTAACCAAATTACACAGAACAAACATAACTAGACTTTATAAAGACCCATTGTTTTTTTTAAAAAATGCTGAAAATAAAGGCAAATGTCTGCATAATTGTAAGTTTCGTTTCTCCATCTTACATTCCCTTCTATCGTCACCTAAAAAGGGATTTTTAATAATCTACTTTCGTAAGTAAACTCTCCCCTTCCATTTAGCCTGAACTCATCAGGAATAGCTGCTCCAATACTGTCCTGCTCCCACCTCAGCCCCCTTTGATGCTGGAGATGATGGGTAGCTTGCCCCCTCCCTCTGTTTTATTTATTTATTTATAGAGACTAACTCAACATCATTAAACTACCCTTCACGTCAGAAGCCTGTCCAAAGCCTCCTTCCTCCATCCTCTTATGCCTGAGATGGCGAACCTTGGTACTTCAGATGTCCTTGGACTTCAATTCCCAGAAGCCCAACGAAGGGGTTTGCTGCGATTCATCCGGCCTGCGCCGCGCCGCCCTCGTCGCTCCCGGAAGCGGAAGCAAAACGCGCCCGACTGGGCGCGTTTTGCTTCCGCTTCCGGGAGCGACGAGGGCGGCGCGGCGCAGGCCGGATGAATCGCAGCAAACCCCTTCGTTGGGCTTCTGGGAATTGAAGTCGAGGAATGCCAGGAGTGCCAAGGTTGGCCATTATGACCATATCTATCTATCTATCGATCGATCGATCGATCGATAGATAGATAGATAGATAGATAGGGCCATATATAAATAATATCACTTTCACCCTTGCTTCTGTAACTTCCAGAGATGTAGTCACATATTATTTCTTTTTTTAAAAGAACAAAGATTTAGCAAATGGGTCGTTTCTGGTTGTTGTGGTCGCTTAAAAGAATGGTTGGAATATGCTAAAATCGTGTTTTTTTTTTAAACTTTCCTTATAAATAATGAAGACATTGACGTTCTCTTGTGCTTGTGAAGCGAACAGATCATCTCCCAACGAAGACAGGCAGCAATGATGAACCGTGCTACGTTACAAGACAGGAGTGGGGAGAGGGCAAGCCAACAGACACACGGCCATCAATGAGTCACGGGAGGGGAGGGGAGGGAAGGAGGGGAGGGGAGGAAGAAGCATGGAGAACAACGACACAACGGCCATTATTAGCACGAACAGCCTCTTTCACTAACGGGCTGCTCTTGAGGCTTTTCAAGTTTGATGTCAATCACTGGGAGGGGGGAAAACGTTAAGGGAAATAAAAGCAAGGGCGCATCATGTACTCAAAGAACAAACACCTGAGAAGAGCATGGGGCATCGCCAGCAAAGGCCAGTACAGTATCTCAAAATGAGTTGTTTTAAATTCATCCGGGCTGCGGTGGCTCAGGGGTTAAGAAGCTCGCCTTGTTACCTGGAAGGTCGGCAAGTCGGCAGTGTGAGACTCAAATGCTGCATGACAGAATGAGCACCCGTCTCTGTCCCAGCTCCTGCCAACTTAGCAGTTCGGAAGGAAGAGATTGCAAGTAGATAAACTGGGACCACTTCGGTGGGAAAGGATCTTGGGGACATGAAAGGAGCCTCATTCGGGCGTCCCCTGAGCGGAGTTCCGCCATCAAAACACCTTTCGACCCAACGTTATTATTCACACGAAATTATAATTAATTTAATTAATTATAATTATAATTCCTACAACTTGGGGTGGGAAAGTGATCTAGAGGTAGCCCCTAGACGGTCAGTCCATGATACCCACAGGGGACCCCAGTCTCAAAGCTGGGCTTCCCAAAGCTCATTCCTGACCTTTCTGCAGTTGCCATTATTAGCCGGTTAGGGAATAATAATTTCATGTCGGAGATTACTCTGGGTTTGAAAGGATTTTTACGAGACGCCCAAATGAGGCTCCCGTCATGTCCCCAAGTGCAGTTCTCGGGTATCGAAACCTGACTGTCCAGTCTCCAGCTCAGCGTCTTAACCACTAAGCCACCGGGGAGCTGCTTAGGTAAAGGTAAACGTCGCCCTTGCTCGAAAGCCAGTCGTATCCGACTCAAAGGTTCAGTGCTCAGCTCTGTTTACAGCCAAACAGCCAGCACTGCTTGCGTCTGCAGACGTTTCCATGGACATGTGGCAGGCAGGACTAAACGCCGGCGTGCACGGAACACTGTTTACCTTCCCACCGAAGTGGTCCCTATTTATCTACTTGTAATTTCTTGCTTTCGAACTGCTAGATTGGCAGGAGCTGGGACAGAGACAGAAGCTCACTCCGTCATGCAGCACTCAGGTCTCAAACTGCTGACCTGCTAACCTTCCAGTCAGTGTCTTAACCACTTGAGCCACCCCAGTCTCATTAGCTGGTTAAAGGTGCAGAAAACAACAACCTCTTCTCAAGACTTGAGAGCAGCCACTGATGAGGCAACACCTGGGCCAGGTGGTTTTTAGAAGCAATGTTAACAAACAAACACCAAGTTATGCTCTGATGTACTGAGTTACATTTTCTAATTACTTTGCAAAGCTATTTTAAGGCCCCTTTTAGAGACACCAGAGAGAACAATTGTTTGCTGTTGTTTCTTCATAATCTTTTACATAAAATATGCTCCAGCCCTTTGGAGCCTCCGGCCAATTGAGTTGTGTCTCCAGACAGAGTTGCTGCCCTTCAGGAAAGGGTTAAAAACCTGGCTGGTAGGACAGGTGTGGGGCACCAGCGACGTGGTAACCCCGGCCTGCCGGCTAATTTAGTAAAACACTCCCTATTTTAATATTTTTTTAACTTTTGTCAGTAATGTTTAATGGGTTTTTATTGCTTTTTAAACTGTCTGTGAGCCGCCCAAAGTCTTCAGAGTTGGGCGGCAATACAAATTAGAAAATAAATAAATAATTTTTTTTAAAAAAGTGAATATTTTTCAAGGTGATATGTTAGGAATTAGCCACTAGAAAGGAGAAAAACCAATCCTTTCTCTGTTCTTCTTCTCCGAATGCTGGTAAAGGCAAAAGGACCCAACGGAATTAACTCCTTTTCCAAATATGTGACAATAACAGTTGTGTTTGTTTAACCAAAATAATGCAACAAGTGCCTCTTATAAGTAGTTTTCCAAATGCTGATATTTTTTTTACCCTGCTTGAGCCATCCGTGTTATATTATTTGCACTTTCAGGACAACCATGCACTTCTGTTTATGATGCCCTGTCGCTGTCTGTAAAACCATATTTTATGTAGGAGAAGCCCCCGACTGCTCTACAATTATAACAATGGGCCTCTCCTTGGAGTCTAGCTTCATATTATATTGGCAACTGTTCTAATTGAGCCAAATGGGTTTTCGCTGCTCACTCCACCGCCTCACAGACTAGAACAGGGGTGCCCAAACTACGGCCCCCGGGCCATATTTTGGGCACCCCTGAACCATGTGACCGACCCACAGCCCGAAAAGTTTGGGCACCCTTGAATGAGAAGGTTCTGCTGTTTTGATCTTACTGTCCCTCTTAATTTAGTGCGCAGGAACTGCTGTGGGAAAGGATACTGTCTTCTCTACTCTTGTCCTGTGTACTTTCCATTCCAGGCAAGGCAGCCGCCACACGTCGGAAAAGCTGCAGGGGGAGATGGGGGGAAAAAATAGGGAGAGGCAAATCAAAAAGAGGAAGGAAGGAGTACATTGCAAGATTGCTATCCAAAACTGCAACTGTGTGGGGCTAAGATCTGCAGCCATCTCAGAAGACTCCAGAGCTGTGATGGCGAACCTTGGCACTCGAGGTGTTCTTGGACTTCAATTCCCAGAAACCCACACGAATGGGTTTATTGCGCGCAATTCTGAGGATTTGTGTGGATTCACAGAGACTTGGGCTACTGGGAACTGAAGTCCAAGAACAGCTGGAGTGCCATGGTTCACCATCACAGGCTATAGCACCAACCATGTGCATCCTCAAAGTCAGTTTGAAATTTTTGTCACATATTGCATTCTTTACCACAAGGAAGCTGCTCCCACAGATGATAAAAGGAAAATGGTTATGGACACCCTTCACTTTTGATAGGAATGTGCTCGAGCCTTTTACTTGTTGCTTTACTGGCTGAATTCAAAGTTGTCTAGACCTAATTATAACTTGAGTTGTAATTTAGCAAGAATACTATAATTTAGTAAGACTCATGAAATCATGCATGGAAACATGTAGGAGAGCCAAACATTTAAAAGTTCAATTAAGATGGTTAAGAAACTGCGCAAATGTACAGACAAAGTTGGATTTGAAGAGTTGGATTCGAAGAGCCAGAAAACCTGTCAGGCAAACAAAGTCTATGCGCCTTGTGGGTGCAGTGGATAAACTGCTGTCCTGCAGCCAGAAGGTTGTGAGTTTGATCCTGATCAGGGTTCAAAGTTGACTCAGCTTCTTCCAGCCATCCTTCCAAGGACGATAAAATGAGTACCCATCATGTTAGGGGCAAAATGCTAATTGCTCTCTGAACCGCCCAGAGAGTGCACTAATCGCTATGGGGCGGTATATAAGTGCAAGTGCATTTGTGAAAGAACAAATGTCTGGACAATCTTTGGGCTAACGACATTCTGAACAAAACCACTTTCAAATTCCATGCAGTGTTTTCCGGGGGGATGTATTACTGCTGGGCTTCTCCTTCCAGATGCTTGTCCTAGAGGGCACCACTGCTTTTTCTAATACTTAAAAATAAAGGTTGCAAAAAAAATTCTTTTTCCTAAGCAGTGGAAATCATTTGACAGAAACCAACTGGATTCTTGTATCTAAATCCGGCCCTTGGCAACTACTGCATAGAAATGGTAATCACTTAAAGCCGAGGAATAAAAGTATGCCCTGAGCTAGATTGTGCACAAAACAGTTATATTAAAGCAGGAGAATTTGGCAAGTCAAAGTAGATTTACCAGTCATAACAGGCAGGAATAATCCAATTAGGGAAATTTTTTATAAGAAGCCAGAAAGCTACAAGGGGAATTTAAAACCTTCGCTCTTTTGTACACCCGTCTCTTCTTCACCTTCTCTTCCGTTGCCTTTTCTCTCTTTCTCTGGGTTAAGGATTTTCAAACAGCATGAGAACAAGCCAGCATAGTAAGGGAAACAGTGTGGTCACATCCTCTAGCGTACATCTCAGTAACATTCAGCAGAAAAGAAGCCATTGTGGCACCGTGGTTAAACTGCTGTACCGCAGACAAAAGGTATGCACGTTGCGCGGATCAAGGTTGGCTCAGCCTTCCATCTTTCCAAGGTCGGTAAAATAAGGACCCAGCATGTGGGGGCAAAATACTAATTACTTTGTAAATCATCTAGAGTGGTGTTTCCCAAACACCGATCAGCCAATGTACTGACTTAGGCTTCTGTGAATGAACTGAAGTCCAAAAACCAAGGGTTGAGAAACACTGACCTACAGAGCGCACTAAGCACTATGGGGTGGCATATAAATGTTATTGCTATTGCTGTTGACTGTTTACACTAGCTTTGTTGTTGTTCAGTCACATAGCTGAGTCTGATCTTTTGTGACCCCATGGAACATCGCTCGCCAGGCACCCCTATCCTCCACCATTACACTAGCTACCCGTGATGCAAAAATTAAAGAGTCCTGCCTGTAGCAATCTTTTGGATGGTAGGCTGTCATGAGAACAGGAACAGAGGTCCCAGAGGAACCAGATTCTACACTAAAGGAGAACAGAACAACCAACACACCTCCTCCTCCTCCTCATCCCACCTGTTTCTATTAACACTGTATTCAGAAAGATGCTGGATTCGCAGACAGGCAGAGAGAGAGAGAGAGAGACATGAGAGCCCCTCAGTAAGCATCACGCCTCATGGCCAAAGCACTTCATAGAACTCATCATGCAGAGAAGGCAGATGGTGAAAGATTTAGATCTTCACTAAAAAGGGTTAATAATTTTCTTAAGAAAAAGCAGCCAACAGAACCCCAAAGCTCAGAGCAATGTAATAAATATAACCCTAATGTAATAAACAAACAAAGGGCAAGACAACAGCCTCCAAAGATGGAAGCAAAGCCACATTCACCCCAGAGACCAATGGTGTGAGAGGAGACACTGCTAGGTTGGCAGGAGT
Organism: Bradypodion ventrale; assembly: GCA_035047345.1. Taxonomy (NCBI): domain Eukaryota; kingdom Metazoa; phylum Chordata; class Lepidosauria; order Squamata; family Chamaeleonidae; genus Bradypodion; species Bradypodion ventrale. Next base: position 371,170,179 of record JAWDJE010000003.1, read on the forward strand.
TGGGACAAAGACGGGAGCTCATTCCGTCCTGCAGTTTTCAGGTATCGAACTGCTGACTTGCCGCCTTCCAGTCAGCATCTTAGCCACTTGAGCCACTGCAATCCCTTATGAAATACTAATTTTTATTCTGGGACAGAGGGAGGCCAGCAAGTGATCTATTGAACCTAAAGACCAGGGGTTCCCAACCTTTTTAAGCCGCAAGCCTGAGCACGCCTCCCGGAAGCAGAAGTAAATGCGCCCATTTCCATGTTTACGACAGCTACAGGCACATTTACGGCTGATGTAACCACATTTATGCATGTGCAGGCACATTTTATGGCTGTCAACGTGCCCACTTCCACTTCCGGGGGAGGCAGGTCACATGAAAATGTGCCACGGGTCATAGGTTGGCCACCCCTGCTAAAGACATTTCATGTCATTGTTGGTAAAGCCCTACCACATTAAAAACTATTTTATTCCTCAATCATTTGTTCTATTTATATGCTGTCCTTCATAATATCCTAAGGTGGGGGAAAAATTCTAAAACAATGCCAATAAAATAAATCTAAGAATACCAATAAAAGAATCAGCAATGAAACTGAACTGCAGCAACAACTGACTTGTAAATGTCCAATTGAGCAGGCAGATTTTAAGATGGAAGAGAAAGGACAAGTTGGCTTATCTGTAACTATAGTTCTTCAAGTAGCCATTCATGAAGACACACTTATGGGGTTGTTCTGTGCAAATGTCTCTCAGACTCTCCCAGAGCCAGGAGGAGTTGTTAGGGCAATCCCTATCCACCATATATGCTTCCCATCCAGCCAAGAGGCCTCAGTTCTCATAATCCACTGCAACTAGAGAAAACCAGTAGTTGTGTAACAAACTGTGCGGAGGACCTGAGTGAATTCACAGACGACCACTTGAAGAACTAGAGTTACAGGAAAGCAACCTATCCTCCTTCTTCATGGTCCCTGTGAAATTCACACTTATGGGTGAATGGCAAGCTCGCTCACTCACTCACTGGTGAGAAGTCATGTCAACACTGAGATCATTTCTTTACCAAATTTAGCATCAAGCTTGGCACAAACATCCAGTCTATGGTGTTTTATGAAAGTCAAGGGCTGTGGCTGAGTTGCAATCATGAGGACATCCCAAATGAATGGCCCTGTCTAGGACCATGGATGCAGCCCCCAATAGTAAAGGAAATGGCAAAAGAACTTTAAAAAGCTCTTCAATCTGGAGATGTAGAAGACCAAAGCCCTTCCTTCAGATATCCAGACTGTCTAATGCACATTCTAGGCTAGAAGAGGGTGTAGAAAAGACCAAGCACCGATTGAGGCGAACTGAGGGAATTACTTTGGATAGCAGACAGAGAGGTCTGAAACACAGTGGCTTTATCTTTGCAGAACTGAAGGAATGGTGGATCACACCAGAAGGCCTCCAGTTTGCTTGCTTTCATTCCAGAGGTGGCAGCCACCAAGAATAAAGGCTTAAAAGGGAACAGCCTGAGTTCAGAGATTGCCATGAATTCAAACGGTGGTTTTATTAATTGGAAAAGCATCAAAGTGAGAGGCTATTGAGGCAGTAGAGCTTTGATGTCAGGGCAGGCATTACTCATGCCTTTTAGGAAGAATGGCCTAAAGATCTCTGAACATAAGGGATGCTGTGCAGCCATGAGGTTGGGGAGCTATTGTTGCAGACAAATACACCCTTACAGATGAGCGTGAAAGTCTTCTTCTTTCGTGTCCCAATCAAACCCGGACTGCCAAAATGAAGCCCACCTTTTTGGCGTTGGCGTTGGCCAAACTTAAGCCCTCATTGATGCATGTTTCTGGCAGTAATTGGCAGACCAGTAAATGAGCCCATGGATTCTGTATCTCTCCACATTCACAGCACATGTTGTGAAAGTGAAAAGCCACATGTACTGTAACTGAGAAATATTCTGTGCCTAATGATATAGCAAATGCCACAAATCTGACCCAGCTAGTGGGCTTTCTTGCCTCATCCAGAATTCTTTTTAGATCTGGTGAATTTTCCAGGCTGTCAGTTTCAGGTAAGGCAAAACCAGGTTATGTACCTTGGTCCTGTGTGATTAGGTCTGGAGCCAGAGGAAGGTGGTAAAGATCTACTGCCATTATCCAAGGATGGCAAACCATGATTGGTGCAGCCACCAAGAAGCTATCAGTATTGCCTTGGGGTTATCTTGGTACAGCTTCACTACAACTCTGTGGAGTACAGGAGGAGACAGATAATATTCCTTCGGAATTCACAGAATTATAAAGGCATCCCCTAAAGACTCCTTTCCACGGGCAGTCCATGAATAAAACTTGATGCATGTTCTGTTGCTGCAGTTTGCGAACAGATCCACTTCTGGGCAGTCAATGGATGGGATGTTATCAAATGCCTACTGTGATAGAACTTACTCGTACATAGATCATAAATCTGTCTCCTGAGGTCAGTTTCTTCATTTCCTTCCCTTCGCAATGTGGATTACAAATGAGAAGGTGTCTTTGTAGGTACCTTTCCCACAGTTGAACTACAAGGTACAACAGACACTGAATGTAAACCACTGTTTATGTAGCTGCATATCACAGCCATATTGTCTGTGGCTATCTGTACTATTTTGCCTTTGATTAAGGTTTTGAAGGTCATGACCTTTATTGCAAGCAGAAGTTCCACATTGTTTATGTGCAGCCATTTATGGGTATTTGAGCAAAGCATGTGAATTTGGTGGCCTGGACAATATGCTCCTCAGCCTGTAAAACAGGCGTCCATAGTGACTTGGATGTACGCTTGAAGTTGTTTGAATGTCCTTCCAAGTAGTAGATTGAGTGAGTATATCCATTAATCAGAGGAGTTGCTGTGCAGGTTTCTTGGGTTTGAGAGGAGAATCCCATGTTTTGCTGTGTTCCATTTTTATATAGATTGTCCACAATACAGTGGAACCTCTAGATACGAAATTAACTTGTTCCTCAAGGATTTTCGTATCTTGATACATTCATATCTTGAAATGCAATTTCCCATAGGAATGCTCTGAAAGTCAAATAATGTGTTCCGGAGCTCAGAAAAAAGGCAAAAAACCCAAATTTTGCCAGCGTATAAGTCTTTTATCTGTTCAAAACTCTTTCTAAAATAGTGAAAACATGATGAAAAATTCCAAAGTGCACTTTAGAAAGAGTTTTGAACAGATAAAAGACTTATACGCTGGCAAGTATGATATATATGAACTATTTATAACTATATAAAGACTGTTTATAATAAAGAGTGCAGGCTCTGAAGAAATACCATGAGGAGTTGACTCTGCAGTGGAAAAAAGGAAACTGAGGTTTCCTGGCTGGATAGAGACCAAGAGTGGTGAGAGAGGGCATGTTTAAACAGTTCTGGCTCAGTTAGATTCCAAGAGCCATGTGTGCAGGGAGGAAACAAAACTAATAAATGTGATTTCACAGAGACCACAATGAAGAAATTCTATAGAGCTGGTATTGGACCTTTTTTTTGAGGGGAGGACATTTGAACAACATAACACTGCAAAGGAGAAGGCTCTATTTTGAACCGCAGACAAGCTTGTGTACTACCACTCGTGGTGTGACTATCGGATAAACTCTCCTTAAGATGTAAGGAACTACACAGGTTGTGTGTCACAGCTTATTTTGAGTCAGTAGAAACATGTGAAAATGTGGCAGGACCTAAAATTCTTTCAATACACTAGAACAGTGGTGGCGAACCTATGGCATGCGTGCCAGAAGTGGCATGCAGAAGCTTTTTTCCCGGCACGTGCCCCATCAACGGGAAGCCCCACCCCCTGCAGCTCTGGGAAGGCTATGCAGGGCTTTTCCAGGAGGCCATCCAGTGCCTGGAATGGGTGCGTGGTGGCTTGCTGGGGGGCGGTGCAAAGCTTGGTGGAGCGTGCTGGTGAAGTCATGTAGGCAGGATATCTCTCAATGCCATTTCTAGGGAATCCCAAGCAGGTGAAGTCATCTGCTTGGGAATACCCTGAAGCAAATGGTGAGCCACTGTGTGAGACAGAATGCTGGACTGGATGGGATGTGGCCTGTTCCAGCAAGGCTGTTCTTATATTCTTATGTGACATCACCAGCACACGTGATGCCTGCTGTCCATCTCCCCCGCCTCCTTGGGCACTCAGTTTCTAAAAGGTCCGCCATCAATGCACTAGAATATGATCCAACTGATTCTTACATAACTGGGGACTTTGGTAAAAATGATTGTTCAACAAAAGAACACTTACCTGTTTGACATTGTACCCGGCCTTTGCACTAGTTTCAATAAACATTACATTCAGCTCTTTGGCTTTCCTCTCCCCTTCCTCAATTGATACTTGCCTAGAGGGGGGGAAATAAACAGTCTGACTTAAGAGGACAATTCGGGAATACTGTATTTGGCTTCTCTTCAGTACCTGCATTCCTCCTAAATCCCAAATAACTGTTTTAGAACTGCTCACACCTGCTTAGGTGCTGAGATTTCTTACTAATTTTCTTTACAATAGCTAGCAAAATGATAACAACCAATAAAGTAGTGTGTATAGCAAAATCAACATAGAGGATGCTTTACAAGAAGGGGAATAGATCCTGGGCCTCAATAGAATCTAAGAAATCTGCAGAGACAGAAGATACAGGGAATAACAATTGCATTTAATGGGAAGCTACGATCCAGGGAGTAAGCCTAGGGTGTAGCACTGGTTGGTGTCCTGGGGAAAAGCAAGGTGGTACACATGTAGCTTTTCTGGGGGAAGAGTTCCTGACATAGAAGACAGCAAGGAAAAAAAGCAGAAAGACATTTTCAAAGAGAGTAGGGAATTCTGAGGAGACAGAGCTGTAGGAGGCAAAGTATAAATAGGGATATGACCAGAATAAATGCAGAGATAGGGTAAAAATAGACAAACCTGTAAAAACTGTACTGGCACAGTTTATGTTGAATAAGAAACACTTTATCCTTGCTATTGAGAAGACATACCGGTTCAGGGGAAAACTTCCTAACTCTTTGCTAGGAAGTAGCTTCAAATGGATAGCCAGAAGTTAATTATTCTTAAAGGCATAGAAATCAATTATTTCTCACAATGCTCTTGATAAATGTATACTGCTACAAACTTGTAGCTTATGCACAGAAAATGTCTGTTTCTGTAATAGGTTGGGAGAAACTCATTGAGCAAATCTAAACATGGAATATTCCCAGAAGGAAAAGAAACAGAGGCGAGTTCCTGCTTTTGTGTGAGTGTCAGGGACCCAACATGCAAAAAGTACCTAAACACCTAAATTAATTTACTGACAAATATTCCTGGCATGTTAGGAATATATTTTCCCTCTTACATATGTTGGGCTGGAAAATATAAAAATAATATTTTATTTGTTCTGCAGGTAGTTTAGATGTACTGTATTGCACCATGATTTCTACATTTCCTCTACAGCCACAATGAACAGGAGTCTTGCTTTTTAAAAAATAAATCAATCAATAATGTTTAGCTCCTCTGGACTTAAATTACAGTCACTGTACTTAAAATTACAGCTATGTGCCATGCTTCACACCAACCTATTGTTACCTCAAAATCTTAGGATTTCAAACCCAGTTCTATTTTTCAATAAAACCTATTCCACAAAGGCAAAGGGTCAATCTCCTACCTCTTATCTGCTAGATCTGTTTTGTTTCCTACTAGCATTATGATGACATCACTGCCTCTTTCCGTTCTCACATCATCAATCCATTTTGTGGTTTGTTGGAATGAGTTTACATCTATGAAGGAAAATAAGACAAGGAGGAGGAGGAGGTCACCTTAACATTATTCACATCATTGTCAATACATTCACTGATCATATTCTGGGAGGTTAATGACTTTAAACACTGAGGGTGGTGCTTGTGTAACAAAAGCCTTCAAAATATACCCCAGGAAGTCTCCCTGAGGGAGAGAAACTTTAACTGTATGCTCCTCCAAACCAAAGGCTGAAAACCCTAAAGAAAGAGGGGTAGGAATCAAGATTCATCCAGCTAACTCCACACTTATGATCTCTAAGGATTTTTTAAAAAAGGAGTGGGGACATAGTGTATTTCCCTCAATGTTGGGAAGAATAACACAGTGTTAGACCTGCTACTCAACACACAGACTTAGACTAGCAGTGACTTGAAAAAGGCATGCTCATTAGGGAGGCCCACTGTCTTCTAAGTCATAACTCAATGAATACTGCTATTTAAATTGCTTTTTTTTAAAAAAAATGTCAGGAGCACACAAAAGTGTTTTCTGGGTTGAAAGGATTTTTGCTGGAGGAACTCTGCTCAGGGGACGCCTGAATGAGGCTCCTTTCATGTCCCCAAGATCTCATGAACAAAACAATTTCTACACTTGTCCTTCTTTTCCTTTGGCCTAAGCAATGGGCTCAAGGAAACTCCATAGGTGTGGAGCCATCTCCAATACACTTGGTCAGAATCCCTGCTGCCAACAAATGACATTAATGAAGATGGCAGCACTCTGTCATTCTGCTTCAAAGGGCATAGAGCAGGGCCTTGTTCCCATCAATACTCTTTGGGGACAGCTTGACCGTTAACAGTTTTCTCCCCTTTGCCTGCTAAAACATGGGCTACTAACGCAGCTAAGAGCAACTGAAACCCAACCCAAGTAGCAATTAAAATGACACACTATGGCATAATATTCCATCACAAGGTCTTGAACCAAGGCAGCTGCCAAGGCTGGAGAATCTTGCGCATGCACACACACACACCCAAAAGAAACTCAGCCCATACCTGGTTTTGAGTATGACAGGTGCTATGAGTTAAAACCTTTTCTGCCACGGAATTGATATTTGTTTCTTTGCCCATATGGCAGGGTCCCAATATTTTTAACCAGATAAAATGCAGAGGGCACAATTTTTGTTTGTTTGTATAATTACAGTATTTATGAGTTGCCTATTGGCCTAAAAACTACCCCTCCCCAAGGCAACTTGCAATTTTAAAAAACATTTATTTGTGATATTGATTAAAATATCACAACTGGATAAAAACAAAAAACAAAAGGAAATAAACTGCATCCAAAATCATTCTAAAGGTAAGTGAAATTTAAAAAAATCATTTTAACATCTTATCTAAAACTAAGGAAAACCATAGCCTCTCTCAGAAAGACATCCCACTCACAGAAAATGACAGAGCCTTCTACTGGAGGAGAAAACCTCAATGGCAGAACAGACACCAACTGAAGAGGTCACGGTTTTTCAGATATCCTACCTGCAAACCATTTAGAGCTTTACAGGTACGAATCAGCACCTTGAATTGCACCTGGAAACAAGTTGGAAGCCAGTGCAATTTGTATAGAATGATGTGATTAAAATGTATGCCAGAAATCAATGCAGCTGCCATATTTCTGCAATTAGCTGCAGTTATCAAGTATTATTTCACAGGCAACCCCACGTATAACCAATTAAAACAAGAGGACATTATGGCACGGATAACTGTAGCATGTATGCCTTGTTCAGGAAGGGGTTCAACGGGTATGGTTGCCACCTGCCCCCTCCCTAAGCAATGGCAGGTCCAGAAGCACAATGAAGTTGTAGAACTTGGCACTTAAAGAGAGAACACAAGCCCCACCAAAATACGTTTTTTAAAACTTTACTTCTTTAAGGTATACATACCTTAGCCGAACATGAGAGCAAAACAAATTGCAAAAAAAAGATAGTTTTTTTGGTAAATGAGAGAGATGGTACAACACCCAGCTATTAGGAATGTCAGAGAAGCAAAGAGCAGATTACTTCAGTGGAGAAGTTTAATTTGAGAACAACCATTCAAAGAAGAAGCCAAACATATAACAATGACACCCACAGAACAGCAGATGAGCTAAAATGGTGATGAGGCCAGCATCTTAATAATTCTGAGCACATACATGTTGTGGGGTAGGGGAGGAAAAGAGTGAAGACTGGAGCAGAACAGGCATTGCAATTTTGCTTCAAGGGAAATATCCTAGCACATCTTTGGGCAAATCTCCATGGGTCCCTTAGAAGGACACAGAAAGTACTTAATCTGGAAATTGCCAGATTAAATTTCCGAAACTAAGCTGTGACTCTGGAGACCTTCTTTTAATTCAACAGTGTACAAGTTAATTTTGTTTAATGCACTCAAAGATATTCTAAACCCATGATGGCGAACCTTTGGCACTCCAGATGTTCTTGGACTTAAATTCCCAGAAGCCCAAGCCTCCATGAATCCACACGAACGGGTTTGCTGTGATTCATCTGGCCCACGCCGCCCCCATCGCTCCTGGAAGCGGAAGTAAAACGCGCCTGTATGGTTAAGGCTCTTCCAGGTTAACCCTTCCTCCGTACGGGCACGTTTTGCTTCTGCTGCCAGGAGCGACGGGGCGGCGTGGGCCGGATGGATCGCAGCAAACCCGTTTGTGTGGATTCATGGGGGCTGGGGCTTCTGGGAATTTAAGTCCAAGAACATCTGGAGTGCCAAGGTTCGCCATCACAGTGCTAAACCAATGCAACATAACAAGTGAAAGCCTTTGCTAGTTGTGTGGTTCAGCTCTGGGGAACTGAGCTCCTACATGCAAGATTTCTGAAATACCATAGCATGTCTCCTGCTTGACGCTCAAGATCAATAACCATCTTCACGTTTTAATGACGGCCAAGCAGATGACTGTGGTAAGGCATGCATGGCAAAATGTGAAGATAAAAAGGGGGAGAGAGAAGGAAGAAGGAGAAGTAAGAAGAAGGGCAAGAGCACAAGCAGGGAAAAGATGACCAGAAATGCAGAAATTTTCCCCCCACTCACTTGTGATATCATAAACAACAACTGCAACAGTGGAGTCACGAATGTAGCTAGGGATCAAGCTCCTGAACCGCTCTTGACCTGCTGTGTCCCACAATTGCAACCGTACCTAACGGGAATCAGTCAAACAAGCAAGAAGAAAAAAAACAAAGAGTCAAAGCCAGAGCAGATATACCTACTTGTGATATCGTAAACTACTACAGCTGCAGCAGAGTCACGGATGTAACTGGGAATGAGGCTACGGAAACGTTCCTGACCCGCAGTATCCCAGAGCTGCAACCTGATCTGTGAGATGGGAGAAAATTAAAGAAAAAAAGCCAAACTGCCACTAGAAATAAAAATCTGATTGCTTTTTTAAAAAATAAAAAAGCAAAGCAAAAATATTTTTTTAGAAAAGAAAACCATGCATGGTGGAAATTGCTTTGAGGTTGCCAGCAGAAGCAAACAAACCAAGTCTGAGTCTCTTAGCCAGCTGGATCACAGGTAAGAGAATGCACATTTGCCAGGCAGAGGACCATGCCAACCAACAATTCTCCTCCGCAGGCAGCTATTTGGCCTGCCTTGCAGCATCTTGTTGGAGAAATTTAAGGGCAACTGCTACACAGGGAGTCCCTGTGAGAGTCATTGGCACATCAGATTGAGGGTTAGACAAAGTCTGATCCTTTGAGAAAAAGCAGTGGCTGCTAAAAAGGGTAGTTCAAATATTGCATACTTCATTCGCAAAGCCAGTCACTAGCCAATACAGTACTCATGTTCAGAGGATGTTTGATTGCATGCAATATGGAAAAAAAAGAGCCAGCATTCCTTACTTTGAGGGGGATGGAACACACATTCATTTCTGATGTGAATTCAGAAACATAATTCATCTGATAATGCCCCATACAGTTCACACAAGGACTTGCAACAATGAGAAACTTAAATTCATCAAGGTGCCCATGCTGTTAGATGCTGGTCTCCTGCTATGAGTCAACCTTCCATTTAGATCCTGTGAAAATGAATTCTGTAGACACGTTTTTAGTAGACCAGCTCAGCAGAGGCAGGTGTCGCATCCCAAGCTGGAGACCAGTGCAGAGTGAATGGACATGTTGGGTTTTAACTAAGCCAGAATCAGCTCTGTTTTAGTTAGGGTGTGTGATCTGTATCTGTTTCCATTCTGCATTTGAAGGCAGACAATAAAACAACCGTGTTGAAGCTAGGCAAAAAGGGCTCAAAAGCTTTGAAGAAAGGGGAGTCTGCCATTTTCTGTGGTAACTGATCTACTGCTCTTTTTAAACAACAGCCGGGGTGCTAAGATTTCCTGAACTGCCAGGAGGCCTTTGGGATTCCTTCAAATACTACTACAATTCTAGAATCCTATGGATCTGGTCAATGCCTGGATCAGACTTCCTAACCCTGGCATCCTTTAAATGTGTCAAATTACATCTTCTTCAATGAACAGTCCATTGACAATACTGGGCTGGAGATCATAAAAGTTATCATTCAACACATGTGGAGAAACCAGGCTGGAAAAGCATGGCCTGGATGAAGGCTGACTAACATCTGACTAAAACTGTGAGAAAAAAGGGATATAATACAGCAAGTAGCAAAATATACCTGTTGCAAGGATGAAAAAGAAATACTATACAATAAACCAGAAGCTTGGGTTCTTTCTTTCTTAAATTATTTGGATCATCTTTTTCCAATGAAAAATTTCACTCAGATAGGCTTTGAAACCAGGCATTTCATTTATCACAGCTGTACAGTTCTGTTCTTTATATGCTGTTCTTCAAGTTCTTAAGTGGCTTAAGAGTTGTCAATGAATATTAGACTGGATTCCACTTCTTGTCTGAAACATGTGGCAGGCAATTTATGACAATTCTCATCTCCCTGTTGTTGATGTCAACATCATCACCTGGAAAAAGAGTTCCCTGACACTCTTAAAAAGCTTTTGGGGAACAACGCTGGGGACTAGAACTGATGACTGGGATTGGAAGACAGAACAAAAACTTTGGCTCAAAGTCACTGTAGATAAATAAACAAATGCAGAGAATAGGTTTTCTGATATAATCAGTGACAGATGCAGGTAATATTGAAGCTACTCTAAAACCCCTACTTACGAAAAAAAGTCAATTCCGTAGGCTTTTGTTTAAATCGGTTTTTTATGTACCTCGAAGCGAACCCATAGGAAAAATTATTTTTACATAACTCAAAGCAAACCCATAGGAAAAATGAAATTTTTATGTAAATCGAAGCAAACCCATAGGGAAATGAGTTTTTACATAACTTGAAGCAAACCCCTAGGAAATGGTGTAAGTTGGGACATGGTTTTAGCACAAAATCATTATGTAAGTCGAATTTTATGTAACTCAAGGCATTTGTAGGTTGGGGTATTACTGTATATCCTCTTGGTCCAAGGGCATGTCATATACTAAAGCCATGATGGCAAACCTTGGCACTCCAGCTGTTCTTGAACTTTAATTCCCAGAAGCCCAAGTCTCAGTGAATCCACACAAATGGGTTTACTGCACATACAGCTGGAGTGCCAAGGTTCGCCATGACTGTACTAAAGGTATACCATCCTACTTATTTTGCTTTTCTTATTAAAGTACTGAAACAGTGTTTATTCATTGTATAATCTGCTGGCCAGTTTAAATAAGTACCTCTGGAATGCAAACAAAAAGCCCAATAATGGGGAAAAATTATTCTGTAAAATCTACATATTTTCTGTCGAAAACAATTTTTTCTGCCTTTGTCCATAAAGGCAATGACATTTACGATAATGAATTTTTCACATCAGGCCTTCTCATGCGCTCTAAGCTAAACATTTTCAAAGTAAGTGCAATGCTACACTGGCAGGTTCAGCAGCAGTAACTCTGACCCTGTGGAACCCCAACTCTTGTTCCAGGTTGCTCTTATACTTAATCAAGTCTCATTCAGATAATGCACTGTACTCCCTGTATTAAGAGTAAAGTCTAGTTATTACAAAATCATTACTCACTGTGCGATCTTCCAAGTACATGGTTTTTGATAAGAAGTCAATGCCAATTGTTGCCTGCAAAACAAAGATTTCATTTGTGAGCAAACAAATACAGTTAATTTCTTTGAGCATCTGTTTTCCAAAGTAACAGGTACAGTTAAATCAACTACTAACCAGATACTGAAAATTATTTTTTCAATTGCTATTTATATACTGCTATTAGATTTAAATATATTTCATCCTTATTGGCGGGGGGGGGGGGCTTTTTGGGACCCTAATTACAAACTGTCTTATTTCCTCTTGGGTTCCAATGTACACATTGTATGTAGAACTGCCAAGTTTATGATTAAGGCATTGGCTATAAGAACTCAATACAGTATATCAATCAAATTGGGGTATCCTGCAAAGGAGATTCTCTCACCGGATAATAATAATTTTGTGCTAGAGATTACTCTGGGTTGAAAGATTTTTTGCTGGAGAAACTCTGCTCAGGGGATGCCTGAATGAAGCTACTTTCATGTCCCCAAGTGCAGCCTTTGGGCATCGAAACCTGACCTTCCAGTCTCCAAGCTCAGCATTTTAACCACTAAGTCATCGGGGGAACTGATCTCTTACTTGACTATGGGTATGTATTATATGAAATGTATTAATGTATTCTCTCCAGTTTACATTCCTTTTGAAACTAGCCTAGGCATGTATTTTATTGTATTGTAGTTTCAATTCTTTTGCTATGTTGTTTATTGATAAGGTCGCAAGATTAATCAATTAATAAACTACTACTACTACTACTACTACTACTACTACTACTACTACTACTACTACTACTACTACCCAACCAAGAAGGAAAAAACTTCACAGTACATCAGTGCTGTATCTAGTTAATTCTACAATATTAAATGAGTGATTTCTGTACAAGGGAGGAGAAAGAAAGCCAGCTAAGTAAAAAAACCAAAACCCTCACATATGATATATCCAAAACCTTATTACTGTACTAAGACAACAATCTATTACAAAATCATCTGTTGTTATCAGGCTTTGTATCTTGTGCAATAAGTATGACAAAGTTAAAACAAATAACTTTTTTTAACAAAAAGAACGAAGAGACCTGGGACTCTGAGCAAAATAACCAAACCCATTTCATTCTTCATAAACCATAAAGCTATTCCTGCAGAACCAGAGAACCAACTAGAAATGCTAGAGTTCTTGAGAAATATCTATAATGTATATAACACACCAGAATCATCGTCTACCTCCAATCCCAGTGTAATCAGTACCTGGTCTAATTCACCATTTATTTAATTGAAAGGATGGAGGTATAGATAGAATGAGATATTTCCAATTTCTATGTGCTAACAATAGATACAGTGCCTAAATGATTATTTTTACACCTAGGAGACATGGCATTAAAGTCAGAGTAAATCCTGGTAAATTCTTTTACCAAAAGATCACCTGTCTAAGTCTATGCACCATAAAATATGCAGAAAACATGAGACAAATACAATGAAAGGTTCTTCAGATCTTAAGCTTGTTAAATTTTATTTGGCATAAACTTTCATAGATGGCAGCTTATTTCATCAAATGGATTTGATGATGTGGTTTGACATTTGTGCAAGTTTATACCAAACAAAATATGTTAGCATTAAGACACTGCAGGATTCTTTTATTTAAATCTGCTGGAACAGACTAGCACAGTCATTGTCTTAGAAGTACAAAAATAATGACTTACCTGGTAGGTATTATCAAAACTGTCATACATGAATCTAGTGATCAACGAGGTCTTCCCCACTGAAAGAAAGAAAAACCAGGCAAAATTGAAATCTACCTGCTTTGGATATGATTGTTTGGGGAGAGAGAATAGTTCATGGACACTTCTCTCTACTTTCAAATTTTCCCAAATGAACTCATGTTAGAACTATTTTTGGACCAAAGCCTATACTTCTTGAGAATCCGCAGGAAGAACAATCTTTCAAAGGACCTGCTGTTGGCATTCTACCACTGTACCATAGAGAGTGTGTTAACCTATGGTCTGTGTGTATGGTTTGGGAGTTGTACAGCTAGGGAAAGAACAATGCTGTCCAGGGTCGTAAAGACTGTGGAGGGAATAATTGGGTGTACTCTTCCCACTCTAGATCAAATCTATGCCTCCAGGTGTTATAAGAAAGCTGTAGAGCTTGTGCAGGATAGTAGGCACCCCAGAAATGATCTCTTTCAGCTTCTGCCTTCTAGAAGAAGGTATAGGGTCATAAAGACCAGGACCAGCTGCTTGAGAAATAGTTTTTACCCAAAAGCAGTTCTGGCTTTGAATGCAGCGAAATGCAGTTTATAAAGGACCTTCTGTATTTTAGTTTTGAGAGTTTTAGAGCTTTTCAGGAGTTAAATGTGTATATGTGGGGTGGGAGTATGTCGATAATTTTGTACAGTTGTTTTGTTAGGTTTTGTAAAGTCGATAAGCAAATTTTCAATCTTGTTCTGTACAGGACAATGACAATAAAGTTTTATCATATCGTATATAGTTAAATAAATAAAATGCAAAGTAAAGGTCAAAACCAGACACAATAAAACCATAGGAAAAATCCCACCCACCCAGTCCAATCGGAACTGAGGACCACTAGCTTGAGTGGTAAAACAATGGAAAAACTGTTTTCCCTATCGCATAACACTAGAACTAGGGGACACTCCATGAAACTTTTGGGTACTAGTTCTCCAACAAATAAGAGAAAGTACCTTTTCCACCCAGAGGATCCCTGGTCTATGGAACTCCCTGCCAGAAGAAGTGGTGACAGCTGTCAGTCTTGACAGCTTCAAGAAAGGATTAGACAAGTTCATGGAGGACAAGAGTATCAATGGCTATAATTATGGATACCTAAAGACAACCTCCGGGTTGGAGAGATAGGCAGGATATCTCTCAATGCCATTTCCAGGGAATCCTAAGCAGGTGAAGGCATCTGCTTGGGAATAACCTGTAGCAAATGGTGAGCCACTGTGTGAGACAGAATGCTGGACTGGATCATGGGCTCCTGTGGCCTGTTCCAGCAAGGCTGTTCTTATGTTCTTATGGGAGGGTCTCCTATTTAAACGTCAACAAGCTGTCAAAGGCCTACTCGAAAAGAAAGGTTTTCAGTTGCTTCTTAAAGGACCCTAAAGAGTCAATCACATGCAGATCCCCAGGTAGAACATAGTTGGAGCCATCACCAAGAAAGCCCTTGGTGCTGTAACACAATAAATACTACAGTAAAACCCCAACTTACATATGCCTCGAGTTACATAAAATCCAACTTACATAATGATTTTTGCACTAAAACCATGTCCCGATTTACATAACACAATTTCCTATGGGTTTGCTTCAAGTTACGTAAAAAATTCGTTTTTCCTATGAGGTTGCTTCGATTTACATAAATATCATTTTCCTATGGGTTTGCTTCAAGTTAAAAAACTGATTTACATAAAAGCCTATGGAACAGACTTTTTACATAAGTAGGGGTTTTGCTGTAATTTGAATAATTTCTCACATATAGCCTTTTCAGGCCCCATTTCACTCATTCCAACCAAACAAAATAAAGTGGGTTTCAGTATCAAATCGAACTGATTTAGTACCAACCTAGAGACTATCTGATTCAAAGATGCAGCAGATTGTACAATTCAGATTTTAAGAAGCAAATTATGTTTGTCTTTCTGGCTATAGCTGGCAGCTGTCCACAACTGCTAATAACTTTCATAAGTACCCATGCACAAGAATATTCTGCTTAGCACCATAGTGAACCTATCTGACACCATACTTTATTGTAACGATTAGCCCCACAACTAGTTCTCAGCAAAAGAATTCCAGAATATGAGTAAATACCACAACCACTTCTTAGTGACAGGACTCTGCTCTAGAAAAAGAGGTATATATACATATGGTACAGTTGTTTAAAGGTAAAGGTTGCCCTTGCTCGAAAGCCAATCGTATTTAACTCTAGTATTCACTGCTCATTTCAGTTTATAGCCAAATAGCCAGCACTGTCTGCATCTACAAACATTTACATGGACATGTGGCAGACATAAGCAGACACAAGTGAACTGAATGCTGTTTACCTTCCCACCAAAGTGGTACCGATTTATCTACTCGCAATTTCTAGTTTTCAAACTGCTAAGCTGACAGGAGCTGGAACAGAGACGAGAGCTCACTCTATCATGGGTCCTCAACTGCTGTCCTGCCAACCTTCCAGTCGTCAAGTTCAGCACCGTAACCACTAAGCACCACAGTCCCTTGTTTACCTAAATGGGTGTAGGTCTATGTCAGGTGGAACAGGTCCTGTGATAGTGGGATAATGGGGTTTGTTATCCTTAAAACTATCAATAAAGTCCATCAGCTTCTTGTGTGGCTTCACTACCAATCTGTTTCTCTCCCTCCTCCCCCCCCCCCCCCGTTCATTTTCTGCTCCCCATCACAGGCCAAAATATGCATTCCTGCGGTGTTTCTTTCTACTGCTTTCCTTCCACATTGACAGACCCTTTTCATTGGTGCACCTGTGGCTGTCCAACAGCATACTTCCTTTGCAATTATCCTTATCACCACAGCTGTAATTACAAAGTCACCTCCAATAATTGTTTTGGGCAGCAAGATCATGAATGGGGGCAGGATGAAGGACAAAAGAGCCTAAATCAGAATAAGGAGAAGTGCTATTTAAGAATGCTTTGCTCTGTTTGCTTATCAGCTGATACTGCTCAAATTTATTTTAAAGTTTTGAAAACTGATCAAATGAATCACTTCCTTTACCTCTACTGTGAGCCAATTTGTTGCCCTTAAGTGACAGATACTGTATCTATTTGTATCCCTTGGAAATAGAAACTCTTCGAAGCTGGGTTCCTAAATATGTTTTCCAATGTTCTAGCCCAACATACTTAGCTTCTCTTATGATAGATTCCCAGTTTCTTCCCATTTCAGAGAAGGGCTTTATGCAATCAAAAACCATCTGGGATCTCTCCTTTTAATCCTTACATTTTTGAATAATACTTTGTGGACATACAGGCAGAGCCATTAGCATCCTACAACTCCTACTGAGTGTTTCCTGTAATATTTAATATCAAGGCCAACATCCTAGATTAAAACTGGAAGTACAGGTCATGCTACAGTAGAAATGGTACCACATTTGCAAATACAGATCCCCCCCCCCAATAATTTCACATTAGTCAGGCACTAAGACTTGCCAACGTCTTCCTCATCCTCTAGTCTGGTGATCCATGCCTTCTGTGCAGTGAATATTGGTTTTATGAGCCGTCTCAACCTCTGTCAATTGAAGAGGAGGCTACATCAATGAATCCTAATGCATAATTAATGGCCATGTATTGGCAAAAGTAGAAAATCAAATATTCCAGTCATTCTCATGGGACAAAGCGTGAGAATCACTATAGTACCTGGTGCAGTATTTCAATTTCTCTAAGCTTCTAAAAACATAGAAATATACATAATAAATTCCCCTTGATACTGAAAATATCACAGAGGTAAGGAACAATCAAGCATTCTCCTAATATTGTTTGCCTTGACACAGGCATCAGAAGAACACACGACGCTGCACTGTGAAGAAAACCAAAGACACACAAGTACAGTGATACCTCATACAACGTCCAAACTTGGTTCCACAAGTTTGGACTTTATACGGATTTGGACTTTGTATGAGGCATGCAAAATCCTAGCCGTGATGCCTCATACAACGTCCAAATCCTTGCCGCGATGCCTCATACAACATCATTTTTATAGAGATGCATCGTACTGTAACAGCACAGACTTCAGGGCAAAGTCAAGGAAACAGACAGGAAACTGACAGAACTTTAAGAAATCATTGTCTAAAGGCTAAATACATTACAAAAACATGTCAAACAACCCTGATTGTCCAAGAACCTGAAGAATGCTGCAAAAATCCCAGGAATGCTTCTAAAAATTCTGACGAAAAAATCCAAAAAAATCCAAGATCGCTCTCAAAACCACTCCTAAACACTCTTCGCCTCATGCAAAAACCACAAGAGCAATGCATGCATGCGTCCTGCCTTTTATACTGCCCAGGCACAATACAACCTGGGAAAACCCCAATGCCTCATACAAAGTCGCACGACTTTGTATGAAGCAACTTTTTTCAAGGAATTAGGCGATGTTGTATGAATCCGATGTTGTATGAAGCGGACTTTCTATGAGGTATTACTGTATAAAGGAAGCACAAGGAGAAGAAAAAACAAGACAAAACCCTCAGCTCTTTCTCATGAGAAAAAAATGATGAAAATAAGAATGCTCTTCTTAATGAAGCTACTAATCTGGCAGCCAAACAGAAACTAAGAGGAAAGAGAAGTCATGCTCTTTGAATACATACACTAAAAGATAGGTTTCTGTCTCAAATTTCATTCTACCCTATGACACTGCATGAGAACTACTGTACATCCACTCAGTAGAATGCTGCTAGTTAAAGGGAGCTCATTCATTATTCTCTTGCCACAAGATTTCCCCCGTCTACTGGTCTTTTCAAGCAACATTTCAGAGCTGCTACTATAAAGCACTATATGGCCTGGATCCAGCATATATGATAGATCATATTCTCCCATATAACTTGGCCATGGGTGTAATGTTTTCAGAGAAGATCTCTTGGCCCTGCCACTCTAATATGCACTCTTAGAGAAAGGATCCTTCCAGGAGCTGTTCCCAGGCAGAAGAATTTCCTGTTAAGAAAGCCTACACTGTCCCACATCCTGTTGCCTTCCACTGGCAAACAACCCCATTTGATTACTAAGCATTCTTGAAATTGTTTTCAAATTCAACAGTGTTGTAATGTCACTTGATAGTCTTTCATACAGTTTAAAGGGCATCTGGTTTATTTATTTTTAGTCTCTATTTTATTTTGTTGTAAACTGATTAGAATCCCAGTTTTGAGAGAAAAGCAGAATGTAAATCAAGGGGGTGGGGGTGGGGTGGGGGTGCGCGCACACACAATTTTGAAACCACAAAAAAATCTCATTTAAGAAAACAAGTCACTGCCATTAATTTAACAAAGCTACTGTAAATTAGCTGGGAGGTCACCCAGAGTAAGGGCCAGCAGTACCATTCTCCATTGAATCCATGAGACCTACTAACCCATGAGAGATTTTGGAATCTCACTACCCAAGAGTTGGAGAGACTGGCTTAATGGGTTGGGGCTCCATCCCTGGCAGACGCACATAATGAAGAAGATGATACTGGTCAATGTGGATACATCTGAATGGTAGTAGAAAATGCAAGATTTGAGACAGCCAGCATCATGAAGGGGAATAAGGAGGAAACCAGGGAAGGGGGTATTTCTTCTTCTTTCGTGTCTAGATGAAACTTTAAACTGCCAAAATGAAGCCACCTTCTTGACTTTATCATTGGTCAAAATTAAATCCCCAATGGTACATTTCCAGTAGTAATCGGCAGACCAACACATGATCTGGATTCTGTATCTCTCCACTTTCAGACAGCACCTGTTGTTGTCCACCAGTAGTCCTCACTTGAGAATGTTGGTCTTGCATTTAGGGACTCCAACCACCAGCCTAATCAGGGTCCTCCAAATGACATAAGGGAGGTTGAGTTCCTCAGCCATGCACTCCTTTAATGTTGTTCCTTACCCAGTGGCTCCTTCATCCATCTTCTAATTTGGCTTTGTTCCTTTTGAGCCTTACAGAAGTTCTGTAAGATTATTGGGCAGTTTTTCTATCTAAAATATATTATCACAGGTGCTTTGTTTTACAATTCTTGTAATTATGAATACCCTTTGAGCCTTTATACATCTTTATGCAGAAAACCATGATTTAAACATAGTATTATCAAATCCACCTGGTGAGAATTTGAATTCCTGCCCTCTCCAGTCCTCAACCGTGTCTGTGGCATAGATTAAATCCTGCCTTTCCTCCCAGGTCAGTTCTCCAAGTAAGCCTTTCTGACAGTCGTCTTCTTTAGAGACTCCGATCCTAAGCCTATTCAGGGTTCTCCAAGTGATGCAGGGAAGGCTGAGATCTTCAGTTATATCCTCCTTTAACGTTCTTCCTTGTCCAGTGAGCTCCTTCCTCCATCTTCTAATTTGGTTTTGTTCTTGTGTAACCTCAAGAGTGGTTGTTCTTGCCATAAAGTTCTCCCTAGATCTGAGCTGGCAAACTTGAGGCTCATATTTGTTCAGAGGATGTCGAGGGTCATTCTCTTGCTTAGTTCTCTTGGCATCTACTGCCATTTCTCTCCTGATCTTAGGTGGAGCAATACCAACAAGAGATTACATTTTCTGAACTGGTGTAGATTTAAGGCATCCTGTCACCATGTGCCTGGGTGTTGATCACCAGTATTGTTATATGGGGGCAGGAACTGCCAGAGGTGGGCAGATTGGTGTATTTTTTTTACTCAGAACCCTAGAATTCTGTGGGCAGCTGTCCTATGGTCTGAAAACACAAACCCTCACACGTCTAACTTACTGCTGTCAGTGGAAACCTTATTAGCTATATTGATGTAGTTTAGGATCTTGCTACCTGTAAAGAAAAAGTTCACAGAACCCAGAGTTCCCCAGCGTGTGATGATTGGTAACGTTCCAAGATCCTCAAGATCCTCAAAGTGACATAAGGGAGGTCTGGTTCCTCAGTCATACAGTATCCTCCTTTAATGTGATTCTTTGTTCCGTGAGCTCCTTTTCTGTACTCTCTCTCTCTCTCTCTGTGCTTCCTCATAATCCACAATATTTAACTGATCGGCAATATGAAGTGCCAGGGGATTACAGCTTTGGGGTCCTCTATTCCTTGTCCAACTGTGGGTTTATCTGGGTCACCATGTTCTATAAATATAAGAGTGGATTTATTACATGATATTTTATGGCAAGTCAACCAACTGAAGTCTAACTCTGTTTCACATAAAGGTAAAGACAGGCCACTTCAAAGGTTCCTGTGGTCAATAAACCAAGAACAAATGAAGTTTGCACCAACTGCACCAAATTTTACAAAAAATCAAAATGAAATATATGTTGGGAGTGTGCTCTGTTTAACTCTAAAACCACCAGGTGGTTTTTTTGTACAGAATTTTTTGGGGACAGCTGAGAAACCATGGTCCCCAGATAGCACTCTCCCCCACTCCCACATTAAAGTTTAGCATCACTTAACTGTTCTTAAAGCTATGCTTCCTGCTAACCTGTTCCTCAATAGTTTCTCAAGGTTTTCTGTTTCAGACTATGTTGGAGAAAAGTGGAATATTTTCCTAACAATTCACTGAGCTATTTTATTTCACAAACGTCTGTGTTTGTAGTCCAATTAGACTATGATGTTCCTCATTCACATATCAAGTATAAATAGTCTTCCCTGGCTTGAAACAAATGTAGAATCTGCTATGAGTAAAGGCACACAATATCTTACTCCCCGTTCTTAAGTTCAACAGCTCTAAGTAGCATCATGTAACATTCCAGAGTCCAGCTATGACGTGAATTTTCAAAAATTCACAACATTCTGTGAATGGTATGTTAAGAGGGGGATGGACAGACCTGGGAACTCACAACAAAATGTAATTGGGCACAGAGAAATATATGCATTTCAAATTCCTAGCGGTAATCATTTAAATGAGGCAAGTGATGGTTCACTTTCAGAATATCCTCCAATTACACAGTAAGACTGTAGCCTTCAATTTGGCTTTAGTGCTTCCAACTGCAACACAAGAACCTCAAGCATTAGCTCACTAAGCAGTCCTCTGCACTAGCATTTCAAAACAAAGCCCTTTTAAAAATTAGAACAGGCGATCAGCTAAGTATACAAGACTGAAAGGATGGAGGAGGATTGCATGAATATTTATGAGTGTCTGGTGCAGAAGAGCCAGGAAAAGAAGCTACAGAGTAGAGTGAAATGGCATGAAATAATGAGAAATGACATCCACCTACAGAAGAGCATCCTCAAATTAGGAGGAAACATTGCACGTAGGATACTAATGCTAGAAAAAAACAACTTCTGTCTTAATGCTGGGCACAGAGAAAGTCTTGCTTTTACAGGCTTTCAGCAATCATTTATGGTCACCCTGCTTTAATCAGCACTTGAACAGGAGGTAGGATTGTAGTTGATTTTTTTTGTATAGTACAGTCTATGACTTTAATGTCCTAATGCAAGCTTTTTAGTTGACTGCTTGGGTTTTACTTTAGTTTGTGTTTACTGATCTTTATTAACATGTATTTTAAACAGCAAAGATCTATTCTATTTTAAAATCAAAAGACACCGCAATGCAATTTTTTGTTATGCATAAAAATAATAATTGAAAATTCTGTGTTCCTACATGAAATTTGCTTCACGCAGATTCTATGATTCTGACCAACTTGTATATTTTATTTTAAAACAAGCATTTTGTGTTTCATAAGCAGCACCTGCATTTGGAAGGATTTCTATTTATAAATAACAAACTGAAAGGCAGGCATAGACAGCTGAGGCTGGACTGGAAAGAAGAACAATCAACCATTTCAGAGCTTCAGTTTATATCAAATGTGATATTCCCTCAAATGTGAATTCGGATGGCAGATGGTGACAGAACAGGAATCAAATCCTTGGGATCTGGGAAAAGAAGCAGGTGCCACTTTCTGTAAAATTTACCCAGGATTATACTTCATTTATTTGGCCCCACTGAATTCAAAAGAGGGCAACAGGAATAGACCCTGTTCTTAACAGTGCATTCTCACCCTAGATCCAGCTAGTGAACATACCCAGACACTTATTTTAACACATATAAAATTCTGATTCATGCCACTAGCATAATTTGCCTAGCCAGTACTTCCTGTATTTAATTTGGATGAACCATAACAAATGTTACAGCACCTTTGAGCTGTACCTGCCTCCAAAGTTTAGAAAAGTTACTTTTCAAAGACTGCAATTTCAGGAATACCCCAGCCAGCATTGCCACACTGGCAGGAGGTTCTGGGAGCTACAGTCAGAAAGTGTACCTTGAGTATTGTTTCTGTAGCACAGTGATGGCGAACCTTTTAGAGAGTGAGTGCCCAAACTGCAACCCAAAACCCACTTACTTATCACAACGTGCCAACAAAGGAACAGGGGAGGAAGGAAACGCTCCCATTAGGCTGCTCGATAGAGGGGCAGGGCAAACTCTGTGCTGGGGGAGGGAGGAAACGCTCCCATTGGGCTGCTGGGCAGAGGGTGGGGCAAACTCTCTGCTGGGGTGACTGCACAGGTGCCCACAGAGAAGGCTCCGAGTGCTACCTTTGGCATGTGTGCCATAGGTTCGCCACCACTGCTTTAGCAATTCACACCTAATACGCAGACAAGAATTGTAATACTGTAACAGCATTGCTCAGCCTGTAGCATTTATCCCTCATCCTGTTGCTCACAGGACTATCCGAGAAAATTTTATGTAGAAGATTTACTCCAAAGTTTATACATAGAAAAACTAGGAATTAATATCAAGACATATATATATAATTTTAAATATATATATAAACTTGCTCTCTCAAACCCTATTCACATTTTTACTAAATTAAGTAATCTTAACTAGTAAGTAGCAGGAGGAGGCTGGCTCTACCTTCTTCTAATAGAGAACCAAAACAAAAGAACAAAGCAGTGTGTATTATTGGGGTTTCCCTTGTTACAAGAAACCTTTAAAAAACAGGATTTTGTGTGTAGGAATATTCTATATTGCAAAGTTAGACATGATGAAACTAATCAAATATCAGAAAAAGACTATCTTAGTCCCTTTCACATCCCTTTTCTCTCTAAATTCTTTTTATGAGAATGGGTGCTTTGTGTCTATTTGTGGAGAGGAAATTTTAATTTTTTTCTTTGTTACTAATGTTGACGGGTTTTTTTAAATTGTTTTTGCCCGCTCCACATAAGCAAAAGAGGTTCCATCCATATAGTTCAGGAGATTGTTGCTCCATTTGTTACAATTACCGTATTTATTCGTGTATAACGCGCAAAATTTTATACCAAAAAAAGAAATCAAAGTTGGGGTGCGCGTTATAAACGAGGACTGGTTGTGCCGCTTCATTTCCTCGCCCACACGGGAGACTCAGTGAGTGCATGACGTCACCCACCCTACAAGGACGGCGCTGGCGTGGCTTTCTCCAGCAGAACAGGGCGTGGCCTCCGCCTCCAGCCATTTCCCGCCATACGCCTCCTCACTCCCGGAGTCCCACCCCCGTCGCGAGCCTCTTTTACTTCCTTTTTAGAATTGGGTCGGCTGTCTATTGCTGCGGCGGGTGAAGGGGAGGCGGGGGCGTGGCTTTGAAGAAATTGACGGGATCTGATTGGGTGGCGCAGGAGACGAGGCGTGGCCCGGAGGTAGCTCTTATGAACAAGCTTTTTCACCACGCATTCAATTACAATGTGTGGTGTGAAACAAAATTTTATACCGAGGTTTCATGGAAAATTAGGGGTGCGCGTTATACACGAGTGCGCGTTATACACGAATAAATACGGTAATTAAAAATAAAAGTGAATTCCATTTGTAAATAAAGGATCTTACTGCTATGTTATTAACACTTAGGGTATGAGGGACTAAAAACTCACCAAAGCGCCCTCCATCAGATCCCTTGGGTCAGGTGAAAGCGGAGGGCATACGTCACAGTCCGCCCAGCCAGCAGGTGACGTGATACTGTATCCAAATGGCTAAAAAACCGAATGCAAGTGGACTCTTAGTGATATTTTTAACTCTACAAATGCTAAATAGGATATAAAGGATCTGTTGTAGTATCTTTATCCTGGAACTGAATAATAGCTCTTTTGCTCTGTCTCAGTCATTCAAAAAACATGGAGATACTCCTGGACAAGGCACATGCCTAAACAACATTTCTGTGAAAGCAAGTTCCATCTGGCTTGATACGTTTACAACATCTATTTCAAGACGACAATAAAGCTTGTCTGTTCCTCTCCAACACCTATTGTCATTTGTGCCAGATCTTCTGAAAACAGTCTTTGCCAATGTGTCCATTTTGACGAGAGGCATGCACCCAACACCTACTCCTTGATTTGTTGTTGTTCAGTCGCACAGTCGATTCCAACCCTTTGCGACCCTATGGACCATTGTCCTCCAGGCACCTCTATCCTCCACCATCTTCCTCCCAACTCGGTGCCCATTGCATCTACAATGCCATCTAGCCATCTCATCTTTGGCCACCCCCTTTTTCTTTTGCCCTCCACCTTTCCCAGCATCAAGGCCTTCTCAAGTGAATCCTCTCTTCTCATTTGATGTCCAAAGTACTTCAGTCTCATTCTTACTATTTGACCTTCCAAGGAGCAGTCGGCATTGATTTCTTCTAAGATTGACCTATTTGTTCTCCTCGCTGTCCAGGGGACCCTCAAAGCTCTCCTCCAATACCACATTTCAAAGGCATCTATTCTTCTTTGCTCAGCCTTCCTAATGGTCCAGCTCTCACAGCCGTACATTACCACCGAGAATTACCATTGCTTTGACTATACGAATTTTGGTTTACAATGTAATGTCTCTAATTTTCACTATGTTCTCCATGTTTCTCATAGCTTGTCTCCCAATAATCAGTCTTCTTTTTATTTCATGGCTGCAATCCCCATCTGTGGTGATCTTAGATCCTAAAAAAGTGAAATCTGTCACTGCTTCTACTTCTTCCCCATCTATTTTCCAACGACTGATCGGACCTGCTGCCATTATCTTGGTTTTCTTAATGTTGTCTGAAGCCAGCTTTTGCACTCTCTTCTTTCACCCTAAGCAACCGCTTCTTTAGATCTTGCTCACTTTCTGCCATTAGGGTGATATCATCTGCATATCTCAAATTATTGATGTTTCTCCCAGCAATTTTGATCGCATATTGTGATTCCTCCATCCTTGCATTGCACATTATGTGCTCTGTGTATAAGTTGAATAAACAGGGTGATAAAATGCAGCCTTGTCTTACCCCTTTTCCTATTCCAAACCACGCTGTCTTTCCATATTCTATCCTAACTGTTGCTTCTTGACTCTTGTACAGATTTCTCATGAGGCATATGAGGTGTTCTGGTATTCCCATCTCTTTAATTACTTGCCACATTTTATTGTGGTCCACACAGTCAAAGGCCTTGGTGTAGTCAATGAAACAGAAGTAGAATTGTTTCTGATATTCCTTTGTTTTCTCCATGATCCAACAAATGTTGGCAATGTGGTCCTTGATAGCTGGAGTATTTTTCCAGTTCTTGTCCATACAATCCTGTCTGCATTCAGTACATTTACAACCAACAAACAACTATACTTGGTATCAGATATACAAGTTACATATTCCATTACACTAATATATTTTGTTAGAATGTATATATTCCCCCCTTACTTCTATTATAGAAATCAGACCTCATTGGCTTCAGCAACATGGCTGCCACAATTCATGACACTAAGTCCAATTTTGAGCCCAAAACTGCCTTGTGCTGACAGTCCTACCATACAAGGATTTGGGCTTCTTAAAAACCCTTACATTTCTAGGATCCTGTTGTCACTGGCTCTCTTCTAAGCAGTCTGGGACTAAAGAGAAGACAAAGTAGGTAGGTAGTTACTGGATTTAAGGACATCAACACAAATCTTGTCATCTGAAAAATGATCCTGATTCTGGAACAAGGTGACCCATGTTTGATGACCTGAAAGTTATGCAAACTAGCATATAATTGCCAACTTTTGCAAACTTCACATTGTTTCCCCAAGTCAGCAGGACAAGGAGAAGTTAAACCTCTCTTTGCTCACAATCAATGTCCTAGTCAATCTACCTCCAGCTTTTGATATGTCATTTCAACTGCTCAGTAAAGTATGGAAAAAAATTCTAAGGGTGCCACACTGTGCACCTAAACCCAAATCCCATATGCAATACCACTGTTCAAGTGAAGAACATATGGTGGAATTCTTAGAGATTTAACCCAAAAACACACACCTGCAGACACCTCCATTTGGCTCATCTGGAGAAGAGTTCACCTCTGAGGCAGCAATTGCTACTTCAAACCACGTTTCTTGCCCATGACCACTCTCCAGCCGCTGCTGCAATCCTTGTCCCCTTTGCTTGGCTTGGTGTGTCCCTAACTGTGCTCTGCAGCAGCTGTGCTGTGCTGCCGCTGACGGTGGTGGTGGTGGTGGGAGTGTCATGTGGGCACAGGGTGCTGCCGCTGCCGGGACTACCAACCTGGCTTGCAAATGTCTGAGGGGGCATGAACCAACCCCCAGCTTTAAAAGGTTGAGGACTCCTGTTTTAATAAGAGGCCCTTGGGGCCTTTAGTAGATGTTATACATCTTTGGCAATATTAATAAAATAGGTTTTATGAGTGTATCATAGACATAGATTAATGTATAGTCATTACTACTTTATGATCATACTGGCTCAAAGCACTGTTCTCAAAGTAGTCAAATGAGCCCATGGCAGGATCTATATAACCATGACCAAAGAACATTTAAGGTAACCAAAGAGCCATATATACAGTAATGCCCATTTTCCTTAAGTGTTTGGGGGTGGGAGTATAACATCTTCTAAAAATACAAGAAAGCAACATCTAGGAAACCCACATTATAATCTATATTATCAAAAATATGGGGTACCTGCCAGGAAATCCATTATGTATTTTGACTAAAATGTCTCCCAGTACTAGGACTTTGTATTGGGACTAGATTTTAAAAAATGTGTTATTGTTGTCTACAGTTTCTTTATTATTTATTGCATTTTTATACTGCCCATCTGGGATATTTCCCACTCTGGGCTATGCATGTGCCATCATTAGAAAGGAGGCTGGTATAAATCCAAATTCTTCTTGATACTCAATTACCTTTACCTAAAGGGGATGTAGAAGGAAGACCTTGTTTATATAACTCCTTTGTCTATCTAGCCCTCATGTGCTCAAATGGAGCCATAAAATTAATGTAAAAAATGCAACTGTAGTTCAATGTAATGGTTGCACAACCAAAGGTGATTTAGGTCAGAACCATGTACTGTAACTGCAAACACTGTTTCTCAATTTAACATAATGCCAAACCATATTTACACTTGCTTAGCCAATTACAGCATCTCAGGACATCTTCCTGTCCAGACAGCAGCAGTAGGGAGCCTTGGTCTCACCATGGATTAACACAGCATTTCCCCACTGAGGAAAGGTTTCACGGTTTTTTTTCTGAGTTCATAAAACCACTGGTAAACTATTCTGTGTCAATCCCATCTGTCTGACTGTACAGACCATGATGTATGACACAATTTATATTGTTTAGACTTAGAAGCAGCTCTGATAACCTGCTGTTCACCATGATTTGAATTCCATATCTTGATATGTTTTTCCATTTTCTTTCTGTCTCAGACCACTGCACAATTTTTCCATTTAATTACTATGTCCCAATACACTACCAAATTCTATGCAAAATCAAAAAGAGTTAAAGCAAGAAGAATAACTTTGAGGTATACTCTGCAAATACTGTAAAGATAGCAACAGCAATGCATAAAACATTTTGCACAATCAGGTCGCGCCAGCAGCTACAACTCGTATCTGAGAATGCATTTTTCCTGAAGCACGCAAAATGCCATTGATGTGAATTTGTTTAAGGTGGATCCCAGCTTGCCCTGAAGTGACCCACACACTATGATCATGGAGCCATCTCCTGTAGCACATATGAGATGAGACATGTAGGATTGAACACTGGAACTGCAATGGACTGCTGTAGCCTTGAGAATATGGACAATGTGCGCCTTCACAGCCAGTCCATCTGGCATGGCCTCTTCCACCTCCATGACCATTGGGAATCAGAGTTCCTCCTTAGATCATTTTGCCATTGAGCTCAATATGATGGTTCCCATTTCCTCCGCTGAGGGGACCAGCACCCCACCTAAAGGGGCTCATCTGCCCGTAGCCGTTGGCCCTTTTAGGGAGTTAGGTTATTTATTGTCACCCAACACTCCATGTTGAGATGCTGGCTGTATGGTATACTCCATTACTGTAGTGGGATGTCCGGCCAGACAGGTATAAAGTATTAAGCCGCAGTCCACCACGGCTCCCTCCCCCGCCCCACCCGGTGGGGGAGGTGGAAGCGCAGCTGACCGGCGTTGTTGCGGCGGGACATTCAAAAGCCGCACCGCCAGCGCCGTCGGAGCCGCGGTTCACCACGGCTCCCTCCCCCACCCGGCCCGGTGGGGGAGGTGGGAGCGCAGCTGACCGGCGTTGTTGCGGTGGAACATTCAAAAGCTGCACCGCCAGCGCCATTGGAGCCGCAGTCCACCATGGCTCCCTCCCCCGCCCCACCCGGTGGGGGGAGGTGGGAGCGCTGACCGGCATTGTTGCGGAGGGACATTCAAAAGCTGCACCGCCAGAGTTGCCGGTCCATTTCCTGGCCTCGGCTGTGTTGGGGCTGGGTTGTCTTCTTCTTTGGCTCCGTTCATTAATGTGTGGGCCATGGGATTCCGTTTTGGGGACATCAGTAGCCGAGGGCCTGTGTAATTAAATGTCTATTGTATAATTCATTGTGTAATTTACTGTATTGTATTATTATTGTTTTCCTATTGCATTTTCATGCTGTTATATTGTGTCTATATTTGATTTATGATTATATTGTATTTTTGGATCCATATCTTGTATTTTTTGTATTATTGATTATTTGTATTATTATACTGTTATAATCGTATGTTTATTAATTGTATGTATATTATTTTTTTGTTGTAATTGTACTTATATTATTGTGTTGTAAGCCGCTCTGAGTCGGCCTTTTGGGCTGAGTGGAGCGGGGTATGAATCCAATAAGCATAAACATAAACCAATGCAGTATATTCAGTAAGATAAAAATTAACACACAGTCAAGTTAGTTACAAGTCATAACTTAAGACCAATATATATAAACACCAAAAAATATAAGTTAACCTAATATTTTAAAGATTTAAATCCATTCAGAAATTTCTACTACAATAGGAAAAGGTATATTTCATATCACTGCTCTTGCACTTATTACATATGAGTTAGTTCACTGTGTCAAAACAAATGTTGTGAGTCAGTTCAACAGCTCTCTGTATCATTCCACCATAATTTAAGTACAGTATCTATTAACCTACTACTTCACAGAGTATGATCCTAAATTTGAGATGACACTGGCCTACAATAATAGAGATGTTCTAAGACAGCGGTGCCCAAACTACAGCTGCGGGCCAGATCCAGCCCCTGACGCCAATTCATCTGGCCCATGTCGCCCTCGTCGCCCCTGGAAGCAGAAGCAACATACAGGCACATTTTACTAACACTTCCCGAGGAGATGAGGGCGGCACGGGCTGGATGAATTGGCATCTGGGGCTGGATATGGCCCACAGGCCATAGTTTGGGCACCCTTGGTTTAAGTAGAGGAAATGGCAGCTTAAAATCTATCTCATCCTGTTGCAAAACAGATTGCAAGGCACATTTTACTTCCGCTTCCGGTGGGAGGAACCATGTGACCAACTGACTGAACAACATGTCCGGCCCACAGGCCGAAAAGTTTGGGTACCCCTGTTCGAAGAAATCGATTACTGGGAGATATGTGACCTCTTAGCATTCTTAGGACATCAGGCCTGAAGATGAAAGGACATACAGGTTGGCATATAAATCCTCTCACTAATCACAAGTGTTTTCTGATCTCTAATTAACATTTCTTAAATTCCAAATGTTGGGTAATATGCAATCAAATATGCTCACTGAGATCCAATGCTCTGCAGCTATTCTATTTTTACATACAGTACTCTGCAAAAATAGAGCTGTGTACTTGTCAGAATGTTATTTTTTTTTATTTAAAACTTTCTCCTTAGTAGGACACAGGGCAGCCTACTATATTAAAATAGAAAACTAAAAAAATAAAATAAAATATTACATTATTTTTAAAAGGATTAAATAAATATATTAAAAACTAATGTAAAAACCAGTTTAAAGCTATTCTAAAAATGCATTAAAAAACAAAAAACTCAACTGCAGCCCCGTTTTTAAGAACGTCCTCATATAGTGCATTTGCTGAGGAAAATGTCTACCAGAAGAAAAGATATTTGCCTGTTTCCAGAAGGACAGTAAAGGCCAGCCAAAGGGAGTTCCACAGCTTAGGAAGCCATGGTGAAGCTACAATATGGACAGTATTGCAAACTGAGCAACTGATATACAGTACCTACTTGCATGCTTCAAGCTGCCATCCTGAAGACATGACAAAAATCTATCTGGTACATCCAAGCATCAGGCACAATTGCATCTGCTCAGATGCACAAGATACAAACTCAAGGACCTAAAAACACATTTCTCTGCAGGGTGGATAAAATTCAATGATTTTTTTTATTTTAAAAAATTGAAAATTTAAATTGTTTTTTTCTCATTTAAATTGAATTTAAAAAAAAACACTGCTTTTTGAGGGGGAAATCTATCTAAAGATAGCTCTCTATTTAAGATACATTATAATCCAAAGTTTATTCATCGAGAAATCAGTATTAGTATTTAATTATGTAACATAAGGCTGTACATCCATTCACTGTTTAAAGTTTTTGGTGAGAGCTTAGGATCAAAATGAGAAAGGTTTTTGGTAAATGAATGCCATTGATCCATTCTCAAGGTCATGCTCTTTCAGAGGTTTGTGTAAGATTACTAGCTAGATATGAACAGTAAACAAAAAAGAAGTCATCATGTTATTTACAGAAGGATTAAAACAATAAACTCATTCAAAACCAAACAAATTACAAAAACATCTCTCTCACACTCCTCATCATCTAAAATTAAAAATCAACCTCCATCCATCACAGGAGTGAACTACAAAATTAGCCACCCAAATCAGTCCATTATACTAATCAAATATACAGGAAAAGAGAAACAGCTTCAATGATGCCTAAAATATATGAAAGGATTTCCTTAAGGAAAATATTCCATAACTATGTGGCTAACATGAGAGAGAGCTCGTTCTCTTAACCACATATTGTATGCAACACTTGACAGAAGCATTGAAAGAAGGGTTTCAATCTTACCGTTGCAGCTACTGCATGTGGGATAGAACTACGGATACAATTTAGAACCCAACATAAAATACGGTACAATGTATTCATCTATCTCAGAAGCCACCAGAGCAGAAACACTGTCGACACCCTACTGTTTTCCACAGAAAACAATCAATGAAGTTGGCATAACGCACTTCATGACACAGAGGTCACTTATGCTTCCAAAGATAATTATGAAGTACCTGCAAGCTCCCTGCCTATTCCTCTGGAAGAAACATAACCTGATTTAGATATGATTGTACCTCACCCATTCAAACTAAAGAACCACTATCAGACTAGCTCATCTAGACTGAATTTCAGTTTGCTGATCCTTATTCTGACCATTATGAGATCTAAGGGTTGGTTCAACACATCTGCTTGTAATGCAAAGGTGAAACTGAACTGCATAAGCATAGTGATGACAAAGCATGACAAACCTCTAGATCAGGGGTTGGCAAACTACTGCCGCTGCCACAGCTGGAAGCGGCCACGTTTATGGAGGCTGCGGATGCAACTGTCTGAGGGAGTGTGACCCGACTTTAAAAGGTTGCCACCCCCTGGTCTAAATGATTATATTCAGTAGATGTTTAAAAATATGGGAAATGAAATCAAAATCTGCAGAATCCCACACTGAGGCAGAGCAAGGCTAAGCAATACCCTGCAATCATTAGTCTTTGCAATACTGCTCCCTTCTCTTCCCTAGAGAACCACAAAAGGCGGGGTAAAGGTTACCCTTGCTTGAAAGCCAGTCATATCTGACTCTAGGGTTCAGTGCTCATCTCCATTTATAGCCAAAGAGCCAGCACTGTGTTGGCAGGAGCTGGGACAAATGACAGGAACTCACTCCGTCATGCAGTACTTAGGTCTCGAACTGCTAACCTGCCGACATTTCAGTCACCAAATTCAGCATCTTAACCACTAAGCCATTGCAGGGTATTTATTTTATACCCTGTCCCCAATTGGGGACAACCTAACAGTTCGAAAGCAAGAAATTGCAAGTAGATAAATAGGGACCACTTCGGTGGGAATGTAACAGCGTTCTGTGCGCTCCCATGTCTAGTCATGCCTGCCACATGACCACGGAAACGTCTGCAGAAGCAGACAGCGCTGGCTTTTCGGCTTAGAAACAGAGATGAGCACTGCACCCTAGAGTCGGATACGACTAGCTTTCGAGCAAAGGAAACCTTTACCTTTACCTCAATTGGTGCAAGTACAACTCTGGGCAGCTTAAAACCGTCAAATCAACAATCCACAAATGATGACATCAATCAAAATAATCCAAACAAAATGCAATCAATAATAAACAATAGTAAATAAATAGAAATCCAATAAATAAAGAATAAATTAAAACCCAACTTTTTTTTACTCACATAACTCAATCAGCAAAAAATAAATCAGAATTAGGTTAAAATTAAATTGAAAATAATTAAGTACATTAATGAAAGAATCCTGCACACATATAATCAATTTACTTAAGAGGAAATTGCTAGTTGGAAAAGGAATGTTTTTAACTGTTTATGCCGCATTGTTTCCCAACCTTTGGTTTTTGGACTTCAATTCCCCAATGCATTGATCAACCAATGTACTGACATAGGTTTCTGGGAACTGAAGTCCACCAGTGTTCTTCTGAAGAACATACCAGTAGTTTGGGGAATGCAATAAGTATTCAAGTGGATCTAATTTCCATAATCAGCTTGTTCCATGAAGTGGGAACCACTACAGAGAAAGATCTTGCTCTTGTCACAACCTTTTTGACTTCTTTAGGCACAACATGCAGTTCAAGAGCGTGAGTGCTCTGGGTACAATTCCATATGACGAGGCATTCCCTCAGAATAGCATGGTCCTAAACTGTTAAGGGCTTTATGAGTTAACATAGCACCTTAAACCTGGCCTGGAATTCAACAGACAGCCAATGCAGGCTTGCTAAGACCAGGATAATATGGCCAAAATGACCAATTCTTGTGACCAGTCAATCACCTATCCAAATGGAGACTGCAGCCAAGAAATCTGAAGACTAGGGCTTGGATGGGCAGGAAAAAAAGGAATTAGACAAGATCATCAAACATAAGAATATGTCCCTGGAGAATAAGACCATGCACACTCTTGTATTCATGACCACTATTGTATGGGTGTGAAAATAGGGCAGTAAAAAAATCTGATTCATTTGAGATATTGTACTGGAGAAGAGCTCAGTGGATACCCTGGACTATCAGAAAAATGAACAAGTGGGTCCTAGAGCAAATAAAGACTGAACTATTTCTAGAGGCAAAAATGAAGACTTAGAAGACATTCTACCTTGGGAACATGAGGAGAAAGCAAGATTCTCTGGAAAAGACAATAATGCTGGGAAAGATTGACGGTAGAAAGAAAAGAGGAGCAAATGTGAAATGAATTGACTCCTTAGAAAGCCAAAAGCTTGAGATTGCAAAAACTGAACAGGGTTGTTGAGGACAAGACATTTTGGAGAGCTTTTGTTCTTAGGGCTACCATAGGTCACAGACAATGTGATAGCACATAACAAAAACAATGTCGGAACTAAAAACTACAGTAGACCTATTGAATCAGTTGGGATTTGATGACTCAATTCCTCCATAGAATTCAATGTTTATTTGGACTACTCTAGCTACAGCTTACTATGTGAAACTCATCTAACAGAAACAGCAGAAAAGAACAGGTAGCATGAATAATTCTTGTGGCTGATCTACTGTAAAGACAAACCCAAAGTCCTGTACAATGTAATCAAATTTATTTTTGCACCATCTTGCATATAAGTGATAGTGGACAACAGAGGATTCCATGATCTCCAGAACAGCATATAAAAGGAAAGCTCCATCAGTATATAAATAGGAAGGCTTGAAATAAGTAAACTTCTGCTCATACTATCGCGCACTGAAAAATTTTAAATGTACGCTTTAAGCTGCCTTGACTCTTCTCCTGGGAGAAACATAGCCTATAATTTAAATAAATAAAATACAGAAGTCACAACAGAGGAACAGAACAAAGATGTAATGGAACTTTTATTCATCACATTTATTATTGTTGAGAAAGCATGGTAATGGGTACTTGTTAAGTGTACTTTCCTGCACATAACTGGATTTTCTTCCCAGTTATGATTTAATACCTACTGTACTGATTTGCTTGTTTCTACTCTTGTGTCTGATGAAATGGACTTGATACACGAAAGCTCACATCTAAATATAGGAGTTAGTCCTTAAGGTGTCATAACTTTTTTGTTGTTTTGTTTACTCTCTGAAATGATTTGCTCGATTGTTCTTTGTTCTGAGAGCATATAGGAGCAACTGCATCAATTTTTCCTGACTACTCTTCCATTCCACAGATTGATCAGAACTCCAACAAGCAACAGTCTTGCTACAGAACAATGGCCACCCCACACCACACACCCCACACCCCCTACCTGGAAAACAACGGGATCCATCAGCTTCTGAGGATGAATCATGCTAATAGACCATCCACTTTGGCAAAGAAGGATGGTGGCTGACTGTCTTGATATTAGCAATAGACAAGAACGTGTCAATCTCAGAAAATAAAAGCATAAGATTAAAATATATATATATAAATTATTTCACCACAGAATATATTTCCTTGGAAGTATCACAAATAATGCTATTTTAGCATTATGTTTAATATCTGGATCAGCAATCCTTTAGATTGCATCTTGGCACACATACGAACAAACCATGAAGTATATATAGCCTACTATAGTAATAATTTCGTGTCAGAAATTACTCTGGGTATCACTTCTCAGCCTTTTGGCTAAGATCAAGTGTAGTAAAAATTACTCTGGGTTGAAAGGATTTTTGCTGGAGAAACTCCGCTCGGGGGACGCCTGAATGAGGCTCCTTTCATGTCCCCAAATGCAGCCCTCGGGTATTGAAACCCGACCTTCCAGTCTCCACAGCATCTTAACCACTAAAGTGCATCTCACAAGTATCTAAGACTTGAAATATATTCTATCTAGGCCAGGGATTATCAACCTGCAGCCCGTGGGCCAGATGCGGCCATCAGCGCAATTTCATGTGACCCCCCCATTGCCTCCACCACACCAGAAAGAGCCATGTGGGGGAGGAAGGGCAAAATGGACATCCGGCCCCCAAAGCTGTCTAAGGGAGAGTGACCAGGCCCCTGACTTAAAAAGGTTGAGAACTTCTGGTGTAGGCAATGTAGCCAACTGATTTAACAGGGGAAAAATTAAATAAACCTCTGTTAAGAAGGGGAAAAAAACTACTATAAGTAAAGTTCTCTGAGGCTTATCCCAAACACTTTATATCAACTAAATCAAATTAGGCCAGACAGCAGGACTCAAAGGTGCCAAGTTAGCATTTTGCCTTCACTTTATCTATATTACTAGACTAGATGCAAATATCTGTCCTGAAATCTATCTAGATGCCTTGGCAAAGGATCTCCTTATGTATGCAACTTGACCATACTAATCCCATATCCATAGCCCAAGAAGGAAGACTTTTCCTCCACAGGAATGTTCAAAGAGCCTTAAACATAAAATGATTATTTTTTTCCACCCATCTCTTAGTAGAACAGTAAGTAAAAACAATTTACAAGGGTAGAAAGCAAAAGTATTGCTGTTAAAAAGAATGTTTTAAATACTAACATCTCGATGTATTAAATACAAACCTTCCCCACTTCTAATAGGATTAAAAACAGACACTTTGGTGCCTTTTGTTATCCTGATTGTTATTTAACAACCAGGGTATCAAAGTTTAAGCAAGTAAGCAACATTTACAAACAGCTCTTTTTGTTTCTAATTGCCAAACCAGTTAACAACCAATGAAAATGTCTGAACATATAATACTGCTTTATGGTATAGTAAGCTGGTAGGTCATTTTTACTCAGTAGAGCCTGCCTGCTTATTCTTTTTAACTGATTAAATATGCCGCCTTTCTCCTCAAAGAAGACTCAAGGCTGTTCAGTCAATCAGAATAAACTGCAAAACAGCTTACTAAATCAGTCCGTTATTATCCAACTCTCATACCAACAGTCCTAGATCTTTCTTAACTGGAGATACCATGCACAACATTTGGGCTTCTGTTTACACAGTAGGTACTCCCATGAGTAAATTTTCATAAACACCCTCAAATGTGAAATTCAAGAGTAACCCAGAAAACAGGAAAAATCTGAATTTTGTACCTCACCTAAGAAACACAAAAGCCTAGCTTCCTAAGTAGTTAGTGGGCATACAGAAATGTATTAGGTTAACCTTTTAGACTACAGTACAGTACAATACAATGATTTCTTGAAACAAGCTGTTTTTCTATAGGGAAACTATATTTAAGCCTGAAAATATATTTAAATAGAACTGTCAGCTTCTTCACTGCAAACCTAGTAAACCCACAAAAATAGAGAATATCAGAATCAATAGATTCATACCTTTGCTGCTTAAATACAGCAATTCACAGAAATTGTCAGAGCCCAAACTTCCAAATGGAAAGAACAAGCATAAAATATCAAATACAATACCACAAAATGAACTGAATTATTCTTTCATCTTATTCATGATTTCATAGATTGAAAAACACAGGGAAGCCCCCATTTAAACACCCCATCTTCCTAGGAGCAGGTACACCATTTTGGCCACTATGAGTAACCAAAATGAATACTTGTGTGCTACCAGTTTTTAATTCAAAAAGCATACAAATCTGAGAGAATATACTGTACATGATTGTAAATTTGCTGGATCGGAACATTCATTAGCACTCCCTGAAGAAACTGGAACCCTAGCAGAACTGAGAAGAGGTCAATTGTATGTAGCAGGATTCGGACCAGAATCTGTTTCTTCATGGGCAGAGGCCTTTCTACAAATGATTTAATATGCATCCTTTCTCCTCATAGCAGACTCAAAAGACATTTGGAGTGGTAAGATTTCTGAAGCAGCAACCAGAATTGATGAATAGAAAAGAAAGGTAATAGCTGAAGAAATTTTGAACTAAAGGGCAAAAAGTGAACTAAAGGGGAAAAGTCCGCCCCCCCCCCTAACGCTCCCTCTCATGCCTGTTTACCTGTTGTCACTCTTGCCCCCCCCCCTCACTTCCACCTTGCCTCTAGGCATTTGTATATGTTAATTGCCATTGTTCCTCTAGGGGAGAAAAGAATAATTTACAAAAAAATAATAATTAATAAAGCCTTTCTCTCTCCTAATTTTAGTGCATGTATTCCTTTTAGTACTCACAGCCACACAAGCTGCAATTTGCCCATTTTTGGCAACAGAGAAAAGATGCAGAATAAAGGGGAAGGAAAATGATTTCTTTGGCCATCATTCCTCGACTATTTCACAGCTGGGATTGGTCCACCACTGCCTCTCCTGCTCTCAAGGACAGAAACAGTCATAACAGGGATTGGGAGGAGCATAAGATTATCTTTCTCAATTCAGAACAAGCCCCCCCCCCCAAGAGATAAGAGCAAGTTGGAAACCTGAATCTGTTTTTTTTTTCTGAACTGAATCTGTAAATATGTGCAGTTCAGTATTGTGGGGAGATTTAACAAATAAGCAGAAAAGATACATGGAGGGGACATACCCCCTCTTGGGGATGGCTCTGGATGGCTTTTCAGCTCAAGAAAAGGAAGGAAGGAAGGTAACCCCCCTACTCCCCAAAGGAATCAGAATGAAGATCACAAGAGTCCTGGTGGCGCAGTGGTTAAACTGCTGTAAAAATAAAGGTAAAGGTTTCCCTTGCTCGATAGCCAGTCGTATCCAACTCTAGGGTGCAGTGCTCATCAGCGCTGTCTGCTGCTGCAGACGTTTCCATGGTTGTGTTGCAGGCATGACTAGACACCGGAGTCCACAGAACGCTGTTTACCTTCCCACCGAAGTGGTCCCTATTTATCTACTTGCAATTTCTTGCTTTCGAACTGCTAAGTTGGCAGGGAGCCTGGGACAAAGACGGGAGCTCATTCCGTCCTGCAGTACTCGGGAATCGAACTGCTGACCTCCCGCTTTCCAGTCAGCATCTTAGCCACTTGAGCCACTGCAGTCCCTTTAAACTGCTGTACTGCAATCAAAACAATGTGAGTTCGATCCTGACAGGATACAAGGTTGACTCAGCCTTCTATCCCAGGTGGGTAAATATAGGACCCAGCATTGTTGGGGGCAAATTGCTAATTTCTTTTTGAACCAAGAGATTGCACTAAGCGCTATATGGGGGCGGTAAGGTAAAGGTTCCCCTTGCTCGAAAGGCAGTCGTATCGGACTCCTAGGGTTCAGTGCTCATCTCTGTTTCAAAGCCGAAGAGCCAGTGCTGTCTACTGCTGCAGACGTTTCCGTGGTCATGTGGCAGGCATGACTACTAGACACCGGAGCGCACGGAACACTGTTACCTCCCCACCGAAGTGGTCCCTATTTATCTACTTGCAATTTCTTGCTTTCAAACTGCTAGGTTGGCAGGAGCCTGGGGGCGGTAATTGCTACTGCTGATTCCATGACAGAACAGGACAAATTACAGGAAGGGGGGGAAAGGCATGCATATACCAAACACACCTAAATAAAAACACATATTTAAGGCCTACAGATACAGATGTTTTCCTCTTAGCCCCACCCCATGATTTGGTTTCTCTCCCCTGTCCCCTTCCCCTCTTTGCCAGGTAGGAAAAGAAGGAGAAAGAAACGGGGGGGGGGGGAGAGAGAAAGAAAAATAATAATGGAAATAAATCGACGTCCAAACTTGGATCGGGACCAAAAGGGAGGGGAGGAAATGCCGTCTGGGGGCCCCAGAATGAAGGAATTTTAGGGGAGGGAAGAAGGGGGGACGGAGGCGAACTCCTCCCCCCACTCCCCAAAATGTGGGCCCACTCCGGGCCAGGGAGGGGAGGGAAAGGGAAGGAGTCGCCCCCCCGCTCCCGCCCCCCCCCCATCACTCACCGCTTTGCTCCCCGAGGAAGACGAGCTTGAATTTCCGCAACGGGTTGCCAAAGTCCCCGCCGGCCGACATGATGGAGATAATGAAGAAGAGGAAGGGGGCCAAGTAGGAGTTGTTGTCGTCGTCGTCGCCGCCTCAGGAGGGGCCCGTCCGCCTGCCGCCGCTCCCCTCAGGAGGTAGGGAAGGATGATGGGGGGTTGGGGGAGGGGGGAAGGCCTCGGGGTGGGAAGGGAGGGGGGACGAAAAAGCCTCCTGCGTGTGAAAGGGCCCTCCTCGCTTTCCTGCCCTTTCCCTCAGGCGCGGTTAAGGGGGTTTTTTTCCCCCTCACGGAGAGCCAGGCGGACCCGAACCGAAGACGGGCGCTGAGGGGTAGAGCTCCGGGGCGGAGGGAGGGAGGGAGGGGGAAACCAGCGCCAACCCCTCAGCCACGACACCACCCGCCTCCGCCGCTGAGGCAATTGCGGGGCGGGCTCCGCCTGCGGCCTAGGCCCGCCTTCAATCTCCTCACACAGACGCAGGGAGGCGTTGGGAGCCAGTGCGCAGGCGCGCCCGCGTGCTCGAGCCCGCCCGCCGCGCCCTTCGCCCAATCAGAATGAGAGAAACAGCAACCGGGGCCCCGCCCCCTTCGCTCTAGGAGGCGGGGGGAAGCGTAGGTGGGCTCCTTGCGCCCGCCTTGCCTGTCTGTCAATCGCTTGCGCCACGATCAAGGTGACGTTTCAGCCGGGCCACTGCGCAAGCGCGGGAGACGAGGAGGGTGGGTCCAAGAGGGGGCGGAGACTGAGTTCCTTGTGCACGCCCAAGCGTCAGCATCAGCCAGCATTGATTGGCTGGAGAGTCCATAGGAGGCGGGACCTTCCCTATTACCCTTCTGTCCTCCCCTAGCCTAGCTTACCTGCAGTGGCTCAAGTGGCTAAAACGCTGACTGGGAGGCGGCAGGTCAGCTGTTCGATTCCCGAGTACTGCAGGACGGAATGAGCTCTCGTCTTTGTCTCTGCTCCTGTCAACCTAGCAGTTCGAAAGCAAGATATTGCAAGTAGATAAATAGGGGACCACTTCGAGCGTTCCGTATGCTCTGGTGTCTAGTCATGCCTGCCACATGACCACGGAAACGTCTGCAGAAGCAGACAGCGCTGGCTCTCTTCGGCTTTGAAACAGAGATGAGCACTGCACCCTAGCGTCAGATACGACTGGCTTTCGAGCAAGGGAAACCTTTACCTTTCCTACCTGACCAGGTGTTATACTTTGAAGTCTGGATGTGTTTTTCGCATCCTTTTGCTTTATTTACCCATGAAATCTTAGGGCAGCTAGTCTTGGTGTGTGCTTTTATTTAATTTTATTATTTTAAATTAATTAATACATTTTTAACAATTAAATAATTTATTAAAAGGGGAAAAAAACACATCCTGGCAGTCCTGGTACACTGTCTGAAGGCTACCATGTTGGAATACTTGTTTAGTGGCTGTGTGCTGTCAAGTTGTCTCCCAACATATTCCAACCCCACGAGTGAGTGATCTTCACAATGACTCTTCTCAGCAGGTCTGCTCAGCTCAAGTCTACAGCTTCAGTCATGGAATGGGTTGACCGCATGCCTACAGGCTTAGCAGGATTTTAAGATCCTCAGAGAAGCCGGGCTCTCCATCTCGCCCTCCTCCCTTGTGGCTTTGGTGGAGAAACAGGGAAAGGGCCATTCTCTGCTGCCGCTTCCAGGCTGGCCCCATCTTTGCTCTCCTTTCGCAAGCAGGCAAAAACAGACTTTGACAAGCCCATATTGTTGTTGTCAATTCCGACCCTTTGCGACCCCTTGGACCATTTTCCTCCAGGCCCCTCTGTCCTCCACCCTCCTCCTCAGCCCACCAAGCTCTGTGCCCATTGTGTGCACAATACCATCTATCCGTCTCATGTTTGGATGCCCCTTCTTCTCTTGCCCTCCACCTTTCCCAGCATCAAGGCCTTCTCAAGTGAGACCTCCCTTCTTATTTGATGTCCAAAGTACTTCATCTTCATTATTTGACCTTCTAAGGAGCAGTCAGGGTTGCTTTCCTCTAAGAATGACCTATTTGTTCTCCTCGCTGTCCAAGGGACTCTCAGGACTCTCCTCCAACACCGCATCTCAAAGGCATCTATTCTTCTGCGCTCAGCCTTCCTAATGGTCCAGCTCTCACACCCATACATTGCCACCGGAAATACCATTGCTTTGACTATGCGGACTTTTGTTTTCAAGGTGATGTCTCTGCTTTTCACTATATTCCCCAGGTTTCTCATCGCTTGTCTCCCCATAATCAGTCGTCTTTTTATTTCATGGCTACAGTCGCCATCTGTAAAATCTGTCACTGCTTCTACTTCTTCCCCATCTATTTTCCAGGGACTGATCGGACCTGTTGCCATTATCTTGGTTTTCTTGATGTTGAGTCTCAAGCCAGCTTTTGCACTCTCCTCCTTCAATCCAATCAAGAGTTTCTTTAGGTCTTCTTCACTTTCTGCCATGAGGGTGGTATCGTCTGCATATCTCAAATTGTTGATGTTTCTCCCAGCAATTTTGATCCCATTTTGTGATTCCTCCATCCCTGCATTGCGCATTATGTGCAGTGCCCATATGCACTGCAACAAAAAAAATTCATGTTGTTTTTGCAACCCCATGGACCATAACACGCCAGGCTGTGTTTTCATATATAGAAGGCTAAATCCACATTAATTTTCGTGCTTATATGCTGCCCACTCAGGGAAACCAACTCAGGGCGGCTCACATAGCAGTCAAGCAAAACACAATAAATACACAGTCACAAATATATCAAAACAGATAAAAACCACTCCTATTTAAACACACCCTCCCACCCCACTCCATTCATAAAAAGAGGGAGGATCCTGATTATTGTGCAAGCCAGCAGGTGGGGACCACATTTCCTTGTTGTTCAGTCGCACAGTCAACTCCAACTCTTTACGACCCCATGGACCATCGCTCTCCAGGCACCTCTGTCCTCCACCATCCTCCTTAGTCCACACAGCCTCGTGCCCATTGTGTCTACAATACCATCTAGCCATCTCATCTTTGGCCATCCCCTTCTTCTCAAGTGAGTCCTCCCTTCTCATTTGATGTCCAAAGTACTTTAGCTTCAGCTTTACTATTTGACCTTCTAAGGAACAGTCAGGGTTGATTTCTTCCAGTATTGACCTATTTGTTCTCCTCGCTGTCCAGGGGACTCTCAAAACTCTCCTCCAGCACCACATCTCAAAGGCATCTATTTTTCTTCGCTCAGCCTTTCTAATGGTCCAGCTCTCACACCCATACATTACCACTGGGAATACCATTTCCTACATTTCCTAAAGGGCAGCAATTCCGTCTGCAACCATAGCTCTATTGGCAGGTGGTTCCAAAGGGCCGTTGCGGACACGGAGAAGAAGGCCCTCCTTCTTGTGCTAGAGAGACGGGCCACTCTAGCTGATGGAACAATTAGAGAGCCCCTCTACAATGCTGCGTACTGGCATACTCCTATTCAGTTATTGACAAATTACTTAATTGGGAATTAACCACCACCACCACCACCCATGTTATTGTTATGTATTCCTTTTGGTAATCCATACCAATCTCTACAACCAAAGCAGGATAGAAAGAAAGAAGAAAGTGCTTTTTCAGTAATAGGCCACTGAGATTATGGGGGTGCTTCTTCTCTTTGTTTCCCCTGTGCATCTAATTTCTGGTTTACACTGAATCTGTCAGTTGAATCGTTTTGGCTACAGAAGGAGTCAGCAAACTTGGCTCTTCATGTGTTCTTGGACTTCAATTCCCAGAAGCCCAAGACATTATACCTGCTGCTCAGGGCTTCTGGGAATCGAAGTCCAAGAACATCTAGAGAGCTATGTTTGCTGGCTCCTGGTCTAGAGCATAGGGTTGCCATAATTCTCTCCTGCCAAACTGGGACAGCCATTGCATTCTTCAAACTGTGCATGCATTGTACCGCGGCTCTAAGAGCCCGCAGAATCCCTGTCCAGGGCAGACAGGGAATGCCCACCCTATGCAATTAACTCTTTGTGGTCACCTGAAGAAAGAATCCTCTGTCCCAGTGTATGGTGGAGATTTGGCTTCTTTGATATTTCTTGCTCCCTCCCGGCTTTTGAGGAGACTCCTTGTCCCCCAAACTTCAAGGTCAGCCAAGGGATTTTTGCAAAGAGTTATTTTACTGCCTCTGTGCCTTTCTTTCAATTATCTCGCTTGCAAGTGTCTCCCC
Source organism: Bradypodion ventrale (assembly GCA_035047345.1). Lineage (NCBI taxonomy): Eukaryota > Metazoa > Chordata > Lepidosauria > Squamata > Chamaeleonidae > Bradypodion > Bradypodion ventrale. Next base: position 371,213,902 of record JAWDJE010000003.1, read on the forward strand.
TCCCCGGCGGGCTTCTCAGGGTGCTGTTTTGCCTTCACTGCTTTCAAGCAGGATAATTGAAAGAAAGGCAGAGAGGCAGTGAACTAACTCTTTGCAAAAATCCCTTGGTGAGGGGTGATCTTGTTCAAATTTAAAAATCTGGGACTTTTACATGTTTTTTCTTTAACCGGCCGGGACAGCTTGAATCCGGGAAAATCCTGGAAAACCAGGACACATGGCAACCCTACTAGAGCAATCTTTCCAGGACCCTGAGTAGTAAGTGCTATCATTTCATTAAAAGGCAGTAGCCCTTTAAAAGTGATGTCCAGACAAGAGCATCCAGAAAAATTGTATAGACAGTGCAAAACTATTCAAGTGAAATTCCAGTGAAGTGATCATTTAAAACAGTACAGTTTAAAATTAAAATAACTTTTTTAAAATTACAGTCAAAGTATCAACACCAACCAACGTACCCAGTATCAAAATCAAAGACAGCGGAGTACACAGATTGCCAGAGAAAGGTGAAAATGTAGAAAGATAAGGCTTACAACATCCGCACTGCTAAAAGGTAAAGATTTCTCTTGCTCGAAAGCCAGTCATATCTGACTCTAGGGTTCAGTGCTCATTTCTGTTTCAAAGCCTAAGAGCCAGCACTGTCTGCTTCTGCAGACGTTTCCGTGGTCATGTGGCAGGCATGACTAGACATGGAGCGCACAAAACACTGTTACCTTCCCACCGAAGTGGTCCCTATTTAACTATTTGCAATTTCTTGCTTTCGAACTGCTAGGTTGGCAGGAACTGGGACAAAGACGGGAGCTCATTCCATCCTGCAGTACTCGGGAATCGAACTGCTGACCTTCCGCCTCCCAGTCAGCATTTTAGCCACTTGAGCCACTGCAGCCCGCCCTGCTATGCAGTGCCTTTAGGGACACGCCAAGCCAAGCGGAGGGGACAGGAATTGAGGTGGCAGTGGCGGCAGCGCAAGTGGCAGATACATGTGGATGCCTACATCTTTCCCAGGGGTTGCTCTGGCCAAGAGCGGCTTTTCCGACAGATGCATGCGGCCACCGGTAAGCAGGGAAGTGATGTGTGGGGGAGTGTTTGGGGCTCAGGGTGGTCCTGCTGGACCCCTGCTCTAAGATGACAACAAGAAATGCTGAGAACTTTTACAATTATGCTTTGAAGTGAGTTAACTAAAATGCTTTCCTTGTGGGGATGGAATAAAGATCATGAGCAAACTTCAGTGGGCTGGAAGGAGTGGGAAGTGACAGGAGCATAACTTTGTGAGAAATGCAGAGGATGTGAGTAGAGGTGGAGCTGCTATTTTAGAAAGCATGGAGCAGAGAGGGCTCCTTTGCAACAGCCCTCAGATGGAGAAGGTCGAAATTTCCTGATCTCTGTCACAATTTGTTGACAATTTGTCCCAAAACAAGTAGGAGCTGCATAATGTCTTCCACACAAAAATGCTACAGTGCTTTTGTACGGCTCCTGCACGTTTCAACAAGAGTTCCTTCTATGGAAAAACTTTGGTGGATATTTTGCCAAAATGGGCAAATTGCAGCTCATGTCGCTGTGGGTACCAAAAGGAATATGTGCAACAAAAGTAAGAGAGGGAGAAAGACTTTATTAAAAGATCTTTTGCAAAACTTCTCTCCACCCTCCTTCGAGGGATGGGAAGAGAAAAGAAGTCAAACAGTCTAGGAGTACAGGCAGTTTTTATAGATTAACAAAAGACAAGCATGCCTGTCAAATTTTGGATTTGGAAATAAGGGAAATTTCCTGGTGAATACGGGATACTTGACAGCTATGCTTGTCCTTTGCTGCCCTCCAATGGTGGCAATAGGGCATTGCAGTCTAATTAATAAGGGATGGCGGCTGGAAAGAGGGTATGATAAGGGGTTTTCCCGGTCAATAAGGAATACTTGACAGCTATGAAGACAAGACTAGGATTTGATCGGGACACAAAGGAAGAACTTCGGCCAAATCATTGTGAGTTCAGTCCTGATGGGGATCAAGCTTACTTAAATTTTCTATCCTTTTGAGGCCACTAAAATGAGTACCCAGCATGTTGGGGCAAAATGCGAAGGTGGTTTCATTTTGGCAGTTTAAAGGTTGATTTGGAAAGAAGAAGGAAAACATTATGCATAGACCTGGTTTCCTGTGTTTGTAGAATGGCCTTTTCCCCCCATCTCGCTTCTAAGAAACAGAGTCTGGCACAACATCTTGCCATGAATTGTTTGGGCTCTCATTGATAATTTTCTTGCACGTGGCTCCAAAAAACATTGATAATTTTCTGGCACTATCCACAATAAATCACTCTCTAAAAAGTGATCAATTCATGTTTCTTTAAACAAACGAAACAGTCAAAGAGGTTTTGAAGGAAAAAGAGATTTATCAACAAGATTAATTAATATAATATAGGCACATATTGGTGCTTGAATCAACGCAGATTCAAGGACTCTAATTAATGTTTCAACCAGACTTATATACTATACTTGTACAAACATATGATTCACGTGTCTTTTGGCCAGGTAGGGCCGAAGGGCAAAGGCGATTCATATTTTATCTTGGCATTACATATTTTTAAAGTGTCCAGAAATGCACAATCTCACAAGTCTATGCCTCAAATGACACGGGGTTTTTGTGTAACTGTAGGCAGATTGATTGCACACGATGCCGGCAGATGGGCTAAACCCTATTTTATTGTAACATGGTCAATCTGTACATGAGGCAATGGCGGAGGCTTGCCTCCTTATATATGGCACATAATACGTTTGAATCTCACCCGAAGGCGCCTATTGGTTACAGTAAGGCGACATCCTTCTGACGTCATGCATACCTGACATAATTTCACCTGTGGCGGGAAGGTTTCCCGCGTTAGTTACTCATTGGGTGAATTGGAGCCACGTGAGCTCCATCAGCTGCGCTAATGGCGAGCAGCTGAATTGCATGTATACACAACAGCAACTATATTCTCATAAAATGGCTTTCTCCAGACCACACTATAGATTAGCACAGATAATTAAAATAGTTGTGCAAGCTTCATTGTAATCTTTAACTGCATACTAATTTTGATAAGGGAAAGTGTTTTAATAATTCATTTTAGCTATATATATATATATATATATATATATATATATATATATATATATATATATATATATATATATATATATATATATATATATATATATATATATATATATATATATATATATATATATATATATATATATATATATATATTTTGGGGGGTCACAAATTGGTGCTTGCCTGAAGTAGTGATCTTGAATCACAAAAGCTTACGTAATGTTTGCTTTCCACCCCCACCCCCAAGATCCGATAAAGATATCGCAGGGCTCTTGCCTTGTTCCCACATTCCTCTCTGCTACCCTCCTTGACCCTGACACACTCGATAAAGGTAAAGGTTTCCCTTGCTCAAAAGCCAGTCGTATCCGACTCTAAGGTGCAGTGCTCATCTCTGTTTCTAAGCCGAAGAGCCAGCGCTGTCTGCTTCTGCAGATGTTTTCGTGGTCATGTGGCAGGCATGACTAGGTGCACAGAATGGCGTTACCTTACCACTGAAGTGGTCCCTATCGATCTACTTGCAATGTCTTGCTTTCGAACTGCTAGGTTGGCAGGAGCTGGGACAAAGACGGGAGCTCATTCCGTCCTGCAGTGTCAGATGTAATATCAAACTGACCTGAACTACATGTGCCACAATGCCTTGCCACTGTAACCCTATTCCCTTGAACCTTATGCCTCTGACCTCATCCAACCCTATAAAAGAACCACCTCCAACTCATACCCGCCTTTTTTCCATCTTTGATCCTTGATACAGTCACTGACTGCCATGCGGGCAGTGAGAATAAAAGACTTTAATTATAATATACTGTCTCTGGAGTTATTGGGCCGAACCATCTGAAACACTCTCACAAAATGGTAGCAGAGGTTTGGTTCGCCCACAAACAACTCCAAAATTAAAACAAAAGACCAACTGGACCCGAAACTCTGGAACAGGCAATCGCACGACCCCAAACGGTAATGGAAGAGGACAACCCCAACCGGACCATCACGGAGACGGACCCAGATGGCCAAACGAAGGCCGAAACCGGAGGGGCACCCACCGAAAGGGACGACCAAGACGAAAGCCTAACAACCAAAATCCACAGGGCGATAGCCGGGAGAGGAATGATCCCCACGGCAGAGCTACTGGCCTTGATGAACATCGGAGATGAACCCCACACCAACGGCACGGTAAGCTCTACCCCGAGATCCTCCATGGCGGGAACCCCAAGCACCGAGCCGAGTTCAAATCTAGCCGACCAATTACAAGCGACGGCCCTAGATTCGAACACACCGGTGGGAAAATCCACCGGGACAACGATACCCGCAGATAACCCGCGCGTCCCAACCACGCGAAGGAAAGAAATGGCCCTGGGACCCCGGAGGGTGGACACACAGACCCTAGAAATGCCGACCCTCAGCCCCCAGGAACTAGAAGAGGAGCGGAGACCCCCAAGCAGGCACCACGCCCCCAAGAGAGGCGCTGCTGACAACCGGGCTGAACTCCTCACATGGGCAGAGGCCCCCTTCGCAATCAAAGGCCGAAGGAGACATGACCTCTCCTCAGAGGAAAGCCACCGCAAACCCTTCCCAGCTAGAAACCGAAGGGGACGCAGCCCCCCCTCAGAAACACGCTACCGCGAACGGGAGGGGCGCGAGACCCGCAAGGCACGCATCCACGCGGGAAGACCCGAAGCACACGCAAGACAGAACAAAGAAAGTGAGACCTACCACGACCCGCTGTCTGCCCGAACCAAACGCAGGGAACGTCCGGAGAAGGAAGCCGACCTCCACGCGGAGCCACGACCCGAGGAGCCGGAGCTACGACGACCCGAACCCCCATCAGTCCAGCAAAGATGGCGGCCTCCACGCGACAGCTCCACAGAATCCTCCGATGAAGAAAGCAGCTCCAGCGACGAAAGCATCTCCTCACCGACGCTCCAACCTGAAGCAGCAGGACCTCCGAGTCAGAGATCCGCTCACCTCGGCAGCCAGCAAACAATGAGGTTCACGCAGGCGCAAGAGGAGCAGGAGAACTCCCTCTCTGGCGAAGAAGAGGAACTGCAGGTCAACTCAGGTCGCTCCATGGGCAGAGGACCAGCGAACTCCCTCTACAGGCGACCAGAAAAACTGCAAATGGGACATCCAATAGCAAATATATGTGTACCCATCCCCCACTGCCAATATAGAGACAGCCCAGGGCACCAGGCCAGATCCAGCAAAGGAAGCAATGCCGGCCAGCACAGCCAACTACCTCACAACTTCCCAATCCTTCGCATGACTGGGGAGAACCTAATGGACTGGGCACAACAATTCCAGGTAATTCTGATGAGGGAGGGGGCACTGTACCTGATCCAGGACCCGCCAAGAAAGCCATGGACCCTAAAGGTGGACAGACTACACCACAGAGTGTTCTGTTTGCTTTTAAGCTCTATTGACACTTCAATGTATGGGAGTATCCCTGATGGGCTAATTGTGCATGAGGTTTGGGGAATATTGTATGAAATGTTTTATTGCAATGAAAGGACTACGACCTGCTTGCTATTGAGAGAGTTGTATGCATACAAAATGAAAGAGGGATCAACAATGAGTGAGCACCTGATGACATTAAACAACATGAGATCCGACCTCATAAGAAGGGGGGAAATCGTGACGGATCAGCACCAGATTAGCATTATATACAACTCCCTCGATTCAAGCTGGGACTACTTCCTGACTCAGCTGGATAATTTGGGAAGCGACAATGCCACATTGGGGTACATCACTAAGAAACTCATAGCTGAGGATAACCTTAGGAGAAGTAGGGCCACCACACGCAGAGAGGACGGGCCACGCAAAAGAGTCAGTTTCCCTGAACAGGGGAGCCCTAGTTTCGAGTGTCACACATGTGGACCAAGGAAACACAAACCCACACGCGATCAAAGACGCCATGAGGACACTCCGAGACCCAGGCGTGGGTCACAGGACGAATACCCACACAGACACAAGGGCGACAACGACAGGGGGGACAGACGACGAAGATCACCTAGCCCAAAGAGAGATGCAGGACTGCACCACAGACGACCCCAGGGAACCCGAACATGAAGACCCAGAAAGGGAAAACAATGATTACGGCAGTCCCACAAGAAATGAAGGGGTCGGCAGCGCAGAGCATAGAACACTGAGGATATCCATAGGGAAACAAATACATGATGAGTGCGCGCACCTGTTGCACAGGAGATTGGGACACATAGGTTTTCCGACAGTCAAGAAGATGCTAGGGTGTTCAAAAGGACTAAGGATCAAGAATTGTGAGAACTACCTGGAGTGCTCCGTATGCAAAAGCTCCAAGACAAAAACCGAGGCACGACCGAAGACATCCTCCAGGAAGTCAAGCCACCCTTTCGAATTGGTCCACCTCGACCTGGTGGGGCCACTCGAGAGATCCTTGGGCCAGAAGAGATTCTTCTTGACGATAGTCGATGACTACAGCCGATACGGTTTCGTATACACCCTCAAAAGCAAGGACGAGACCTTCAGCAAGTTCAAAGAGTTCTACCAAAGGGTGCAAACCCAGAACAACACCAACATAAAGAAACTGATGACGGACAGAGGATCGGAATTCCTGTCCAAAGAGTTCCAAGACTGGATAACCGAGAAGGGGATGCTACACTACAAAACCGCACCATTCTCAGCCTTCCAGAACGGAGTCGCCGAACGAAGGAACGGAGTGCTCCAGACCATGATCAGATGTGCAATTGAAGATGCAGGCCTAAGCTTCTCATACTGGGGGGAAGCTTTGCTGTACTCCAACTACACACTGAACAGGCTATGGTCTGGCGTTATCGGAAAAACGCCCTATGAAGCCATGTACAGGCAGAAGCCCAAGTTGAGCCACCTTCACATCTTCGGTGTGTTCGCAGACGTACACATACCGAAACAACTAAGAAAGAAGGGGGACAAGATAACGAAGAAGCTAAGGTTCATGGGGTACGAACCGGGCTCGAAGGCATACCGCTTCCTAGACCACAACCTGAGAATAGTGATTTCCAGGTCGGCCACGTTCCATGAACACGTGAATTGGAGTAAGAGACACGCAAACGAGGTACTGACAAATGAGCCAGCACAAGAGGGAACCAAAGCACCCTCGTCCAACTCAAGGCCCAACAGACCAGCGGACACGCCACCAGAGAAGGATGAGACCAGGCGGTCGCACCAAAATACCACTAGTGTTGTGGAGACTGAACCTCCAAAAACCCCAGCAGAGGCGCCCCGCAGGTCAACCAGGCCAACCAAAGGCCTAACTCCCAAAGGACTAAAGGAGTATGTGCTGGGCATAAACACCTACCCCGGGACACCAGCAAGCTTTGATGACATAGACAAACTGCCTCCCGAAGAACAGGACAAGTGGCAGGCGGCAATGGAAAGGGAGATGGAGAGCCTCAAGGCCCTCGGAGTGTACGCTCCTGCTGAGGTTCATGAGGGCCAGAGGACAGTGGGGACAAAGTGGGTGTTTAAAGTAAAATCTTTGGAAAATGAAGGGGTAATGTACAAAGCGCGACTAGTCGCCCAAGGATTCACCCAACGATACCCCGACGACTACGAAGACACGTACTCCCCCACAGTGAAGCCAGAAAGCGTAAAGGCCGCTTTAGTGATGGCAACCATCCTCGAGGAACAAGTGTACCAGTTTGATGTACAGACAGCATACCTCCATGCAGACCTTGACAAGGAAATATACGTCAGAGCACCACCTGGTTTTGGGCGCAATAGAGGGGAAACGTGGCTACTCAGCAAAAGCCTCTATGGCCTAAAACAGTCCGGCAGGAGGTGGTACGAGTGTCTGGCCGAGGCAATGAGGCAATTGAACTTCTTCCCAGCCGAAGCCGACAAATGTGTATTTCTAAGGAAATCACCAGAGGAAGTTGAAAAGGTCCTAGTGTATGTCGACGACCTATTGTACTTTGGGAAAAGTAAGTCCAAATGCGACGAGTTCGCTCATGGACTGCAAAATGAATTCTCCCTGAAAAACTTGGGGAGAGTGAACAAATACCTAGGGGTGCAAGTCTCAAGGATACCCAATGGCTTTGGACTCTCCCAGAAGGAGAAAATAGCTGAACTCCTTGACAGATGCAACATGTCAAACGCTCACCCCTGTGGGACGCCTATGCAAACAGATTTCTTGAAAAACGCCTACGAGAAAGGGGAACAGTTCGAAGACGTCAGCCTCTACAGATCCATCATTGGATCGCTGTTACACATAGCCAACTGGACCAGGCCCGACATTACGCTGGCAGTGAACCTTCTCTCACGCCATTCCAGTAACCCAAAGACGTTTCATTGGGCGGCCGTCAAGAGACTGCTGAGATACCTGAAGGGCACCATGGAGACAGAATTACTGCTCACCCCTCGAATAGATGAAGAAATCAACCTGTCATGCTACGCCGATGCTGACTGGGGCGGATGCTCAGGAACCAGGAAGAGCACATCCGGCTACATGGTGATGTTGAATGGCAGCCCAATATACTGGCGCACCGAGAAACAGAGACTGGTTTCTACTTCCACCGCCGAGGCCGAATATGTCTGCCTGTCAAACGCTGCATGTGACCTTATCTGGATAAACGAACTGATCTCCCTTATCTGGGAAAAGCCCAAGCTCCCCATCACCATCCACGAAGATAGCCAGGCGGCCATAGAGATAGCAAAAGGTGAAACTATAAACCGGAAATCTAGACATATAGATATCAAGTGCAAGAACGTGAGACAGATGATAAGAGAAGGCTTTATAGAGCTAACACATTGTGAGACAAAGGAACAGGTGGCAGACATACTGACCAAACCACTCCCCTCAGCTCAGCATGAGTACCTGTTTGGCAGTTTGTGTCTTAGAAAATAAAATGCTCAGGTATGCACTCAATGTAGTCAGTCCATATGATATTAGAAGGGGTTTTGTCAGATGTAATATCAAACTGACCTGAACTACATGTACCACAATGCCTTGCCACTGTAACCCTATTCCCTTGAACCTTATGCCTCTGACCTCATCCAACCCTATAAAAGAACCACCTCCAACTCATACCCGCCTTTTTTCCATCTTTGATCCTTGATACAGTCACTGACTGCCATGCGGGCAGTGAGAATAAAAGACTTTAATTATAATATACTGTCTCTGGAGTTATTGGGCCGAACCATCTGAAACACTCTCACATGCAGTACTCGGGAATCGAACTGCTGACCTTCCGCCTCCCAGTCAGCGTCTTAGGCACTTGAGCCACTGCAGTCCCTCAAGATGGTTTCTTCTTTTTGCCAGGAAGCAGGAGCCAATCAGAAAGCTAGTGGGTGGGCATGGATGTGTTTGATTGATAAGTTGCATCCCGTTGACCAAAGTACCAGAGTTAGCCAAACACTGTACCAGTTGAGCGGAGGCCAAGATCAGCATCCTAATGACATGTCAGGATTTTTTGCGGCTATGTACCATTGTTGCCACGTTTGCAAATTTCCGCTTCCCTGTTGTAGTCAAATGCAGGCTGATTGTAGTGTGTGTGCGTGTGTGCATGCGTGCGTGTGTGTGCGTGCGTGTGTCCTGTCCATATGCCTCCCTGCTTGTATGTCTGTCTGTCTCCCCATGCACACACACACACAACAGACACACACTGGGAATTTTGCACTGCCGTCCTATGCACACTGTCCTAAAGGCACGTTCCAGTATGTTTACTGGGTTTGGGTTTTTTTGCACCAGAGGAATGGGTGAGTAATGAAGGAGGGGCTGCAGTGCTTAGTGGTTAAGACATTGAACTTGATGGCTAGAAGGTCAGCAGGTCAGCAGTTCGAGACCCAAGTGCTGTACAACGGAGTGAGCTCCTGTCTCTGTCCCGACTGCTGCCAACCTAGCAGTTCGAAAGCAAGAAATTGCAAGTAGATAAATAGGTACCCACTTCGGCAGGAAAAGTAACAGCATTGTGTGTGCGTCTTTGTTGTTCAGTCGCACAGTCGATTCCGACCCTTTGCGACCCTATGGACCATTGATCTCCAGGCACCCCTGTCCTCCACCATCCTCCTCAGCCCGCTCAGCTTGGTGCTGCATCCACAATGCCATCCAGCCATCTCATCCTTGGCTGTCTAGACCATGGAAACATCTGGCTGTAACTGGAGATGAGCACCACACCCTAGAGTTGGATACGACTGGCTTCCGTGCAAGGGAGACCTTCACCTAATGGGTGTGTGATCCTAGCTCCGTGATGGTGTACCTTGGCACTCCAGATTCATCCGGATGGGCGCATTTTACTTCCGCTAGCGATGAGGGCGGTGCGGGCCGGATGAATCGCAGTAAACCCATTCATGTGGATTCACGGGGGGCTTCTGGCAATTGAAGTCCAAGGACATCTGGAGTGCCAAAGTTCGCCATCACGATCCTAGCCACTCTGCCTGCAGTAGGCACAGCACAGTCACACTCAGAAGTGTACAACTCAAGGCAGGCTCTGCCTGCAGCTGCTGAGTCACAGCATGCAAAGTTTTGGGCGATTCATGCTGTGCTTATGTATTTCCATATCTCAGGTTTTTTTTCCTTCCCACTTCAGAAGCCAGGGAAAGAGAGCTTGCATAGGGACACACCCTCACTGTATCCTGGAGATTTTTGTTTTTTCTCTGCAGGAGAACGCCCGTATGGAGGAAGGGTTAATCCGGAAGAGCCTTAACCATACGCGCGCATTTTACTTCCGCTTCCGGGAGCGACGAGGGTGGCGCGGGCCGGATGAATCGCAGTAAACCCATTTGTGCAGATTCATGGGGGCTTGGACTTCTGGGAATTGAAGTCCAAGAATATCTGGAGTGCCAAGGTTCGCCATCATGGTGTTAAGGTAACGTTGGCATGTTCTCAGAAGGAGTTGCTGACAGTAAGCCTGTTATCTTTGGTAAGATTATTTATTTTATGGAGCAGAATCCTATGGTGGGCAGTATCGTATGCTGCAGTTAGGTCAATGAAAGCCACTTCTATTATTAGCTTTCTTTCAAAGCCATCCTCAATGTGTTGCGTAAGGTTAAGAATTTGACCACAACATGATCTGCTCTTTTCATCAATACATTTGGAAATACAATTGTGAACCACCCGTTCCAGTGCCTTATAAACAGTGGTGGGCATCAGCAGGTTCGCACCGGTTCGCCAGAACCGGTTGCAGAAATTCTGGCTCCCCCCCCACATCCAAGTTTTGAAATAAAGTAGTGTAGTCCTAATTCGAGCGCAATGCAGGGCTTTCCCCCTGGCTACGCCCACCATACCACAGCCACAGTGTGGTAGTAAACATTTTTTGGAGTCCACCACTGTTTATGAAGGTTGCAAAGGAGTGACACTGGTCGGTAGCCTTTGTGGTGCCTGACTTGTTGCCTCCCATTTTGAGTAGAGGCTACTGATAAGCACTTTCTGAGAACGATTCTATGGCCACCGGTGTATCCACCTGACAGTTGTTCTATCTAGCCCACAGCTAATTGGCTTGCTAATCAGAGAACCATAGGGTGCTTGTTTCCCTAGCTATTTTAGAACCACTCTCTGGCATAAGGGAGTCCTGCTGGCAGAACCAGCTGACAAGCTGATGCACTTGAAACTGTCCTCCAAACATGTCAATAGTGTGCCTGCTCATAACTTAGCAAGGGCCCGAGGAGCCATGAACTTCAAATAGGACTGATTTAGGTAAAATGTGTAGCTTTTCTTTATTCGTGTCAGAGGCACCACCATCATATAATCACATCCAAAGCTAAAATTAACACATCTAAAACAAAAAGTGCATGTTGAAGGGCATCATGTGCATTGTATTATATGGGCGATTGTTCTTCTCCACATTCACACAGGCTACCATCTGCAGGGAAACCCAACTTTCTCAGATTAGCTCTTGATCTTCCTACCCCGGCGCACAGTTTGTTTAAAGCTTTCCACACAGGCCATGGTTGTTCTATGAACCCATAGCCAGATTTTAAGATTTTAATACACATTTTCTTTATTTTTTTGAACTAGAAGAATGGTGACATTCCGCTGAAAGTCCTGGGAGAACCACATCTGAAAACCTGTCATTCCAATCTTCATCACAAATGGGACAGTTTTGCTGTCTTATTCCTCCCCCCCCCCCAACTCCCCCCTATTTCATAACATTATGCCTAGTGAATGGATAATGACGTCTGAGGGCAGTTTTGTGCATTTCAGAAGAGCTAAACTGACAAAGATATGCCTAATTCTAACAAGCCATGGCTTTTAACCCTGCAAAGGCTGGACGGAATGAGCTCCTATCTTTGTCCCAGCTCCTGCCAACCTAGCAGTTCGGAAGCAAGACATTGCAAGTAGATAAATAGGGACTACTTCAGTGGGAAGGTAAACAGCGTTCTGTGCACTCCGGTTTCTAGTCATGCCTGCCACATGACCACGGAAACGTCTGCAGAAGCAGACAGCGCTGGCTCTTCGGCTTTGAAACAGAGATGATTTTCACAATGTATTGGACTTGTTGTATTGCTCTACTGGAAGATTCTGAATATATTAACTACAAGATTCATAAAATATACTACTTAAGAATAAAAAATTATATTATATTACCTATTACTACATATTCAAGCCTCAAACGGATTTCCTATCTTTGAACATTGCCACAACAAAGTATTGCCTTGCCCTGGAATTTGGATTCTGATCCCTGTACAACGTGTCTTTTGGGAGACGGTTCATCCTGAATTTTGTTCAATGAAGACTTTGATTTTGCCACGTACGTTGTTTGATAAGGCCTGGCTGATAAGGATTACAGTGCTTTCACCTCTGTTCTACTTAGTGTTAGTGGCTATTTGGACTTCTTTAGCAATAGATTATATGTGATTCATTCCCACTTTGTTACCAGTGCCAAGCATTGACACAACAAAACATATCAGAAAATAAAATAGCATAAAAGACAACAAAAATGTTGTGGCACCTTAAAGACTACTTCCTGTATTTAAATGTGAGCTTTTGTGGATAAAACCCACTTCATCAAATTTGATCCATGAAAGCTCATATTTAAATACATGAGTTAGTCTTTAAGGTGCCACAAGTTTTTGTCTTTTTTTTTTTTTGCTGATTTGTTTACGCTCTGATATGCTTGCTCAGACTAACATGGCTACCACTCCAAACACTATAACAAAATATAAATAAAAGTTGTTCACCCCAGAAAATGAGATGTCTGAGGAAGGCTGCTGGAGTGACTAGAAGGGATAAAATCAGGAATGATATAAGGGAAAGGTTTGGAATAGAAAGAACCCATCTTAAACTACATAGAGAAACAACAAATAAAGTGGTTTGTCCATTTGGTGAGAATCTCTTGGAATTCCATACCTTACAAAGCATATGTGGAAAGAGGGGGAGAAGGACAAAGACCACAAGGCAGACCCAGAGGAAGGGGGTGAGCTAACGTCCCAGAAATATTAAAGGTAAAAGGTAAAGGTCACCCTTGTTTGAAAGCCAGTCGTATCCAACTCTAGGATTCAGTGCTCATCTGTTTATAAGCCAAAGAGCCAGCGCTGTTTGCGTCTGCAGACATCTCCATGGACATGTGGCAGGCATGCCTCAACACTGGAGTGCATGGAATGCTGTTTACCTTCCTACCAAAGAGGTCCTGTCGTCTTTCAGTCAGCGTCTTAACCACTTGAGCCACAGCAGTCCCAAGAAATATTACAAGAACACCAAATAACATCAGTGGAGGCCGCTAGAAGTGCCACAGTCATTACCTTGTATCTTCCTCGACATCCAAAGGGGTAGTAGAGGAAGTAAAGAAGAAGTAAGTGACCACCCTGGTGGAGTACCTGAAGCCATCCATTTCTGTCATGAGTTCTGAGACACGGCACATCTGCCTGCACGATTTGGAGTATGTGAAGATTTAGGAATGGTTTTGCTGAAATAACCACAGACGCCGGAATATGTTTGAAAGCTTTATTAATTACACATCTCTTCTCTTACAGCACCCCCTTGAAGGACGCCATGAATCTGGGTGCCTCGTGGTAAGGTAAGCTTCCTTTTATATCCCTTTGGGGAGGAGGGGGTTAGTGTGAGAGGTCAGGAAGAGGTCTGAGGGTAATGGTGTGTTATGGTCATTGGTGATGAAGGACAGTGAGGTATTCTTTATCTGACAGAGTATTATCTGAATGTCATACATCTCCCCCTGTTCTGTGCAGGAACACTAGCGTAGTAGGCATTGGTAGAAATTAAAGAGTTATGCAGGTTGGAACTTTTGGTCAACAATTGACAGAATCCCCCTCACCCCCTGTTGTGTTTCAATACTATGCATTGTGTTTTTCCATACTGTGCCTTTTAACCTATACATCAATGTAACCCGCTCCAATCAGGACGCGAGCTAATGACCACCTGGTGGCAATAGCGAGCGCCCAGCTCACAGGTCATAATTCACCAAAGAACGACAGCGCGGGAAGATTCCCGCCACTACCTCACCTGGACAAGAAGGGCGTGACCAGAAATGACGTCACGCCAACGGTAGCCAATGGGCTGTCGTGGAGCCACATTCAAATGTATAACGACGGTATATATTGAGCTGCTCATCCGCCATTACCGCATGTTCCCTCTGACCACCAATGCAATAAAGATGCGTTAAGCCAATCCTTCGGCTGTTCCTTTGTCTTGGTTTTCATACACTAAATTGGCGACGAAGGTGGGATATGGCTTCCCACGAGACCAAGACACATGCCGGTTTCGATATCAACAAGCCGGAAGACTGGGAGCTCTTTGAAATGGACTTCCAGGATACGCTGGTGGTGTCCGACATTACGGATGAGGGGAAGAAGAGGGCCATCCTCACTCGGATGCTGGGAAATGCCGCCAAACGAGTTTTGGTGGACCTGGTATCACCGAAGCAAGTGAGCGAGCTGACGGCCAAACAGCTTCTGAAGGTGATGCGAGACCACTTCCAGCCCACGGTCTCGATGTTTTCGGCTCGAGACGCATTCTGGAAGAGAGTCCAAGCGCCTGGTGAGTCCATTGCCGCTTTTGCAGCGGCCCTAAGATTGGCCGCCGGCCCATGCAAGTGGGAAAACCTCGAAATCACCCTCAGGGACCGTTTGCTGTGCGGCCTGTGGGATGAAGAGGTTCAGCGGAAACTGATGAACCAGGAGCCGCCGCCAACACGGCGTAGAGACCAGAAAAACCCGTCGGACCGGCCGCCGAAGACCAAGGAGGGCGCCCGGCCCGCGAGGAAGCAAGACGGCGTGGGCCGCATCTCCGACGACAGCGGCAACGAAACCCCCGTGTACAGCGTGTCCTTGGGACACCCACGTTATTTTGTTGAGGTACTGGTGCAAGGGGCCCCTGTTAGGATGGAGATAGACTCGGGTTCGTCCTACTCAATTATGTCCCAGCGGGAATTCTTGGGAATTTCTCCCCACGTGCGCCCTAAGCTCAAAGCGTTGAGGTCTACGCTGCGGGACGTGCAGGGAAATAGCATTCCGGTTTTGGGGGTTGGAAATTTCAAGGTCCAATACAAGCAACACGCCGCGGAACTGCCCCTGGTTGTTCTCAAAGGGGGAAGTTGCAGCTTCCTCGGGACTCAATGGTTTAAGCCCCTGGGTTTGTTCATTGGGGGGGGTGCATGCCGTCGGGACTGACCCAATACAGGAGGTGTGTGACGCGCACCCCGAAGTTTTCAAGAAAGGACTTGGAAAGTTCAAGGGACCCCCAGTAGCGTTCGACCTGGACCCGGAGGTCCGCCCAATAAGACTCAAGCCGCGCAGAGTGCCTTTCGCACTAAAGGACAAGATAGAGGCGGAACTGGACAAATTGGTGGGCCAGGGGATTCTTGTTCCTGTTGATTCCGCGGAGTGGGAAACTCCAATTGTAACTGCGCTAAAGGCCAACGGGGAGGTTCGCATTTGCGCTGATTATAAGTGCACCATCAATAAGGCGATCCGCCCAAATGCGTATCCGGTGCCGGTAGTCAGCCACCTGTTGGCCAGATTACACGGGGGAAAGTGTTTCGCCAAACTTGACCTTGCGCAAGCCTATCAGCAGCTCTCTGTAACCCCAGCTGCAGCTGCTGCGCAAACGATAGTCACTCATAAGGGGGCGTTCCAGGTGACGCGCCTACAGTTCGGCGTGAACTCGGCGCCGGGTATTTTCCAGTCGCTCGTGGAACGCCTCTTAAAGGGTCTGGAGGGGGTCTTGCCATACTTTGATGATGTGTTGATAACGGGGGGGAGCGAGGAGGAGTTGGCTGAAAGGCTGGACAAAGTGCTGGCGGTGTTCGAACAGGCGGGGTTGAGGTTGCGGAGAGACAAATGCGTATTCTTCGCAAAAGAGGTAGAGTTCTTGGGTTTCCGAGTGACCCCCGATGGAATCAAACCCTCCAAATCAAAGGTAGCCGCCATTCGAAATGCCCCTCGTCCCACCTCCAAGCCCGAATTGCAGTCGTTCCTAGGACTCTTAAACTTTTACCACTCCTTCCTGCTGCGGAAGGCATCAGTAGCAGAGCCACTGCACAAGCTACTTAAGAAAGACGAGGCGTGGAAGTGGGGCGAGAGCCAGGAGAGGGCATTCGTTGAACTGAAGCAACTCCTAGCGTCTGATGCCATTCTAACCCATTTTGACCCCAAGAGACCGGTGGTTCTGATATGTGATGCATCCCCAGTGGGGGTGGGGGCGGTGCTGTACCACGTGCTGGAAAACGGGAGAGAGGCCCCAGTAGCATTCTACTCCAGATCCCTGTCCCAGGCAGAGCGGAATTACGCCCAAACAGACAGGGAGGTGCTTGCCAGAATCGCGGGGACGAAAAAGTTCCACGATTTCCTCTATGGCCGCCCTTTCACCATTGTGACCGATCACAAGCCCCTGTTGGGCATTTTTACTGCAGACAAGCCCACTCCTCAGATCCTGTCCCCTAGGATGCTAAGGTGGGCCATCTTCTTAAATGCGTATCAGCACGCGCTGGTGTACCGCCCGGGTAGAGAAATAAGCCATGCGGACGCCCTGTCGAGATCTCCCCTTCCCAACGTTAGCAGCGTCGTGGCCGAGGAAGAGCGAGACCGCCCGGTGCTCCTGATCGAGGTCTTAGATTCGCCCCCCATTGTGCCCGCTGCTATCGCTAAGGCGACCGGCAAGGACAAAATGCTTGCTCTAGTCAGCTCCTGGGTGCAGAAAGGGTGGCCTGCGTCCTCCCCGGCGGCTGAGTTCGCCCCGTTCTTCAGGAAGAGGCTAGAGTTGTCCCTAGAGAGGGGGTGCCTTCTGTGGGGCCAGCGGGTGGTGGTCCCCGAATCCCTGAGATCTAGGGTACTCAAACTGCTGCACGTCAGCCACCCTGGGATTGTTCGCTCCAAGGCTCTGGCCAGGAGCTATTTTTGGTGGCCCCAATTAGATGCCGACATCGAGCACATGGTGGGCGCTTGCGAGAGATGCCAATGCTCCCGACCCGAAGAGGCGCGTCTGCCGCACAGGGAATGGGACGCGGCAAAGGGGCCATGGTCGCGGGTGCACGTTGACTTTGCGGGGCCATTTAGAGGGACACTTTTTCTCCTCGTGGTGGATGCTTACTCCAAGTGGTTGGAGGTAATTCCAGTTACGAGCACCTCTTCAGCAACGACGGTGAAGCATTTGTGGAGGGTCTTTAGCACGTTCGGTATACCCGACACCCTAATTAGTGATAACGCTAGTTGTTTCACGTCTGCTGAGTTCAGGGCGTTCACGGAGATCAACGCCATTCGGCACATCACCTCCGCCCCTTTCCACCCGGCAACAAACGGCCAGGTGGAGCGCCTCGTGCGCACCACCAAGGACGCGCTGAGGCGCATGGGTCCCGGGGATCTCAACCTTCAAGTGTGTCAGTTCCTGCTAGGATACACGGTGACCCCCCTAGCTTCAGGGTACTCGCCCGCAGAGCTCTTAATGCGTAGGAAGCTGACAACGATCCTGACCAGACTAGATCCAACGAGGGTGGAGGACACGGGGAGGAACATTGGGCTAGCGGCCACGAAGAGTTTCGCAGTGGGTGCCCCGGTGCATTGCAGGAACTACGCTAGCGCGGGGCCAGCCTGGGTCCCGGGCGTCGTCGTTGGGCAGACGGGTCCCGTGTCGTATTGTGTGGAGACCAGTACGGGTCTACTCTGGCGGCGACACGCAGACCAGCTCCGGCGCCGGGTCCCGGACGGCCGCCGCGCGGATGGCGCGGAATTGACTTCAACGTTAGGGTTCTCCCCCACCCGTTCAGCCCAAGGGGGAGGAGAGGGGGGCTGGTGGTCCCCACCTAGGGGGGAGGGAAAGGAGTCCGAAGCAGTCCCCATAGATATCCTGTGGAATCCTTCTAATGATACCCTAGGGGATAATTCTGATTTTCAGTTACAAAACCGGGGGGTTTTCAGGAGTGGTCCCCCACCCTTCCAAGCGAGAAGCGGGGTTTTTCGTTAGTCCCCAGTGCCCCCGGTTTTTCTGCCCTTTCCCCAACAGCCGCTGAGCCGTGACAAGTCACTAACGAGTCTCCCTCTCCCATTGCAGGACAAGGAGCCGGGACAAGCCAGCCCACAGCACGCCCAAAGCGCGTTTGCAATAAACCATCTTGGATGAGAGACTTCGTCTCATCCTAGGGGGGAGGGATGTTGTGTTTCAATACTATGCATTGTGTTTTTCCATACTGTGCCTTTTAACCTATACATAAATGTAACCCGCTCCAATCAGGACGCGAGCTAATGACCACCTGGTGGCAATAGCGAGCGCCCAGCTCACAGGTCATAATTCACCAAAGAACGACAGCGCGGGAAGATTCCCGCCACTACCTCACCTGGACAAGAAGGGCGTGACCAGAAATGACGTCACGCCAACGGTAGCCAATGGGCTATCGTGGAGCCACATTCAAATGTATAACGACGGTATATATTGAGCTGCTCATCCGCCATTACCGCATGTTCCCTCTGACCACCAATGCAATAAAGATGCGTTAAGCCAATCCTTCGGCTGTTCCTTTGTCTTGGTTTTCATACACTAAACCCCCCACCCCACCTGGAAGCATAATCCAAAAATCACAAACACACACTTCTCTGGTTCCAAGCCATGGGTTTCCTGTTTCTGCAGAGGGGTTGGACTAGATGACCTCTGGCAGTACTGTATTATTTCCCAGCTGTACAATCCTTTGAATGCACTTAATAAGTTGTTGTTGTTCAGTCACACAGTCGATTCCGACCCTTTGCGACCCTATGGACCATTGCCCGCCAGGCACCTCAGTCCTCCACCATCCTCCTCAACCTGCCCAGCTCTGTGCCTATTGCATCTACAATACCATCCAGCCATCTCATTTTTGGCTGCCCCCTTCTTCTTCTTTTGCCCTCCACCTTTCCCAGCATCAAGGCTTTCTCAAGCGAGTCCTCCCTTCTCATTTGATGTCCAAAGTACTTCAGCTTCATCTTTACTATTTGACCTTCCAAGGAGCAGTCAGGGTTGGTTTCTTCTAAGATTGACCCATTTGTTCTCCTCGCTGTCCAGGGGACTCTTAAAACTCTCCTCCACCACCACCACATCTCAAAGGCGTCTATCACTTAATAACTAGTGGTGGATATTTAATGCAATTGAAGAGTGGAGAGGAGAGTTGACAGCAATGGATTCATAATTCTGCCGGGTGGAAAGAGGAAAGCAACAATGTTGTACTCAGAATAGGATGGTAAAGTTCAAGGTTCCCCTTGCTCGAAAGCCCGTCGTATCCGACTCTAGGGCGCAGTGCTCATCTTTGTTTCAAAGCCAAACTTAAAGCAGCGAGTAAAATCGCGCCCCACCCCTTTTTCATCGCCAGACCACGTTCGTAGCCAATCAGAGCAGCCGATGGGAGGAGCTTGTCACTGATTGGCGGCGGCTGCCTCCTTCACTCTCCTCCTTTTCCCTTGGAGCTGCTGCGGAACGGAATTGCATCGGAACTATGGATCCAGGAACCCAGGAGTTGGGGGGGACATATTTTGCGAAGGACCCATGCGACCTAGGGGGACAGTTGTGTGCGGAGGTCCCATTGACGCCTACGTTTCTTCTGCTGGGTCGCCGTGGTTACCGTCTGGAGGTCGCCCGTTGCCGTTGGGAAAAATGAGTGCAGTTCTTTGCAAAGTATGTATTTTGTGGCGGAAACGGGGAATTTCCTACTTCTCGTCCTTTTTGGCCGGTCCTTATTTTATGTATGTATGTATGTATGCATAAGGTAAAGGTAAAGGTTTCCCTTGCTCGAAAGCCAGTCGTATCCGATTCTAGGGCGCAGTGCTCATCTCTGTTTCTAAGCCGAAGAGCCAGCGCTGTCTGCTTCTGCAGATGTTTCAGTGGTCATGTGGCAGGCATGACTAGACACCGTAGTGCACGGAACGCTGTTACTTTCCCACCAAAGTGGTCCCTATTCATCTACTTGCAATTTCTTGCTTTCAAACTGCTAGGTTGGCAGGAGTATGTATGTATTTATTTATTTACATTTATACTCCGCCCTTTTGGTACAAGCACCACTTAGGGTGGCTTACAATGTACATAAACATTTGAACAAAAATATTTGTTTTAGGGATAGGAACACAATGCAAATAATTATTGGTGGTCCCCCTATCAGTTGTTTAATAACTAGGAAAATAGCAGAGTTCAAACTGAATTGCTGATTATATTCTTTACAGAGGTTTTGAAGATCTTAATAATACAACTTTCTGCTTATTCTATCCTTCTCTTTCGAGTCTTTATATTTTGCCCTCAACCCGCCTGGCTATTCCCAAAATCCTTTGCCCTGCTCGATCCTGACCATATACTGTACATCATTATTGGGGTTTACGCCGGTTTGTCCATAATACTTGGTTGGGTGCTCAGAGGAGGGTTGTTTTTTTTGTAAACCAAAAGAGGCACCTACTTACCTGGGATTAAGCCTCACTATGCACCATGCGACTGGATAGGTAAAGTGATAGTTTGAGGAAATAAAAGGATTTGTGAACTCTAGCTCTTATAGTCCCTCCCCCTAAAAAAAGTAACTTCGCCAAACTCAAGTGTGAGTAGAATTGCAACTTTAACAACCTCATCCTCAGTCAGCTGGATGTATTGAGTTGTTTCCAAAACTAGGGGTGGGTTTCTGTGAATTTATAAAGGTAAAGGTCTGCTCAAAAGCTGCTGCTTAGGTTGAAAGAAGAGAGTGCAAAAGCTGGTTTGAGACTCAACATCAAGAAAACCACGATAATGGCAACAAGTCCGATCAGTCCCTGGAAAATAGATGGGGAAGAAGTAGAAGCAGTGACAGATTTTACTTTCTTAGGATCCAAGATCACTGCAGATGAGGACTGCAGCCATGAAATAAAAAGGAGACTGATTCTTGGGAGACAAGCTATGAGAAACCTGGGAAACATAATTAAAAGTAGACATCACCTTGCAAACAACAATTCACATAGTCAAAGCAATGGTATTCCCACTGGCAATGTATGGCTATGAGAGCTGGACCATGAGGAAAGCTGAGCGCAGAAGAATAGATGTCTTCGAAATGTGGTGTTGGAGGAGAGTTTTGAGAGTCCCCTGGACAGCAAGGAGAACAAATGGGTCAATCTTAGAAGAAATCAACACTGACTGCTCTTTAGAAGGTCAAATAGTAAAGATGAAGCTAAAGTACTTTGGACATGAGAAGGGAGGATTCACTTGAGAAAGCCTTGATGCTGGGAAAGGTGGAGGGCAGAAGAATAAGGGGGCGGTTAAAAATGAGATAGCTGGATGGTATTGTAGACACAATGGGCACAGAGCTGGGTGGTTTGAGGAGGATGGTGGAGGACAACAGAGGTGCCAGGCGGGAAATGGTCCATGGGGTCACAAAGGGTCGGAATCGACTGTGCGACTGAACAACAACAACAAAAAAGGCAGTCCTGTCCGTCTCTAGGGTCCAGTGCTCCTCTCCATTTACAGCCAAAGAACTTTGTCTGCAAACATTTCCATGGACATGTGGCAGGCATAACTAGACACTGGGGTTCATGGAATGTTGTTACCTTTCCCGCCAAAGCAGTACCTATGTGTTTGCATTTTTTCTTTCTTTCTTTTTTCTTTTTTTTTTCTTTCGAACTGCTATGTTGGCAGGAGTTGTGACAGAGATAGGAGCTCACTTTGTTGTTCAGCACTCGGGTCTTGAACTGCTGATCTGCCGACCTTTCAGTCACCAAGCTCAGCATCCCAACCACTAAGACATCACAATCTCATGTGAATGTATAAGCTTTGTCTATTTCAAGGGCAAACCGACTGGGGAAGCCTGCTGGTTGCTGGGAGTGTTTTCCTGAGTGAATTGCATGGCCTGGGAAGGGAGACTCTTAAGTTAGAGTCCGGTGCTATGTATGAAAGGAGAGCAACTGGTCTTTTGGATTGGCAAGAAAGTTTGGATGAAGATTAACGATTATTTTGACCAATGACAAAGCCGAGAAAGTGGCTTCATTTTGGCAGTCCAAAGTTTGAACTGGACATGAAAGAAGAAGAAGCATATCTTAAGTTATTGTTATTTCTTCTTCCATTGTTTGCTCCTCCATTATCCAGTCCTTTTGACACTTTTTCATACTAGAACCTCTTCTGTTTCTTTATAATCTCATCTTAAATCCTTAGAATGGAGGAAAACTCTTCCCCAGACATTACCTTAAAACAGTAATAGTTGTGAGCTAAAATACTCTCTGAAAAAGTAACCATGACCCTGGGGAAACTGTTTGCAATCTTTATTGCTTTTGGGGGGATTAATATATATTTTTTGTATTCCACTAGATGCTGTGCTTGGGAACGGAATCTTTTTTGAAAGAAACAACCGTGCTTATCAAGTAAGAAGTTTATGTTTATTTGATTTATACCCCACCCTTCTCAGCACAGGGCCGACTCAGGGCCGCATTACAACATGTCAGTTAACAAAAAATGTCCAATAAGAGACAATATATAAATACAATTACAAAGAATTACATTGAAGTTAAGTCAATTTCACCAGTCAAACCATAGAAAGCATCAACATATGAAGAGCAGAAATAAGATATAGTAATACCTCATACAAAGTCCACTTCATACAACATCAAATTCATACAACATAGCCTAATTTCTTGAAAAAAGTTACCTCATACAAAGTTGCTCGACTTTGTATGAGGCATTCAGTTTTTCCCAGGTTGCATTGTGCCTGGGCAGTATAAAAGACAGGACACATCGTGCATTGCTCTTGTGGGTTTTGCACAAGGCAAAGAGTGATTAGGAGTGGTTTTGAGCGTGATTTTGGATCTTTTTGAATTTTTCATCAGAATTTTTAGAAGCATTCCTGGGATTTTTGCAGCATTCTTCAGGTTCTTGGACAATCAGGGTTGTTTGACATGTTTTTGTAATGTATTTAGCCTTTAGACAATGTTTTCTTAAAGTTCTGTCATTTTCCTGTCTGTTTCCTTGACTTTGCCCTGAAGCAGTGATGGGCAGTCTTGACACTCCAGCTGTTCTTGTACTTCAATTCCCAGAAGCCTAAGTCAACACTCCTGCTGATCAGGGCTTCTGGGAATTGAAGTTCAAGAACAGCTGGAGGGCCAAGACTGCCCATCACTGCCCTGAAGTCTGTGCTGTTACAGTACAATGTATCTCTATGGAAACGACGTTGTACGAGGCATCGCAGCAAGGATTTGGACATTGTATGAGGCATCGTGGCTAGGACTTTGCATGCCTCATACAAAGTCCAAATCCGTATAAAGTCCATACTTGTGGAACCAAGTTTGGACGTTGTATGAGGTATCACTGTACAAGTAACAGATACAAATTGCATCAGTTTCCCAGTCACAATCCATATAGAACCATATAAAGAGCAACACTCCATATAAAGACGTAATACACAATAAGGTGCATTATGATTAACATTTAAGCAAACATGGCATTCCTTGACTCACATCCTAAGTAAAAAAGTAAGTAAAAATGTTATTATTAAGAGAGATTGATCAGTCAGTTTATTGTGATCTTTTGTGATGGCAATAAAATTCCACATTGCTGTCTTCTTTTGGTTCATGTTTCACATTAGTAATCAGTGTTTAGAAAAAGGTTTTTGAGGGGAATAGAGACCCCAGAATCCTCCAGCTAGCATAGACATGGGTGGCAATTTCTGAGAGTTACTTCTCCAACCCCATCTCAATCACCCTTTGTAACTAATTATAACAGGGGTGCCCAAACTTTTCGAGCCATGGGCTGGTTATGTGGTTCAGCGGACTGGTCACGTGATTCTTCCCACCAGAAACGCAAGTAAAACGTGCCCATGCATGCATAAAATGCTGCTGTGAATGCACCCTTGGTTGTTGTAAACGCATTTACAACAGCCGTGGGTGCATTTATGGCAGCGTTTTGTACATGTACTGGCGTATTTTACTGCTGCTTCTGGGAGCGGCACGGGTGGCGTGGGCCAGATCCAGCCTACAGGCTGTAGTTTGGGCACACCTGGTTTATAAACCTCTTCAAAAAGATGTCAGATAGGGTAGAAAACAGTTTATTTGTTTGGAATTAAGTTCTCATTGATCAATGTGTCTCTGTCTTCTTATTGTGTACATGGAATTGCAACCAATGGCTTTTCTCTCACAGCTTCATGTGCTTTGTGGCTTTTAGTACTGTGTGGCTTCCAAAATTTTCTGTGCAAGCTGTTGGGGAATTAACAAGGTATCTTGCGTTATATTTTAGAAGGCACTGAAATATTTCTTAGGTGGAATGGACAACAGAATGTAATAATCAGCTCTCCTTTTTTCTTTAGTCTTAGCTTAAAAGCATGCAGAAGGAATCCCATCTGTTCTGTAGGTAAGAATGTTTTCTTTTTAAAGCAAATGCTGTACATATTGCTGCTATAAGAAGGATAATTGTCTTGGGTATTTGGGCATCAGCGAGCTCTCCTCTTCAGTGCTGTTGGAAAGGATGTCACAAGAATATTATTACTTGGTGTATTGGATGGCTCAGTGGCTTAGTATCCGGCTGTGGAGCCAGATATTGGGAGTTTGATTATCCAGTTTCTAGGAATAAGAAAACAGGTGCACACACCCCATTCAAATGTTATTTTGAGCACAGTATAATAATTCAGGCAACGATTTACTATTTTAGACCTTGAATGTGCCAACAAAACATAGTAAACCCTTACTTAGAAAAAATAGGTTGAATAATATCACTAGACAGAAATATATTATATACAGTGGTACCTCGGTTAACGTAATTAATACGTTCTCCAGGACGTTTCATACAGTGAATATAACTTTAACCAAAATTCCCATAGGAATGCATTGAAAAATAATTAATCCGTTCTGGAAAAAAAAATCTGTAAACCAAGCCATCAGCATTCAGACGCTTCTGATTACAGGAAATTACTTCTTGAGTAATGTTGACCAAAGTGTTCACTTGTATCGCTGTACATGCAGTTTAAATTCCTTCCTGAAGTACTGCCAGCATAGCAGATTTCCTACAGTACACCACATCCTTTAAGGTCCCCCCACTGGCAGAAATCAAGACATTTTAAGTCATGAGAACGTTCTCAAAATTAAAATGGCTTGGCACTCCTTGAATGACAATCGTGCTTCCACCATTTTCTTTGACTGTCCTGCCTGTTGCTTGGTGATGCTAACATTCATTCTTTTGACCAAATGCTATACTAAGCATTGCTACCTTAACTCAATTCACTTTGAAAATTAAGACATAGATAATATCTCTTAAAATGTGCATACATTTTGGCACCCTCTGTATATACTTCCCCAGGGTGCTTGTACACGCTCTGGGTGGGTTCACAAGGGAATTAGCACTTTGCCCTCAACATGTTGGATATTGATGTTCTGATTGAGGAAGCCCTGGTAAACCTTAAGAGTGCCTTAAGAGAATGGCTTTCATTCTTTGCCACTCCAGATAGCTTGGACATCAACTCCCAGAATCTTCAACCACTGGTTCTGCTGGCTGGGACTTCTGGGAGCTTAAGTCCAAAACATCTAGAAAGTCAAAGTTTGAGAACTACCACTGTCTTAGAATCCAGGTAGAAACACACCAGGTGAGTGATTTAAAGTTTCCTTGATGCAGGCTAATCTCAATCCTGCCTGCCTGCAGAATAACAGATGTCCAGGTATCTGTTATTGTGGGTTGAAAGGTTGAGGTCCATGAGCTTTCGAACTATTCTCTGTTGTTTCCTAAAGGGAGCACCCTGTTGAACTGCCAGAGGCATTACAGATCACGTCCGACCCACGGCATTGGGCGCTTCCAACATCTGCTTCCACCAAAGGTCTGTTTCTTAGATCATCTTGCTTTAGTAGTTTTTTAGGAATAGATTTCCAGGCAGTCTTGGGAAAGTACATGGTTTGGTCCTCATCAATACCTGCTTTCGAAAATTACTTGTTTCGAATAGAGCTCCCAGAATATCTCAGCCATTATGGATGAGAGATTCCCAGAGTTGTAGCTCAAATAAGGAACTTTCTGAAACTGTGCTGAAAGCAGGAGGCTATGAATTGGAAGGAGATTCTTGTTGTATTACACAACTCAATTGTGAACAGGGTACATTTCAATATATAAAAGTTGATAGTGTATCAATTCCTAAAAGTGCAGCAGCTCCACAGCCTAAAATTGTAGGCTGTCAAGAAATTAAGGAGTTGGGCTCATAAAATACAGATTTCAGTATAAGGGCTTCATAATGCGGTGTTCCTGCAATCATGAGAAGATGACCAAAGAAACAAGGGTCAAAATACAAAAGAACTTTTCATGTTCTTATTATCTCCTGGCAAAGAACAGTTTATGCCTCTATCTGAAAAACACGTTAGCCAGCCAAATGGTCATTTCAAAAAGAGATGACAACACTTCTGTGTTATCCAGAGAATGTTTCAAAGTGCAATAAAATTACTTTTTCATGTTTATTATCTTACATTTCAAAATGGCAAATGACATGGAGAGTTGTAAGCCGGAAGGAAAAAAATAGTTTTGTGTGATATATTCTTAAACTATTCTAAAATTATTAGTATTTTTTAATGTTACCATATGTTCGGTTTTTCAGGTTTATAATGTATTGGTTTTTTTCTTTGTGTTTTTTTAATATTTTTGTCAGCAACCTTAGATTTCTATATTGACAGAAATGCAGCATAGAAATAAAATAAATACATGGTCAGGATCAAGCTTACAACCTTTTGGTTGCAGCACAGCAGTTTAAGCATTGCTTTTCCATGCTCTTTTTTTCCTTTTGCCTCTGGTTGCTCAAATCAGAGCGGCCTCTTTTCCTAGGCAAAGAATTCAGGGTTGAGAATTATGTCCCCAGCTGTGCTCGTATATGCCCATTTGCATTCTGGATAACAAAAGGAACTTCTGTGGATTCTGGTGCTCCTGGCTGCAGGGGCAATAACTTTGTTCCTTTCTTTTCAAAGGATCCCAAGAAGGGAAAGAGGGATAAGATACAAATGAAAGAGATTGACCCTGGAACAGATCACAACTATGGATCGCTGAACATTGTGGTGACTGGTTACGACATGACCTTGGTGGAACATTATGCTCAGTACATCCACAAGTTCTGTAACCGGATGTCCGTCAGAGTGGAGGAATGGTAGGCCACTTGTTACCACCTCGGGCGGGGGTGGGTCTTTTCTTTGGGTCTGATGTGGTTATACACATGTTAGGCAGTAGAGATCCAACTTTTGCTACAAAGATCTGAATAGTGAGATGTTATGTGTTCCCAGTATTGCTGTATGGTAGGGGTTCCTAACCTACAGCCTGTGGGCCGGACCTAGCCTGCAGCGCCAGTTAATCCAGCCAGTGATGAGGACGATGCCACCACCCCCGGAAGTGCTGAAATCACGAGGGAAGTGCTGAAATCACACTGAAATCTCACAGGAAATGCCAAAATCACATGGGAAGTGCTAAAAACGCAGCAAAAAACAGCCAAAAATGCTGCGAAAACAGCCAAAAGTGCAACGAAAATGCACCGCTCCTGCTCCTGCTGCCACTGGAAGTGGTGGAAGCGGCAGGAAGAACTACGCCTCTGGCCTGCTCAGCTGTCCAAGGAGGTGTGGTCTGCCCCACCTCAAAAAGTTTGGCCACCCCTGCTGTATAGTGTTAAGAACAGGAAGACTATCACCTCCAATATCTGGAATGGATTTGGCAGAAGAAGAAGACGCTGCCGCCACAGAGTCTTGGAACATAGCAGCTTCTAGAGAGGATCATCTCAGACTAGAGGTTGTTGGGCCACATGTTTGCAACATTCTCCTACTCCGCCCAAACCAGTACATCTTGATGCACATCAAAACGTACAGCGTTTGTTGAGTAGGGAGGGACTTACCAGCACATGCCTCTCTCTCACACACACACACACAACCCAGAAAGATCTACACCCATGATGGCGAACCTTGGCACTCCAGATGTTAAATTCCCAGGAGTCCCCGTGAATCCACACGAATGGGTTTACTGTGATTCGTCCGGCCCGTGCTGCCCTTGCTGCTCCTGGAAGTGGAAGTAAAATGTGCCTGTACGGTTAAGACTCTTCCGGGTTAACCCTTCCTCCGTACGGGCGCGTTTTACTTCCGCTTCTGGGGGCGACGAGGGCAGTGCGGGCCGGATGAATCACAGTAAACCCATTCGTGTGGATTCACGGGGGCTTCTGGGAATTGAAGTCCAAGAAAATTTGGAGTGCCAAGGTTCGCCATCATGGGTCTACACCTTGTGATTCTGCTTGCATGCAGAATGGCTCTAAAAAGTGAGGTGGCAAAGCTCGGAAGAGTTTGGAAGCCAAACTGGAATGTGTCCTTCTCTCCTTCTGGATTGTGCTGGTGCTCAATTGCTTTCTGCAGCTGTTTTTTCTGGTAGTATCTCACCAAAAACAAACATGTGCCTTCCACTTGCAATTTTGAACAGTGAGATCTTTGTGTTGGGCAGATTTATTTTGATTTCCTTCCCCATATTCAGAAATTAGCCTGTGGTGTTCATCTTGTTCAACCTGATTTCTACTATGGAAATAGAGTAGACCCTACTGCCAGTGTCTCAACGCCGAGTGTCAGGTTGCAGCTAACTAACCTGACCACTCTGAGGGCTAGCGGCTTTGGGTGGCAAAGTCCACAGGGAAGGGTGAGGGTCCCCATGTCTATTAAATCCCACTTGAATCCATCTTGATGGAGGGCAGCAGCTTCATCCATCCTGGCCTGGGGCTGAGGAGGGCTTTGTGTGCCAAAAGGGCTCAGGACCAGAAAGTGACTTGCGGAACTGCATCAGTGGTACGAAGGTCATGCTGCGACATGGAAGGCAGATGAAAGGCTACTGCATTATATTCTCAGGACACTCTTTATGGCATGAGTACACAGAAAGTACTTTGGACATCAAATGAGAAGAGAGGATTCACTTGAGAGAGCCTTGATACTGGGAAAGGCGGAGGGCAAAAGAAGAAGGGGGCGTCCAAAGATGAGATAACTAGATGGTATTGTAGACACAATGGGCACAGAGCTGGGCAGGTTGAGGAGGAGGATGGAGGACAGGTGCCTGGCGAGCAATGGTCCATAGGGTCGCAAAGGGTCGGAACCCACTGTGTGACTCAACAACAACAACTTGGTGGGTGTTATTTGGACCTCCATTCCCTGCAGTACCAGAAGTTGTGCAATGGGCACAAAGCTGGGTGGACTGAGGAGGATGGTGGAGGACAGAGGGGCCAGGAGGGCAATGGTCCATAGGGTCACAAAGGGTCGGAACTGTCTGTGCGACTGAACAAAAACACAGAAAGAGCCTTCTCGAAGATTGTGTTATATTTTAACCACAATCAGGCGTACCTTGGTAACTGTAACTTTGTGTTGTCAGCTAACCTTTCTCACACTAGGTTAGGCCAAAGGAACTGCAGAATGGACTCACCAAAAGGTGACTTCATTTTGGTAGTTTCACATCTGGCCTAGACACGGAAGAAGAAGAAGAACCTGATTCTTCCTCTTGCCTCTTTGAAGGTTCCAGGTGCAGAATTGAGATCAGAGCAGGTAAAATAGCAACTTGGCTTTGTTCCACCTTAGCTGGAATCCTCCTGAAACTAGGACAAGGCAGTCTTTAAAAAAAACATGTTGGAGAAGCTTCATAAAGATGGCCGATAAATCTGAAAAAAGACCCAGCAGGAAGGAGCTGGGCTGTAGGGTGCAGTCATGGTTTGCTTTCTTAAACAGACTTGCAGGTTAAGTAGCCAAATGTGAGCATTGAAAAAGCACACTAATGAGAACTAAACAGCACTTCAATCAAGGTTTCTCTGGAGCCATTTGAAGAAATGGGCTAAACGGAAATAGATTGTAACAGAGCAACTGAAGAAGGCAGAAGCCAAAAGATTTTGCTTAAACGCTTCTGTTATATATGTGCGAGATACCATAACTATTTCCAAACCTGTTTCCATATCAGTGGGAGGTACAACCTTATTTTTAAAAAGGAGAAAACTAAGATTCTTAAGGATGCAGATTTCCAACATTGGCTGGTTGGAACTAATTGCAAGATAAACTAATCAGACCTTGGGAGTAATGAGTCAGATAGCTAAGTATAAACAGTTACTTGTTTGGATGATGAAGGCATAGAGCAGGCATTTGCAACCTACGGCCCGTGGGCCGGATGCAGCCCACAGAGCCATTCTATGTGCCCCCCCAATCCTCATTCCTGTCCCCGCAACCAGTGGTGGAAGCACCGAAAACACACACAAAATGTGTCCAAAAACATGCGAGAACGTGCACGAGAACTTGCACGGAAGCATGTGACCGGCCCGCTCAGCTGTCTGAGGGCAAGTGATCTGGCCCATGATCCAAAAACATTGAGAAAGCTTGGCATAGAGTGATTTAACTGCAAAAGTAATAAGAACAAGCAAGTATTAAGTTACTTTACTGATGATTCAGTATGCATCATTTTCTACATAAGTTACTTTTTAGGACATTTCAGAGGAATTGTTAATTGCTTCTGCCATTTTCTTATCAGTCCAAAGTATTTTGTTCACATAACTGGTAGTAACCAAAAGACAATGAATGTCACAGTGAACAATATCCTATTTTTTCAACAGTTTCCTGTGCTGATGTAGAAATGTAAATAGCAGTAGCACTTGGGAAGATTTCTGAATGACCAAATGCTCCTGGTAATGATTCTTTTTAAAGTGGCCTGAACCAGAGAGAAGGTTCAGAAGGGATCAGGGTCCTGTTTATTTGTCTCTCACTAAGATGCTGAGGTTGATGACCGGAAGGCCAGCAGTTTGAGACCCGAGTGCTGCGTGATGGAGTGAGCTCCCTTTTCCTGCCAACCTAGCAGTTCAAAAATCAAGAAATTGCAAGTACATAAATACCGTAGGTACAACTTAGGCAGGAAAGGTAACAGCATTCTACACCTGCTGAAATGGCCTCTTCTGTACACTGTTAAAGATGCAGGACCTCTTTTTCCATTGTTGTGTTCAGGCCTGGTCTGATGAGCTCGCAGGTGGCAAGAGCAGCCAGTAGGACGGCTCCCATGATGGCTGGAGAGGAACCGAGACCAAGATTATACCCTCCAGTTTCACTCTCTCTCTCTCACACACACACCCGAGCAAGCCTTAAAGAACACACAAACCTGCTGGGTTTGGCCTAATGGTTCCTGGAAGCAGGTAGCTATTCCATTGCTCAGGTCAGGAGCTGGAGATACCATGGTTGCTGCAGTGGCTGAAGTGGATAAGACGCTGACTGGGAGGCGGAAGGTCAGCAGTTTGATTCCCGAGTACTGCAGGACGGATTGAGCTCCCGTCTTTGTCCCAGCTCCTGCCAACCTAGCAGTTCAAAAGCAAGAAATTGCAAGTAGATGAATAGGGACCACTTTGGTGGGAAGGTAACAGCGTTCCGTGCGCTCCGGTGTCTAGTCATGCCTGCCACATGACCATGGAAACGTCTGCAGAAGCAGACAATGCTGGCTCTTCGGCTTTGAGACAGAGATGAGCACTGAACCCTAGAGTTGGATACGACTGGCTTTCGAGCAAGGGAAGCCTTTACCTACCTCTGCAGTAGCAGGCATGGCTGACTCTGGGCTCAGCAAGCGGCTGCTGATCACCTTTGAAGTAACTTCAGGACCCTATACATCAGGGGTTTCCAACCTTTTTGAGTCGGGGGCCGGGTCACGTGCCCTCAGACAGTTGAGGGGGCTGGTCTGGTAGTCCCCCCCCCCCTTTTACAGCTGCTGTAAACGGGTCCACGGCTGCAGCAACCGGCGGAATATTTGGTGTCGTAGACCATAAGTTGCCTACCCCTGCTGTACATTATGACTAGAAAGAAGAAGGTTGTACAGTACATTATAGATCCTTCAGCAGGGGTTGGACCTGAACACCTTTGAGCACCTTCCAGCTCTGCAGTTCCTTAATTCCGCTTGCATCATTTGCAGTGGAGGTCTACCCAGGGAACTTCATGGCTCAGCAGGGATTTCGTTCATCTCTTGAAGGCAAGCTAAGCCCGAATAGCTTTCTGGGTCTGCAGCAATAGCAGTTACACATATATACCTCCCCCATAGCACTTAGTGCACTCTCTGGGTGGTTTACAGGTACAGAACCTGGGATAAAGTCCAAACTCCGTCCCACAAGTTTGGACTTTATCCGATTTTGGACTTTATCCAAATCAAATGGGCGATGCATCAGATAACGCCCAAAAAATAGACTTTATCCGAGGTTCCTATACCAAATACCTTGGATAACATACATTTTAAAGCTGTTTTGGACGTTATGCGATGCATCGCATGTGCATGAAAACCGCGACTTTATCCGAGGTACCACTGTAATTAGCATTTATGCCCACAGCATGCTGGGTCCTCATACTGACCTTGGAAGGATGGAAGGCTGATTCAAACTTGATCCCCATCAGGATTGAATTCACAATGTTTTGGCTGCAGTACTACAGTTTACGCACCACCCCAGAAGGCTGTTTATAACCCTAGTGGAGAAAACATACCCACATGTGAGCCTGTAACTATGGAATCCAAAGTGATAACTTAGAGGTAGGCTTTTTATGCAGAAACAAAGGCCAGTGGCAATAATATAAAGATACGATTCTTCAGAGCAGGGGTTCCCAACCTACGGCCTGTGGGGCCATTTCATGTGCCCCCACCGCACCCGGAGGTGCCATGTGTGGTTCCTTTTTAATATACAGGGTGGCCCATAAGTTCCTACCCATACAGATACACTGGATACATAGGTATATGGATGGGTAGGGACTTATGGGCACCCCCCCCCCCCCCCGTAAACAGCATTTCAAAACTGTTTACATTAAAAAGGGACCATAGGTGGTACAGCTTCTGGCGGTGCCGGCGGCACCAGGAGCAAGGGCAGCAGGCCACATGAAATGACGCCGCAGGGGGTGGGAGTGGGAATCGTTGGGCTCCTGGCCTTGTCTCACCCAACCCACCTCCTCCGGGACCCCAGCCCCACAAGGAAGGACTAGCAAGCCCTACTCACCCTTTCCCCTGAGCAGGCAATTCATCTCAGTCAGGGAGGGAGGTCCAAAGCCTCCTTTGAGGGTTGGCGTCTCCCTTCCTCCTTCCAGCGAGGAACAAAATGGCTGTCCATTTGAAGCTGTTGGGGCAAAATGGCCACCCCCTTCGTGCAAGCAGGGCAGAATGGCCGTCCAGCCCCCAAAGCTGACTGAGAGACTGTGATCTGGCCCCCAGCTTGAAAAGGTTGGGAACCCCTGCTTTAGAGTGAGCATAGCTCAGGATGCCACTTAGAAAGATACATTTCTTAGGCCAGGGGTGCCCAAACTACAGCCCACAGGCTGGATCCAGCCCTCGACACCAATTCATCTGGCCCATACCGCCCTTGTTGCCCCAGAAGTGGAAGTGAACGGGCAAGTTTTACTTCCACTTCTGGGAGCAACGAGGGTGGCATGGGCCAGATGAATTGGTGTCGGGGGCCAGATCCGGCCTGCAGACCATAGTTTGGGCATCCCTGGTTTAAGCAGAGAAAATGGCAGCCTAAAATCTATCTCATCCTATTGCAAAACCACGCAGCCAGCCCACTGAGCCTTATGACCGTCCCACAGCCCAAAAAGTTTGGGCACCCCTGAATGTGTGTTGTCTTTTCTGAACCCAGGACCAGCAATGGCCTTGGCCCAGGACAGAAAGCTACACAACAGTGTTAATTACTTATTTTGCTTACAACAGAGAATACGGACCTTGCATTGGGTTTCAGGTTTCCAATAAGACATTGGCTATATATACTGTACATTAATACACTATGTTCATAGGTTTAATACTGATTATGCTAATAAGGTGAAATGAAGAGGAATGCCACATGATTATTCCTTATTTTCTTTCATTAGTCGTCATGTGCGTTTAGGGACAAGGCCTGTAAATAAAATAGGCTTTGCTGTTTTGGGCACACACACACACACACACACACACAAAATCACCTCCAATTTTGCAGGCAAGCAAGTAAGAGTTGAGTGCAAAGAGGCCTGATTAATTAAGACCAGCTCTGCCCCATTTGACAAAGGTGAGCAATCTCGTTTGCATCACTAATTTGTTGCAAAGGCTCCCTTACGAGTCTTGATCCTTGAGGCTAAAGGATTTCTTTTTGCTGAGGAATGAAGAGGGAAAAAAAGGCAAACCCTGTGTCAGGCTGCAAAGCCATTTCTGTGTGATGGCTAGATGGTATAGTATCGTGATGGCAAACCTTGGCACTCCAGATGTTCTTGGACTTCAATTCCCAGAGGCCCAAGCCCCCTGTGAATCCACACAATTCATCTTGTTGCTCCTGGAAGCAGAAGTAAAACATGCCCGTACGGAGGAAGGGTTAACATAGAAGAGTTAACTGTCCAGGTGCTTTTTTTTTCTGTTTCCGGGAGCGACGAGGGCAGCGTGGGCCTGATGGATAACAGTAAACCCATTCGTGTGGATTCACAGGGGGCTTGGGCTTCTGGGAATTGAAGTCCAAGAACATCTGGTGTGCCAAGGTTCGCCATCACGGGTATAGTAGATGCAATGGGCACAGAGCTGGGTGGGTTGAGGAGGATGGTGGAGGACAGAGGTGCCTGTAAGACAATGGTCCATGGGGTCGCAAAGGATCGGAATCGACTGTGCGACTGAACAACAAAAAGGTCAAGGTTTCCCTTGCTCAAAAGCAAGTCGCATCCGACTCTAGGGTTCAGTGCTCATCTCTGTTTCAAAGCCGAAGAACCAGCGCTGTCTACTTCTGCAGACGTTTCCGTGATCATGTGGCAGGCATGAGTAGACACCGGAGTGCACGGAATGCTGTTACCTTCCCACCGAAGTGGTCCCTATTTATCTTCTTGCAATTTCTTGCTTTCGAACTGCTAGGTTGGCAGGAGTCAAGGTAAAGATGCCCCTTGCTCGAAAGTTAGTCGTATCCAACTCTAGGATTCAGTGCTTACCTGCAGTTACAGCCAAAGAGTCAGCGCTGTTTGTGTCTGCAGATGTTTCCGTGGCCATGTGGCAGGCATAACTAGATGCTGGAGAGCACGGAACATTGTTACCTTTCCCGCCAAAGTAGTACCTATTTATCTTCTTGCTTTCAAACTACTAGGTTGGTAGGGAATGTTAATTAATTAATTAATTACCTTTTTATGTGACCCATCTGGGACACTCCCCACTTTGACTGCCCTAATGTTTCCACAGCTATGCCCTGCCCACAAAGACCACGGAAGTGTTTCTGACACAGCCAGAGAGTTCCAAGAGTCAGCTGGATTCCATTCTTACAACCCACCAGCGTGTGGTTCAGGTAGGCACCAGGTGTTGTCTTCCTCCGTTCTGTTCTTGAATTAGGGCTGTGATACCATGCAAAGGCTGGCTAGCTTTATATTTCACTCTCCAGTTTTTACAAACATTCCAATATTACTCCCAGCACTGAAAACTCACTTTTAAAATCACAGTAATGGATGCACCACACACTGATAGTGTTATGTTTAGTGGGAGATAGCAAGTTTAGTGGGAGATAGAAGTTGGGATGGGGGCCATCCTGGAAATATGCTAGAGCTCTAATGGCGATCCTTGGCACTCCAGGTGTTCTTGGACTTCAGTTCCCAGAAGCCCAAGTCTCTCTGAATCCACACGAATAGG
Organism: Bradypodion ventrale; assembly: GCA_035047345.1. Taxonomy (NCBI): domain Eukaryota; kingdom Metazoa; phylum Chordata; class Lepidosauria; order Squamata; family Chamaeleonidae; genus Bradypodion; species Bradypodion ventrale. The sequence goes on from JAWDJE010000003.1 coordinate 371,249,888, forward strand.
TTTATTGTGCGTACGCAGTACCCAGTAAATGCACAGTAAACCCATTCGTGTGGATTCACAGAGACTTGGGCTTCTGGGAATTGAAGTCCAAGAACACCTGGAGTGCCAAGGTTGGCTGTCACTGCACTAGATTATCACCCAAGGGCGGAGCAGATTTATGTGACTAAATTAGTAGTAGCACAGCGAATCTCCTTTTCATGTTAGGTGTGCGCATTCATAAGCTAGAGTTGAGACAAAATTATGCAAGACTTTTGAAAATTGGGCAGAGTTCCTTATCTCAGAGTTTGGATTGTTTTACTTTGTCTTGTCATATCTAATGAGTTAAAACCGGGCATTGAGAGTCTGCTATTCAAAAAAATTCAAAGAATGGTGTTCCGCCCAATGTTACTGTAAATCATTGTTTATAGTAGTTTTGGATGTGGATTGCGCAGATGGGTGTCCAGTTATCAGAGAATTGCTGCTGACCTCTGAGCCCCACCAAGGGTTTCGGTTGTGGTGTCCTGTGACTGTTATGGGATTTTTTTCATATGAATGATTTTCTCCTTTTCTGCATTGTTTTATGATGTTTTACGATAGTTATAGTTTATTATGCTGTGATTTATGATTTACATGTTACCGTGATTTATTTGCTGTTATTCCATTGTATTTTACTGTGTTGTAATACGGTATGTACTATGTGTTTGAGATGCTCTGCTGTTTCTGTGAGCCGCCCAGAGTCGCTTTTTCGAGTGGGCGGCATACAGATTCAAATATTACAACCACCACTACCACAACAACAACAACAACTGTGGAACTCAGTCCCTCTCTCTGAGTATGAAATAGAAAAAGCCCAGTGGGGTCAAATCAGTCCATCCTGAAGGAAATCAACCCTGACTACTCCTTGGAAGGACAGATGCTGATGCTGAAGCTGAAGCTCAAGTACTTTGTCCACCAAATGAGAAGAGGGGACTCACTTGAAAAGGCCTTGATGCTGGGAAAGAACAAAGGCAAAAGGAGAGGGGGCGGCAGAGGATGAGATGGTTAGACAGAGTGGGCATAGATCTGGGTGGACTAGGGAGGATGACAGATGACAGAGGAGCCTGTCATGCTGTGGTCCATGTGGTCCACAATAACAACGGAGTGGAAAGAGAGATTCAAATGTGAGACAGAGCCCTCTCAATGGCAGAATTGCATTGGAGTCCTGATTTACATCATATCTTTGTTTCTGGCTGAAGCAAATCGAAAGCTTAGAAAAAAATTATTTTTCAGATTAGCTGCTTCTAGAATATTCCAGGCAGAACAGGACAGTATCCATGAAGTTGGGATCCTTCCAGAAGTTATGTTTAAAACGATGGATTTTTCTAAGTTGTGTTCATGAGCCAGTTAAATGATGGGGTCTTACCTGTTTTAGTCTGCCTATACTGCAGGACGGAATGAGCTCCCGTCTTTGTCCCAGCTCCTGCCAACCTAGCAGTTCGAAAGCAAGAAATTGCAAGTAGATAAATAGGGACCACTTCGGTGGGAAGGTAACAGCGTTCTGTGCGCTCCGGTGTCTAGTCATGCCTGCCACATGACCACAGAAATGTCTGCAGAAGCAGACAGCGCTGGCTCTTCGGTTTAGAAACAGAGATGAGCACTGCACCCTAGAGTCAGATACGACTGGCCTTCGAGCAAGGGAAACCTTTACCTTATACAACCCCATCTCCATGTTGTCAGTTCACTAGTTTTTTCCTCCTTCCTCCTCAGATTAGTGGCTTGAGTGCGACCTTTGCGCCTATTTTCTTGGATATCGTACAGAGTAATCAGCCTGAAGGAGTCCATCTGTTAGTGAAAGAGGTATGTGGATTCCTGCAGAAGTGTTCACGTTCAGCAGAGTGGCTCCTGGATATTTAACTGTTCTGACAACGTGTTCTCAGAAGTGTGCAACAACCTTCCCTCCCCATCCTCAAAACACACACCATGTACTCCTGATTGTCAGAATGGTTGACACCTCTTCGGGATCAGGTTCCTTGCTAACACAAGACTGTGGTATCAGCTTATAGAACCATGATGGCAAACCTTTGCACTCCAGCTGTTCTTGGACTTCGGTTCCCAGAAGCCCGAGTACGCGCAGTAAACCCATTCGTGTGGATCCACAGAGACTTCAGTTTCTGGGAATTGAAGTCCAAGAACAGCTGTGTACACACAGTAATCCCATTCATGTGGATCCACAGAGACTTGGGTTTCTGTGAATTGAAGTCCAAGAACAACTGGAGTGCCAAGGTTTGCTACCACTGATATAGAACCAAAGGCATCTCAGATGTGTGCCCCAAACATCGCTCCCCAAATCTAAGGGGCTTCCATGCACTTTACTTACTAAGAGGTGTTTGTGAGACTAGCAGGGTGCTCAGACAATATCAGCAGATGTGAAGGATGCATTTAAATGGTTCATTTTTCCAGGAATAACACATGTCCATAGCCAGGCTTCCTCCATCTAAAAGCCTGCAACAGGACGGCTAACGCCAGCAAGAGCTGTGAGCCGTTATGGCTAAACAACACGTCCCTGTTTCTTAATAGTACACTTGTGAATACCAGATGCCTGGGGTCATGGAAGAAATGTGAGACTCTTGCTTCTACAGCTGGCTTGTGGTTACTTCTGCCTGCCCACTGCTAGAAACAGGAAGCTGTGCTTAAATGGACATTTCTGGTCAGACCCAGTTGGAGAGGGGAACGTTATGCAGAAATTTATGACTTCCTCCTGGTTGATAAGCAGACATTGGAAAAGGGTGTTTTTGACTTTTGTCTTTAGAACTGTGGTTTTCAATGTGGGGCACATGCCCCACAGGGGTGCAGTTTGATTTTTAAGAGGCACAATTTGAGAATGAGTTATTAACAGTGAATGGCTTTTTAGGCTCCCTCCACATGAATAGTTCACTTTTTGAATAATAAGACTTATATGTCACCAGGGGGTGGGGGGCAGGGCATCAGGATTTAAGAGATGCTTAGGTGGGGGATGGTCAAACAAAAGGTTGGGAACCACTGCTTTAGAACTATTGTGAATATATTCATTGCAGGCTAACACAATGATAGAAATGAAACAACCAGCAAACAAAACAGCCCATCTAGCCTACATTTCAGGACATTCTTAGTCCGCCCCACTCCCAATCACAGAATGAGAGTATCTTTCCTAATGTATTGATTTCAAAGCAAACATGAAATTCTGATGGATTCAAAGCTCCCTTTGCCAAATTCTTAATTGGCTAAAGCTTCCTGTGTGTTCTGAAATGAGCCTGAATTAAAAACAGCTGTTCCAGTTGACCATGGATTGCTCACGAGAAAACAAGCCTGGCCCAACTGTTACTAGTTTCTCTATGGCTCCTGCAGGACAGGATAATCCTAAAAATTGTAATCTTTAGTAGTTTACTACCGGCCCGACCATTTCAAAAATTGCAGTTCTTAGAAGTTTGCTCATAAATTTTATCTAGAAAGCCTATTTTTTTCCTTCCCCAACTAGATTCAGAAGCATAATGGATTTTCCCCCCTCCCTTTTGATCTGACACACTCCAAATGGTTTAGGATTGCTGAACAGTGTGTAGGCAGCCATGTTCTGGGTGATCTCATTCTGCTGGCTGAAATCAAGGACAGAAAGTACAGGTTGTCTCTCCCCCCCCCCCCCCAAATCTATGGTGGATACATCCCAAGATGTTCTGTAGTTGTTTGAAACTGCAGAAAGCAGTGAACCCTGTATTTTCATATAGATAACAGAGTCATTCAAGTGGGGTGTGGTTGTGGAAATGACTCTGCCAACCTTCATGTGTGCTCATGAGATGTTTTGGATGAAAATAATGGATTTTTCACGGAATATTTTTATACTGTGGATAAGTGAAATTGCAGGTACTGAACCCACTTGCCAGGAGCCTTTGTGGGCGACGCAGTGCCGAGAAATTATATCCCAATCCCTTGTGGGTTCTCATTGAAGCCCTGTTCATTGTGCTCTAGTGAGAATGACTATACACAACAAAAGTTGTTGGGGAACAAGAGACTAAGAGTGTGGCTGCACTTATGAGGGTGTGGTGGCACGAGGGGTGTGCCATGTGGTAGATCTCCTGCTTTGCAGGATGAGCCAGCCAGTCAGGCTAGTAAGACAACCTGTCTCAAAGCCCTTGCTCTCAGTCAGAGCTGACGACTCTGGCCTAAGTGAGCCAGTGGTCTGATTCAGCATGTCTAGTCATTCGTGACCCGTGTGAGCATCATACTCGGCAGATATTCCCTGGGCCTGACCTCAACTGGCTCTTCTCATGCGCTCTCTCTCTCCCCGCCTTCTCTACAGTATACAGAAGAAGATTTCAGGATGCGACTAAAGACCCGACCGGAACTTGAAGAGCTCCGTGCCCAAGCAAAGTTAGCCTAGCCTGTGGTTAATTGTGGATACTGATTGGGCCGCCACCTTCACCTCAATCTAGCGCATTGCCTTGCAGCGCTCTATGACACCGCCATATGTTTCAATTGCTGGGAAAGCCAACTTTGCCCTTTGGGGCCTTCTGACCATATAGTAAATAAAACAGTCTTTGAAGTCTGATTTGTGTCTCTGTGACTGGAAACATGGCACATTTTCGGCAGTAGGAGTAAACCAGACAATCCTAATGTCTTTTAGAATGCCCCAAAAGATGACAAAAAGAAAGAAGATAACAATGCTATGTTTATTGTTATTTTTCAAGGAAGAAATCAGGATCTTCCAGCATGCAAATGTCTCTCTGCAGCCCGCTGAAAAAGTCCACTTTGCTCAGTGCTAGATGCCTTCAGTATGGCCATGGAATACCCCACCCCACCCTCCAGTTTGATTTCTTTCTGTCAACTAGCAGCCTGGTGTAATTTCTGTCTCCTTTGGTACTCTTCTGCCTTCTTCTTCTGGTATTCATTCATGCAGTTCTTAAAGCTCAGCACCTGTTGCTGGCACTTCCGCCAGTCTTGATGCTCAAACATGCACTCTTGCACTGCGTAATGAAAAGAGGCACAGCCCGTGCGGGCAATCATTTGGTCAAAGGGGTCCTCCTCTTCCTCCTCAGCTTTCGGTTTCCGGCTCCAGTCATGACCAGAAGGGTTCCCACTGGACATCCTGGTAGATTCTGGAGGAAGAATGAGAGGTGATAAGCATTATTATTATTTTTAAAAAACATTAGGGGTTGAAATCTTTCTTACACATCTAAGTCGTTCAGACAGTACTTGTGGCACTAATGGATGTGTACAGTTCAGAGAGAGTAGCTGTTGTTGCACATTAATTAACCTGTTGACTACAGAAGAATGTGAGGAGTATTAATAATATGCAAATTGATGATTACAGAGACCATTGATTTAATTCCAAACAACAGCTCTTTATGGGATTTATGTGTACCATCCAGTCAGTGTTGACTTATAGTGACTTTTGCAAGGTTTTCTAGGTAGAAGGTAAAGTGCTTAGAAGTGGCTTACCAGTCCCGTCTTCAGGGATTACCCTGGGACTACTATGCAGCTAGCCCAAGTCCACCAAGGCAAGCTCTTCTCCCAGAAGACCGGGTGGAGAGTCAGATTTCTCCAATCTCTGGCTCCACGCCCTCTCAGACAGCTGAGCGGGCCAGAATGGTGGTTCCCTCACCGTAAATGCTGCTGTAAAACGTATCCGCTTCTGATGGCAGCGGTGACGTGGGCCACATGAAATGGTACTGCGGGCTGGGTTCGGCCCGTAGATTGAGAACCCCTGCATTACATCATTGCAGACCACCAGGAGGGTCTCCTGGGCCTTCCCCTGTCACTTTCCCTAGGACAGGCCCTGGAGTGATGCTTGAGTGGCCAACCCACCCTCCCCAGCAGTCCATCCTATGCACCCCACGCCTTAAACATGACACTCCAGTGAATTAAATAGCTAGTTTTGGATTGCTGACATATTACTTTTGCAAAGCAATGTATTTTTATTTATTTATTGCTATATTTATATACAGTAGACCCTCGCACAACGACGTTACTTGATTCCCCAAGTAGCGTTGCTAAGCGAATTTTTGTTATGCGGGTTTCTATGAAGTTTCCCGCATAACGACATTTTTAGCGGCGGCGGCCGGTTAGTTTAGCGTTGTCTGGACAATGACACTAAAAACATTGTTATGCGGGGGAACACGTGGGGCATAACAATGCGTTGTTAAGCAAAAATGATGCTATATGAACGCCTTGTTATGTGAGGGTTGACTGTACCGCCTTCCTCACCCTGGGGCGACCCAAGTGGTTTACAAGTCATAAGATACAGAACCACAGCGAAAATACAGAGCCTACATAAATACAATAGAATACAATAACATGAAAAGTACAATAAAAATACAATTGGATGAACATACAGTAAGTAGAGCCATCTTGGAATTATGAGAACCTCTCTAGTTAAAAGTTGTTTACAGCTAGTTTATTGAAGAACACACCCAAGCTTCTTATCTAAGTAAGCAGGCATGTACATGGCAAGCAGAGGGGCACGGTAAACGTACATCATTACATGTGTTAGTCAGAATAGGTTCTATCAAGATAAAGTGTGAAACGCCTACCGCCCATGGGGGCCCAACTGGATCGAAGACACGTGTGCAAAGCTTTATGAAAAGTATAAAAGCCTCGTCAAAATACTCATCGTGCCACGGAATCAGGCACCCCATGTGCACACGTCATGATCATGAAATGTTACGTAATACTATGAAATGTTATGGTTGAAAAACTTAGATAAAATCCTTTTTTTTCCCATTTGAAAACCTCTGTGGCTGATTTATTTACCTAAAGGCTGTTCATCTCTTAGCCCCGTGATGGCGAACCTTGGCACTCCAGATGTCCTTGGACTTCAATTCCCAGAAGCCCAAGCACCCTGTGAATCCACACGGATGGGTTTGCTGCAATTCATCCAGCCCGCACTGCCCTCGTCGCTCCCGGAAGCGGAAGTAAAATGCGCCTGGATGGAGGAAGGGTTAACCCGACAGAGCCTAACTGTTCGGGCGCATTTTACTTCCGCTTCCAGGAGTGACGAGGGCGGCGCGGGCCGGATGAAACGCAGCAAACCCATTCGTGTGGATTTACAGGGGCTTCTGGGAATTGAAGTCCAAGGACATCTGGAGTGTCAAGGTTCGCCATCACGGGGCTAAAAATGAAGCTTGGCTGAAGTCTCATAGGGCACCTTCCATGTCACCCCCCAGCGTCTTGACTCTCTCCCGCTCACCTGTGCCTGTCGCTCACCTGTCTGTCCCTCCGCCTTGCGCCTGGGACTCCTTGCTCACCTGTGCGGGAGCCCTCCCGCCCTTGGCCTGCCGTCGACCCACCCACTTCCGTCGCGACCCGGAAGTGGTCGTGATCCACCCACCCCGGCAGGCCCAGGCGCCGGGGCAGGGCCGGGGCGAGCGGGAGGCCTGGCCCCCTCCCTGACGAAGCATGCTCCCCTGGTGGGCGGGGCCCGGGCCTTCTGGGGGGAGGGGACGGGGCGGGGCCAAGATGGCGGCGCCCGTGGTGCGGATCCAGAGCGACTGGGACCAGGTGTTGAGGTGGGGGCGGATGGAGGAGGACACGCCCATTCCCCACCATGGTCACGCCTATTCTTTGCGGAGGGGGGGGGAGGGAACACCTGAACAGTCACCTGCTGAGGAGTCTCAAGTCCCCCCCCTTTTTTTATAAATTAATTCTCTTGCCAACCTAGCAGTTCGAAAGCAAGAAATTGCAAGTAGATAAATAGGGACCACGTCGGTGGGAAAGGTAAACAGCGTTCCGTGCGCTCCGGTGTCTCGTCATGCCTGCCACATGACCACGGAAACGTCGGCAGAAGCAGACAGCGGCTGGCTCTTCGGCTTTGAAACAGAGATGAGCACTGAACCCTAGAGCCGGATACGGCTGGCTTTCGAGCAAGGGAAACCTTGACCTTTAAATTAATTGCCCACCTCTCCCCAGTTTCCACACCCACTACTTGAGGGGGGTTGCCTCCTCTTTTCTCACCCTCCCTAAAGGCTGCCCCACTTCTGTCCCCCCTTGAACCCCCCAAAGGTGTTTCTCATCCCCCCTTCCCCAAAACTATCTTGTTCCTTCTTTTTTAAAGCGGGAACACCTGGTACCCAAAAGGGTTTTTGTTTGGATTTTGACTCCCAGAATCCCCTTCTTTAGGGTCAGCCTGGAGGGGGCTTCTGGGAAATGAAGTCCCAAACATCTGGAGGGTGAAGGGCTGAGATTAAGGAGTCAAGGGTGAAAGTACCAAGGTGAAAGTACCAGTAAGGAGGGCAGGCTTTGGGGTTAAACTTTGGATTTGGGCTACGGTGGCTTTATTGGTAAAGACGCTGAACTCGACTACCGGAAGGTCAGCGGGTCATCAGTTTGAGATCTGAGATCTGAGTGAGCTCCCGTCGTCTGTCCTAGCTCCTACCAACCTAGCAGTTCGAAAGCAAGAAATTGCAAACAGATAAATAGGTACCACTTTAGCAGGAAAGGTAACAGTGTTCCATACGGTCCAGAGTCTAGTGCCTGCTACATGTTGGCTCTTTGGCTGTAAGCGGAGATGAGCACCAACCTCTAGAGTCACATATGATCGGCTTTTGAGCAAGGAAGGCATTGACCTTTAACCCGCTGTGGCGACCTATATACCTCCATATAGCTTGGGGTCCAGGCTGTCTGAATTGACTCTTGCCCCGAGCAAGCCTATTAAACCCTTAACATCTTTTCCTGGCCCCACTACACTTGGTGTGGACACTAAAGGGTTAGGGCAGTGGTGGCGAACCTTGGCACTCCAGGTGTTCTTGGACTTCAGTTCCCAGAAGCCCAAGTCTCTGTGAACCCACACGAATGGGTTTACTGCGATTCATCTGGCCCGCACCACCCTCGTTGCTCCCGGAAGCGGAAGTAACATGTACAGAGGAAGGGTTAACCCAGAAGAGTCTTAACCATCCAGGCGCATTTTACTTCTGCTTCTGGGAGCGACGAGGGCAGCATGGGCCGGATGAGTTGCAGTAAACCCATTCATGTGGATTCACAGGGGGCTTGGGCTTCTGGGAATTGAAGTCCAAGAACATTTGGAGGGCCAAGGTTCGCCATCACGGCCATAGGGGACTCATTTCTCAGTGACTCTTCACTGCTTTCACTTATGCCACTGTAAATATTCAGTCGGATTCTGGCTGCCCAATAGAAACCATTTAAAATCATTTCAGTAAAAGTAAAATAAATAAATTGCATTCATTAAACACCCCTTCCCAAGTGACCCACTCAGTTGCTAAAAGCCTGCCTGGCAGAAAACAATTCCTCTTTGCTTGCCATACAAAATGAGACCTCAGGAACCATTCATGGTAGCAACGCAAGGCGGTTCCCACATGTGAAGCCCCAGAAAACATCTGTTCTCATGTCTGCACCCAATGTGTTTGGGACTTCCTCAAATTTGGAGCGGCTCATATGGGCAGAACTTCAACGCCCAAGATCCTGTCGAAGGAAGAGGACGTCTTCTCTCCGGTGAAGGGATTCTGAGGGTCTTCATGTGCCATATCTGTTCCAGATATTGGCTATCATCATGGCTGCCGCTGCCTAGGGCGAGAGGGTGGCATATAAATCCAAATAAATAAATAAATAGAGGATTGGGTGAGTTAGGATTTTGCCAAAGTCCAGCCTTAGGACAGACTCTCCATTGATCGACTTAGAAGATCTAAGTTGATCAAGACTGGATCAAAGGGACTGATACTTGTCCATAGGTCAAGGAGAGTTATAGTGTGGATACATCAAACACGAAGTGACCCACATACTATGATCACGGAGCCATCACTTGCGGCACAAAATGAAATGAGACATGCAGGATCCACCTTAAATTCATGCCAATGGCATTTCCCCTGCTTTAGGGGAAAATGCATTCTCGGACACGAGTTGCAGCCGCCGCATGCTGCTGTAAAGCAAGTTACACAATGCATTCTGGAAAATGTTTTTACAGGGGGTTTCCATGTCTCTGAGTGTGCTTTCACTCATATCCTTCTGTTAACTCTTTTGGTATTTTTCATCTTTATAGGAAGAATGAGGAAGAGGCTTGGCTCAGCTGCAAGAGTCCAGGTAAGCCCGAAAGCCCCTTGGGTAGTGGCATCGATTAATTCCATTGTCTTTGTTAGCAATTCCATTCTCTCCATCAATCCTTACTGAAAGCAACTCGCTCTGAACAAGAGGCACTTACCGAATCTCCAGATCCAAAACTACAGTAAATGTTTCCATTATATTATACCAAAAGCAAAGAAGTAATCCTTGTGAATTAAATAACGTGCTGAGCTTTTTAAGAAAGTCATGTTTTAAAAAAATTACATCGGGATTAAAATCTTAAGTAATATTGTTTATGATACTGAAGGTGTTAATGACATTGGACCACCGGTAGAATTCAAGTCCCAATATTTGGCTCCACAACCAGATACCTGAACCACTGAGCCCTCATCGCACAGTGGTTAGACTGCTGTACTGCAGCCCAAAGCATCAGATGTTGTGAGTTTGATCCTGATGGGAACCAAGGTTGACTCCAAATGATTTCCCATCACGTTGGGGGCAAAATGTTAATTACCTTGTGAACTGGCCAAAGAATGCACTAGGCACTATGGGGTGTTACGTGTAATTGATATTGCTACCTCCCTATTACTTGTTTTTCTGTAGGAAAATCAACTTTGTATGGGACCCTTACTTGTCAAGGTGTAAACTCTGATGGAGTTCCTGAAATCAAGGCTTCTGAGGGATTCGTTGTCAGTGAAATAACTAAGGTACTTCACTCTCTGCAGTTGAAGGGCAGACTTGCACTTAGTAGAGGAAAATCAACCTGTCAACTTTTGTTGTACACTTTTTAATTTGAATTTGAGTTTCTTACTCATTTCCTCTTTCCTTCTTTCGGCTCCACCTGGCTGGAGATAATCTCACGGATCCATGTCTTGTAATCAAAACATTCCCACAGCCTTTCATACCCGTCAGGCGCAGCTCCATAAAATACGGGAAATTAATGTGCATGCTTAGTAACCCATTTGCACATGCGCAGAACCCTTTGCACATGTGCAGAACCCTTTGCGCATGCGCAGAACCCCTTTGCGATGGGCGTGCATGCATAGTAACCCCTTCCCCCACCGTTCAAAATACGGGACAGCGGCGTGAAAGGGACAAGTGCTAAAATATGGGAAATCCCAGACAATACAGGATACTTTACAGGTATGCAGTCTTTGTTACAATTTGAAGTATCTTTTTAAAAAATTAATAACATGTGCTTGGTTGTCAAGGCCTCAACTATAGATCACAGAGAAGAGTATCAGCATGACCAGAACTGTACATGGTATCTTGTTTGTGGTTGTTTCTGTACACCCGTACAAAACTATTGTAGAAATAAATTCATTTCCTAAGGACCAACCAATGGCATGAAATTTACTTTTTACACAGTGGATGCAAACTAGATCATTATTTTAATTGTGCTGCCTGCCATGACAATAAATGCTCCCTTCAGTGTGTATGTGAAATGAGGGCTCCTTTTTAAGGGGTGAGGTCCTTAAAATGCATCACTTTACACCTGTCTTCTACCCCAAACCACATTTGCCATTTTGATGCCTCTTTTTTAATCTCAGAAGAAACGGCTTTTTATTTTGTTGAGAAACAGTTGCCTATTGAATGAGAGGTTCAGGTAGGTGTAAATAAGAGCTTGAATATTTCTGCATTAGCTCTACTGAAATACTTCCCATGTCATGCTACACAATATCTGAAACCCGCTCAGACAGAGAAACTCATTGGGGGAAGTTGCAAGGGTGAACCACTTTACTTTTCAAATCTGTTAGGATCATCCCATGTCAAAGTGATTTGATGAGACATACCGGTAACAAGAATCTCTGAAACAGAAAGAAATTGTACGGAGATGAGGAAGTCATGCAGTACAGCAGCGGTTAAACTGCTGTACTGCAGCCAAAAAGTTATGAGTTCAATCCCGTTCAATCCCGACTAGGAATCAAGGTTGACTCAGCCTCTTCCATCCTTCCGAGGTTGGTAAAATGAGTACCCAGCATGTTGGGGGCAAAATACTAATTAATTTGTGAACTGCCCAGAGAGTTTACTAAAGAAGATAAGAGTCATTGTCTCTTTCTGCTTTAGTGTCTTGCCTGGGGTCTTCTATCAGATATGTTCAAAATTATTACACTTTACATTGGGCGAATGTATAGATAATCTCTTGTTAGTAAAAGGTTAATGGCCTGTCTTCTTTTCAACTTTCTTCAGAAAAGTCTACTGGTTTCCTGTCCTCGTGAAAATGCAGCCTCCAGATTTCTGGCACCCTACACTGCATTCTGTAGAATCCATGACAAAAGTGTAAGTATTTTTACTCTTTTCAAATAGGGGCTCCAGTTAGAAATGCACAGTTTGGGCTGTTTAGGTTTATTATTAAAGTAATATTTTTAATAATTAAACCGCGGTGCCCTCACAGAAGTGGAATTAAAACACGCATGCGCTAAATGCCGCTGTAAATGCACTTGTGGCTGTCGTAAATGACGGCAGCTATTTTATTTTACTTATTTTTTCTTCGCATATTTTACTCTGGTATTTATATATTGTACTAGCAAGGGTTGCCCGGCGTTGCCGGGCTTTCCCCCCCGTGTGTTTTAATTAAAAATGAGCCAATTTTATTTATGCAATAGTTTTACATTGTGTTGGAAGGTTAAATTGTGTTATTTTTAAAAAAAAATTGCTTTGTCTGTAATTTTAATTTTTTAAATGTTTATTTATGTAAAATTTGTTTGGCTTGGCTGTTATTAACTGTGATCTGCTTTTTTGGTTTTTTTTTTGAGGATTAATAAAAGAAGAAAGTATGATATAATTTTTTCAATTTGTTTTATATAAGCGAATAATGTTTTAGTTTTTTGAATTTTTTTAATTAGTTGTACCGTAGGTAATAATTTTAATAATGTAAAAGTAAATGTTTTTTAAATTCAATGTTTTTAAAATGTGTTTAGATGTTTTGAGTTTAAATTTGACTTACAACTCAGCACAGGATTTTTTAAAGTTTCTATTGTATTTTATTGACATATATTTGTGATTTGTGTGAAAGTGTGTTTAGTGTAATTTTTTTTACTTGTTTTTATTGGTGTGACCTTTTGTGTAAAATTGTGAATTTGTGTTTTGTTTGGGGCTGTTGTGTGTTTTTGAATTGTTTTTACTATTGTGGCCAGCAGGTGGTGCTGGTAGGGGTTATTGTATTTTGACTTTTTTTCCTCTCCTGGCCTCTGGGTGGAGCTTCTTCTGGTAAGTAGGTTCTTTCTTTATTCATTTCTTTTCCAGTCCTGGTGGAGGTAGCACCTGTTTTGGTAAGTTTGCTTGTTTTCTTTCTTTTGTGTGTGTATGTGGGCGGGGGGGGGGGGGGGGGAGGGGGGTTGTAATTTTTTATTTTTTGTCTGTTTGTTTTGTTTTTGATTGTGTCTTTGGTTACTTCGTATTGTTTTTGGTGGTTTTGTTTTTGTGTATTTTTGGATGTGTTTGAGTGTTTTTAGTAATTTTTAAAAATTATTTATTTGGTGGTGGGGAAGGTACATGGTCATTGGGGGTTAGGAAGGGTGGGCTAGGTGGTGGGGAGGGGGGCATGGTCGTTGGGGGTTATGAAGGGTGGGTTAGGTGGTGGGGAGGGGGGCATGGTCGTTGGGGGTTAGGAAGGGTGGGCTAGGTGGTAGGGAGGGGGGCTTTATTGTTTTATGGTGCTTTGTTTGTGTGGAGTCGTGAAAGTAGATCGGGGTTTCCCCTTTAATATCAGTGGGTGGGGCTTGCGACCCCCCTCTCCGTTGGCTCCCCTGGGGTTGGGAGGTTTGTGGGGACAAAAGAGGTATGTCCCCCCAACTCTTCTGGACCCAGTAGACCAGGCACAGTGGATCGATTCCCTCCCCCCCTCCTTAAAACAACTCCGTTTTTAAAGAGAAGAAAAGACGGAGTTGTTTTAAGGAGGGGGGTGGGAATCGATCCCCTCTCCCTGGTGTCCTGAGTCCAGAAGGGTTTGGGAAACATACCCCTTTTGTTCCCACAAACCTCCCAACCCTAGGGTAGCCAGTGGAGAGGGGGATCGCAACCCCCCCACCCACTGATATTAAACGGGAAACTCCAGTCGGGACCTTCAGGCGCCGTGGGTGTGGGAAAGAAAGCCGGCTGGTGTGTGTTTGGCTGTGACGCGGTGAGTTGTTTTTCTTTTTAATTTTTCGGGCGCCGTTTTCCTCAGCGCTCTGCACGCTCATGGCGCGCAGGACGCTGGGGCTTGTAATAATGGGTTGGTGCTTTGTGTTTGTGCTGCGTTTTTTTTAAAAATGCTTTTCTTTTGATTGGCTGCGGCGCGTTTCCGAACGCTGCGCCGTGCGAGAGCCTCTCAGCCTGATTGGCTGTGGCGCGGCGCAAGGAATGTTGGGAAGTGAAGTTGTTTCCCTTTCTTCGCGTTTGTGGGGCTGTTGCCCCACTGCCGGTCTTTTCAATCCTTCGTTGACCTGCGTACCCAGATCGGCCGTGTGCACGAAGGGTGAGTGCAGGCAAGTAGGGCGAGGCATAGCAACCTATAGCCAGTTCCAACGGTTAACCCTTGGATTTATAGGTTAAGATATGTATTTTTTTAAATGTGTGACTATTTTTAATGTGTGAGTTTGTGTAGTTAGCCGCCCAGAGTAGGAAACTCTCCTAGATGGGCGGAGTATAAATATAGTAAATAAAATCAGAATAGTGAAGTGGGTTGTAATTGGGGTAACACAGAAAGAGCCTCCTTGAAGATTGTGGTATTTTTGAACTGCAATTGGGCGTACCCTAGTAACGGCAGTCTTGCTTTGCCGGCTAATCTTACTCATACTAGGTCCGGCGAAAGGAACAGCAGAATGAACTCATCAAAAGGTACCTTCATTTTGGCAGTTTCACATCTGGCCTAGACACGGAAGAAGAAGAATAGGCTGTGATATGTTCACCATTGCATAGAATGAACAGTATGAATTAAGCCCGTGCATCTTCACTCTGTCTTTTTGCAAACTGCAATCGTTTATCTCTCCTTCTTTCTTTTTAGGTCACTTGCCTTGACATTTCAAGTGGCGGGGGGCTGGGGGTGTCAACCAGCTCGGATGGAACGATGAAAATCTGGCAAGCTGCCAATGGAGAAATCAGAGTAAGACTCGAGGCTTTACTTGGAATCTGTCGCATTAGAAGTCTGCCATTCTTGGCCAGTCTCCCGATCCAGTCAATCAGCGATTTCACAGTCAAATGCTTTTAAAGCAGCCCAAGAGCTAGAAGAAGCAACTGCTTGAAAAAGAAACAGCGTGAGAAATCTCTGTGTGAATGCTTGCCTGTGTGTCCGTATCTGGATTAAGGCCCAGGCTCTGTTTCTAATGTTTAATGCAGTTGCACCAGTTTCTTTAAACAGTTAGCTTGTCCTGTCATCTCAATAGATAAGGTAATAAAATGATTTTCTATAGTTATGACTAATGAAATCTACTGATCTGGACACTTTTGATGATCTGTTATCTGTTAATCTTCTCCATGTCACCAGAACACTTTGGTTTATGGAGCCCAAGAAGTTAACCCTTTTCTGCCTCCCCCTCAGTATGTAAAGTATTTTCTGCATTTAGCCACTGTGTTCCTAATTCATGGGAGATGTTAAATTTCAGATGGCGGGGGAATCACATAGATAAAACATCAGAAGAATGTTATTAATGCTTTTTCCATGCTCATTTTCTACCGGTGAAACTCGGAAAATTAGAATATCGTGCAAATGTTCATTCATTTCACTTAAACGGTGAAACAAATATATGAGATAGACTCACTACATGCAAAGCGAGAGATGTCATGCCTTAATTTGTTATAATTGTGATGATCACGGTGTATAGTGTAAATGAGATTATGTGATGATTATGGGGTACATGAGAGCGCATCGCTCTAAGGATGTCTGTCTGTCCAACCTGAGCGGACCGGAGGGGCTCTAATTGTGCCATCAGCCAGGGGGGCTCACCTCTCTGGCATGAGGAGGAGGGCCTTCTCCGTGTCCGCACCGGCCCTTTGGAACCTCCTGCCAGTAGAACTGCGCCTCCAGATGGAGTTGTTGCCCTTTAGGAAAGAACTAAAAACCTGGCTGGCGGGCCAAGTTTGGGGTGCAGGTAGAGGGGTGGCTTCCCTTGGGTGGTTGATATAGAGGAGTATGCCTTCCCCCACGGTTCCATCGGTACCTGCACCCCTTTTTAGGGGGTGGGTTTTTAATTCTGGTTTTATCTGTTTTATCTATGATTGTGAACCACCCTGAGCTGGCATTGGTCGAATGGGCGGTATAGAAATCTAACAATTAAATTAAAAATGAGATTGGGGGGTTGGGGTTTTCATAAGGTATAAGCCACAAGCATCAATATTATAATAAAGTAAGGCTTGAACTATCTTGCTTTGTATGCAATGAGTCTATCTCATATATTTGTTTCACCTTTTAAGATGCATTACTGGACTGAATGAACATTTGCACAATATTCTAATTTTCTGAGTTTCACCTGTATGTGCTGGGGTTAAAAAAAAACTTTATAGAGGAAGATTTTTCAGTACCGTGAACTCAATCTGAAATGGACACAGGTTTAATTTTTTGATAAGTATTACATGCTCCAGGGATATGAGGCATAAATGGATTTCAATGCATAATTAGCCTGAATTTTATTAGTCAGGACTTTTTGAGTATTGCCAGAACCTGATTATTCCTGATTAAGAGTCCTGGGGGCATAGGGGTTAAACTGCTGTGCTGCAACCAAAAAGGTTGTGAGTTTGATCCTGACTCAAAGTTGACTCAGTCTTCCACCCTTCTGAGGTTGGTAAAACGGGTATCCAGCATGTTGGGGGCAAAATTCTAATTACCTTGTGAACCTCCCAGAGAGCACACAAAGTGCTATGGGGTGGTATAGAAGTGTCATTGCTAATGTATCCCTAGCACCTAATTTTTTTTAATCTTCCCAGAGAAATTTGCAAGGCCACGTGTATGATGTAAATTGTTGCAGATTCTTCCCATCTGGCATCGTGGTCCTAAGTGGGGGGATGGATGCAAGACTGAAGATCTGGTCTGTAGAAAACGCCAGCTGTGCTGCCACGTTTCAGGGCCACAAAGCAGGTACAGAAAATGGGCAGGTAAAACAAATGTACTTGCAAGAGTTCCTGGTTCAGGTATAGCTAAACCATTTGTTCAGAAGGCAAAGGTCAGGGTCTCCCTTTCTTGAAAGCCAGTCATGTCTGACTCCAGGGTCTGGTGATCATCTCCATTGACAGCCAAAGAGCCATTGCTATCTGCATCAGCAGACGTTTCCATGGTCATGTAGCAGGCATGACTAGACACCGGAGTGCATGGAACGCTGTTTACCTTTCCTGCCAAAGCAGTACCGATTTATCTACTTGCAATTTCTTACTTTCAAACTGCAAGGAGCTGGTTCAGACGACGGGAGCTCACTCTGTCATGCAGCACCCAGGTTTTGAACTGCTGACCTTCCAGTCATCAAGCTCAGTGTCTTAAACACTATAAGCCAACGTAAATTTACCCTAAAGCTGTTGCGTCTGCAACATCAGACTCCTCCATGGTGCATCTTATTCGTTTGCAAAGAGATTGGGGTAATGGTGCGAGCACCCCGTGGCACATTCTTTCCTGCCTGCTTTCGTCATTGAGCAGAGGCCATGTCCATTCCCTAGTCTGTGCCCTCAGTCAAGTAATCCCAACTATGGCATTTCCTCGCTTCACTTGCTCTGTTGCGGTGTCATCTCTACCCTCAGTGTGTGTGTATGAGAGTAGATAAAAAGAAAGAAAGAAACAAGACATTTTCTGTGGTGGCACCATATATTTGGAACACTTCCCAAAAGAGATAGATTAGAAAGAAAGAAAAAATGAATGAATGAATACTGGTTTAAAATATACAAATGTATGATAGATAGTGTGACGGACTGGAGTATTCCCTGTGCTTTTTCATACCTTGTTATTTAGCCTCTGCAAAATGGTGATTTCAAATAAGTGGGAGTTAGAATGTAAACATTTTTGCCTCATGGTTGCCTCGTGACTTTGGAGAATTGAAACCTAATGTGTGATTGACATGTCTTGCTGTAAGATCATTGGTTGGAATCCCTGAGGGGGTAGGGCCAAAGGTGGTCCCTGGGGGGAGGAGATATATCCCTAATCACAGACACACTCAGACACTCTCTGGAATGCCTGCTTTGCCAGCTGGCAAAATGTAGGGGCTTGGGAGAAAGGGGGGGCTATAGGATTATCCCTGGAACATGCTTGCTTTATTTCTGCTTTGAAATGGACTGTATCCTGAATCTTGCTATGCTTTCAATATATTTCTAAAATGCCTGAAGAGACAGGAGTGATTATTTGGCACACGTTACCTGAATCTACACTAGTCTCATGGGCACCCTTTGCTCACTACCTAGATTTCGGTCAGGGGTGACTGGGCACACTGATAGGAAAAGCTCTGAACTGCTGGGTCCGATGTGGGCCAGGGAAGCAGGATCAGGTGCATTCCCATCGCCAGGAGTCCAGAGCACTACTGGGTTCTTCCTGGGAGTGAGTGGATTGTTACAGATAGATGGTCAGATAGAAGACCATGTGCCAGGTTTGCTGGATTTCTGCTTGCTGCCATTTCTCCTTCATTGCCTAAGTTTGGTTCTTCTGCTTTACGGCAGGAATCCTGGACACGGCCATCGTGGACCGGGGAAGGAACGTGGTCTCCAGCTCCCGAGATGGCACAGCACGCCTTTGGGATTGTGGGAGATCTGCCTGCCTGGGGGTGGTTGCAGACTGCAGTGCCCCCATCAATGGGATTGCTTTGGGGGAAGCTGACAACACCTTAAACTTAGGCTCACCTGAAAATATTCCTAGTAAGTACAACCTTGGGAAGAGGTTATCTCTAAGTAACCCTAACTTGACTTTTCAAATTGGCTGTGTTTATTTTTAAAAAATCTTAGGAAGGGAAAGCATCTTAAAATAGTTTGTTGTTCAGTCGCACAGTCGATTCCGACCCTTTGTGACCCTATGGACCATTATCCTCCAGGCACCCCTGTCCTCCACCATCCTCCTCAACCCACCCAGTTCTGTGCCCATTGTGTCTACAATACCATCTAGCCATCTCATCTTTGGCTGCCCCCTTCTTCTTTTGCCCTCTACCTTTCCCAGCATCAAGGCCTTCTCAAGTGAATCCTCCCTTCTCATTTGATGTCCAAAGTACTTCAGCTTTACTATTTGACCTTCTAAGGAACAGTCAGGGTTGATTTCTTCTGAGATTGACCTATTTGTTCTCCTCACTGTCCGGGGGACTCTTAAAACTCTCCTTCAACACCACATTTCAAAGACGTCTATTCTGTGTTCAGCTTTCCTCATGGTCCACCTCTCACAACCATACATTACCACTGGGAATACCATTGCTTTGACTATGCGAATTTTTGTTTGCAATGTGATGTCTCTGCTTTTCACTATGTTCCCCAGGTTTCTCATAGCTTGTCTCCCAAGAATCAGTCACCTTTTTATATTTAATTCTGGGAAACTTTTTATTGGCTGATCAGAGAGGGCTAGAAGGATATGTAAAACTGCCATGTAATGTTTTATGCATAAGATAATAGCTTCAGCTCATGGCAATTCAACAAACAGACCATTTTCATCCATCTATCCATCCATCCATCCATCCATTTACTCACTCTGGCTAGTGTACAATAGTTAAAACAATAAACATACAATTAACATCTGACAACATTTATGGTAGACCTAGCTAGAACCATCTTCCAGCTCAGTGCCAACCACTATGATATCATAATTTAGCAAACTCTGTTTGTCCCAGATCTTAAAAGGTAAGAAGTAAAGCCAGCACTGAACCTCACCTTTCGCAATCCACCTATGGAACAGTGATAAGGTCTTAGTTCCATCACTTTTTAAAATGTGCTAGCATGGAAGCCAGCTTGGAACAAGAGATGTTCAGCGCAAGGATGACATTTGAAAGCACAAATGAGATGTGTTCAAAATCAAAGTAAATTCATATAAAAATACATCCAGAGTTAAGAAAACTTCTCTTGCTCATCTTTGAGCACAGCAGGTTCAACTTGGTAAGTTAGCCTTTGAAGGCGAAAATAGAAACAATTAGAAAATAATGTTTGGGACCTTCTTACCTAGCGGGAACGTCTTTCCTTCAGAACATCAGACTGCATCACCTGCTCCTCCCAGACACGGCAGCTCCAGAAAGGCTCTGACTTGTAGAAGAGCCTTTTTGGTGGCGGCACCAACACTTTGGAACTCTCTACCTGTTGATTAGCACCAAGTTCCAACTTTACCTCTATTTAAAAAACTATTGAAATCTTTTCTCTAAAGAGGCTTTTAAAGAGATGGCCAAACAATAGGGTTAATTAACCCGATAGGTAAAGGTAAAGGCCACCCTTGCTTGAAAGCCAGTCATATCCGACTCTAGGATTCAGTGCTCATCTCTGTTTATAGCCAGAGAGCCAGCGCTGTCTGTGTTGGCAGACGTTTCCATGGACATGTGGCAGGCATGACTAGACACTAGAGTGCATGAAACACTGTTTATCTTCCCACCTAAGTGGTACCTATTTATCTACTTGCAATTTCTTGCTTTCGAACTGCTAGGTTGGCAGGAACTGGGACAGAGACAGAAGCTCTGTCATGCAGCACTCGGGTCTTGAACTGCTGACCTTCCAGTCGTGAAGTTCAGCATCTTGACCACTAAGCCACCGCAGTCCCAATTAACTTGATACTTTGCCATAATTGTTTTTGCCCATAATTTATCCTGTTTGGTTTATCATTTATGTTCATTTTTATGTTATTACTTTTTAAAATCTTTTAATTTGTTGTAACCTGCCCTAAGTGGGAGAATGTCTCAGATGAGCAGGATATGTGTGAATGAATGAATGAAGGGTTACCCAGAAGACTTTTATTTTCCACATTGGAAAGAGTTGTGTAGATGTTCAGAAGAGGAACTTTCCCTGCCTTTCCCCTCCACACTGTGTCGCATTCAGGAGCTTGTGTCACAGCTTTTGGTATTAGGCTAAGAGAAGCGTACCTGTGATTTGAACCAAGAAGTAATCCAAGCTGTGTAGACAGGCTCTTAGCCAGTCATTAGCTGGTAGCTGAGTTAGTTTGTTCCAGTAAGAATATTCAGCTACTTGGATTGTATATATGAGGAGTCCTGGTGGTGCAGTGGTTATGCTGCTGTACTGCAACCAAAAGGTTGTGAGTTCGAGCCTGACCAGGATTCAAGGTTGACTCGGCCTTCCATGCTTCTGAGGTCAGTAAAATACTCAGTAAAGTACCCAGCATGTTGGGGACAAAATGCTAATTAACTTGTGAACCGGCCAGACAGGGCACTCAGCGCTTATATGGGGTGGTATAGAAGTGTCATTGATATCATGAAAAGAGAACCTACTAAATGTGCAAATGCAATAAATAAATACTTCACAACAATACACAACCCTTTTACTGTGCATAGCATCAATCGTGGCTGCCCCGCTATCACCTCTAATTTGGCCCTGATTCTTGCCTGAAAAATAATTACAAGACAAATCACTGCTGATCTTGATAGCATTCCTTTCTGGCACAGGTGAGCGAGAAATTGGAACCGAAGGAAAACTCCTGCTGCTGGCTCGAGAGGACAAAAAGTTGCAGGGTGTGGGATTGCAAAGCAGGCAACCGGTAAGAGTCTCCCTTAGCCACGTTTCATGTGAACTTTTTAAAAAAGTCTTTGTTGCGCCTTGGTTGCACATGTGTCAAGAAGGAAATAAAATGGGCAGATTTTCAACAGAGTGGCTGATTTGACCTTTCTCATGTGCTCTGTGGGGTTGCCATGCAGGAACCTCGTCAACATTACACAGGTCCTAAGGTGGTTCTTCTTCTTTGCTGCTGCTTTTACCATTTTGGGTGTTGAGGAAGATGCAAGGTTCTCGTTCTGGCACTTCCAACATCCTCCACTGGTGTTATTTGGTGTTCTTGCTATGGTTCTCTAATGTTCTCTCTCTACCTTCCTCTGGGTCTGTCTCAAAGTCTTTGTCCTTCTCCTCTTTCCACATAGGCCTTTGTAAGGTATGGAATCCCAATAACTTCTCTCCTTATGGGCAAACCACTTTATTTGTTGTCTCTGTATGTAGTTTAAGATGGGTTCCATTCCAAGTCTTTCCCTTAGAATCTCATTCCCGATTTTATCCCTTCTAGTCACTCCAGCAGCCTTCCTCAGACATTTCCATTAATGTTTTGTTGTAAGCGTCCATGTTTGGCACTGGTAACATAAGGTGCGAATGAATGTGCTGTGCATGAGGTGTTTCTTTGTGCCTGAGGTTACATCTGAAAATTCAGGATGTACTTTCAGAGCTGAGTCCTCATTTCTTCAGAATTGCCTTCTGTTTTACTCTGGATTTTTCTCCCTTTACATCCACAGAAAACCTTTCAAATCCCTTGCCTTGTTCTTTTCTCAGGTTTTTCTCTTCATCGGTTCCGATGCGTTTAACTGCTGTACATTTATTTCCAATATCTACCTCCTGGGAGGAACACAGGACGGAAATATATATCAGCTTGATGTCAGAAATACCAAGTGAGTAGGAATAAAGGGTGCTGGTTACCTAACCCGTGGATGCTCCTGTTGCTCCAGAAATGTGCATAATAGGCAAGAAATGTACATAAGCAACATCGGATGAGATCCAATTCATTTTAAAGCAGAATTCTGACTAAAGTACCATACTGTGAATATCTCTTCGGGCTAAAGGTTGTTTCTCTGCTCTTTTTAGGGCTCCAGTTCGAATTATTCAAAGATCAGGCGCTCCCGTGCTTTCCCTTTTCTCTTTCAAAGATGGATTTATTGCCAGCCAAGGTAATATCCCTGTTTACTTTTGATATCACAGATGAACCTTTTCACTTCCTTCCAACATGCATTTTGGAATATTCTGAAGCAGAAAAAAAATTAACTGTTCCTTATAGAAAGAAATAAAAGACCAAACACTTGCTGTGTTGCAGTACGGATTCCTTTCGTTTTGTTAATTTGCTTTTTGAGTGTCTTGCATCGTCAGGTGGGTGAAAGAGTGACATTGGTTTCTAAAGTAAACCATGGTTGCCTGTTTCTTACACGTTCTTTAACTTTTCCCAGGGGATGGGACGTGCTTTATTATGCAACAGGATCTTGATCACGTCGTTGAACTTACGGGACCAGATTGTGACCCCGTATACAAGGTAAAAAGGTCCTGCTTTATGCTGGTGCCCAACGTGGGGCCATTTTGATTTTGGAAGTTTTGTTGGAAGGAGGAATGCTGTAGGACTGTGGGGGCGAACCTTGGCACTCCAGCTTTTCTTGGACTTCAATTTCCAGAAGCTCAAGTCCTTGCGAACCCACACGAATGGATTCACAGGGACTTGGGCTTCTGGGAATTGAAGTCTAAGAACAGCTGGAGTGCCAAGGTTTGCCATCACTGCTGTGACTCTGCTATTACCTAGAGCTGATTTCTCAGCAAATAAAGTTAGACAAAATGTCCTGCCAGTCTTATTTAGACAGGGCAGGGCTCATATTGAGAGGGAATTTTTGGCTGTACCGGCCGAGTGGCTTGGGGTCAGGATGGCAAAGTGCATCTTACGAGTTCAGCCGCCCACAACATCTCTTGTTGTCAAATAAAAAGTGCCTACATCAAGTGTGGATATTTGTTTCACCCTATTTCACTCCTCCAACTTGTTTTAGGCCTGGGGTTTCCTTATTGAAAAACAGCTACAAATAAAAACAACTGATTAAAACACAGTTAAACCAGATATAGGTCAAAATCCTATTGGAATTCATGCCACCGTGATATATACAGCATTACTTCTGGAAAAGAAAACATCATAGTATCTGACACACTTAAAATCATGCGGCACAATATGTAACATCAGTACGTTTATTTGAGGCAATCTGCCTGTAAATATTATACTGTCTGCATTATGGCTTCAGGTGTAACTAACAGGATTTGGGCTATTAATATTAGGACACTGGAATAAAAAGCAATTTTAAAACATCTCTTCCTAAAAGCTTCTTCGGGTAATTTGTCAAAGATTCACCTGAATTAAAAAAAAATTAGGAGTTGGCATCATGCCATCTCTCCATTTCCCTATTTAGGAGAACTTTGAATGGACTTCTTCTTCTGCCATATCTGAATCTGAATATTGGTGATCCTCATGGCGATCAGCCATGAAGACTGTCCTGAGAATATAATGCAGTGGCCTTTCATCTACCTTCTGCATCACAGCATGCATGACCCCAGTGCCACTGATCCAGTTCTACGAGTTACTTTCTGGTTCTGAGCCCTTTTGACACACAAAGTCCTCCTCAGTCCCAGGCCAGGATGGATGAAGCTACTGCCCTCCATCAAGATGGATCAAGTGGGATTTAATCCACTTGGGAACCATCACCCTTCCCTGTGGACTACGGCACCCAAAGCCATTAGTCCTCAGGGTGGTCAGGTTAATTAGCCACCATCTGATACTCGGCATTGAGCTGGCAGAACGGTCTACTCTATTACCGTAGCAGTATAGCCTGGCCAGACAGGTCACTGAGTTTCCTTAACCATGGAATGGATCCTCACCCTTCCTGTCTCTTTTCATTGGATAAGGTGGATATTCTGAACCAGATTTTCACTGCATTGTTACTTCATGTACCTTTTTTATTTTCTTTTGTTAGGTAGCAACGTGGGAGAAGCAAATATATACATGTTGCAGAGATGGGCTAATAAGGAGATACCAACTTTCAGACCTCTGACTGGATTGCAGCTGTGAACACTGGATTAGAGATGCTGGAATATATATATTTATCAGGGATAGCCTTAAAAACACTGCTTAAAAACAAGCCCTACTGCTGCCAAATTTCCAGGACTTTGTACAGTGGCATGAATGAAGTGTATATGTGCTTGAGATAAAGACCATGTTAAGACATAGTCCAAGATCAAATTCTGGGTCATCTTCCTTCTAAGGGAGGTAAACAGAACAGCAGTGAAGGTTTACCCCAGTTCTCTTGACTAAGCAACCCCCAGAATGTTTGTTTGGTTTAAAGCCCCCCTTTTGTTGCATTTGTAAATGGGTTTTGCTATCTATCTTGTGACCTCTTCTTGTCCCAAAGACAGGAAAGAGATTATGGGTCAGAGGAAAGTCAAGGCCAGCAAACTTTAGTCAGGGAATGCTTTTAATATGCCCGGCTGAGTCTGTTTTGTCTCTTGTCTGGAGTAAAAAAACCAATGAAAAGCCCTGTTGTTTTAGATCTCGTGCCTTCCATGTAGAATGCAACTTTTGTGCTATTTCTCACTGCCCATCACAGTGGAGTCTGCCAGTTTTAAGTTCCCATCAGAAATAAAGCTGCTTTGATCTGAAACTGTTTTTTCCCCTTCTCTTAATTGATTCTCTCAGGGAAAGCATTTATGGTTTTATTTTTAACCCTTTATCTTTCATTAGCCACAGATCTGTGATGTCAAACCACTGTTTCGAAGGAGTTGTTGTGTGGTGTTAGCACTAAATTTCCTTGCAACTTTAGACATGGGAAATTTGGTGTATACTGTATTGCTGCTGTCTGTTGTATGAGTATACCTTTACAATGCCTATATTATAGGGCACATGATAGTGGAAGCTTTTGAGTGCAAAAGGACTATCATAGCTTATTGCTAGGAAAGCGAAAAGGGTGCGGAAGCAAAATGCTGTCTTACACTCAAGACATGGAGTTGACATTCAACGACTGTTTTGAGATTGTTCTTTTCAGCACCTTGAGGAGAATAGGAGGAGGAGGAGGTGAAGGAGACGAAGGAAAGCTGAGTCAACCTTGGGTTCCCCAGCATCAGCAGTTTGGACTGCAGTACAGCAGTTTAACCACTGCACCACATTGAAATTGTACAATTCTTCTGAGTGGATATGCTGTCTGAAGTTTCAACTGTCATCCTCCTTCTGCACTTCCATCTTCAGTCACCATTTCAAGTCATTGGTATTTTCTACTAGAATTACAGATGAAACTCAGAAAATTAGAATATCGTGCAAATGTTCATTCAGTCCAGTAATGCAACTTAAAAGGTGAAACAAATATATGAGATAGACTCAATACATGCAAAGCGAGAGAGTTCAAGCCTTACTTTGTTATATTGATGATGCTTATGGCTTACAGCTTATGAAAACCCCAAACCCACCCCCCCAAGCTCATGTACCCCATAACTGTCACATAATCTCATGTACGCTGTACGCCAGGTCATCACAATTATAATGAATTAAGGCATGACATCTCTGCATCTTTGCATGGAATGAGTCTATCTCATATATTTGTTTCACCTTTTAAGTGAAATGAATGAACATTTGCACGATATTCTAATTTTCCGAGTTTCACCTGTATAGCGTTTTCATTTTCTTGCATTGCTGATGCTTGATCCTCAAGCTTTTGCTCCCTGTTTTGTCTGTCTGAGATTAATCCTACTTTACTATGATATAATCTATGTTTAAACTGAGCAGATGAGGAAACAAAACCAACTTTGTGCGGACCTTTTTTGCCTATGGAGAGCCAGACTCTTGTAGTTATTTATTTATTTATTTATTTTCCCCTCATTTGGAAGTAGCCCTTGTCAGTCTGTTGCAGGAAGACTATATAAGACGACCACATTTTATTTGCCTTAAACTCCTTCAGACTCCTGGACCCATCCTGTTGCAGGGATCCTGTTGTGATCCAAAATATCGAACTCCCCCCCCCAAAAAATAATAATATTAATAATAATAATAATAATAATATAAATGATAATAATAAAAACTTCTGCCCTAACTTTGCTCCATCCCCCTACCCCCCCACTCCGGAAAGGGTCTCATTCTTCTTTGTTAGGCCCAGAGAAGCCGCCGGCCCGTTGCCTAGGCGACGGTCCCATGAGAAGGACTGCAATTCCCACCATGCTCCACAGCTGGGGCGGAGGGAGCGATAGTGCGCGTGCGTGAGAAGGAGGGAAGCGAAGGAAGCCCCGCCCCTTCTGGCGGCGTCCTTAGCAACGGAAGCTTTGCCGCCGCCGCCGCCGCTGCCGCCGCCATGGGGCAAGACTACTACGCGGTGCTGGACTTGACCCGCAGTGCCAAGGATGCCGACATCAAGAAGGCGTGAGCCCTGGGGAGCGGGGGGGGGGGCGGAGGG
The DNA here is from genome assembly GCA_035047345.1 of Bradypodion ventrale. Lineage (NCBI taxonomy): Eukaryota > Metazoa > Chordata > Lepidosauria > Squamata > Chamaeleonidae > Bradypodion > Bradypodion ventrale. Next base: position 371,276,956 of record JAWDJE010000003.1, read on the forward strand.
GGAGAGATGGGGGTGGGTCACTTCCCCCCCCCGTTAGATGCGGGTGCGTATGTATGGGTAGAGGTCGTGTGCACGTGTGTATGCATGCATGCATTCATGCGTGTCACAGGCCAGAGTAGAGGCGTCTTTAAGAGGTCGTCCTTGCTCGAAAACCAGTCGTGTCCGACTCTCGGTGCGGTGCTCATCTCTGTTTACAGCCCAAGAGCCAGGCGTTGTGTTGTCTGTGTCTGCAGACGTTCCCGTGGTCGTGTGGCAGGCACGACTAGATGCACGGAATGCTGTTACCTTTTCCCATCAAAAGCGGTTGCCTGTTTATCCACTTGCAACTTCTTTCTTTTAAACTGCTAGGTCGGCAGGAGCTGGGACAGGGATGAGAGCTCACTCCGTTGTGCAGCACTCGGGTCCCAAACTGCTGACCTGGCTCTTTGGCTGTAAGCAGAGATGAGCACTGTACCCTAAAGTGAGATCCAACTGGCTTTTGAATAAGGGCGGCTTTTACCTTTGCTAAAGATGGAACCTGGTGCAGCTCCACAGGCAGTGCGAGGCCTGTAGCAAATCATGTCAAGAGGCCCTTGCTCAAAACATTTATTATTATTATTATTATTATTATTATTATTATTATTATTATTATTATTATTATTATTATTATTATTATTATTATTATATTTCTATGCCACCCAATCAACAAACGTGACTCTGGGTGGCTCACAACAGTACACAATAAAATATTTTTAAAATTCGTGCTACAATGGCATAACATGTAAGATGCGCGTGTAGAAAAAGACGGCTCTGCTTGTGTGTACATCTTTACTCTTTGGTGCACATTGAATGCTCCAATGAGGCATCAGTGAGTCAAGGTGAACATTTTTTGAATATTTGCTACTCCTGCTATATGGCTGATCTGGCACTACCACAGGTAGCGTTCCAAAGTGTTGATGCTGCCACTGAGAAGGCTCTTCTTCAAGTCAGCCCTTCTTACTACCATTGCAGTCAGCACCTGTGTGACCTTCCAGGATGCTGACTGGAAGGCAGCAGGTCAGCAGTTTGATTCCTGAGAACTGCAGGACGGAATGAGCTCCTGTCTTTGTCCCAGTTCCTGCCAACCTAACCGTTCGAAAGCAAAAAATTACAAGTAGATAAAAATAGGGACCACTTCGGTGGGAAGGTAAACAGCGTTTCGTGCACTCTGGTGTCTAGTCATGCCTGCCACATGACCATGGAAATGTCTGCAGAAGCAGACAGCGCTGGCTCTTCGGCTTTGAAACAGAGATGAGCACTGAACCCTAGAGTCAGATATGATTGGCTTTCGAGCAAGGGTGGTAATGTTGGTCCTATTCTGCAGGCAGAGCTTTGTGACAGGATACTGGCCACTATATCTTTGTGCTTGCAGCAGGGACGTAGGAAATAAAACCGTTCTCAAGAGAATGGCTACAGTCTCTCTCTCTCTCTCTCTCTCTTGTGTTGCAGTTATCGGAAGCTGGCTTTGAAGTTCCATCCTTATAAAAACAAGGATCCCTGGGCAGCGGAGAAGTTCAAGCAGATTGCAGAGGCCTACGATGTCTTGAGTGATCGTAAGTAGAAGGCAGCGCATCATTTTTGAGCTCGAGAAGCATCTGCAGAACAGAGGAGGCAGGGCCAGGGCCTTTCGTACATGCAGTAAACCCATTCGTGTGGGTTCACGGAGACTTGGTCTTCTGGGAATTAAAGTCCAAGAACACCTGGAGTGCCATGGCTCACCATCACTGGATATGTTATCGAACTGCGTGACAAAACCTCTTCCTTTCTCTTCCGTTAATGTTTATGGTGTCTTTGTTCCTTAGCAGTGAAGAAGGCCATTTATGATAAATTTGCAGAAGAAGGCCTTAAAGGAGGGATCCCCTTGGAGTTTGGGATTGACACTCCCTGGACCGAAGGCTACGTGTTCCATGGGAATCCCGAGAAAGTCTTCCGGGAGTTTTTTGGAGGGGACAACCCCTTTGCTGGTAGGTCTTATATATATCTCTCCTCTCCTTGAGAGATTTCCACTCCACTGTCTTTCCTTGGTGTAATGGGCAGGGGACGTGGGTCAACTCAGGAGGCAGCTTGGATAGGCTTTCAGCAGTAATTCATCCCAACTAAAAAAGACCCATTGAATGGGTGGGGCAACCTAGTAAGTCAAAACCTATATACACATGAGTCTATCATTGGATTTTAGTTCTGTTCACATGGAAATGGAAGTCCTCTTCCCAATGTGATTGTGGAGAAGAAAACCAAACTATGCGCCACATTATATTTAAGCATCTCTAGGGCTGTAGCCAGGGGTGTGTGGGAGAACGTTCAGATTTCTGGGCATTGAGATACAGGAGGATCTTTCCTGGGGTGCCAACACAAGGCGGCTTGCAAAGAAGGCGCAGCAGAGACTGTATTTTTTGAGAACTCTAAGGAAAAACCATCTTCCGCAAAAGCTGCTGCTTGCCTGCTATGCGCTATTGAGAGAGTGCTCACTTATAGCTTATGTGTGTGTTATGGGAGTAGTACTCATTGGGATAGGATAATGTTGCACAGAATTATTAAAACAGCAGAGAGTTTAGAACAAATTTACACCATCAGGTGCCACAGAAAAGCATTAGATATAGTAGGAGACCCATCACATCCTGGCCACGGCTTCTTTGAGCTTCTGCCATCGGGACAGAGATATAGAACAATGAAGGTAAAAACGAGCCGTCTCAAGAACAGTTTCTTCTCCAGAGCAATTTTGGCCTTAAATGGAAACTCTGGACTCTGAAGTCATCTTATCTTATTTTAAATTTTTAGATTTTTAAATTGTACTGTATGGTACTATCTTAATTGGTGTTTCTGTAGCTGTTTTAAATTAAGGGGTATGCCTTATTCGAGTTGATATATAGCAATCGATAAATTTCGTTGTTCCCGCAAGGGAAAAATGACAATAAAGATTTATCTATCTTTATCTATCTAACCCTCCTGAGCTAACAGCTCGTCCCCCTCCAACCCACCCCGTGATGCCAATGTTATATATGTGAGTATGACATTGTTACTCCTCCTGAAAATTTATTTGCCCCTCCTGAAAAATCAACCCCCTCCCCCAATCAAGAATCCTGGCTATGGTCCTGAGTGTCTCTTATGCGCATTTGGGGGCTGCAGTTGCTCAAGTGGCTAAGACGCTGACTGGAAGGCGGAAGGTCAGCAGTTCGATTCCCGAGTACTGCAGGACAGAATGAGCTCCTGTCTTCGTCCCAGCTCCTGCCAGCCTAGCAGTTTGAAAACAAGAAATTGCAAGTAGATAAACAGGCACCACTTTGGTGGGAAGGTAAACAGCATTCTGTGCACTCCAGCGTCTAGTCATGCCTGCCACATGACCATGGAAACATCTGCAGAAGCAGACAACGCTGGCTCTTTGGCTTTGAAACAGGGATGAGCACTGAACCCTAGAGTCGGATATGGCTGGCTTTCGAGCATGGGAAACCTTTACTATGCACATTTAGAGGTGCTTTGGAGGACTTGCATAGTGCCACAGATGAAGTCCTTCAGTGGCTTTCAAACCTAGACGTGGAACTCTAGTTAGGAACTTGAGTTGGTCAATTTGTGCTCACTGTATATATCACCATTAATGTAGACAACAAAGTTCATAGAATTAAAAAAGCAACCAAGTCCCTATATCCCGATGGAGTATGAAGTGTATGCTCTCATCCCCTTGAGTTGCCAAGTTCCCAGTCCTGGTTCGTTTGTACAGTTTACAACATTTGTACAGTAAATGTGACTTTTTAAAAAACTACAGTTCCCATTGGCAGCTCAAGCAGCTGGGCTAGATGAGGGATTTTGGGAACTGGAGTCCAGAAAGGTAGTATTTGCAAGCTCTGTCACAACATACAAATGGCACCCATGTGATCCTGTTCTGTACTGTTACTTGTAAGTAATTTCCCACTGAGTTGTTGGAGTTAACTCTCAGTTGTACCTAGTTTCAGCAGCCTTCTGTCATCCAGTGACCTGAAGAAGTGTCAAACTGTTACTCCAGTCTCCCCCAGTTTGTAGTTCAGCACATCTGATGTACCACCAGATCAAGAACAACAGTTGAAATGCTGAACTGCAACTTTAGCATTATTTGAGACTTTTTTTTGACTCTGTTAGGTTAATTTCAACAATTTATGGCATGCTTGGGAGCTGTTTTATTGGTTTATCTGTGGAATGCTTCATGGTAGAGGAATATTGTTTGAGTTTAGATGTACATGGATGTGCAACCTGGCATGAACTGGGACTTGCATTGCCTGCTGCCTTCTTGCTGTTTTACTCCTGTAAATGGCTTGAAAGCCAGTTGTATCTGACTCTAGGGTTCAGTGCTCATCTCTGTTAATAGCCAAAGAGCAGATGTTTCTGTGGACATGTGGCAGGCATGACTAGACACTGGAGTGCACTGAATGCTATTTAACTTCCCACCAAAGTGGTACCTATTTATCTACTTGCAATTTCCTGAGAAATCTGTACATGAATCAAGAAGCAACAGTTAGGCCAGAACACGGAATGACAGAGTGGTTTGGAATAGGAAAAGGAGTAAGACAAGGCTGCATTTTATCACCCTGCTTATTCAATCTATACACAGAGCACATAATGCGCAATGCAGGGATGGAGGAATCACAATATGGGATCAAAATTGCTGGGAGAAACATCAACAATTTGAGATATGCAGACGATACCACCCTCATGGCAGAAAGTGAGGAAGATTTAAAGAAGTTGTTGCTTAGGTTGAAAGAAGAGAGTGCAAAAGCTGGCCTGAGACTCAATATCAAGAAAACCAAGATAATGGCAACAGGCCACATCAGTCCCTGGAAAATAGATGGGGAAGAAGTAGAAGCAGTGACAGATTTTACTTTCCTGGGATCTAAGATCACTGCAGATGGCGACTGTAGCCATGAAATAAAAAGATGACTGATTATGGGGACTCAAGCTATGAGAAACCTGGGGAACATAGTGAAAAGTAGAGACATCACCTTGAAAACAAAAATTCGCATAGTCAATGGTATTCCCAGTGGTAATGTATGGGTGTGAGAGCTGGACCATTAGGAAAGCTGAATGCAGAAGAATAGATGCCTTTGAGATGTGGTGTAGGAGGAGAGTCCGGCGAATCCCTTGGACAGCAAAGAGAACAAATAGGTCAATACTGGAAGAAATCAATCCTGACTGTTCATTGGAGGGACAAATAGTGAAGATGAAGCTAAAGTACTTTGGACATCAAATGAGAAGGGAGGACTCGCTTGAGAAGGCCTTGATGCTGGGAAAGGTGGAGGGCAAAAGAAGAAGGGGGCGTCCAAAGATGAGATGGATAGATGGTATTGTGGACACAGTGGGCACAGAGCTTGTCTGGCTGAGGAGAATGGTGGAGGATAGAGGTGCCTGGAGGAAAATGGTCCAAGGGGTCGCAAAGGGTCGGAATTGACTGTGCGACTGAACAACAACAAAACTGCTAGGTTGGCAGGAGCTGGGACAGAGACAGAAGTTCACTCTGTCATGCAGCACTTGGGTCTTGATCTGCTTGACTTGCCGATCTTCCAGTCGTCAAGTAAAGCGTTTTAATAACTTAGCCACCACAATCCCTATTGTAATTATATAAACAGGACAATTTTTTTAAAAAATGCCATTGTTTCAAGTGGGTTCAGAAGCAGAATTTGCAAATATAATGTCATTATTTACACTCTCCAGAACTTCCCAGCTGACTTAACAGATGGAACATTTTCCAAATTGTAGTCTGAGCACCGAAGATTTTCAAACTCTGGGAGATTCTTGGAGTTAAATTTGAGAAAAGCGACGCCTGCAATTTCTGGTCCGAACTGTGGAACGTTTCCATCCCTTTGTTCCAAGTCAGATGTGCTTAATTTAATGATGTCAAAACATGCCCTAAAAACCCACCACTACACCTTCTTTCTCTTGCTGCAGAGTTTTACACTGGAGAAGGGGCAGACGTGAACATGGCCATTGGGGGGCTGCGTGGAAAGGGCGTGAAGAAGAAGGACCTCCCCATTGAGAGAGACCTCTATCTCTCCCTGGAAGACTTGTTCTATGGATGCACCAAAAAAATCAAGATTTCACGCAGAGTAAGTAAGGAGAGAAATCCCACAGTAGTAGGGCAGAAAAGACCGGGGCAAGAGATAAGTTATGTGCTGAAGCCACAGGCTGTAAAGTGGAAAACTCAGATTTCAGGACTCTCCGCCTCCTTTTGATTCCAGAACAAACTTTGGACTGCCAAAATGAAGCCACTTTCTTGGCTTTGTTGTTGGCCAGAATTAAATCTTCATAGATACATGTTTCTAGCAGTAATTGGCAGATGAGAAAATGAGCTGGATTCTGTATCTCTCCACATTCACACCATCGATGGATGTCCTCCACCAGCCCCCACTTGAGCCTGTTGGTCTTGCATTTAGGGCCTCCGATGTTCAGGATGGAGGGGAGGCTGAGTTCCTCAGCTATATCCTCCTTTAATGATGTTCCTTGCCCAATGCGCTCCTTCCCCTATCTTTTAATTTGGGTTTGCTGTTGCATACCCTCAAGAGTGTTTGTTCTTGCCATAAAACTTTTCCTGGATCTGAACCGGTGGACTTGAGGCTCATGTTAAGGGTCCTTCTCTTGCTTAGTTATCTCGCTGTCTGTTGCCACTTCTCTCCTTATCTTAGGTGGAACGATAATAATTTCGTGTCAGATTACTCTGGGTTGAAAGGATTTTTGCTGGAGTAACTGCAGTGGCTAAAGTGGCTAAGATGCTGACTGGGAGGCAGAAGGTCAGCAGTTCGATTCCCAAGTACTGCAGGACGGAATGAGCTCCCGTCTTTGCCCCAGCTCCTGCCAACCTAGCAGTTCGAAAGCAAGAAATTGCAAGTAGATAAAAAGGGACCACTTTGGTGGGAAGGTAAATCAGTGCTCCGTGCGCTCCGGTTTCTAGTCATGCCTGCCACATGACCATGGAATGTCTGCAGAAGCCACCTGTTTTTAGCCTATTAGGGTAAGTTCTAAGGGTCTCTCCGCCCCCCATCTCTTACCTGTCATAGCTAAGGTATTCTGAATGGTCCTTCTGGAGCAAAAAAACCCGCTTTCCTTATGGCTTGCCTGTCGGTCAGCCGGCCACTCCCTGGGCAGTTGGCAGGCCTGCTTTCTCCACCCCTGCAGGTGATGAATGAGGACGGCCATGCCTCGACCATCAAGGACAAGATCCTCACCATTGATGTTCATTCGGGGTGGAAGCAGGGGACCCGCATTACCTTTGAAGAGGAAGGAGACCAGGTAACATTGTTGCAGGCTGAGGTCGAGTGGCCAGGAGGTGGCGTGGCTGAGGCCTCTTTTGCCCTCCCACCTCTTGGCATCTGCTTTCACGAAAGGGCTGGGGACTGTGTGGCCCTTCAGATGTTTTCGGGTTGCATCCGGCTTTGACACCCAAGGCCAGGGTGGCGGACAGTGGAAGATGCACCAAGGTGGGCATAATGTGATGCTCTCTGGCTCGAGGGTTAACATGTACAAACCTTGGAGCTAGAAGTATTACCTGTTTGGACTACAACTCCCTTAAGTCCCCTTGCCAGTGTGGCCATAAAGGATGGGGAGTTTAATTCATTAATATCCTGCCTGATTAGTGAGACCACTGCTCTGAACAGCTTACAGTAAAAATTAATCATAATTCTGGGTGACATCCATAAATCTAACTTTTCCCCAAAACCCTGTGCTGAAACTAGTTCTTAGATCACTCTTGCCCCTCTTACATTTGTTATACTACAATTCCCATCACCCTCTCACAGGTCAACCAGTGGCCCCCACAGTCTAGATCAGTAATGGAGAACCCCTCAAGAGTGTTTGTTCTTGCCATAAAGGTCTTCCTGGATCTGAGCCGGTGGTCTTGAGGGTGTCGAGGGTCATCCTCTTGCTTCATTCTCTCAGTGTCTAGTGCTTTCGGGAATTGACTTAGGCTCCTGGGAATTGAAGTCCAAAAACCAAAAGTTGGGAAACACTGGTCTACTCTATTACCATAGCAGGATAACCTCGCCAGACTGTAAGCATTTTCTGGCCTTCCTCAACTCCTGGATCTCGTCCTCTTTGCACCACTCACTTCCCTCTTTGCCATCTCCTTATCCTTCTGTTTAGGGCCCCAATATCATCCCTGCTGACATCATCTTCATTGTCAAGGAGAAACTCCATCCCCGCTTTAAACGAGAGGACGACAACTTAATCTATGTAGCTAAACTTCCCCTGGGAAAGGTAAGGTAGCAATACAGGGAACCACCTTAGATTACCAAGTTTGGATCTGCACAGCTGTGACGGGCAGGCAGAGCTGCTCTCTGGGGAGTTGGAGGGGCTGTTCAGGTGGGATTCTTCCCTAGAGATCCCTGGGGGTCTCTCCTCCATCTAAGGCCGGGCTAGCATTGTGACATTTCACACTAGTATCTCTGGAAATGGGACAATTCCTGCCCCCCCTCCACCTTCCAGGGCTGAGCTGAGATTGGCTTAGTGGTTAGGATGCTGAACTTGATGACTGGAAGGTCAGCAGGTCAACAGTTCGAGACCCAAGTGCTGCACAATGGAGTGAGCTCCCGTCTTTGTCTCAGCTCCTACCAACCTAGCCGTTTGAAAGCAAGAAATTTAGATAAATAGGGACTGCTTCGGTGGGAATGTAAACAGTGTTCCATGCACTCCGGTGTTTAGTCATGCTTGCCACATGTCCACGGACACATATGCAGACAGCATTGGCCTTTTGGCTATAAACAGAGATGAGTACTGAACCCTAGAGTTGGAGACAACTGGCTTTCGAGCAAGAGCAACTTGCTACTATTTAAATAGCCGTCACACTTCTGCATTGCCCCATAGCAATGTGTGGTTCACAAGTTAATCAACACTTTGCCCCCAACATGTTGGGTCCTCATTTTACTAATCTTGGAAGAATGGGAGAAGCTGAGTCCACCTTGAGCCCTGGTCAGGATCGAACTCACAGCATCAGCAGTGTTTGGCTGCAGGGCAGCTGTTTAACCACTGCATCACAAGGGCTCACTCATAAAACTCGATGTGTATGCATTCCAAAGTGAGTGAGACATTCAGGGAGCAGTGAAATTCAGAAATAGTCACTTGGTTTCTTACAGGCTCTGACCGGGTGCACCGTGGACGTGCGAACGCTGGACGAGAGGCTGCTCAACATCCCCATCAATGACATTGTCCAGTAAGTCTTGCGGTGGACAGCAGGGTGGAGCTGGGGTTCAAGGGACACTTGAGAAAAGATGATGTCCGGGGCAGCCTTTTCTGTAGTCCTGTAGTTTGTGCATGGAAACATCCAAGGGACAGCTTGAACCAGGGATGCCCAAACTACAGCCTGTGGGCCGTATCCAGCCCCTGATGCCAATTCATACGGGCGCGTTTTACTTCCGCTTCCGAGAGCAACGAGGGCGGCGCAGGCTGGATGAATTGGCATCAGGGGCCGGATACAGCCTGCAGGCTGTAGTTTGGGCACCTCCGGTTTAAGCAGAGAAAGCGGCAACTTAAAATCTATCTCATCCTGTTGCAAAACAGATTGCAAGGGTTAATGCTCCCATTGTCCTCAGCCATAGTGTGACAGTGGATGGGCTTTGTTGTTTGCCTTTCCATGTTGGGTTAAAACTCTTATTATCTAAAGCCGTACTGTGACAGTGGATGATAGGCTTTGTGGCCCAGCATGGCCAGACAGTGCCAAGCTGGAAGGACCCCTGTAGAGGAAGGGGAGGCTGTCTTTTCTAGAAACCACCACTACCTTCCACCGTTTTCCCTTCTTCTGCTAAGTGTGTGTGTGGGGTCTCCTTTCTTCCTCTTTACAGCCCTAAGTACTACAAAATTGTGCCCGGAGAAGGGATGCCCTTGTCCATCGACCCCACCTGCAAAGGGGACCTCATCATGTACTTTGACATCATCTTTCCTGAAAGGCTGACCCCAGCCAAGAAGTCGCTCCTGCGGGAAGCTCTCTTGACGTGAGGAAACGGCACATCGGCTGTGCGCTTGCTTCCCTTGATCCCACTCACCCCAAATAGAAACTTCTTCTTTTGTCTAGAAGATCCCTTGTTTTCCGTTGCTACCAACCCTCGGGGGAAGAAAGCCTTCTCCCACTATCTAAGGATGCAGCCTGATCCACCAGTGGGACCGAGGAGGAGGATGATAAACACACGGATAGAAGCAGGGGTCCTAATTGTTCCTATGGAAGGCCGCTTCCATGCACATCTCTCTTGGCATTTCTCTTAAAACCGTTTGCTTAGCAAATGACGAGCAACTGTCTGCAATTGCCCAGGAATTTATGGGTGGGATGGATTGCCCCCACTCTGCCATCTGGTCATCTATAGGACCGTAGAGCTTGAAGCATCTCCAAAGGTCATGTTCCAACCCCTTCCATGCACAATATTCACAGCGAAGGCATCTCAGATAAGAGGACCATAGCCTCTGTGTAAGCCTCAAATGAAGGATGGTCTACCAACAGCACTCCAGCTGTTCTTGAACTTCAATTCTCAGAAGCCCAAGTGGATTCACAGAGACTTGAGCTTCTGGGAATTGAAGTCCAAGAACACCTGGAATGCCAAGCGTCACCATCATAGATCTAGGTATACCTTGTGATGCTGTGGGAAGAGTATCTGATCTAGAACAGGGGTGGCCAACCTACGGCCCATGAGCCAGGTCAGGTCTTTGGCACCATTTTATGTGGCCCGCCGCCACCCTCACCATTACTGGAAGCAGACGTATTTTCTGCAGCCACCTTTGGGCAAGATAAAGCAGTACCTATTTGAACTGCTACGTTGGCAAAAGCCAAGACAGAGACGGCAGCTCACTGTGTTGTGTAGAATTCAGGTCTCAAACAGCTGACCTTCTAGTCAAGTTCAGCGTCTTAACCACTAAGCTACCATGGTCCCTCCCACTTTTGGGTACAGGTACACAATATCACCCTGTCTGAAAGTACATAACTACTTATGTGCCCAGAACCGGCCATAAATGCTGCTGTAAATGCACCCACAGCTGTTAAATGCATTTATGACAGCCACAGACACGTTTTATGGCAGTGTGTACAGTGGGAGGAAGCACATGACTGCCTGCTCAGCTGTCCAGGGGGGCATGGTCCAGCCTGTGGCGCAAAAAGGTTTGGGAACCCCAGATCTAGAAGGTCAGAAGGAAAGCTCTTTCCAGAGGGAATGAACCCTCTTGCTTGACCTAGTACATGAACCTTGGGCATCCCAACCATTCTTGGACTTCAATTCGCAGAAGCCTGTGAATTCACTGCATACGCATGCTAAACCCATTTGTGTGGATTCACAGAGACTTGGGCTTCTGGGAACTGGAGTGCCAAGTGCCTTCAAGAGCTGACTAATGTTAGAATTCATCACAGGCGTGCATCCGTGTTTGATTAAAACACACTGCCCATAACACAGAGAGAGATGAAGAGCAAGGGACGAACTGCACAGACCAAAAGAAGTTAGCTTTCTGCTTCATTTATTTTTTAAAAAAGAGTCATGTGCAAGACAAGAGTTCTTGAAAGAGAAGAAAACATTCCACCGCCATCACAAATTACATGACAGAAGCCACCCACAAAAAGCTTGGAACTGCCTTTCTAACAGGATGGAACATTAAAAGTTAAATAGACCATCGTTCAGTCCAGAATTTAAGTCCCAGACGTATAGATTTTTGCTGGGGCTGGCATTTAGCAACTGCTCTCTGACTGTGGCTGCTTCTCTCTCCTCTTAAAATAAAAATGACACCCTAAGACACTTCTCTGTTACCGTACCTAAGAGTTAAAAAAATCACAATACGAGGCAGAGGCATAGATCCGTAATGGCGAACCTTGGCACTGCAGATGTTCTTGGACTTCAATTCCCAGAAGCCCAAGCACCCTGTGATACTGTGATTCATCTGGCCTGCGCCGCACCGTCCTCGTCGCTCCCGGAAGCGGAAGTAAAACACGCCCGTATGGACCAGATGAATCGCAGTAAACCCATTCGTGTGGATTCACAGGGTGTTTGGGCTTCTGGGAATTGAAGTCCAAGAACATCTGGAGTGCCAAGATTCGCCATTGCAGGCACAGACTGACCTATTCTCCCTCATTCCCAGTCCTTCAATTTCAACAATTCAAGCGGAACCAAGTGGTTCAAAGCTTGGAAAGAACCCTCACCTCAAATAAGACTATTTTAAAACAGAATTTAAAAGGTACTTTTGTATGATTTATCTTAAGCCTGTTTCCACCTCTTCATACAGCATCTTTAGGATCTGGAAAAGAACCAAGCAGGTCTGGTTGGATGTAGTCTTATTTCACATGAATTACTGTGCCTGTGATGTCAAACCTTGGCCATCCAGATGTTCTTGGACTTCAATTCCCAGAAGCCCCGTGAATCCACACAAATGGGTTTACTGCAATTCATCCGGCCCACACTACCCTTGTCACCCCTGGGCGCGTTTCACTTCCGCTTCCAGGAGCGACGAGGGTGGCATGGGCCAGATGAATCACAGTAAACCCATTCATGTGGATTCACAGGGGCTTCTGGTAATTGACGTCCAACAACATCTGGAGTGCCAAGGTTTGACATCACTGCAGTGACTGGCCAACTGATGCCTCTAGTTGTGAGTCAATTAATAAAAGGGATCTATCATGGCTGTAATGTATAATATAATGTGCATAGAAAAACTGGATGAATGAGAGATTGCAGGCATTCGTGCTTGCGCAACGGACTGCAGGCCATCTTTAATGCTTCAGATCCTGATGAAGCACAACCGTCCAACAGGCACGGCTTTAAAAGGGAGAAAATGTGTGAAGAGACTGGATGACAACATGTGCAAAACAATTGGCTACAACACGCAGCTGGGAGGTCCTGTTCCTCCCCTACTAGGTGTAGGTCCATGAGAAGAAGAGTAAAATCGCAGTCTTGGAGAGAGATAGTAACTGCAAAGTAGTTTCAAAAGGCTGCAGAGGATGCTCTACAAAGAGGTAGAATGGCTCAAGAAGATGAGAATAAATAAGATCCGTAAAGTGCACCCATCATCAGCTTGTTCACAAGGGAGCTTCAAAAGATCCACGGGCTGCCATCATGGCCCGTTTTAATTGTTCGTAGGTCACAAACATCACCACGTTCCAGGAGCCCAGGCGCAGAAACGAGGGTGTAAAGCTAGGAGGAGAGAGATCAAGCAAGAATTACTCCAAGGTCCTTTGAAACAATGGGGACAAAAGTGGTTCTCCTAGAGCAGTGGGGCCCAGGCCCCACAGGGGGACCTCAATCCCCAGATGCCTAAGTCAGTCCATTGGCTCATCAGTGCTTTGGGGAATTGACTTGGGCTTCTGGGAATTGAAGTCCAAGAACCAAAGGTTGGTTAACACTATCTTAGAGAAACAGCAGGAAGGAGGCGGAAAATCCATCCCCAAAAACTTTTTTTTGGATTACAGCTCCCAGAATCCCCCAGCCAACACATAGTTAGAGTTTCTGGAATCTGTAGTCCATAAAATGTTTCCAAAAATTCAGGTAGGAACACCCAACACACAAGCAGAGCTGCATACAGCAGGGTATTCATGTTCATCTGTGCAAGTGGATATCTGGGCTATGTCCTCTCCAGAGCCCCGACTTCAAATCCTGCATCTACTGCAGGTATTAGGGGTAAAGAATCTCTCTTCCCCCCCCCTGATTATGCGGTAGAAATCAGGGTTTCTCAACCTTGGAGCTCCAGATGTTCTTGGACTTCAATTCCCAGAAGCCCAAGTCAGCACACCTGCTGATCGAAGCTTCTGGGAATTGAAGTCCAGGAACATCTGGGGCACCAGGGTTGAGAAACCTTGCACTAGGCCAGTGATGGCAAACCTTGCCACTCCAGCTGTTCTTGGACCTCAATTCCCAGAAGCCCAAGTCTCTGTGAATCCACATGAATGGGTTTATGGTGAAGGCAGGATGTGTGTCATCAAGTTTACTCTGCGTACATGCAAGTAAACCCATTCGCGTGGATTCACAGGGACTTGGGCTTCTGGGAACTGGAGTCCAAGAACAGCTGGAGTGCCAAGGTTCGCCATCACGGCACTAGGTTCTCCAAGAATTTCCTCCTTCCACAGGCTCAGGGGACAGCCATTGGCTTTCAAAGGAAGAAGCAAGGCTCCAGTCCTCAATGGCCATCCGTTAAGAACACGGCACTAAACTAGTGTGATGGTACTCATTCCCAGCCCCTGCTAACTTTCCAGCACCGCTGGATGGGTGACAAGAGAGGGGCTTACCCTTTGTAAAATGCCAGGGGCCCTTCCTTCCGGAGCATGGCCAAGGCGCACTTTACGGCACTCCCGTACTGACCGGGGGCAGAGTTCATGTATCTGGTCTTCACTACGTCCACAGGCGAAGCAATGATAGTCGTGCAGAAGCCGGCTCCAAACGCCGAGGTAAAGTGGCACGGGAGGTTGTCTGCCAGGAGGAGAGAAAGAAATTAGGAACAAGCGGAAGGATGGAAGGGGAGCATCAAACATCCCCCTTGATAGCTCAGTTTTTAGGTCTCTGGAGGTTGGGAGTTTGATTCCCCATTGGGCCTCCAGGGAGAAGAGCCAGCCTCTGTTGCCCTGGGCAAGCTGCACAATTCTAGGGCACTCCTAGATAGAGAAGAAGGGAAAGGTCAAGCCCTTTCTGTGCATTCTCGAGGTGGAAAACCCTGGAAAGGGTCTCAATCAATCAGAACTGACTTGAGAGCAGGGAAAGGTTTCCCTGTCCAACCCTAGGGGCCGATGCTCACCTCCATTTATAGCCAAAGAGCCAGCACTGTTTGCGCATGCAGACGTTTCCGTGGTCGCGTGGCTACATGCTGGAGGGCATGGAATGCTGTTACCTTTACTACCGATGTGGCATCTATTTATCTACTTGCAATTTCTTGCTTTTCATACTGCTAGTTTGACAAGCACTCGGGTCTTGAACTGCTGACCGATTGACCTTCCAGTCGTCAAGTTCAGCATCTTAACCACTAGGCCACTGCAGTCCCTTTAAAGGTAAAGGTCACCCTTGCTCAAAAGCCAGTCGTATCCAACTCTAGGGTTCAGTGCTCATCTCTAGAGCCAGTGCTGTCTGCATTTTGCAGGCATTTACCTATGTGTTAATCACACAATTTTAATTTTTGGAACTGGCTACACTGGAGCACCAAAAATTTAAGCAAAAATATTGATTCTTGTATACATCTTGCTGCACCAATTTAAGCAATCTATTTGGGGGGGGGGACCCACATTTTCATTAGTGAAGGCACTTAAAGACCTTATATGACCAAAGAGATACTGTACAGGTATTTGGAATAATGTGCCAGATCTCAGAGAACAGGACGCAAGCATTATGAAGAACCATAGCAATTATATACCACCCCATAACGCTTAGTGCATACACTGGGCAGTTCGCAAGGCAATTAGCATTTTGTCCCCAACATGCTGGGTCCTCATTTTACTGACCTCAGAAGGATTGAAAAGGCTGTCAACCTTGAGCCCTGGTCAAGATCGAAGTCACAATGTTTCAGCTGCAGTACAGCAGTTAAACCCCTGCACCACCAGGGCTATACAATGACAGGTTGCTTACCGGTAACTGTTCTTCTTCGTGGTCATCTGTGAATCCACACGAATGGGTTTACTGCACATATGCGCAGTAGACTCATTCATCTGGATTCACAGAGACCACGAAGAAGACCTTGATAGAGCGGAGGGGTAGAAATAGGCATTGTAGATAGCCCATAACAATTAGAACATTGTAATAATAAACAAGGATTGTTATATTTTAAAATATATTTGTTGTTTAGTTGCACAGTCGATTCCGACCCTTTGCGACCCTATGGACCATTGCCCGCCAGGCACCTCAGTCCTCCACCATCCTCCTCAACCTGCCCAGCTCTGTGCCCATTGCGTCTACAATACCATCCAGCCATCTCATCTTTGGCTGCCCCCTTGTTCTTTTGCCCTCCACCTTTCCCAGCATCAAGGCTTTCTCAAGCGAGTCCTCCCTTCTCATTTGATGTCCAAAGTACTTCAGCTTCATCTTTACTATTTGACCTTCCAAGGAGCAGTCAGGGTTGCTTTCCTCTAAGATTGACCTATTTGTTCTCCTCGCTGTCCAGGGGACTCTTAAAACTCAGCAATAGCAATTACACTTATATACAAACCCAGTGTACTTAGTGCACTCTCTGGGCAGTTCAAAAAGTAATTAGCATTTTGCTCCCAACATGCTGGGTCCTCATTTTACTGACCTTGGAAGGATGGAAGAGGGTTAGTCACCTTGATTCCTGGCCAGGATCGAACTCACATCATTTTGGCTTCAGTACAGTAGTTTAACTACCGCGCCGCCAGTTATGAAGGCAGCTTCTTCCAAATGTGCTCCGCCACATGGGAAACTAATGTGTCCCTTTGCTGTGGGGTTCACACAGCCTGACCATGCAAACAAGATGCTCTGGTCACATCCAGACTTGGTCCAGAAGGCACAGCAAGAGCCCCTTCCTCCTCCTCCTCCTCCTCCTCCTCACCTGTCATGAGGTTGTGCTTGAGAATCTGGTCTTTGATCAAATCGTAGGTCACCAACTCTGCACAGTTCACAAGTGCATTCCGGGTTATATTAGGGGAGGTCCCTAAAACGAGAGTCAAGGCAAGAATGAGATTTCAAAACAGTGAGACGCGCATGGTAAGAGGAGGGTGATGGGGGTGAAGCAGTTGGGGAGGGGCCACAGGTAGGATTGTGATTTGGGGGAGGGGGTGGAGGAGGGAAGGATATGGTCTCTGAACTTCATTTGCATCTTCCACCCCTCTTTCCCACCCATAATTTGAGTCCTGATTCCGAATCTGACCCAAGCAAGCAATACCTTTCAGTGTCTTCTGCATGAAAAGTTGGGGGAACAGCTTGAAAAGGATACAGTACTTTCTTTTTTTGGAATAGCGTTCCCATTGCTGGCTATGCTGGTTAGGTTTTCCAGGAATGGTAGTCCGAAAAAAGTAACATTTCTCCACCCTGCTTCTTCTTTCGTGTCCTGATCAAACCCTGGACTACCCAAATGAAACCAACTGAATTTGACTTTGTCATTGGTCAAACTTAAGTCCTCATCGATGCATGTTTCTGGCAGTAATCTGCAGACCAGTCAATGAGCCCATGGATTCTGTCTCTCTACACATTCACACCGTGTGTTGTTGTCTGCCAGCAGCCCCCACTTGAGCATGTGGGTCTTGCATTTAGAGACTCCAACCCTCAGCCTCTTCAGGGTTCTCCAAGTGATGTAGGGGAGGTTGAGATCTTCAACCACATCCTCCTTTAATGATGTTCCATGCCCAGTGAGACCCTTCCTCCATCTTCTAATTAGGTTTTGCTCTTGTGAACCCTCAAGAATGTTTGTTCTAACCCCATAAAGCTCCTCCTGGATCTGAGCTGGCAGACTTGAGGCTCATATCCGTTCAGAGGATGTCGAGGGTCTTTCTCTTGCTTAGTTATCTTGGCGTCTGCTGCTACTTCTCTCCTGATCTTAGGTGGAGCGATACCAACAAGACGGTATATTTTCTCAACTGGTGTAGGTTCGAGACATCCTGTCACTCTACGCATAGTTTCATTAACAGCTATGTCAGCTTTTCACACGTATGAGATGTGCTCCATACTGGAGCATCATCCTCTGCTGCAGAGACACTCAGGGCCAAAGCTGATGTGCGCAGCATGGATAGTTGAGTTTCCCATTTGTAATTTATGAGTTTCCTGATGGTGGTGTTCCTTGTACTAACATTGGCTTTGGTATTCAGGCAGTGCTGCTTAAGAGAGAACGTCCTGTCAAATGTCACACCAAAGATGGATGGTTGAGCTCCCCATGTACAGTTTATGAATTTCCTTATTCGGTTGTTTTATTTTTAAATTTATTATGTTATTTGTACGTTCACCGCCCAGAGTGGGAAATATCTCACATGGGTGGTATAAAAATGCAATAAATAAATATAAATAATTTCCTGATTATGATGTTCCTTGTACTAACTATAGCTTTGGTAAAGCTAGTTTGACCTGGTTTTACACCAGATGGTATGTGAACTGTATTGTGTGTGAAGGACGATGGTGTGTGAACTGTATTGTGCTTGTGGGTGTCTACATCCCATTCTGGGCACACAAGACACCCACAAGCACAATACGGTTCACACACCCTTGATCTGAAGCAGCATGGAGAGACATCTAAGACCTCTTCCAAATTCTGTACAAACCAATCTCAATTTAACACTGTCCCCTTGGGCCCCAAAGGCCGTGCATCACTTGAACTCTCCATTTCTCCTCCACCAACCTTTCCAGAGTCCTTTGAAGCCTTCCTCTCTTGCAATGGTCTTGTAAGCATCAAGTGTCCCCTGGTACCGCCTGCTACCACCTTCCATCCGGGCTTGGGCCTGGAATCTCACTTTGACCACATCTGTGGGCTGAGCCACCGCCACCGCCATCGCACCAGTGGTGCACCCAGCGAGGAGCCGGCTGCCGATACCAGCATCTGCCAACATCAAGAAGAAACAGTCATCCGGTTAGATAGCAGAAATTAATCCTCCTGCAGAAATAACATCCTTTGGTTTGTTGAGGAGCAAAAAGCCTTATTTATTACAAATAAAGGGTCTTCCCAAAATTTTAGTAGTCCACATAAACAGAGGCAAATTGTCAGTTGACCTATCAATGATTTAAAGCAGTGTTCCCCAACCTTTGGGTTTTGGACTTCAATTCTCCAAGGCACTGATCAGCCAATGTGCCAACTTAGGCTTCTGGGAATTGAAGTCCAAAACCCAAAGGTCGGGAAACATGGATTTAAAGCATAGAAAGGCCCATATTCCAGTTTGATTCTTTTTTTTTTACTGTCTGGTCATCTGGAGGTTAAATCTTACCGCAGGTGACCAGCTACTCTCTTCCAATAACAATAATAATTTTGTGTCAGAAATTATTCTGGGTTGAAGGACTTTTGTGGAAGAAACTCTACTCGGGGAACTCCTGAATGAGTCTCCTTTCATGTCCCCAAGAGCTGGGGCAAGAGATGGGCGCTCAGTCTGCCATGCAGTACCCGGGTCTCGAACTGTCGACTTGCCGGCCTTCCAGCTAACAAGGCTAGCTTCTTAACCACTAAGCCACCACAGCCCCTTCTCTTCCAATCAGGGGAGAGAAAACCAACCCCTGATAGTGTTTGGGGCTCAAGCCATCCTTATTCAATTTCGCTTTTCAATATAGGAAAGCTTTAACGATGCTTCTTTTAATGTCTTAGTTGTAATGTTTGCTAGTTGACATTATTTTTGGGAATCAGATCCTTCTTAAAAGAAAAAGAGCAGAATTTGAACATTTTTAAAAAGAAAACCAAACACATTATTATATTACACCTACTCCTGCATCTTTTACCATTATATGACACAAGAATATCACATTACTCATCTCTTTACAGCCAAGGTGTTGCTGCTGATATTACTAACATATTTTTAATTTGTTTTTTTACTGTTTTGGTTTTAAAAAACAAAAATACAGAAATGGTCCCAAAGTGACCAATGTACTAAAAATCCCCCCCACATCTTTTGGGAAGAAATATTACTTTCTAGAGCAAAAAAATTAATGATATAAACAGACACATTGCAATTTAGCAAACGGACCATGCTTGCCTCTTCGTAACCTGTCACTTCTAAAACTCTGGTAAAAAGTGGTGCATAGATAGATTGATAGATAGATATAAAAAACCCCAGCAACCATAAATTAACAGACCAAAGTGGATGTTTTGTTGTTATAGATGAATAAAAATATATAATAATGCTACAGGAAGCCAGATATAGGCTGAATATTAGGAAATACTTCCTAACTGTTAGAGCAGTACAACAGCGGAGCCAACTAATAAATAAATAAATATTTATTTATTACATTTTTACACTGCCCACCTGGGATATTTCCCACTCTGAGTGGTGTATAAGAGAGAATTGGAAAACAACCGTCTCTCAGTTCTGCTTTGATTTGGATTCCTTCATTGAGCAAAGGGTGGGACTAGATGGCATCAAAGGCCCCCGTTCCAACTCAGTAAGTCTATGATCCCAACAGAAATTTCTAATGTGGCCCCTAAAAGAGTACATTAATTTTTTTCACCGCATCAACTTTTACCAACCAAAAATACACTTGGTCAGGCTAAGGCAGGTTTTGTCGTACAGGTGAAACTAGAAAAATTGCATTATTGTGCAAATGTTCATTCATTTCAGTAATGCAAATTTAAAGGTGAAACAAATATATGAGATAGACTCATGACATGCAAAGCGAGATATGTCAAGCCTTACTTTGTTATAATTGTGATGGTTATGGGGTATAGCTTATGAAAACCCCAAATTCACAATCTCAGAAAATTAGAATATTACATGAAATCATTAACACAAGGATTGTAAACAGACCTCTGAAAAGTATAAGCATGCATATGTACTCAGTACTTGGTTTGGACCCTTTTTGCATCAATTACTGCCTCAATGCAGTGTGGCATGGATGCTATCGGCCTGTGGCACTGCTGAGGTGTTTTAAGAACATAAGAACAGCCTTGCTGGAACAGGCCACATGAGCCCATCCAGTCCAGCATTCAGTCTCACACAGTGGTCACCATTTGCTTCAGGGCATTATTCCCAAACAGATGCCTTCACCTGCTTAGGATTCCCTGGAAATGGCATTGAGAGATATCCTGCCTATCTCTCCAACCCGGAGGTTGTCCTTAAGTATCCATAATTATAGCCATTGATACCCTTGTCCTCCATGAACTTGTCTAATCCTTCTTGAAGCTGTCAAGACTGACAGCTGTCACCACTTCTTCTGGCAGGGAGTTCCATAGACCAGTAATCCTCTGGGTGAAAAAGTACTTAATCTTATTTGTTTGAGAACTAGTACCCAAAAGTTTCATGGAGTGTCCCCTAGTTCTAGTGTTGTGCGATACGGAAAACAGTTTTTCCTTCTTTACTTTGTCCACACCGTGCATGATTTTATAAACTTCAATCAGGTCACCTCTTAGACGTCGTCGTTCAAGAGTGAAGAGGCGCAACCGTTGCAGCCTCAGATGGTAAGGAAGGTGTTCCAGTCCCCTAATCATTCTGGTTGCCCTCCTCTGCACTTTTTCCATGCTCCATAATATCCTCCTGGAGGTATGGCGACCAGAACTGTACACAGTATTCCAGATGGAGCCTCACCATGGATTTATGGAGGACCAGGATGCTTCAATAGCGGCCTTCAGCTCCGCTGCATTGTTCGGTCTCATGTCTCTCATCTTCCTCTTGGCAATGCCCCATAGATTCTCTATGGGGTTCAGGTCTGGCGCGTTTGCTGGCCAATCAAGCACTGTAATCTCATGGTCATTGAACCAGGTTTTGGTACTTTCTGGCAGTGTCGGCAGGTGCCAAGTCCTGCTGGAAAATGAAGTCAGCATCCCCATAAAGCTCGTCTACGGAAGGAAGCATGAAGTGCTCCAAAATCTCCTGGTAGACGGCTGCGTTGACCCTGGACTTAATGAAGCACAGTGGACCAATAGCAGCAGATGACACAGACTGTGGAAATTTCACACTGGACTTCAAGCATCTTGCATGGTGGTGCCTCTCCATTCTTCCTCCAGACTCTGGGTCCTTGGTTCCCAAATGAGATGCAACAGTTGCTCTCATCAGAAAAGAGGACTTTGGACCACTGAACAACAGGCCAGTTCTTTCTTTCTTTAGCCCAGGTAAGACGCTTCTGATGTTGTTTGTTGTTCAGGAGCGGCTTGACAAGAGGAATAAGACATTTGAAGCCCATGTCCAGGATCCGTCTCCGTGTGGTGGCTCTTGATGCACTGACTCCAGCCTCAGCCCACTCCTTGTGAAAGTCCCCAACACTTTTGAATGGCCTTTTCCTGAGAATCCTCTCCAGGCTGTGGTCATCCATGCTGCTTGTGCACTTTTTTCTACCACACTTTCCCCTTCCACATAACTGTCTATTAATATGCTTTGATGCAGCAGTTTGGGAACATCCAGCTTCTTTTGCAATTAGGAGGCTTTCCCTCCATATGGAGGGTGTCAATGATGGTTTTCTGCACAACTGTCAGGTCAGCAGTCTTTCCCATGATTGTGATTCCTACTGAACCAGCCTGAGAGACAATTTTAAGTCTCAGGAACCCTTTATGGATGTTATGGATTCATAAGCTGATTAGAGTGGGACACTTTGAGCCACGGATATTGAACCTTCTCTCACTATTCTAATGTTCTGAGATTGTGAATTTGGGGCTTTCATAAGCTGTACCCCCATAATCATCACAATTATAACAAAGTAAGGCTTGACATATCTCACTTTGCATGTCATGAGTCTACCTCATATATTTGTTTCACCTTTCAAGATGCATTACTGAAATGAATGAACATTTGCAGGATATTCTAATTTTTCAAGTTTCACCTGTACAAAAAGCCTACTTGGCTACTGTGCTACCTTGACCCAGGTCCCCCACCCTAGGCCACTTCCCCCCAGCGCCAGACACCAACGTACGCTCCGAGCCCTTGGTGTAGAACTGCTTCACCGAATCATACAACCCGATGCGGACCGAGGCAAAACTCATCTGTCGTTGCAGACCAGCCACCAGGCCATTGTAGAGGCTCTTGGGCCCTTCGTTCTTCACCATTGTGGCCATGGTGCCAAAGACGCCTTTGTACTCAACGGCTCTGGCCGCAACAGCCGCCCGCCTGTTCTCGCCTTGGATCTGTGTGGGAGAGAATCGGGACAGTGGGATGAATCGGGACTCATCCTGACAAGAGGCCAGCCTTAAAGGAAAGAATCCAGGGTCCATCTGGGAAGGAATGTAATGGGTCAGATAGCTTTGAGTCTTAAAAAAGGAGTTGGAGGTGCAAAAGGTAAAAGTCACCCCTTGCTTGCAAGCCAGTTGTATCTGACTCTAGAGTGCGGTACTCATCTCTGTTTACAGCCAAAGAGAGAACACGGTCTGCATGGCAGGCATGACTAGACACCGGAGCGCACGGAACGCTGTTTACCTTCCCACCGAGGTGATACCCATTTATCTACTTGCAATTTCTTGCTTTCGAACTGCTAGGTTGGCAGGAGCTGGGACAACGACGGGAGCTCACTCTGTTGTGCAGCACTCGGGTCTCAAACTGCTGAACTGCTGACCTTCCAGTCATCAAGTTCAGCATCCTAACCACTAAGCCACTGGAGTCCCTGGAGATGCAAAGAAACAGAATATTGCGATTAATGATAAATTGACTAGTGACATCAATTTTTAAAAAGGAATGGTTAAAAAATAAACCCAATTCAAAGATATTTGGGGAGCACATTTGAATTAAGTCTTACTGAAAAGGGAAAGGAAACCAATGTCTATTTGGAAATGAATGGGAATGTTTAAATTTGACCCAAAAAAATAACAAAACAATAATTTCTTTAGAAGGCTCCATGCATGGGTGGATGGGTTGCATGTAGGTCAATGGTTCCCAACATGGGGCCCAGGCCCCACAGGGGGACTTCAATTCCAAGAAGCCTAAGTCAGTCTATTGGCTGATTAGTGTTTTGGGAAACTGACGTAGGCTTCTGGGAATTGAAGTGCAAAAAACCAAAGGTTGGGAAACAACTGATGTAGAGTTACTGTTTTGATTTTTTGCATTTATCAAAAGCAAGAATTTGCAAGTAGATAAATAGGTACTGCTTCAGTAGGAAAGGTAACCGTGTGCCGTGCACTCCGGCCTCTAGTCATGCCTGCCACATGACAAAGGAAACAACTGCAGACGCAGGAAATGCTGGCTCTATAAACAGAGTTGAGCACCGACCCCTAGAGTCAGATCCGACTGGCTTTCTAGCAAGGGGGACCTTTACTAGATCAGGTAGGCTACAGCAAGCCAACAAACCAAAGCTCAACAGGTTCAGACCTTCTTCGCCTGCTACATGTCTCCAACCTGGAGCCCGAGTGAAGGGAGGAGGACATCTCATGTGGACCAAAATGTGGCACCTGTGCGAATTTTTCACATGGTGCTTATTATGGTTGGCTCACAGTGGCTGATATTTTGGTGTCAACAGAAGACAGAATGTGGACTGTTGAACTGGACTTCAGTTCCACATAGGCCCATGATGGTGAACCTTGGCACTCCAGATGTTGTTGGATTTCAATTCCCAGAAGTCAAAGCCCCCATGAATCCACACGAATGGGTTTGCTGCGATTCATCCGGCCCACGCTGCCCCCCGTCGCTCCTGGAAGCAGAAGTGAAACGCGCCCAGACGGGCGCGTTTCACTTCCGCTTCCAGGAGCGACGGGGAGCAGCGCGGGCCGGATGAATCGCAGCAAACCCATTCGTGTGGATTCATGGGGGCTGCTGGGAATTGAAGTCCAAGAACATCTGGAGTGCCAAGATTCACCATCACGGGCATAGGTACCGGGATCTTGTCTGAAACTCCAGTCAGAGAGCCAGAAAGGATCACACCGGATCTCTCAGGAAATGGCTGTTCCTCTGGGAATGTTCTCCCTTCAACAACCCATCCCATCTCTGTACGAATGGCTCCAAAAGAGAGAACAGCTGGTTACTGGATCAAAAGCCATCCCGGGTGATCACAGAGCAAAGCATGGCGGGTATTGTGATCTCCTGTGCATGGTGCGATTCCCAGTTAATAATGTACACCAGACTGTGTCACGAGTGGCCCAAAATGTGAGCTATTTTCTCTGTCTGATGGCTTGCTAATTCACCCCCCAAAATAAACCCAACACAAGCATGGAGCAAGGGTTCAGCTAACCTAAGGGAAAGAAGATGTCTATGCTGCGCACACACACACATGGGGACAACATACAGCTCATCCATGGTGCCTGAATGTGTAGCCCTGTTGGCACAGGGGTGAAACTGCTGTACTACAACCAAAAGGTTGTGAGTTTGATCTCGATGGGACACAAGATTGACTCAGTCTTCCATCCTTCAGAGTTAAAATGAGGACCCAGCATGTTGGGGGGGGGCAAAATGCTAATTAACTTGGGAACTGGACAGAGAGTGGATGAAGCATTATGGGGTTATAATGGTATATATATTATTAAAGGTAAAGGTTCCCCTTGCTCAAAAGCCAGTCGTATCCGACTCTAGGGTTCAGTGCTCATATGTGCTTCAAAGCCGAAGAGCCAGCGCTGTCTGCTTCTGCAGACGTTTCGGTGGTCATGTGGCAGGCATGACTAGACACCGGAGTACACGGAACGCTGTTTATGTTCCCACCTAAGTGGTCCCTATTTATCTACTTGCAATGTCTTGCATTCGAACTGCTATGTTGGCAGGAGCTGGGACAAAGATGAGATCTCATTCTGTCCTGCAGTACTCGGGAATCGAACTGCTGATCTCCCACCTCCCAGGCAGCGTCTTCTTAGCCACTTGAGCTATTCATTTATTTTTAATTAATTAATTTGTTTATATATATATAAGTGTAATTGCTATTGCTGTATCCTTGTTAGATATAACAATGTTCTAATGATGGGCTATTTCTGCCCATACACTTTTTCAAGTTCTTTGTGATCTCTGTGAATCCACATGAATGGGTTCACTGCGCATACATGCAGATTCACAGGTGACCATGAAGAACAACAGTTACAGATAAGCAAACTATCATTATAGAGCCCCGATGGCGCAGTGGTTAAAACTGCTGTTCTGCAGCCAGAAGGTTGTGAATTTGATCCTGACCATGGTTGACTCAACCTCTTCCATCCTTCCAAGGTGGGTCAAATGAGTACCCAGCATGTGGGGGGGGGGGGGGAAATGCTAATTAACTTGTGAACTAAGAGTGCACTAAGCGCAATGGGGCAGGATAGAAGTGTGATTGCTTTGCTTTGAATACCAAGGTACCCCTGGGAAGGGTTTTGCTCACCTGCAACCTGACTTTCGCCGTGTCCAGGGGGAAGGTGATCAGGTCTGCGATGCAGGCGGCTGTTCCAGCCCCAAAAAACTTGACGGCGGCCGTGGGAGGGATCTCTGTGGGCTTGAACCCAACCATCCTGCTGCTTTTCTGGATGCGATAAAAGGACTTCAAAGCGGACGGAAAGAAACTGCTGGAGACCAAACCAGCGAAAAGGACGAGACAAACCGACTCTGCCCTTGCCTGGAGGAACAAAGAAAACCTTCTTTTAAGGTTACCATTCCTGGTACAGAACAGTTGAGTGTTGACTGTGTTACTTGCAGAGGAGAGAAGAAAACAGATCGTCACATACTCACAAAGACCCTGCTCTACATTTTGCAACTTCAGAGCGCAAAGAAGTTTGTCCACAGGTAACCATCTTACAGGTCACGAAACCCCCCCAGAATTCTGGAACGAATGATGTGATGGAATGGGTCACAGGTTATTCAACATGGAGTCTCTTTGGTTTGCAAACCGTCTTAGAAGGTCGCTTTGCCTCTTTGCAAAGGCCTCAGGACGGAAATGAGCTCCCGTCTTCATCCCAGCTCCTGCCAACCAAGCAGTTCGAAAGCAAGAAATTGCAAGTAGATAAATAGGGACCACTTTGGTGGGAAGGTAACAGAGTTCTGTGCGCTCCGGTGTCTAGTCATGCCTGCCACATGATCACGGGAACGTCTGCAGAAGCAGTCAGCGCTGGCTCTTCGGCTTAGAAACAGAGATGAGCACTGCACCCTAGAGTCGGATACAACTGGCTTTCGAGCAAGGGAAACCTTTACCTTTACCTTTAAAGGCCTCATAATTCTTTCTGCTGCGCTTATCAAGCAGGTGTGCTTAGAAGAAGCTTCTCAGAGCTTCAGGCCTATGTGTTTTGTCTTCTTCCCCAGGTCGGGGAATGTCCGTTTACATCAACATCGAGAGCCTGGGAACACCAGACATCTGTTATGGGAACCAGGGTGTGTTTATACAATCCCAGGGCTCTAATTGGCTGCATGCTAATTAGGAGGGCCAAGCTCATGTCTTTCCTATAGGCACATAGCTCTGGGAGTTAGTTTGAGTTCTAGTGGGATTCGAGTTCGGGGGTTTTGGGGGCTACACCAGAGTCCCTAGTCCTACCCAACATGATTACTTAGAAGTAGTCAGGTTTTCCTTTTGTTTCTGGGGGAAGACCTGAGTGCGGATTTCCCTAACTGTCCTTTTTGATTAGTATTTTTGTATGCTGCACTTCTGTATCCTGAACCATGGGAAGAACTGTTATTACTACAATATGCTTCGAGAACAATAAACATCTCTCCTTCATCAACAACGCCTGTTCTTTGGGAGAGGGGGTAAGACAAGAGTTAAGCCATGAGCCACACGCTACCACATTTAATACAATACTCTCCATAATACTTGCTGGGCGCTGCTAATGCAGGTAAGCCCTAGGATGCTGCAGGATATGCAGGACTGCATTCAGGCCTCCTGAGCCCAGGAGTCTTTGGGGAAGTTCTGGTAAAAGTCGCTCGGCAGGAACGGGAGAGCCCCAAGGGCAAGGTCAAAGCCTATCTGTCACAAATGATACCTCTATTAAAGGTGAAAAAAGATAAAGGTTGCAGACGTTTCTGTGGTCATGTTACAGGCATGATTAGATGCCAGAGCACACCAAATGCTGTTACCTTTCCCACCGAAGTGGTACCTCTTTCTCTACTTGCAAATTCTTGCTTTTGAACTGCTGTGCAGCACTCGGGTCTCGAACTGCTGACCCTCCCGTCGTCAAGTTCAGCCACCGCAGTCCTTATTAGATCATTTAAAAATGTACACACACAGCCAGCTTTTAAGCCCTACAGAAGTCTGCCAGGCTTAGACAGTATAAAGTGTAAGGATGGGAAGAATAAAGACGTCTCCAAATATCTGGCCTGATGCTGCTAGACTGCTCAAAAATGAATGCTGGGCCTTCACCAAAAAGCAAAGGCATCAGAAGGATGGGTTTACTGATTTAATACAATGATACCTTTGTTTTTGAGATCTTTTGCTTCTTTCCATAATCCCGTGCCATCTAAACCAAAGCAAGAGTTCTGTGGGGCTCAGAAGGTTGTTGTATTTATAAGTTTTTTAGTTTTAAAATAAAGTATAACTTGTCCCAGGATTTCAGATCTACTCATAGGTCTCTTGAGGGACTGCAGTGGCTCAAGTGGCTAAGACACTGACTGGGAGGCGGAAGGTCAGCAGTTCGATTCCCAAGTACTGCAGGACGGAATATGAGCTCCCGACGGTCTTTGTCCCAGCTCCTGCCAACCTAGCAGTTCAAAAGCAAGAAATTGCAAGTAGATAAGTAGAGACCACTTCGGTGGGAAGGTAACAGCATTCCATGCGCTACGGTGTCTAGTCATGCCTGCCACATGACCATGGAAACATCTGCAGAAGCAGACAGCGCTGGCTCTTCGGCTTTGAAACAGAGATGAGCACTGAACTCTAGAGTCGGATAGCACCAGACCAGCTGGCTGGAAAAGAGCATCATCATCTCATAGTTACCCTTGGAGTCCACACACTCCCCAGGGTACCAGGGCAGCAGCTGCAGTAGTTCAGGGTTTCTCCACCTTGGGCCCCCAGATGTTCTTGGACTTCAATTCCCAGAAGCCCTGATCAGCAGGTGTGATGACATGGGTTTCTGGGAATTGAAGTTCAAGAATACCTGGAGGCCCAAGGTTGAGAAACCCTGGTTTAGAGAGTTGGGGCATCGTGACCTGAAAGAAGTACCTTTTTCCAGAAAGTGAAGCTACAGCAGCAGCTCCTCCTGGCCCCGAGCATAGATCAGATTTTGCTGCAGCTGCCCTGGCCTTCCTGGAAGACTGACTCTCTGTGTGATGGAAAATGACTCAGAGGTCTCACTTCCTCACTCACAATGACAAGTCAGCAAGAATGAGAACCAAGCTGAGTCAGAGACCTCATGTGGCCAACAGTAACCTTTTGTGACCATCTTCTAGCCCAGGGGTGCCCAAACTATGGCCCATTCATCTAGCCCATGCTGCCTTCGTCGCTCCTGGAAGAAGAAGTAAAATGTGCACTTCTGGGAGTGAAGAGGGGTGGGGTGGGGTGGATGAATTGGCATCGGGGCCAGATCTGGCCCATAGGCCGTAGTTTGGACACCCCTGGGTTAAGCAGAGAAAATGGCAGCTTAAAATCTATCTCATCCTGTTGTAAAAAAAGATTGCAAGGCACGTTTTGCTTCCGCTTCTGGTGGGAGGAACCGTGTGACCGGCCCACTGAATCATGTGTCTGGCCCATGGCCCAAAAGGTTTGGGCACCCCTGTTTCTAGCTTTTCCCATGGAGCAGACTGACTCAAAGTAACTTAGTGGTAGTAATCCTGATGAAATATAGAGCTCAGATCCTGGTTTCGCACCCATAGGAGAGTGATCCAATGAATAGACTGTCAGATGTAATATCAAACTGTCTCAACTACATGTACCAGAATGCAATGCTCCTATGACGTATCCCATATATATATACAAATGTTTTCCCCGCTTTACCTCTGTCTTGATTCCCAAATACTAAACTCCGAGACCTCTTTCCCCAAATAAACAACTTTAAATGAAAATTTGATCATGAGTTATTCGCATCAACCAACAAAGTTCTCTACATAGACAAATGCAATTTACTGTGTCATCAGCCAAAGAAAGGCCAGCCCACAAACAAAACATATACAGATAAGTCTTCTACAGGTACATGTCAGCCCTCAATGGATGGACGGACGGTGCTCCAACACTGGAAGCATTCAAGAGAGAATTGGAAAACAACCACCTGTCAGATCTACTTTGATTCGGATTCCTGCATTGAGCAAAGGGTTGGACTCTCGATAGCCTAAAAGGCCCCCTTCCAACTCAGAGATTCAGTGATTGGATGGATGCCCTTGAATAGATGGATCAATCAATCAATAGATCATTCAATAACTCAGAGAGCCTCCCCAAAGAGCAGCGTGTATTATGTGTTGTCAAGTCAGAAGCAAATTATAGCAGCCCTAATAAGGCTGGAACTGCAGTGGCTCAAGTGGCTAAGACGCTGACTGGGAGGCGGAAGGTCAGCGGTTCGATTCCCGAGTACTGCAGGACGGAAATGAGCTCCCGTCTTCGTCCCAGCTCCTGCCAACCTAGCAGTTCGAAAGCAAGAAATTGCAAGTAGATAAATAGGGACCACTTCGGTGGGAAAGGTAACAGCGTTCCGTGCGCTCCGGTGTCTAGTCATGCCTGCCACATGGCCACGGAAATGTCTGCAGAAGCAGACAGCGCTGGCTCTTCGGCTTAGAAACAGAGATGAGCACTGCACCCTAAAGTCGGATACGACTGGCTTTCGAGCAAGGGAAACCTTTACCTTTAATAAGGCTTTCAAGGGGAGACATTTAAGGAATGGCTTTCCCAGTTCCAGGGCTAAGAGGGGATTTGAACTTAGCTCTCCTGAGTGCTAGTTGTCATGAACCGGGGGAAGGGTCTCACAGAAGCGACAAGGGATCTCTAGCTTTGAGCATCCCTAGCCGGGAAAACTCAATAGATTCTGTGTCCAACTATGCCTAAGTGACCATTCCTCACCCCAGCATGCTCTAAAAGTGTCATATCCGTACACTAGTTCACTAATCAATCCAGTACACCATGCTTGCTATCAGCCACCAAAGACCCACGGAAGGTACATTTCAGGGATCAACACCTTGCAGTGTCTTAGAAGGCACCTGATCCTCCTAACCAATGGTGGGTGGGCATCAGCAGGTTTGCACCAGTTCGCCAGAACCGGTAGCAGAAATTCTGGCTGGTCCCACCCATCCAAGTTTTGAAATAAAGTAGTCCTAATTCAGGTGCAACACAGGGCTTTCCCCTTGGCCACAACCACCAGACCACGTCCACAGTGTGGTAGTAAAGTTTTTTGAGAGTCCACCACTGCTCCTAACCCTCACTCAACTCCACCAAACACCTACAAAAATCTGGATCCACATCTTTGCTGGGGGCAATTGACAAGGTTGGCACAACATCCCAGGTGAAACTCGGATAATTAGAATATCGTGCAAATGTCCATTCATTTCACTTAAAAGGTGAAGCCAATATATGAGATAGACTCACTACATGCAAAGCGAAATATGTCGTGCCTTAATTCGTTATAATTGTGATGATCATGGTGTACAGCATACATGAGATTATGTGATGATTATGGGGTACATGAGATTGGGGGGGTGGGGTTTTCATAAACTGTAAGCCATAAGCATCAATATTATAACAAAGTAAGGGTGGAACTATCTTGCTTTGCATATAATCTCATATATTTGTTTCACCTTTTAAGTTGCATTACTGAATGAACATTTGCACGATATTCTAATTTTCTGAGTTTCACCTGTATAGGTTTTCAGCGGCTACTTCTTTCAACCACAAGGAACTGAATGGACATTTGAAGCAGATTTTTTTAAAATGGAGGACTCTGTTTGGAGGCCCCGGGGGCAGCATAGGTGGCCTGTGTCCCCCCCGCCTTTGCTCACCCATGGGGCGTCCGATCACCCCCAAAAAGAAACCATGAAATGGGTTGGGGGGTCTCGTGCCGCCCCCTTCCTATAACTCATTTTTCTCCCCAGTTTCTTTCATCTCTCTCTGCATAGCATAGTGTACCCCAACAAAAGGCGAACTAAAGAATCCCCTGTGATGTCATGGGGATGCAAAAGTATGAATGTCCCCCTATCTCAGTGATGGCGAACCTTGGCACTTCATCTGTTCTTGGACTTCAATTTCCAGAAGCCCAAGTCTCTGTGCATCCCCACACGAATGGGTTTACTGCATGTACGCACAGTAAACCCATTCATGTGGATTCACAGAGACTTGGCCTTCTGGGAATTGAAGTCCAAGAACAGCTGGAGTGCCAAGGTTCACCATCACGGCCATATCTCATGCTACATCTGACGCCAAAGGTAATAATTACAGTAACCCTGCAGTGAACTCAAAAACAAGCACAGTCATGAGTTTGTCGCTGACAAAGGAAAGCGGTATATAAATTTAAATATAATAATAATAATAATTTAAAAGGCACGCATGACTGCTAGAAACTGTGGCCAACCTTATTTCCTATTTGGCTACAGCAACTCGGGTGGGGGGGGGGATCCATTTTTAAAATCCCACATCGCTTAGCAAGAAATGGTTTGGGAACAATCAGTATTTTTTTTTGCTTCTGGTCAATTTCCCCTGCAGCAGATTTTGGTGCAGACAGCTTAGCCTGCTTGCCTTTGCAAAAAAAAAAAACAACAGCCTCCAGAATGACTGTCTGCAAACAATTCAGAAATATTTGCTGATTCCAAAAACTTCCAGAGTTTTGCTAAAAACAAGGCCACTTTGCCTACTCGGGGTTTCTCAACCTTGGTGTCCCAGATGTTCTTGGACCTCAATGCCCAGAAGCCAAAGTCAGCACACCTGTTGATCAGAGCTTCTGGGAATTGAAATCCAAGAACATCTGGGACACCAAGGTTGAGAATCCCTGCCCTACGTACTGTATAGCCGTGATGGTGAACCTTGGCACTCCAGATGTTCTTGGGCTTCAACCTTGGCACTCCAGATGTTCTTGGACTTCAATTCCCAGAAGCCTAAGCCCACTGAGAATCCACACTAATGGGTTTACTGCAATTCATCCATCCCACGCTGCCCTCGTCGCTCCCGGAAGCGGAAATAAAACATTCCCGTATGGTTAAGACCCTTCCGGGTTAACCCTTCCTCCGTACGGACACGTTTTACTTCCACTTCCGGGAGCGATGAGGGCAGCATAGGCCGTATGAATCACAGTAAACCCATTCGTGTGGATTCACAGGGGGATTGGGCTTCTGGGAATTGAAGTCCAAGAACATCTGGTGTGCCAAGGTTCGCCATCACGGAACTAGTGTCACGCCTTCCTTGAGATGCAGACAGACCAAACCTAAGCACCTTCTTTGAGTTCAAGATTTTTACTAGTCTGTGTAACCTCCCTCTTGCCTCTAAGGAGGGACAAAACACTGCTGTGAAGACCTTCTCCAAATCCTAGAAATTTCATCAAAGCAAACCTTATGGCTTCTGCGATTTCACCCACGGATTTGATTTTAGCAAAAAAAATGGCTACCCAAAGTTGGATCTGGACACAAAAGAAAACCCCTGTCCCCACATATTTCACTCAACACATCTTTACACAGAGCCAAGACAAAAAGTAATACTCAACTTTCAGGTCTCAATAAAGGTCAGCATGGCCATCAACATCTGCATTTCCTCCACCTGTGTGTAGGGTTGCCCCACCCACAGATGCAAAGGCACACCTGGACCTGAAGAAGTGGTACAGAAGTTACCTGATTCAAGTCGGTCAGGATTGCTGGCGCTTTGATCAGGATTCTCTAAAGGTATCCCGTTCGTCGAATCTGTTCAGGGCCTCCACTTTCCAACTCTCTTTCTTTTCCATAGAAAGACCGGCAGAAAGACGACACTTAATAATCATACTATTTTATCCTGCAAGGGGATTTTTAAAAAATGACAGAGAAAAGTCTGAAAAAGAAGCAGATGACCTGAGTTTTATTTCAAGGGACGACTCAGAAAATGATGCAAACGTCGGGCTACAGAGATCGACTGGTCAGCAAAGACCACGCCTTTATATCCGGCTTTCTCACACCTGGATTTGCGACAGAGACCAAGAATTAACAGCTCATTTTGAGTTCCAGGCAGAACCAGTTAGTTCGCACCGGCACCAGATTGCCCTCGTAAGCCAAAAAGATGGAAATTAAGGGTCATCTCCAGAGCAAGATTGGGCAGCGTTTCCCCAAGCGACACTTTGTGGAAAGTGCTGTCCTCGTCGCTCCCGGAAGCGGAAGTAAAACGCACCTGTACGGTTAAGACTCTTCCTGGTTAAGCCTTCCTCCGTTGGGGCGCATTTTACTTCCGCTTCCGGAAGTGATGAGGGCAGCGTGGGCTGGATGAATCACAGTAAACCCATTCGTGTGGATTCACAGGGTTCTTGGGCTTCTGGGAATTGAAGTCCAAGAACATCTGGAGTGCCAAGGTTTGCCATCACGGGCCTAGGCTTAAGGCTGCTCCTTATGTATTGTAAAAGCCCTGTGTCATCATCAGCCTTGGCTCTACTACATTCTGCCTTCTGGAGTAATTAACTGATGCCTTATCCTCTGCAGCTGGATCTATTACATCAACTTATGCTGTTACCTTCCTACCGAAGTGGTCCCTATTTATCTACAGTACTTGCAATTTCTTGCTTTCAAACTGCTAGGTTGGCAGGAGCTGGGACAAAGACGGGAGCTCATTCCATTCTGTAGTACTCAGGAATCGAACTGCTGACCTTCTGCCTCCCAGTCAGCATCTTAGTCACTTGAGCTAACTGCCTGTAAACCACCCAGAGAGTATGGGGCAGTAGAAAAGTGTAATCACTATTGCTATAATTACTATTTCTTGCCAAGCTCAGAGGCTGTTGTCCAAACCTTAAAGGTTTACTTTTCAGATGATGACCGTAATATATGTATTTTTTTGACAAGTTACACCCCCAGCATCCCACAGCTGGTGGAAGCCAGGAGTTGCCCTCTAATGAATTTGTTTATTTGCTACATTCACACACCACCCATGCTGGGCGGCATACAGCATTTCAACATTTACAATTACTGTACCACAACCTCCGATAACCCAGATCAAACCCAACAAGGAAGGAAGCTCTCCGAGCCCTGCCCTTTGCAGCCAGATGCCCTGAAACAATCTGGGCTGGGAGTGGGCAGTGATGGATGGGTGGGCGAGTGGGTCCCACCCTAGAGATTAGGGCCCGTGATGGCGAACCTTGGCACTCCAGATGTTCTTGGACTTCAATTCCCAGAAGTCCAAGCCCCCATGAATTCGCACGAATGGGTTTACTGCGATTTGCTCCTGGAAGCGGAAGTAAAAGGCGCCCGTACAGTTAAGGCTCTCCTGGGTTAACCCATCCTTCGTATGGGCGCGTTTTACTTCCGCTTCCGGGAGCGATGAGGGCAGCGCGGGCCGGATGAATCTTAGTAAACCCATTCGTGCGGATTCATGGGGGTTTGGGCTTCTGGGAATTGAAGTCCAAGAACATCTGGAGTGCCAAGGTTCGCCATCACGGGATTAGGCGAACCCAGCTTTTCTTTTTAAAGGTAAGATTTGTAAGTGCCCTGGAGCCCCAGGGGTTAAACGGCTGTATTGCAGCCAAAGCCTTGTGAGTTCGATCCTGATGGGATGCCAAGTTGACTCAGCCTTCCATCCTTCTGAATGTCTGTAAAATGAGCATGTTGGGGGTAAGAAATGCTTTACTTTGTGAACCGCCCAGAGAGCGCACTGAATGCTATGGGACGGTATATAATTGCTGTTACTGCTGGGACTGCAGTGGCTCAAGTGGATAAGACGCTGACTGGGAAGCGGAAGGTCAGCGGTTCGATTCCCGAGTACTGCAGGACAGATTGAGCTCGTCTTTGTCCCAGCATCTGCCAACCTAGTAGTTCGAAAGCAAGAAATTGCAAATAGATAAATAGGGACCACTTTCGTGGGAAGGTAACAGTGTTCCATGCGCTCCGGTGTCTAGTCATGCCTGCCACATGACGATGGAAACGTCTGCAGAAGCAGACAACGCTGGCTCTTCGGCTTTGAAATAGAGATGAGCACTGCATCCTACTCGGATACGACTGGCTTTCGAGCAAGGGAAACCTTACTGTTCTTTCACTGTTTATTTCTGAATTTTTTTTAAAGGTAAGATGCATATTATTTTTAAAAACATTGTTTAAGCGAGGAAGACGCCGGGAGAAAAGACAGACACACACATTTTTTGGGGGTGGGGGGCTTTGGGGATCAAAGGCAAGGGCAGCCCCCTCCCTCCTGCCCCCCCTCACCCCACCCCCCGGGAAATGTTTGTTTGGAGTCGTGGACCCAAGGCAGGGATCGAACCACTCACCGGTTGCCCAGCGGGGAAGAAAGCGGCAGCGTCCGCAAGGGGAGGCAAGAAAGCGGCGGCAGCGGCGGCAGGCAGGGAAGGAAGCTGCGAAGCGGCAGCACGAAGCAGCGGAGAAGGCAGCGCAGCGCAGCCGGCCGGGCCGGGCACGGCTCTTATAGCGCGGCGGGCGGGGGCTCCTCCCTCCAGTGCCCTGGCTGGCCTCGCCCACCGCCCGCCCTGCGAGGCCGGCCAGCCCCCCCCACCCCCACCCCCAATGGACTGGCTGGAAAGCGGACCTTCCCTTTCCTGAGCACCGGCAGGAGGCGACCGCAAGCCGGCAGGGGAGGAGAGGACACGACCGGGCTTAGATTGGCTGCCACGGTTATCCTGGCTGGGGATACTGGAAGTTGTAGTCCAGAAGTTAACTTCCCCCATCCATAGAGGTGTTCCTTTAACAGGGAGATATCTTCCCACGCACCTGATGTAGTTCATAAATGGCGGGTCTACAAAAGCTCATGCCAGGACCAATTTCATACAGTGGCTCCAAGCAGTTCCAAAGCAAGAAATTGCAAGTAGATAAATAGGGACCACTTCGGTGGGAAGGTAAACTGCGTTCCGTGCGCTCCGGTGTCTAGTCATGCCTGCCACATGACCATGGAAATGTCTGCAGAAGCAGACAGCGCTGGCTCTTTGGCTTTGAAACAGAGATGAGCACTGAACCCTAGAGTC
Source organism: Bradypodion ventrale (assembly GCA_035047345.1). NCBI lineage: Eukaryota > Metazoa > Chordata > Lepidosauria > Squamata > Chamaeleonidae > Bradypodion > Bradypodion ventrale. Next base: position 371,313,388 of record JAWDJE010000003.1, read on the forward strand.
GGGTACAACTGGCTTTCGAGCAAGGGAAACCTTTCCCTAGGAATCAGCTTGGTGTGACATAATTACGAAAGCTAGCTATTGGCAGAGGGCTCAATATTTCACCTATTTTCCAGATTACCTTTACCTTTATTACAAGTGGTTAAGACGCTGACTGGGAGGCAGAAGGTCAGCAGTTCAAGTCCCAAGTACTGCATGACGGGGAATGAGCGCCCATCTCTGCCCCAGCTCCTGGTAACCTAGCTGTTCAAAAGCAAGACATTGCAAGTACTGTAGATAAATAGGGAACACTTTGGTGGGAAAATAAGCAACATTCCGTGCACTCTGGCATCTAGTCATGCCTGCCACATGTCCACAGAAACGTCTGCAGACACAGACAGACTCTTTGGCTTAAAACAGATGAGCACTGAACCCTAGAGTCAGCTACAACAGGCTTTTGAGCAAGGGTGACCTTTACCTTTCACTGCTTCCAGGAGCGGCAAGGGTGGCATGGGTCAGATGAATTGGAGTCAGGGGCCATAGTTTGGGCACACCTGATTTAAGCGCCTTGCAATCTGTTGCAAAACAGATTGCAAGGCGCGTTTTACTTCCGCATCCGGTGGGAGGAACCACATGACCGGCCCGCGGCCTGAAAAGTTTGGGCACCTCTGCTGTAAAGGAAGCCACCGCTTTGAGTTTGCAAAGCATAAATAGGGCTGTGCATGAGAAGACCTTTTGGAAGTCATATGCTCCTAAGTCAAGATAAATCAGCAGCAATTTGACAGCATGCACCATTAACTCTGGTAGTTCTTGAGCTGACATCGTCCCCTCCCTTCAGTTATCATTTTCTTTCTCTACATGCTCACCACTGTTAGTTGTAGTCACTGCCAGGTTGCAAAACCCAGCTTTCGCACCCCTCACAAACACACACCTCTGTCAGAGCTTTCATATAGCAATCTGTGTGGCTCTCATTTCCTTAATGAATCCCAGCCTCATTTGAGTAGCACATCCCTCACACCTGGGTCACCCAAAGGTCCCTAGAATGCCTGTCCTCTTCCAGAGGTCATTGGACTCCATCACCTCTCACCGGGATATGTACCTAGAACTAAGAGAGCTGCGGTACCAGTAAGATTAAAAGCAGAACTTGAGAAATGGTGCCCTGGACTACAGTTCCCCTGTGGGCTTGGGGATTCTGAGAGATGTAGTCCAAAAGTAGTCTTTGTGAATCAAAGCAAGACAATGTTTTAGAGCAAGACTGTCTTTCTCCCCCTGCTCCTCCTCCTCTCTAGGGTTCATCCCAGGGTTGATGTACCAAATCACCAATGATTTGGGCTTAGTGGTTAAGGCACTGAGCTGAAGACTGGAAGGTCGGGTTTCGATTCGCTTGGGGACATGAAAGGAGCCTCATTTGGCTGTCCCTTAAAAATCCTTTCATCCCAGAGTAATCTCTGACACAAAAACACACACCCCAATGATTCAAATGGGCCTACTCAAGTGGTGGCCTACTCTCCAGCTTAGCATCACTCTCTTCTGCCATTAGTTTGTCTCATGTTGGGCTGAGATAATGCTGATGGAAACCAAGTGAGGGGAAGCATCCTGTGGCCACTTGGACATATAGCTTTAATCATGAGAGCAAACTCTTTGGCATCCACTATGTGGCTGCCTGCTTCTTCCTTGAGAATGGCCAAATTATGTCCACCTCCCAGACATCGCCTCCTCTTCCTCCTTTTACCTCTTCAGGTGTCAAGGAAGATGCAAGGTTCTTGTTTTGGCATTTCTAGCAGCCTTTACTGGTGTTATTTGGTGTTCTTGCAATGTTTCTCTGATGTTCTCTCTCTCCTCCTTCCTCTGGGTCTGCCTCATGGTCTTTCTCCTTTTCCTCTTTCCGCATATGATGCCTTGTAAGGTATGCAATTCCAGGACATTCCTTCCAAATGGGCAAACCACTTTATTCATTGTCTCCGTATGTAATTTAAGATTGGTTCTGTTCTAATCCTTCTAATCTCATTCCTAATTTTATCCCTTCTAGTCACTCCAGAAGCCTTCCTCATATACCTGTATTTCATTTCCATGGTGACTAACTTTAGCTTATTTTTTGTTGTAAGTGTCCGTGTTTGGCACTGGTAACATAAAATGGGGATTAATATGCTTTGTATGAGTTGGTGTGCATGTGTGTGTTGATTGGTATTGCCCTTGTGTTATGAGAGCGGAGCTCACTGTCCCAATATGTGGCTTGCCTTATTGCACCATATGTTAATCTTTTCACCCATTTTGCCATTTTCAGTAAAGGTCGTTCCTAGATATTTGAACTCTGCCACTTGTTTTATACTTGTTTCCTCTATCTCAGTATCTAGAGCCGCGATGGCAAACCTTGGCACTCCAGATGTTCTTGGACTTTAATTCCCAGAAGCAAAAGCCCCCATGAATCCGCACGAATGGGTTTACTGCGATTCATCCGGCCCATGCTGCCCTCATCGCTCCCGGAAGCGGAAGTAAAACGCGCCCGTATGGAGGAAGGGTTAACCCGGAAGAGCCTTAATCATCCAGGCGCGTTTTACTTCCGCTTCCGGGAGCGACAAGGGCAGCGTGGGCCGGATGAATCGCAGTAAATCCATTCGTGTGGATTCACAGGGTGCTTGGCCTTCTGGGAATTGAAGTCCAAGAACATCTGGTGTGCCAAGGTTTGCCATCACGGTCCTAGGCTTCAGTTACAACTGCAACATAATACATAAATCTAAAAGCCTTGATGGGATCTTTTGGAGCACTGCATGATTCAGCTGTGTAATTCACATTTTGTACACAACAGATCCTCGTTGCTGTTGCTAATGAAACGCTCTTGCTTGATTAAAGAAGTGGGTGGGAATTTTCTGCTTGAAACCTTGGAGGGTCAGAGTAGAAACATGGACCAACAGGGCTCTGGAGATGGACATTTTCCTGAGGGTCATCATAGCATTTGAATTTCAGGACTGACCTTTGAGCTGTGATCACCAACGCACACTGTTCAAATATGTCTCAGAGGGCATGAGAGGACCTTCCCCTCTTTGGAGATTTCTTTAAAACAGAGGTGTTTAAAACACAAAGCTTTCCGTCAGATATTTTCTCTGTGGGTTTCTTGCTGTCAAATTCTGTGACCCACCCTGTTGCAATGGCTACCAGATGTTGGAGTGGCTGGCCGCAAGGAAGACATGCAAGACAATCGTGCGGTCAAGTCCATCCCTGATCTGGGTCGGGTGGTACGCATTTATTACCCTGCCTTGGGGTGGTGCATGCATAGGATGCGCGTGACCCCATAATACAGAAGGCTTGCATATGTGACCTCTTCCGGTGGCCCAGCTGCCATGCCGGTTCTTAGGAAGGTACCGAGGTGTTAATTGGACAACTCGCACCTGATTACCTTGGGTTGGCAAAACCCATCGTTCCTGCCCTAATCTCGGAGTCCATGTGTATTGACTCCGGGTGCCTAATTCTTCTGCTGTCTAGCATGGCTTGTTTGCGCAACCTAATCTACAGCCAGAAGTGGAGGATTGTGTATTTCCATTAGAGTCATCACCTTTGACGTTTGCCCTATTTCTATCGTAGCCACCAGCCAAGGCTTTATGAATTGCCCCCCAAACTATCTAACTAGCCCGAACCCCAATTGCCTTTCCAGCAAAGTCCGGTTGGTACCCAGATGTGTTCAAGACCAGGCGAACCCCTTGGGAAAGGTTTGGCCAATTATTCACATGGGCAACCCACACCACCCCCACGTAGGAAATACTGTTAAGAAGAAGGAGACTGTCCCATAATCCAATGTTGCCTCTCATTAACGCATTGGTTTGTGACCCAAAACAATGAGGATTGCAATCCAGAGGAACACTTGATAGAGGAAGACCTTACCATCCACTTGCTGAGATTTACTTGGGAGTTAAATATTGCTGTTACCAGAGGCAACTTTAGAGCTGCTAAAAAGTCTGTATATATAAAAACCTTAACAAATGCATCCTCCACCAGTGGGACATTATAAATCTCCACTTAACTATTATCTATATCATTACCTTTTATTTACAAAGTTATCCTTTCATTCCAAAAAGATAATATATCTTGCTTTGACTTTATTCCTTTCCCTTTCCCTTATACATAATCTAAAAATTCTCCCTATATTTCTTCAAAGTCATTTTTTTTACAAATTCATTTTTAGCTTCAATTCACGTTAATTTGTCATTTATAGCTATATTCCATATCTCTTTATACCAATTCATACCTGCCAAGTATCCTGGATTGGCCGGGATTTCCCATATTTTCGCACCGATTTTGGCCATTTCCTGCCCGGAGCTGTCGCTACCCCATAATTTGGCAGCAGGGGGGGAAGGAGTTACTGTGCATCCCTTCTGCGCAGGTCATTTCTACGCATGCGTAGAACTCTTCTATGCATGCGTAGAACTACGCATGCGTAGAAGGCTTCTGTGAAGAAGGGGATGCATAGAAGCCTTCTACGCATGCGTAGAAGTGAGCTGCGCAGAACAGTTCTGAGCAGGTCCGTTCTACGCATGCGTAAAAGCCTTCTACGCATGCGTAAAAGCCTTCTATGCATGCATAGAACTGAGCTGCGCAGAATGGTTCTGCGCAGGTCCGTTCTATGCATGCGTAAAAGCCTTCTACGTATGCGTAGAACAGACCTGTGCAGAAACGTTCTGCGTAGGTCCCGTAATCTCCAGAGCTGCGCTTGACAGGTATGTACCAATTATCCAATTCAAATTCACATAGAAGTAATTATAACAGCTGTATGGATGTTTCCTTATATCTCTCTTTCTCTCTCACACACAAACACACATGCTATTTGTTGTTGTTGTTCAGTCGCACAGTCGACTCCGACCCTTTGCGACCCCATGGACCATTTTCCTCCAGGCGCCTCTGTCCTCTACCATCCCCCTCAGCCCTCCCAGCTCTGTGCCTATTGTGTCTACAATACCATCTAGCCATCTCATCCTTGGCCTCCCCCTTCTTCTTTTGCCCTCCACCTTTCCCAACATCAATGCCTTCTCAAGTGAGTCCTCCCTTCTCATTTGATGTCCAAAGTACTTTAGCCTCATCTTTACTATTTGACCTTCCAATGAGCAGTCAGGGTTAATTTCTTCTAAGATTGACCTATTTGTTCTCCTCGCTGTCCAGGGGACTCTCAAAACCCTCCTCCAACACCACATTTCAAAGGCATCTATTCTTCTACGTTCAGCCTTCCTAATTGTCCAGCTCTCACATCCGTACATTACCACTGGGAAAACCATTGCTTTGACTATTCTAATTTTTGTTTGCAATGTAATGTCTCTGCTTTTCACTATGTTCCCCAGGTTTCTCATCGCTTGTCTCCCAAGGATCAGTCGCCTTTTTATTTCATGGCTGCAATCCCCATCTGCAGTGATCTTAGATCCTAAGAAAGTAAAATCTGTCACTGCTTCTACTTCTTCCCCGTCTATTTTCCAGGAACTGATGGGGCCTGTTGCCATTACCTTGGTTTTCTTGATATTGAGTCTCAAACCAGCTTTTGCACTTTCCTCCTTCAGCCCAATCAAGAGATTCTTTAGGTCTTCCTCACTTTCTGCCATTAGGGTGGTGTCGTCTGCATATCTCAGATTGTTGATGTTTCTCCCAGCAATTTTGATCCCATATTGTGATTCCTCCATCCCTGCATTGCGCATTATGTGCTCTGTGTATAGGTTGAATAAGCATGGTGACAAAATGCAGCCTTGTCTTACTCCTTTTCCTATTCCAAACCACTCTGTTATTCCGTGTTCTGTCCTAACTGTTGCTTCTTGGTTCATGTACAGATTTCTCAGGAGGCATATGAGGTGCTCTGGTATTCCCATCTCTTTAATTACTTGCCACATCTTGTTGTGGTCCACACAGTCAAATGCCTTAGTGTAGTCAATAAAACAAAAGTAAACTTGTTTCTGGTATTCCTTTGTTTTCTCCATGATCCAGCGTATGTTGGCGATGTGGTCTCTAGTCCCCCTGCCTCTTCTGAAACCAGCCTGCACCTCTGGTAATTCTCTCTCCACATGCTGCTGAAGTCTATCCTGTATTATCTTGAGCATCACCTTACTGGCGTGTGGGATGAGCGCGATTGTTCGATAATTTGAACATTCTTTGGCATTGCCCTTTTTTGGGATTGGGACGTATACTGATCTTTTCCAATCCTGTGGCCACTGTTTTTGTATGCTATTTGTATGTACATTAATTTATGTTTAATAAAATTTATTTTTTAAAAAAGCATGATGTAATGGGTACAGTGATGGACAATCAGGCATACCCTGGTAATGGCAACCTTGTGTTGCCGGCTGATCTTTCTCACACTAGGCCAGGCGAAAGGAACTGTAGAATGAACTCACCAAAAGGTGCCTTCATTTTGGTAGTTTCACATCTGGCCTAGGCACAGAAGAAGAAGTGATGGATTAGGATTCAAGAGACCAAGGTTTGAATCCTTACTGGGTGTGTGAAACAGGAAAAGACATAAATATCCAACATTTCTTGAAAACCACTCACTATGGTTGCCATAAATTGGAAATGTCCTGGTGCACATAGCAAAAATCAGTCCTAAACCAGAATCTCAAAACTCAGGCAGAAGTTCTGGTATGCTAAGAGTGACTTGTGTTTGTGTGTGTGGGTAGCGAAATTCAGAATGATTTACTTTTACAGAGCACAACATCTAGTGTTAAATAAATAAATAAATAAAAAAGAATGAATTTTACAAGTGTTATCGAGAGGGCATCAGGAAACTATCCGTTCTTTAAGGGACACAAGCCATACTCACTGGGCACCTTGTTCCCTTTTTGAATCTAATCACTGTTTGAAGGAAAGGGTATCTTTTAATACTTTGCTCTTTGTGGTTGTAGTTGTTGTACATTATCAAGTAGTCTCTCTGACTTATGGCGACCCTATGAATGACAGGTCTCAAAAATGCCCCATCCTCTACAACTTTGCTCAGCTCTTGCAAAATCAAAGCTGTGGTTTCCGTTAGGGAGTAAATCCATCTCACATTTGGCTCTCCTCCTTTCCTGCAGCCTTCCAACTTTCCCAGCATTAGCGCCTTTTCCAGACAGCCTTGCCTTCTCATGATGTGCCCAAAGCAGGACAATCTCAATTTCATCATTTTTTCCACCAGAGACACTTCAGGCTTGATTTGCTTCCAGAACCATTTGCCTTATTGACTGTACAGGTTATCCATAAAACTCTCCCCAGCACCGTATTTCAAACGAATCAAGTTTTTCTCAGTCAGCTTTCTTTACTGTCCAACTTTGTTCTTGACATTGGCCAAAAAATCCTAATAGTTGTGTTCACTGAGGTAACACGACGGGTGCAAATCTGGTTGACAAACTGGTGCAAGTTAAGTGGTTAGTCTAGGCCTGTGATGGTGAACCTTGGCACTCCAGCTGTTCTTGGACTTAAATTCCCAGAAACCCATGCTTGTGGATTCACAGGAACTTGGGCTTCTGGGAATTGAAGTCCAAGAACAACTGGAGTGCCAAGGTTTGCCATCACTGGTCTAGGCAAGCGCTGTTGTGAACCAATTCAGCATAGAAACACAAATCGCCTACACTAGTTTTTCAACTTATGGCAAATTCACCAACTAGATTTGGGTCAACTGCCTTACACCAGTGTAGGAACTGAATAGGCTTTGGGCCATTGGTCAAGGATTTGTCCCCATAACAGCTGGAAAATAATTGCCAGTCGGAAAGGGACTTTCTACAAAACAGGGAAACTTTTATCAGGGAGGAAAGTAGTACAAAACAGGAACATGGTGGAAAGGCCTTGAAATCCTCACAGTGTGTGTGAGAGAGAAAACAGCATTGTGTGTCCTTATGTGAACTTTCTCGAGAGTTTGAGTCCATTTGCTAGAAGGATTCAGTAGGTTAATCTCAAGGCAAGGGTTTCTGGCAATTGTTTCTAGCTAAAAGAAAACAACAACGTGATTAGCTTTGTAAGAAAAGGTTCCCTCCATTATCAAACACAAGATGCCATTTTGTCCTCCCCAATTCCCTCAAGACTAGATTCCTCGTCTAGTTAAACGCACCAGCCTCAAATTGCAATATTGTAAAGATGGGAAAAATCTATATTTTGGACTACAATTCCCATGGCTGTCTATGCTGTCTGCAGGGATATGGGAGCTGTAATCTAAAAAAAAAAGTAACATTTCCAAATGCAGACATTTCCGTGGTCATGTGGCAGGCATGACTAGACACCGGAGAGCATGGAGCGCTGTTTCCTTCCCACCGAAGTGGTCCCTATTTATCTACTTGTAATGTCTTGCTTTCGAACTGCTAGGTTGGCAGGAGCTGGGACAAAGACGGGAGCTCATTCTGTCCTGCAGTACTCGGGAATCGAACTGCTGACCTTCCGCCTCCCAGTCAGCGTCTTGAGCCACTTGAGCCACTTGAGCCACTGCAGTCCCAGGCAAATTATATTGCTGGGTATTTTAGGAAGTGGTAGTTCAAGAATATGACTGCAGTGGCTTAGCTGTTAAGATGCTGAACTTGATGACGGGAAGGTTAGCAGGTCAGAAGTTCAAGACCTGAGCGTCGCATGATGGAATGAGCTCCTGTTGTCTGTCCCAGTTCCTGCCAACCCAGCAGTTGGAAAGCAAGTAGTTGCAAGTAGATAAATAGATCCCATTTCTGCAGGAAAGGTAACAGTGTTCTGTGTGCTTCTGTGTCTACGGGCACTGAACCACAGAGTTGGATATGACTGGCTTTTGAGCAAGGGAGACATTGACCTTTGCCTAGTCCCATGATGGCGGACCTTGGCACTCCAGGTGTTCTTGGACTTCAATTCCCAGAAGCCCAAGCCCCCATGAATCGACACGAATGGGTTTGCTGCGATTCATCTGGCCCACGCCACCCCTGTCGCTCCTGGAAGCAGAAGTAAAACTCGCCCGTCCGGGCACATTTTACTTCCTCTTCCAGGAGCGACAGGGCGGTATGGGCTGGATAAATCGCGGCAAACCCATTCGTGTCGATTCATGGGGGCTTCTGATAATTGAAGTCCAAGAACATCTGGAGCGCCATGGTTCACCATCACAGGACTAGTCCAAGAATAACCTTTCCAAAGTCTATAAAATATCCCATGTTTCCTGGTAGATGCATGATGCTCTTCCACTGCCTACTAGCACTTAAGTCCACTCAGTCTTCCAAACATAGCTCATGATACAACACTAAAGCTTCTCCAGCTGTTTTATTCTTGGGGCAGGGATGGAAGAAGCCTAGCTTTTCAAATATTGCTGGGCTGTCAGGTGCACATGGGAGTCGGAGTCCAAGCACACCTGGAAGGCCACGTATTCCCCACCCTGCTTTAATCTCCTTCCCATATGCATTTTGCTTGCCTCTCCTCCTAGTTTTATACAACCTCTGAATGTTGTTGTCACTGAGAAGACTCGGCATAGTTTTGGAGCGCCTTGAAGACTTCATTGTGACCATACAGGAATCACATTTATTGTGGCATGCATTTTTGCAAACTAAACTCTGCTTCACAAGATTTATTATTATTATTATTATTATTATTATTATTATTATTATTATTATTATTATTATTATTATTATTATTATTATTATTATTATTATTATTATTATTATTATTATTATTATTATTATTATTGTTATTATTATTATTATTGTTATTGTTATTGTTATTGTTATTGTTGTTGTTGTTGTTGTTGTTGTTGTTGTTGTTGTTATTGTTATTATTATTATTATTATTATTATTATTATTATTATTATTATTATTATTATTATTATTATTATTATTATTATTATTATTATTATTATTATTATTATTATTATTATTATTATTATTATTTCCCCTATTTTTCCAGCTGGAGTAAGACTGAACTTATCACTCCACATCCTTATCCTTTGATATTTCTCCCCAGAACAACATACGGCTGATGATCATAGACTACTAGAATAACTAGGTTGGAAGGTGCCAATGAGCCCATTGAGTCCAACCTTCTGCTCAATGGAAGAATCCAAATCAAAGTAGATCAGACGGAGAGTTGTCCAGTTTTTACTTGTATACCTTCAACATTGGGACGCTCACCACTCCCCCAGGTCATGGGTTCCATTGTTGTACTGCTCTAACAGGTAAGAAGCTTTCCCTAGTATTCAGCCTGTATCTGGCTTCCTATAACTTGTGATTACCCTGGGATGGCTGAGATCAGACCCTTCCCTTCCTCTTTATGATTATCATTCAGTTATTTGAAGATGAGTTCTGTCATTCCCTCTTTTCTCAAGGCTAAACAGCCCCGGTTCCTTCAGTCTTCCCTCCTAGGGCAGTGATGGCGAACCTCGGCACTCCAGGTGTTCTTGGACTTCATTTCCCAGAAGCCCAAGTCCCCTATGAATCTACACAAAGGGGTTTATTGAACGTACGCACTACTTTTCTTCTTTCCACCACAAAGAACTGGAAGGCCATTTGAGGCTGACACGCAGTACGCACAGTAAACCCATTCGTGTGGATTTACAGGGACTTGGGCTTCTGGGAATTGAAGACCAAGAACAGCTGGAGTGCCAAGGTTCGCCATTACGGTCCTATGGTTTGGTTTCCAGTCCTCTGATCATCCTTATTGCTCTTCTATGTACCTGCTCTAATTAGTTTGCCTATTTCTTAAAATACAGTGCCCAGAACTGGACATAGGACTCTAGATAAGTTCTAAGGGGCCATTCAACAATTACGTGATCCATTTTTTGGGGGGAAATTGACCCCCCTCCCCCCATGTAATCCAACCATAATTTTCGCTTAGAACCCCCCCCCCTCCTTTTAAAATTACGTAATCCAGAGTTTTTGTATCGAAACTCTAATTTTAGAGCTTTTCACTATTGGTGCCTAATGCAGACTGCACAAGCAATTCAATAATCCTAAATCGGATCAAAATTCCCAGAGATAATTTTTAAACCTAAAAAAGTGCCACGTTTCAAAACCACAACAGCTCCAAATGGATTTCGTAATCTTTGACCTGACCCCACGTAATTTTCCGTAATTCAGATGGCAGGAAACCACCACCCCTCTTCGAGGATCACGTAATTGTTGAATGGCCCTTAACTAGTGCTGAATCGAAGAGGACTAATACTTCATGGATTTTGGAGACTAGACTTCTGTTAATGCAGCTGAAAATGTTACAATTTCTGCAGTTGATTAAATGTACCGATGACATAATTACCCTTAAATTAGACGCCTTGGATTTGCCCCTTCCAGCAAGGGAGGAAGCCTACTCCAGAGATTTCAATGAAGTTCAGTTGTAGTTCTTTCTCTCATTCCTGTGGTTTGCCCATCAGGAGGACTCAAGGATGATGGGCTTGCTTCCAAAAGTATTGCTTTGCTCACTGCAACGTTGTACATCGCTCATTGGCCTCGAGGGCCTGTCATATGGACCATTAATATAACTGATGTTTGCACCTTGTCTCCTTGGTACGAATGCTTGGTCAGAGCTTTCCATCCAAAGCTGCTCCTTGCTTTGCCTTCATCTGCATTTCTCTTCTAAGAAGCAGCAATTTGCCCCCACCACCTCATCCTGGAGGCAACACTCTGGTCTCAGAACCGGGATTCCCAGTCCATCTGGGCCAGCACCATCATCCTTTTCAGCTGCTCATATGACACAAACATCACCACGTTCCACGAGCCCAGCCGGAGGAAGGATGGTATGAAACTGCAGGAGATGGAGAGAAAAGGAGGGAAATCTCATTTAACAGGGTGGTCATTTATACAAAACACACACCCACCCTCCCATGAGAAGAACAACACAGGACACTTAATTTGCATCAAAGTGCATTTATTATTACCGTGAATATTCAGTTTAGAAAAAAGAGAGAAGGGCAAGAAAAGACCTTTGACTCCCTGGCATCAAGAATTGGACTCTGACATTGTTTTTGATAACGAAACATCCGTACATGCACATAGATGGGCAAATTTGGGTAACGATAGCCTGCACTTATATCCATCCTTGCATTTTATTTTAAGGCCTTGAAGATTTTTTTAATATTAAGGCTTTGGGGATTTTATATTTGTTTTTAGATAGTAAATGGCACCGCACGCAGGGGCGGGGGGGTATTGCTATGTTTTTAAGGGAGTTTAATCGTTTTATATTGGTTTTAACTTGCTCACAGAGTCCATTGGATAGGGCGGTATATAAATCTATTAAATTAAATTAAATTAAATTAAATTAAATTAAATTAAATTAAATTAAATTAAATTAAATTAAATTAAATTAAATTAAATTAAATTAAATTAAATTAAATTAAATTAAATTAAATTAAATTAAGATCCCCTCTCCCCTTTGGATCTACCTTATTTGAGTCTTGCATCCAAGAGAAACCTATGAAAGACAGAGATTCAGTTTCTGACCTGTCTGGATTGTGGGGGGACTTTATTTTCTGCGAGTGATTTCAGCTCTGGTGCCTTCCTTCTACCTGGTCTTAATTGGCAAGGGTGCTTTTCCGCGGCATCCAGTTTGGGCTGTTGCTGTTTTTTGTGCAAATTTAATTTAATTTAATTTAATTTAATTTTCGCGCTTATATACCGCTCACTCAGGCGAACCCGACTCAGGGTGGTTTACATAGCGGACAATAATACGAAATACAGTAACATAACATACAATAAATACAGCAAAAAATCAATCACCAAAAGTACAATTACAAATCCCTGTCCGCAAAAATTACAGAAATATATATATATAAATTGTAAATTATAAATTATGAATTGTAATGGGTTTCCCAGTGCTCATTTAGCAAATAGGCCCATGGTACCATGAGAGGGACACACCAACATATATGGACAGATGCATAATTACAGAAAATTTTCCTAGGGCATCTCACTTTTATACAGAAGATATTGGCCATATGTGGTTTGTGGGGTTTCTGAGTCCTGCTAAACTAAATATTCATGACCAACTCCAGGTTCTGGATATCCCCGCTCACCCTTTCTTTTACTTTAAAGGAAAGTCAAACTGGATAGCATTTCAAAAAGAGGATTGTTCTCTAACAGCTCTTCAGAGGAGGGATCCTCTCCTCCTCCAAAGAAGACCAATCAGCCAGTTGGCCACCCTACCCATGAAACTAATGTCCTCCCTGGAAAGGTGAGCATAGCAGGCATGGCTAGGAATGCCTAGCTTTTGCATAGCCCTGCCAGAGTTCTGGTATTAAACTGGCAGGCAGAAGGAAGAGAAGGCATGACAGCGATAAGTGTTCCCGGACCCCAAATCATGCTCTATTTAAGGATGCAAAGAAGAAACTAACTTATTTCTTTCAGACCAACCAACCAACTTAAAATGTACAATTATAAAGCCTATCTATTCTTTCAGATCGCATTGACTTGATTTGTGCTAGTTAACTATTAATAGCCAGGAATGGTTAGACCTTGTTGAATGTGTGCATTCTTCAGACTCCTGTCTTGAGATCTATCTCCTCCCTGGGAGAAAAAGCCTGGCATGCATTCACAGCACCTTTGCAATGGGGTTCCCAGGTGTCATCCCCAGTGATTTAGTGACTCTGACAAGGATGTAGCCAGCCTGGCTTTGAGCTACAAGATCCCTCCAAGCCTGAGAATCCCGCACATCCTAATTTTCAGAGAAAGGTGGGATAGACATAAAAGCAAAACAAAACACACACAAGCCATCTTTTTACCCCTTGTAGAAAGCGGTGGGTCCCTCCTTCAGCACCATGGTCAGCGTACAGTTCAGGGCACTTTTGTACTGACCAGGCATGGAGTTCATGTATCTTGTTTTGACCACGTCCACAGGTGAAGCCACTACGGTTGCGCAAAAGCCAGCTCCAAACGCAGCCACAAAATGGCATGGAAAATTGTCTGGGCAGAGCAGGGGACAGGAAAGAAACACAAAATGCTCAGGGTTCAGGAAAGCTTAAGTAGGCAGCTCCGTGCCTTGGGAAACTGGATGGGCTATTTTTCAGCATTTAGAAGGCAAAATCTGGGTGCGCAAGCAAATGAATTGGGACTCAATTATGAGGCTCACCAGGTGAGCTTGAAAGAGATGGGCATAGAGTCACTCCCTATGGTACAAAGTATGCATGTATCCACCTGCCCTCTTTCTTTCTCTCCATCAAGCCTACCTCACAGGACAGTTGTGAGATAAAAACAGGGAGTTGAGGAGGGTCAACACTTGACTCTTTAGAAGGACAGGAGAACAGCAAGGCTGAGCTGCAGACAAGCCTTGGAAAACGAACAGCCCTTTCTTGGACGATTATTGGCCATTTTACATTAGAATTATCCTGGGAGTTGCAGACCTAAAAAAGTAACTTTTTAGGCTTTGATTTAGGGCAGCTGTTCAAGGTGAGCTAGGAAAACTGGACACACTAGTTTCAGGTCCAATAGGAAGTTTTTCCCTAACTATTTCTGTGAGCTGGACCTAGGAGAGAGTCTGGGCCAGTCCAGAAGAGGAGAGAGTGGGAGCAGGTACCATTGGCCAGGAAGATGCTTCAAGCCACAGTTCTGAATGTTCCCCTCAAGGGACGATGCTATCAAATAGCAGAACATCCTCCATTCTTGCTTCATGGGTAGAAATTCAATACACAGCATTGGTCCAACTCTGACTTCTAGTCTCACTAAGAAGAAACCTCTTAAGTCAACACTTGCACAAATCTTGTCGACCCAATGTGTCTACTTGAGTTTGAGCAACTGATTGGGTTTTGGTCTCAGTGATTTTAAATTTCAGATATCAACCGAGGGCAAAGTTACTTTCTAACTTCCTACCAGTCATCAACTGATATTTAAGCAGGGCTTCCTTGATGAGGTCATAGGTCACCATCTCCCCACAGTTCACGATGGCGTTGCGAGTGATGTTGGGCAGGGTCCCTGCAAGGAATGGAAGTGGAAGGTTAATGGTGAAAAGATGGAGGAGGTCCCTGACATCTCCCAGTCCCAAGAGAAGTCCACCATCAGTCCAAGGAGGAGACATAAGTGACCTACCTTTCCAGAGGCCTCTGACCCCTTCCTCCCTGGCAATAGTCCTGTAGGCATCAACAGTGCCGTTGTACTTCTTGGGGCCACCTACCACTGTGATGTGTGCTTGGAAGCGGACTTTCACCACGTCAGTTGGCTGAGCACAAGTGACAGCCATGGCACCGGTGGTACAACCGGCAAGGAGACGGGTGAGGACACCAGCATCTGAGAGAGAGAGAGATCAGACATGTGTTATGAACTGGTCTCAATGCTACATCTTCTCTATCATCATGCTGCTGGTTCTCCAGGGCTTTGTTAGGTAGCTTGCTGGTTACCAGTTCAAGTCTAAGACGCTGGTTCTTGGCTGACATGTCATCGACTGGAGCTCATATTTAGGGGATAGTTCAGAAGTTACTTACATGCTGCCATGGTGGAAGGGGATGGCCTTCTGGGGAAAACCCAACAGAACTCTGGAAGGGCTAGATTCAGCCTCATGGCCTGTGTTCCCCACCCTGGCTTTCCTTCTTTCTTTCTTTTAATGTTTTTATAACAGTTTTGTATTAGTTTTTAGGTTTATCTGTTATATTATTGTTTTATTCTGTGATCATTGTGAGCTGCCCTGAGTTAGCATAAGCTAAGTGGGCGGCATATAAATTGAATAAATTTCTTTCTTTCTTTCTTTCTTTCTTTCGTTCTCTCTCGCTCTCTAATGTATTTGCATATTTTGAACCATAATTTATTCATTTATTCTATCTATCTATCTATCTATCTATCTATCTATCTATCTATCTATCTATCTATCACCCTTTTGGTGCACGCAACCTTCGGAGCACCTTACAGACATAAAATCATAATAAACAGCAGTAAGAAAAGTTACCAAATAAGGTACAACTAATATCATAAAGATAGCAACTAAAGGAAAGAAAATAGACATCATTCAGTTTGTCGCTCTGAGGGCAATGCACTTACTTTCAGACCCCTTGGGAGTGTAGAACTGTTTCACTGAGTCATAGAGCCCAATCCGGATAGACGCAAAGCTCATCTGGCGCTGGAGTCCGGCCACCAAGCCGTTGTAGAGGCTCTTGGGCCCTTCCATCTGCACTATGGTGGCCAAGGTGCCAAAGACACCCTTATACTTGACGCTCTTTGTTGCCTTGGAAGCTTTGGATTCTCCTTGAATCTTCAGAAGAAATGGAAACAGTCATGAGAAATTGGTAGTCTTTTAGGCACTCACAAGATGCGTCTACTCCTCACACATATGTTGTCCCTCTGGCACTACGTTAGCTAGAAGTGACTTGACTGAAGTCCAAGAACAGCTGGAGTGCCAAGGTTCGCCACCATGGGAGTAGACTAGACCCTACTGCCAGTGACTCCACTCCGAGTGTCATGTGGCGGCTAACTAACCTGACCACCCTCAGGACTATTGGGTGGAGAAGTCCACAGGGAAGGGTAATAGTCCCCAAGTGGATTGAATTCCACTTGATCCCATCTTAATGAAGGGCAGCAGCTCCATCAATCCTGGCCTGGGGCTGAGTAAGATTTTGCCTGCCAAAAGGGCTCAAGACCAGAAAGTGACCGGATCAGTGGTACAGGGGTTATGCTGCGATGCGGAAGGCAGATGAAGGGCCACTGCACTATATTATCAGGACACTCTTAATGGCTGATCGCTATGAGGATAGCCAATATTTGGAATCAGACACGGCAGAAGAAATACTACTACTACTACTACTACTACTACTACTACTACTGGTGGTGGTGGTGGTGGTGGTGGTGGTGGTGGTGGTAGTAGTAGTAGTAGTAGTAGTAGTAGTAGTAGTAGTAGTATGGTCCCATTTTCCAGATCCACCAGCATGGGAAGGGGCAGTGATATTGCTGCTTGCAGATGAAACTCACCTGAAGCCTGACTTTGGCCGTGTCCAGAGGGAAGGTGCAGAGGTCAGCAATGCAAGCCGCTGTCCCGGCGCTGAGAAATTTGACCACCGCTGATGGGGGGACCTCTGTGGGTTTCAGGCCCACCATTCTGTGGTTGACTAGGAAGGGATTTCAGCTCTGGAAAGAAGGACTTTTCTTGACCCTACATCAGGTTTCTAACAGAGGAATGAGAAACAGCCTTGTTTCGGAGGAGACGGGTAAGCTTTGAATAAAATTATCATTGTTGTTGTTGTTAATACTTATTGGGTGTGGTACTAGTTCGACTGCTACCTGTTTCCATTTTATTATTATTATTTAAATGTAAAACTACAACCAAGCTAAAAATGTTTTGAAAAGATAAGGACAAAAAGCAAAACAATTTATTGAAATCGACTTTATCATATCTGGGAGTAAACAAACAAAATAAAACTAGAAGACAAAAAACGTTGTGGCATTTTAAAGACTAACTGTTGTATTTTAATGTTAGCTTTCACGGATCAAATGGACTTGATCCATGAAAGCTAACATTGAAATATAGCAATTAGTCTTTAAAGTGCCACAATGGTGTTTATTTTTTGTCTTCTTGTTTTGCTTTTTTTACTCTCTGATATGCTTGAAACATGGACGAACACAGCTACCATTTCAGAAATGTCTACTTTATCATTTTACTCAAAATTTATTGAAATTCACTCGACTTTATCATGTTACTCGAAATGTACTTGACATTATCAGTTTTTTCTACATACACACCAGAAAAGTACTCACCATCTATCTAAGGCCTTGCGCAGATTATGAAAAAAGAAATAATTTAGTGTAAAACGTTGCTGTTGTTTAGTTGCACAGTTGATTCCGACCCTTTGCGACCCTATAAACCATCATCCTCCAGGCACCCCTGTCCTCCACCATCCTCCTCAACCCGCCCAGCTCTGTGCCCATTGCGTCTACAACACCATCTAACCATCTCATCTTTGGCCACCCCCTTCTTCTTTTGCTCTCCACCTTTCCCAGCATCAAGGCTTTCTCAAGTGAGTCCTCCCTTCTCATTTGATGTCCAAAATACTTCAACTTCATCTTTGTTATTTGTCCTTCTAAGGAGCACTCAGGGCTAATCTCTTCTAATATTGACCTATTTGTTCTCCTTGCTGTCCAGGGGACTCTCAAAACTCTCCTCCAACACCACATCTCAAAGGCATCTTCTGCGCTCAGCTTTCCTTATGGTCCAGCTCTCACAACCATACATTACCACTGGGAATACGTACAATAAAAAATTAGAAAGCAAAAGCCACTGATGAATTTGTCTTGTATTTGTAACGACAAGGTAACCTGAAAAATATGTGAAATATTGAGCCCTCTGCCAATAGCTAGCTTTCATAATAATTCTGTCACACCAAGCTGATTCTTAGGTAAAGATTTCCCTTGCTCGAAAGCGTCGTATCTGACTCTAGGGTTCAGTGCTCATCTCTGTTTCAAAGCCAAAGAGCCAGAGCTGTCTGCTTTTGCAGATGTTTCCGTGGTCATGTGGCAGGCATGACTAGACACCAGAGTGCGCGGAACGCTGTTTACCTTCCCACCGAAGTGGTCCCTATTTATCTACTTGCAATTTCTTGCTTTCGAACTGCTAGGTTGGCAGGAGCTGGGACAAAGACGGGAGCTCATTCCATCCTGCAGTACTCGGGAATCGGACTGCTGACCTCCCACCTTCCAGTCAGCGTCTTAGCCATTTGAGCCACTGCAGTCTGATTCCTATTTATGACAAAACTTTCCAGGTTTCTCTCGATACTGTGGCAGTCCAGCCAACGATGTTGTTTGGATTCTCCCTTGGCCACATTCTTGGAAGGAGGACAAGAGATTTCATGTGTCTTTAAGCCGATTAGATCCACAAGAACGGATCGCTGTTGAAAACTTGTTTTCTCTTCACAAGGCTGAGTTGGTGGTGGTAGAGAGTCAGATGACATCGCAGAGCACTGCTAAGCATCTTTAAAATGTGCAGACTGTAATCCATGAAACCTCACACGGAAATAATCTTGTTAAAGGAAGCAGAAGAGCTTTTCTTTTTTTCTTATTTGGTCCTCATTTCTGTTTCTAAAGTAAAGGTAAAGGTTTCCCTTGCTCGAAAGCCAGTCGTATCTGACTCTAGGGTGCAGTGCTAATCTCTATTTCAAAGCCGAAGAGCCAGCGCTGTCTGCTGCTGCAGACGTTTCCTTGGTCATGTGGCAGGCATGACTAGACACCAGAGCGCACGGAACGCTGTTACCTTCCCACCGAAGTGGTCCCTATTTATCTACTTGCAATTTCTCGCTTTCGAACTGCTAGGTTCTGCTAACCAAAAAATCCGGGCATTTTGCCGTGGTGCCCCCTAGAGAACTAGTTGCCATCATAAGTCAATGAAGTTGAGTAAAACTATTATCTAAGCCCGTGATGGTGAACCTTGGCTCTCCAGATGTTCTTGTACTTCAATTCCCAGAAGCCCAAGCCCCCGTAAATCCACATGAATGGGTTTACTGTGATTCATCCGGCCCGTGCTGCCCTATGGGTTGTGCCCATATTGTTAAGGCTCTTCTGAGTTAACCCTTCCTTCGTCCAGGCGCGTTTTACTTCCACTTCCAGGAGCGATGAGGGCAGTGTGGGCTGGATGAATCGCAGTAAACCCCTTCGTGTGGATTCACGGGGGCTTGGGCTTCTGGGAATTGAAGTCCAAGAACATCTGGAGTGCCAAGGTTCACCATCACAGATCTGAGCTTTGCATGCTTTGTTGTCAGAAAGAACCCTGTGTTTTTTTGTTTTTCCCCATAACAAACAAGCAAAAAACACCATACAAATATATTGAAAATACACAAACATCTTAACAAACAGACTGTGTATGATACTGCTACGTGCACCCACCACCAGTGGGACATTATTGATTTTCATTTAACTATTCTCTATAATCATTAGATTTTATCTATATAATTGGCACCTCATTCCAGATCTTGCTCTGGCTTTACCAACTAACCAACCAACTGGTTGGCCAACCAACCAACTAACAACCTCCCTCTGTGACACTCACTATCCCAGGAGTTCACAACCTTTTAAAGACAGGGGCCAGATCATGCTCCCTCAGACAGCTTTGGTGGCCGGATGGCCGTTTTGCCCTTCCTCCACCACATGGCACTTCCTGGTGTGGCGGAGGCAGTGGACGGGCCACATGAAATGGTGTGACGGGCTGAATTCGGCCCATGGGCCGCAGGTTGAGAATCCCTGCACTATACAATCAGGCAACAAGGATTTTCCCTTTCTAATTATGGGCTATCTATAACATCTGTCTCTGCTTAGAGAGAGACAGAGAGACATATATCCACACATCTGCCTTTCATAGGTTCAGCTGTTTGCAGTGGGTGTGCACAGGGCCAGTTCAGGATCTATAAGGAGAGGCTGGAGCTCAGACCTTGTTTTGCACTCAGAAGGTCCTGGGTTCAAGCCCCAGCCTCTCCGGATAAGGCTAGGAAAGGATCCTGCTACTCCCATTTCTTAATCCCAAAATTGCACAATCCAGCCTTTGAACCCAAAACTGACAAAGAAAGTAGTTGAGTCCTTACTTGGCTTTGGATATTCTTTCTTCAAATTCCCAGAGAGCCGCTGGGAGACTTGGATTCCAGCTCAAAGAGTGCGCCCGTGTTGCGATTGAGCTGGGCATTAATCAGGGACCCAGCTAACGAAGGGCTATCGGCAGCAGAAACCGCATTTGGTCCTTCCCTCTGGCTGGTCTTCTGAGCCACTTCGCTCATCATCTTCTCCCGACTCTCGTTTATAAAGGTTGCCCCAGGCAGTCTTGCCGTGGGGTCAGCGAGTCTAAGAACACAAATATCTCCCTCCGCAACCCCCTCTGGCTTAAAATAGAGCTTGGCACCTTATATTTGTTAACAACCTCCCTGCCTCCTCTCCCACTCTGGGTATGCGCAGTGTGGTGTTGTGTGCTGCTCAAACATTTTGCCACTGCTTATTAATTAATATCCTCCCGCACCCCTTCTCTCTGCCTCCATGCATTTGCTTTTACAACACTCCTGACAGGTAAAGTGAAAGGTCAAGATAAAGGTCACCCTTGCTCGAAAAAGCCAGTTGTATCCCACTCTAGGAGTCGGTGCCCATCTTCATTTACAGGCAGCCAGAGAGTTCATGCAAAGTCTACCTGTATATCTACAGATGATTCAGTGGACATGTGGCAAGCATGACTAGATGCCAGAACACATGGAGTGCTGTCACCTTCCCATTGAGGTGGTACCTATAAAGGTAAAGGTCGCCAGTCATATCCAACTTTAGGGTTCTATGCTCAGCTCTGTTTACAGCCAAAGAGCCAGTATTGTCTGTGTCTGCAGATATTTCCGTGGACATGTGGCAGGCATGCCTCGACACCGGAGTGCACGGAACACTGTTTACCTTCCCACCAAAGTGGTCCCTATATATCCCTATTTATCTACTTGCAATTTTCTAATTGCTAGGTTGGCAGGAACTGGGACAGAGATTGGAGCTCACTCGGTCATGCAGTACTTGGGAATTGAACTCTGACCTTCCAGTCATCGAGTTCAGCGTCTTAAACACTTGAGCCACCGCAGTCCTATTTATCCACCTGTTTAGTAAAGGTAAAGGTCTCCCTTGCTCAAAAGCCAGTCGTATCTGACTCTAGGGTTCAGTGCTCATCTCTGTTTCAAAGCCAAAGAGCCAGCGCTGTCCGCTTCTAGACATTTCTGTGGTCAAGTGGCAGGCATGACTAGACACTGGAGCGCACGGAACGCTGTTTACCTTCCCACCAGAGTGTTTATCTACTTGCAATTTCTTGCTTTTGAACTGCTAGATTGGCAGGAGCTGGGACAGACAATAGGAACCCACTCCGTCGTGCAGCACTCGGGTCTTGAACTGCTGACCTGTCAACCTTTCAGTCATCAAGTTCAGAGGCAGCTGAGATTGAGTTTAAATTTTGGCCCAAATCTCTCAGGTGTGCTTTGGTAGGCTTGAATTAAAGCCTTCTAGACTTGAATGATTCTTTCTTAATTAGGCTTCACAGTGCTAGCAATATCAACGATGAAGATGCTTTCTTTACTACTGTTGAAAAGACTGTATGCTGGAAAAATATAAAATACTAGCTGATTACCCGGCTTCGCTCAGGTTTTTCATTTCTTTCATGTAGACCAGCCTTTCCCTCTTGGAAACCTTGTGGGGTGTATGTGGGTCACTCCTGCCTCCCTTCCTCCATCTCTCTTCCCTCACCCATCCCCCAGGAGCGATTAGGGCTGCGCAGCCCGGCTGAATCGCAGTAAACCCATCCGTGTGGATTCACAGGGCTTCTGGGAACTGAAGTCCAAGAACATCTGAAGTGCCAAGGTTCGCTATCACGGGTCTAGCAAATGCCACAACCAAGGTTGTGCAACCTTATGCTTCCGTAGAGATGTAAACAAGTACAAGCAGGAGCCGGTTGTATGCTGTACCCTTCCTGAGTTGACCTTAATGTAAGAGCAGCTGCTCCGAGAAAATCCCTTTATAGTGACAGGTGTGGATTTAAGGCGATGAGTTCATGCAAAGCTTGCTCTTCCAATACTGAACTTACCTTTCAGAATGAACCAGAGTCTGCATTACAGGAAAACATCTACCCTCCTCCCAAACTTTGCCTGGATGACTCACATCGTTGTCAATAGACTCATTAGCAAATGTGCAATGCCACAATGTCTGTCTTGCATCCATCTATAACCATTTGCAACCCAACAGGGCCAAACTTCACAGCAAATCTGAATGCCAATCAGGGATCTTCTGTTACTACTAGTTGTAAAAGCCACATTGATTTGTATATTCATCTGTGTACCCCTGTATCTGACGTGTATAAACTGACGCCGTGACGTCTTACTTGTATGTCTGAGGAAGTGAACATGATCCACAAAAGCCCACATTGAAATGCAGCGGTTGGTTTTTGAGGTGCCACAACGGTTTTTGTCATTGTTTTGCTTACTGACTTGAGATCCACCCCAAACTGGTACTCTCCAACTGTATCCAACCACAAGTTAAAATATCTCATTATGGCAACCAGTAGATCCCAGTTTATCTGCCCACCCTGTAGAATGTTTTGTTCTGCAAATTTGCAGCCATTGGTAATAAAACCTAAAGAGGAAGACATACGATTACTGCAGCCCCGTCACCATGTAAAATAACTTCCTCTGTCCCTTTTCTGAGCACATGGCTGTCCTTTGGATCAGGGCTTATTGAGCTCATAATCAGGCCAAGGGTCAGCCTGCCAGCCCTGGCGGGGATTGCCAGGACATTCAGTTCAGCAGCTGCACATCACTTGTTTATGGAACGCCTGGATACGGGACTGTATCAGTGCCGTAATCCAGCCTTGCTCTCTGATGAAGCAACACATTCAAACTGCTCCCATTATCGGAACTGGAGAGAGGCAAAGACCCAAAGAGTGGGGGACAAAATGGCTGTGAGCACCCAGAGCACTCTTTCCCAACCTTTGGTTTGTGGACTTCCATCCCCAAAAGCCCAAGTCAATTCCCCAAAGCACTGATCAGCCAATGGACTGACTTAGGCTTCTGGGAATTGAAGTCCAAGAACCAAAGGTGGGGGAACATTGGTCTGTGAATCCACAAATAGCTTGTTGTTGTTCAGTCGCACAGTTGAGTCCAACCCATTGTGACCCCATGCGGACCACCACATGCTAGGTTCCTCTGTCATCTGGCATCATCTGCAGCCCAGCCATATCTATGGTCACATCAACTATTCCATCCATCCACCTCATTCTCTCCCACCCTCTTCTCCTTTGGCCTTCCATCTTTCCCAGCATCAAGGCCTTCTCAACTGAGTCCTCTCTTCTTATTTGGTGGCCAAAGTCCTTGAGCTTCAACTTCAGTACTTGTCCTTCTAAGGAGTAGTCAGGGTTGGTTTTCCTTGAGGATGGACTGATATGAGCTCCTTGCCATCCAGGGGACTCTCAAGAGTCTCCTCCAGCACCACAGTTCAAAGGCGTCTATTCTTCTACCACTGTGATGGCAAACTTTGGCACTCCAGATGTTCTTGGACTTCAGTTCCCAGAAGCCCAAGCACCCTGTGAATCCACACAAATGGGTTTATTGCGATTCATCTGGCCCACGCTGCCCCCTTCGCTCCTGGAAGTAGACCCGTATAGGCGTGTTTTACTTCTGCTTCCGGGAGCAACGAGGGCAGTGTGGGCCGGATGAATAGCAGTAAACCCATTCGTGTGGATTCACAGGGGGCTTGGGCTTCTGGGAATTGAAGTGCAATAACATCTGGAGTGCCAAGGTTCGCCATCACGGTTTTACCCTCAGCCTTCCGTAGGGTCCAGCTCTCACAGCCATACATACGAGTTTTACTGCACGTATAAGGACCAAAGGTTGGGAAACACTGCTCTGTGAATCCACATGAATGAGTTTACTGCACGTATAAGAACCAAAGGTTAGGAAACACTGCTCTGTGAATCCACATGAATGAGTTTACTGCACGTATAAAAACTAAAGGTTGGGAAACACTGCTCTGTGAATCCACACAGCTGGAGTTTTGTAGACACTCTCTGCTTGAAATATAGTCTCCCCACTCGTTTATTTTAATGCCAGAGGCATTGTCGTTTAGAAGCACAGGAGAGCACATCAAGTGTGTGTTTGCATGTGCGCACCTGGGCCATGTGGGAAATTGCAACTTGTTGAGAGACTGTACGGTCGGTTGTAACAAAGCTCTCTCTTTCTAGGTCATGGAAAGGAGCCCAACAAGGTTAAGAGAATAATTAAAGGATTGTTTTGCGCTGAGTCAGGAAAGCTTCCATCTGGTTTGATTTTCCCCATCCTCAGGGCTTTCACATACTGCTATTCCCAGCCATGATAAATCCATGTTCTCATTTCTGCTAAGGCTTTATGCCAGGAGTGCCCAAACTACAACCCATGAGCCGGATCCGGCCCCAATGCCAATTCATCTGGCCCATGCCATCCTCGTCACTCCCGGAAGCAAAACACGCCCAGATGGGCACATTTTACTTCCGCTTCCAGGAGCGGTGAGGGTGGCATGATGAATTGGCATCAGAGGCCAGATCCGGCCCACGGGCCACAATTTGGGCACCCCTGGTTTAAGCAGAGAAAATGGCAGCATTAAACCTATCTCATCCTGTAGCAAAACAGATTGCAAGGTGCAGTTTACTTCCGCTTCCGGTGGGAGGGACCACGTGACCGGCCTGCTGAACCATATGACCGGCCCACGGAACCGCATGACCAGCCCATGGCACAAAAAGTTTGGGCACCCTGCTGTATGCAGAATAATCATACGTACCTTACTTTTGTCTCTCCTATAGGATGTTTCCCTATTATCTGCCCTCATCTGCGCCTGCTAGAAGGTTTCGCATTATAGAAGTGACCCTAGCAGGAAGCATTATGTAATCATCAAAGAAATAGGCTTGACGTCACAAAAATATAAGTGGCACTTTATTGTTAAAAAAAGGAAGAGAGAATCACAGCTGTAAAAAATAATTCTTTGTAAATAAATCATTAAAGTTTCCATTGGGGACTGTGATTTTTCAAATCTGAACGTGCCATTTAAGAAGTGACTTAAAATGAATACTGTACATGAAAATATGAAAAATAATTTATATTTACAAGAACGCACAGTAAAAAGTACAGAGTCATCATCAGCATATTCACAGTTCTGATCTATGGTGTGCAAGTCCCAACCTTGGGCCCCCAGATGTTCTTGGACTTCAATTCCCAGAAGCCTTGATCAGCAGGTGTGCTGACTTGGGCTTCTGGGAATTGAAGTCCAAGAACACCTGGGGTGGTGGTGGCAAGGTTGGGAAACCTTGATCTTGGCACTCCAGATGTTCTTGGACTTCAATTCCCAGAAGCCCCTGTGAATCCGCACGAATGGGTTTGCTGCGATTCATCCGGCCCACGGCGCCCTCGTCGCTCCTGGAAGCGGAAGTAAAACGCGCCCAGACGGGCGCGTTTTACTTCCGCTTCCAGGAGCGACGAGGGCAGCGTGGGCCGGATGAATCACAGCAAACCCATTCGTGTGGATTCATGGGGGCTTGGGCTTCTGGGAATTGAAGTCCAAGAACAGCTGGAGTGCCAAGGTTCGCCATTACAGATCAAAGCCATTGTACCAGCAAAACAGGGGAGGCCCCTTTCAATCTGAGTTGTGGGGTGGAATACCCACAATCATAGCATGTTTAGGAGGTCAGAGTAGCCCCACTTCCTGCAAAACATGCCCTGTTTTATGGGAAGCTTTAGGCTCAAACCAGTTTGCTCATGTTGTCATTTCACTTATGGGGCAAGAGCATCCAGATAAACATCAGATTTGTGCTTAAGAAGGAAAGAAGAAATACAGAACTTATTGGCCATTCCACCCACTCTTTGCCAAGTTTCAGTTCTGGGTTGTGTTTACAAAGGACTGCAAGCATGAAAACAACAGTGTTGTGCCTCTTAGGCAAGATTTTTTATCTTCCACATCTTTCTGCCAGGAAAAGAGATGCTATCTTATATGAACTGGTCTTTTTCTTCTTGGTTTGGATATATTAATACAGAAATAAATCAAAAAATCAAAATGGGATTAACAAAACCCCAAACAATATGTAGATCAGAACAAGGGGTGGGCAACTATGGTCTGCCAGACGTTTTATGCCCTCATCTGCCATCAGGCTCAGGGATTAGGGGGAACCAGTGCCCACAAAAGATTTGTACATTTGCCCACCTCTAAATTGGAAGAGGAAAGGCATATGCTTTAGAGATTTTATTTCAAAATTAGTACAGGTTATTTTGGGCCAGTTCCCTAAAGTTGTGATGGCAAACCTTGGCACTCCAGCTGTTCTTGGACTTCAATTCCCAGAAGCCCAAGTCCCTGTGAATCCACACGAATGGGTTTACTGCAGTAAACCCATTCGTGTGGATTCACAGGGACTTGGGCTTCTGGGAATTGAAGTCCAAGAACAGCTGGAGTGCCAAGGTTCGCCAATCATGGCCCTAAAGCAAAAGGGAACTAGAAAGGTGGTTGGAGGATTGGCATTTCCCCTTTATGTGAATGGCAGGGAAACAGATGTATTGTTGCCCCTTTGGACGGCTGGGTTATGCATGCTCAGGGGTCGCTCTCCGCTGGACCAGAGCCTTGAATAATCCCTGGGAGAGGCGGAACTGCTATGTTTCCCAGAGCTTCCTGGTTATGAAGAAGAACAAACGAAATCATGTCCCATGGAACATAATCTTACGCTGAGCCCAGATCTAGACTTGAGATACATCTCCGTAGATTTTGACCACCTACATCTTAAATACCTGGCTTATTTCGTCAGTTGTGTTTGTCCTTTGAAGAGGAGATGGATGGGCATTACCTGTGGGTCTGGCAAAGAGGTTGTGGCATCTTTTTCATAGGCAACTTTTCTCCTTTAACATCAGGGACTGAACTCATGAGCCGACATAGGCAGCTTGTGCAGAGATGAACCACCTTGGCTTTTGGCCCCGTGTGCTTCTTGCAGTTGTAAAGAGACAGAGTTTAGGGCAGGCCCCAGATGTTGCCTTTCCTAAAAAGTGACACAGGGATGAGCCGGTGCTGTTGAGCCTCACTCTTCCGCTATGTCCTTTTAGAGAACTGTGCAGAGAATATCCTAGCAATCCTTTTGGTCTCCTCTTCAGGCAACTCCGCTGGGATTAGGTTCAACCTGGGACGGTTCTGCCTTTGGTAAGGGATGCCCACAGTTGCTGCGGCTTCTCCATCACCACCTCCAGGCTGAAAGGAAACAACATCACGCTAACTTCTGTTTGGAAAATGAAGACCAGCTCTTTACTAATCATGTGGTATTAAGTTTTAGAAAACAGTTTCTTCTGTTTTAAATGCATTTCAGCACAATTTCTTTCGTCTCCTTCTTAAGTGCCATATCAAATTCCGAATATTGGCTCTCCCCATGGTGATCAGCCATGAAGGTTGTCCTGGGGACAATATAATGCAGTGGCCTTCCATTTGCCTTCTGCATCGCAGCGTGACACCCATAGCACCACCTGTCCAGTTCTATGAGTCACTTTCTGGTCTTGGGCCCTTTTGGGCACACAAAGTCCTCATCATCCCCAGGCCAGGTTGGATGAAGCTGCTGCCCTCCATCAAGATGAACTCTCTGCGACAAACCAGGAAAGGGACCTTGGTGTCCTGGTGGACAGCTCAATGAAGGTGTCAACCCAGTGTGCCTCAGCTGTGAAAAAAGCAAACTCAATGCTAAGGGATCATTAGGAAGGGTATAGAACATAAGTCAGCAAGTGTCATTTTGCCTCTTTATAAATCTATGGTGAGGCCCCATCTGGAATACTGTGTACAGTTCTGGTCGCCATACCTCCAGAAGGATATTATGGAGCTGGAAAAAGTGTAGAGGAGGGCAACCAGAATGATTAGGGGACTGAAACACCTTCCTTACCATCTGAGGCTGCAACGGTTGGGCCTCTTCACTCTTGATCAACGGCGTCTAAGAGGTGACCTGATGGAAGTTTATAAAATCATGCACGGTGTGGACAAAGTAGATAAGGAAAAACTGTTTTCCCTATCGCACAACACTAGAACTAGGGGACACTCGATGAAACTTTTGGGTGATAGTTCTCAAACAAATAAGAGAAAGTACTTTTTCACCCAGAGGATCCCTGGTTTATGGAACTCCCTGCCAGTAGAAGTGGTGACAGCTGTCAGTCTTGACAGCTTCAAGAAAGGATTAGGCAAGTTCATGGAGGACAAGGGTATCAATGGCTATAATTATGGACACCTAAGGACAACCTCTGGGTTGGAGAGATAGGCAGGATCTCTCTCAATGCCATTTCCAGGGAATCCTAAGCAGGTGAAGGCATCTGCTTGGGAATAATACCCTGAAGCACATGGTGAGCCACTGTGTGAGACAGAATGCTTCACTGGATGGGCTCCTGTGGCCTGTTCCAGCAAGGCTGTTCTTATGTTCTTATAAGATGGATTCAAATGGGATTTAATCCACTTGGAGACCACTTGGACTTCGCCACCCAAGGCCATTAGACCTTAGGGTTGTCAGGTTAGTTAACCACCGCCCAACGATTGGCGTTGCGTTGCTGGCAGTATTGTCTACTCCAATGATGGTGAACCTTGGCACTCCAGATGTTCTTGAACTTCAATTCCCAGAAGCCTTGATCAGCAGGAGTGTTGACTTGGGCTTCTGGTGATTGATGTCCAAGAACTCCTGGTGAGCCAAGGTTCACCATCACTGGTTGACTCTTATTACCATAGCACGATAACCCGGCCAGACTAGAATTTCTTTCTGCTTACATAAATTGTGTTGTCAAGTTGGGACCTCAATAACTTTGAAAACAAAAGCTGAAATCCTGTTCCTCAGCATTTTAAGTAACAATTGGAGTAGGCCCCATTGAATCAAAGAAATTTAGAGAGAAACTGACTCACCCAATCCCCACTGATTCAACAGGCCTACTTTAGCTGTGATTTAATTACAAAAAGGATTACGGTTGTACCGAGAGAATAATGAATGGGTCTGAAATGCTCTTGACCTTCTAGCAATGCTGTACAAATGTGAAACATTGCAAACCACTTATGCAGATGGTGCAGCCTATCATTGACTCAGATCTGCGTTATTTTGACGAAGAATCTTCACTTTCTGAAAAGATAGGGTGCTCAGACCCCAGAACTAAACAAGACATGGACCCTCGACACCCTCTGAATGGACATGAGCCTCAAATCCACCGGCTTAGCTCTAGGAAGAGCTTTATGGCAAGAACAAACATTCTTGAGGGGACATAAGAACAAAACCAAGTTGGAGGAAGGAGCTCACTGGACAAGGAATAACATTGATGGTGGATATAGCTGAGGATCTCAACTTCCCCTACGTCACTTGAGGACCCTGAATAGGCTGAGGGTCAGAGTCTCTAAATGAAAGATCCACAGGATTAAGTGGGGGCTAATAGGGGAAAACAATACGCTGTGTGAATGTGGAGAGATACAGAATCCGGCTCATTTACTGGTTTGCTGACCGCTGCCAGAGACATGCACCGATGAGGACTTTAGTTTGGCCAATAACAAAGCCCAGAAAGTGGCTTCATTTGGGCAGTCCAGGGTTTGATCTGGAAACGAAAGAAGAAAAACCCAGGTGTGTTAGGTGACTGCCTGAAATCCTGGGGGAAAGATGGAGGACCATTTGCAATAAACAAGTGAATGCAAGGCAAAGTCCGCTCAGCAACAAGGAGAAACAGGTCACTTACTTGTAACTTTTGGGAATAGTAGCCATGTTAGTTTGTGTTATTCTCTGTATATCAGAGAATAAACAAAACAAAAACACTGTAGCACTTTGAAGACTGTTAGATTTTAATGGTAGCTTTCGTGGATCAAGTCCACTTCGTCAGACACAAAGTGGACTTGACCCATGAAAGCTATCCTTAAAATATAACAGTTCATCTTCAAAGTGCTACATTTTTTGTTTTATTACTTGTAACTGTTGTTTGCATGGTCACCTGTGAATTCACACAAATGGGTTTCGCGCATGCACAAAACACTGAGAGGCGATTTGTGCGTGTACAAGACTCATTCGTGTGAATCCACAGATGACCACTCAAAGAAGAACCGCAGTTGGGAATACAGTAGACCCTCACATAATGACGTTGCTTGGTTCCCCAAGTAGCGTCGCTATGGGGGAAACGTCGTTGTGCGGTTTTCGATGGCAGCTGCGCCATCTAGCGGCAAAAAACTGTCATTATCCGCACAAGGACGTTAAAAAAATGTCATTAATCCGCACAACGATGTTTTTTTGTCATTGTGCGGATAGTCACGTGGCAAGTGACGATGCGTCGGTAAGCAGAAATGACGCTATTCAAATGCGTTGTTAATCGAGGGTCCACTGTAAGCATTTTCTCTTCTGCAAAGTCTGAAGAGAGCCGGGCTTCCGTCACAGGCTAAGGTTCACCTTTCGCCTACTCAGTGGGGCTGCAACTTCCTCAACTGTGCATGGCAGGCATGGAGTGGCCGGAGGGTCAGTGGGGGCTGGAACAGCCTGTCTAAGGAAAAAGGGGGTTGGAGGGGATTTTTTGGCAAGCTTAACCTTTTCTGATCAAGGCCAGTTTTAAATCCGATCCCGATTCTGTTTTTCTTCTGCAGTTTTCGTATACTTTATATACTTATCAGAAATACATTATTTATTACTAGAAATTCATTTATTTATGGGGTTGTTGTTGTTTTGTGTGTGCAAATACCCAAATGACAGTATCTGTTGTTTCAAAATGAATCACAAATGCCATGCCCAGATTTGGCCATATTTGCAAGGATTTGATCCAACCTCCACTGCAGGGACTCCGGTGGCTTAGTGGTTAAGACGCTGAACCTGATGACTTGAAAGTCTGTAGGTCAGCAGTTTGAGACCTAGTTCTGTGTCATGGAGTGAGTGCCCATTGCCTGTCCCATCTCCTGCCAAACTAGCAGTCCGAAAGCAAAACATTGCACATAAATAGGTACCGCATCGGCAGGAAAGGTAAAAGCATTCTAGCCATGCCTGCCGCATGACCACGGAAATGTCTGCAGGTGCAGAGATCACTGGTTCTGTGGCTGTAAGCGGAATGAGCGCCATGCCCTAGAGTTGGATATGACTGCTTTTCAAGCAAGGGAGACCTTTACCTTTACCACTGTAGTAACAGATTTTCCAAGACGTTCTACAAGTACCTTCTCTTATGCCACTGTGGTAAGCTGCCATTTTCTCTGCTTAAACCGGGGGGTCCAAACTACAGCCCGTGGGCTGGATCCTGCCCTGATGCCAATTCATCCGACCCACGCCGCCCTTGTCCCTCCCGGAAGCAGAAGTTAAATGCGCCCATATGGGCGCATTTTACTTGTTTCTGGGAGTGACGCGGGCAGTGTGGGCTGGATGAATTGGCACCGGGGGCAGGATACGGCCCACGGGCTGTAGTTTAGCCACCCTGTCTTATACTGACAGCTACAGAGGCGAATTTTATGGATGGTACGACCAGTTCAAGCAAGCTTGGCCCTTGTCTGGCTGACCTCTGTCCTTCTCAGGCATCAAAGGGACTAAATTATATGGAATTCACTGTGAGAAATGCTAGCAGAGGCCTTTCCTGCTGTACATTTCTCCCACCTTTCAATCAGTTTAACATGCCTGCATGCCTGAGTGCTCTTTAGCATGTTTCCTGTTTCAACATTGGGC
This sequence comes from Bradypodion ventrale, assembly GCA_035047345.1. NCBI lineage: Eukaryota > Metazoa > Chordata > Lepidosauria > Squamata > Chamaeleonidae > Bradypodion > Bradypodion ventrale. The sequence continues at coordinate 371,345,357 of JAWDJE010000003.1, forward strand.
TTCCTGATTCTGCCTCAGTTCAACTGGCAGGATTCAGCTGGTTGTTCAAGTACGTGGCCTCTAAATCCTGGGTCACTTGAAGATATGAAACTTGACAGATTTCCAGCTTGGGCAGCTGCTTACTACTCTGAGGCTGCACTGTATGGCAGCCCTGTAGTCCCAAACAGGACTCCTTTGTAGTAAAGGCCCTGCTGCTTATTTACAGTGCAAGTGTCTCAACTGAGAAACTCCCAAAGGACAGCTGTGTCAGTCACTTGCTCAGGTATAGATGGCAGCCCAGATTTCCACATCTGGAGTCAAAGCTTGGACACTGACTAGAGCAGTGTCAGGTGTCCTTGGACTTCAATTCCCAGAAGCCAAAGTCTCCGTGAATCCACACCAATGGGTTCACTGTGCAAACGTGCAGTAAACCCATTTGAGTGGATTCAGAGACTCTTGTCCAAGAACAGATGGAGTACCAAGGTTGGCCATCACAGGATTAGAGCATCTGAAAAGAGAATCAAAGCTTTTGAAATGTGAACCTACAGATGTCTGCTAAGGATATATCATGGGTTGACTATGTGACTAATGTAGAGGTGTTGAGCTGGATGGATAAAGAACAAGAATTGTTTAAGACCATTTAGCAAGGAAAGCTCCAATCCCTTGTCATGAGGAATGACATAAAGTATAGAATACTCCAACTCGTTATGCAAGGGAAATTCCTTGGGAAGAAAAGAGGTCCTGAACGTAGATGGACCACGTGGTTGAAGAACCTGGTGAGGCATGTTCTTGGAAGAACTGTTCCGAGGAGTTAAGAAGAGGAAGACTTGCCATGAGGATTGGATACGGCACTTGAAGGAGAAGTAGTGTGTATGTGCAGTAAACCCATTTGTGTGGATTCACAGAGACTTGGGCTTCTGGACATTAAAGTCCAAGAACACCTGCAGTGCCAAGGTTTGCCACCATGGATCTAGACTCATACAATTCACAGGTTGCAAGAGCTGGACCATTAGGAAAGTTGAGCGCAGAAGAACAGATGCCTTTGAAATGTGGTGTTGGAGGAGAGTTTTGAGAGTCCCCTGGACAGCGAGGAGAACAAAGTCGATCCTAAAAGAAATCAATTCTGCCTGCTCCTTAGAAGGTCAAATAGTAAAGATGAAGCTAAAGTACTTTGGACATCAAATGAGAAGAGAGGACTAGCTTGAGAAAGCCTTGATGCTGGGAAAGGTGGAGAGCAAAAGAAGAAGGGGGCGGCCAAAGATGAGATGGCTAGATGGTATTGTAGACACATTGGGCACAGAGCTGGGTGGGCTGAGGAGGATGGTGCCTGGCGGGGGCGATGGTCAATAGGGTCGAAATCAAATGTGTGACTGAACAACAACAGATGATGGGTTTTCCTGGCAGTTTCAGTTTACATCAATCCCATCCCATTTTAATACTGCCAATTCCTTGAACGATGCCACGGCATAGTTTCCAGGGCACTGTCTGAGTGCCTGTCATGCTCCTTCCATTCCTTGCCAGGGAAAGCCCTTGGCCAGGTTCATCTCAGGACGTTAAGATTTGCAGGCTCATCAACCCCTCCTGTGGGTTTGCCAGGTTTATCCTTTGCAGCACAGATGGCAAACTCTGGATTCCCCAAGGATGTTTCTGTAGAGCACAGTATAAATCTTTTTTTTTTAATTCCAAAAATATGGGATTTTTTTTTGCTTCAGGAGGGTTCTTTCAGCGTCCCTGAGCTCTTCCATAGCAATACCAATTACACTTCTATATCGCCCCATATAAGCGCTTAGTGCACTCTCTGGGCGGGTCACAATTTAATTAGCATTTTGCCCCAACATGCTGGGTACTCATTTTACCAAGCTGAGAAGGATGGAAGGCTGAATCAACCTTGAGTCCTGGTCAGGATCGAACTCACAACACAGTACAGTACAGCAGTTTTAACCACTAAATCACCAGGGCTCTTTCTCGTGTTTATGTAAAGAATTGTGTGCAACTGGTAAGATACAAGTATAAAATTTTATGTTTCCACAGATCTTGGAAATTCATGTGGACAAAAGAAATGATACATGGATGCCTTAAAGGCATGATTTGTCAACTTAATTTCCCTCCCTTTAAGTTAATTTATTAACCATAATCTGGCCCAGGGATTATCAACCTGTGGCCCACAGCACCATTTCATGTGCCACCCCCCCTCACACCAGGAAGTGCCATGTGGTGGAGGAAGGGCAAAATGGCCATCCGGCCCCCGAAGCTGTCTAAGGGAGTGTGACCTGGCCTCCGGCTTTAAAAGGTTGAGAACACCTGATCTAGCCCTTCTGTGTTATCTTTTGGGGGGCCTTTCTAGGTCACCTGTGGTTTATGGGCAAAAATTTGGTCCCCAGGCCTGCCCACATTGTCTGTCTCTGCTAATATAGGGCTTAAAAGCAGTTACACCCACAGATTTAACTTCGTAAACATCTCTGTACGGATGTACTTTCGTCTTCTTCCCCTCGCTGGAGAACCAGGAGACATCTAAGCTTGGCTATCCCTGATCTGCAGGTCATATCCTAAGACTGTGATGGCAAACCTTGGCATGCCAGATGTTCTTGGACATCAATTCCCAGAAGCCCAAGCACCCTGTGAATCCACACAAAATGGGTTTGCTGCAATTCATCTGGCCTACGCTGCCCTCATCGCTCCCAGAAGCGGAAGTAAAACGCGCCCGTACAGTTAAGACTCTTCCGGGTTAACCCTTCCTCCATCCGGATGCGTCTTACTTCTGCTTCCGGGAGCGACAAGGGCAACGCGGGGCAGATGAATCGCAGCAAACTCATTCGTGTGGATTTACAAGGTGCTTGGGCTTCTGGGAATTGAAGTCCAAAAACATCTGGAGTGCCAAAGTTCGCCATCACGGTCCTAAGACCACTGCAAGGCAAGCTAAGGACTTTCTTTTTCAAGCCCCGGAAAAAAAGTGAACAACTTTGCTCGCCTCTAGTGCAGTGGTTCCTAATGTGGGTCCCAGGCCCCACAGGGGGACTTTGGAGGATTGACTTAGGCTTCTGGAGAATTGAAGTCCAAGAACCAAAGGTTGGGAAACACTGCTCTGTGAATCCACATGAATGGATTTACTGCGTGTATGCATTCATGCAGATTCACAGTGTTTCCCAAACTTTGGATCTTGGACTTTAATTCCCAGAAGCCTAAGTCAATACATTGGCTGATCAGTGCTTTGGGAAATTGACTTAGGCTTCTGGGCATTGAAGTCCAAAACCCAAAAGTTGGGAAACACTGGTCTAATGTGTGTGTGTGTGTGTGTGGGGGGGGGGACCTTAAAGGATGAGGCTTCTTAGAGATGCAAGAAAACTGAATGAGCCAGGCAGTCTCTTAACACCACAGAAGTTGTGACATTCCCACACTATAAAACATGGAAGCTAACACTGGCGCAAAGAGTGCCCTGATAGAAGGTTGCAAAGATGTTTTAAATGTATTACCACATTGAAGCTATGTCTTGCTCAATGGAAGGGAAGATACATAGTGGAATATTAGTCCTCCCCACACCCTCCTTGGGACCAAAGCAGTGAACAGTCATAGCAGTCTGAATCAGAAAAGCAGGTAACAAATGGCCTACGCCTGCTAGGATCTGATTCAACTTGTCCGGATAATACACCTCTCTTCATGTTACTAAGCCATGTGTTTTGAGAACTGGAAAATGTCCCAGTTACCTACAACACGGAATCCCTCGACTGTTGTGCCTCAGGGATTGCGGTAGTAGTGTTTACCTTGAAAGAACAGAATATTTTGCTCCCGAGAGATCTTAAAATTGTTCAAACAAGAATTAACAGGTACAAGGTGAGAAATGGAAAATTCTAACCAACCAAGACCTTTGCGTGGTGGCTTCATAGTTGGGCATGAAGTTCTGGAAACTGGAAGACCTGAGCTCTAATGTGACCAAAGACTGCAGAAACTGTTTATGGAGCTGGACAAGATCTATCATTTCCAGAAGAAGACACAAGTTGCAAATTGTGTGAGTCGATGGAGCATTTCCCACCTTGTAACAACTTAAGATCCCTCTGTGATATTCAGTTCTTTTCCAATGGAGCAAAAAAACAAAAAAACAAAAACCAAAACACATAACAATTTTGATTGAACTAATTTCCACTGGAAAATAACTGGATATCAAAGATGAGTCTTCAGTTATTAACAATAACCGTGTGCCATTTTGACTTATGACACTTCTTTCCAGTATTTTCCAAGTAGAAGATACACAGGAGGGCTTTGCCATTTCCTTCTTTTTGGGATGCCTTGGGACTGTACAGCTTGCCCATGACTACATAGGCTGGCTCTTCTCCTATGGAGCTGGGTGTAAAGTGCCCCTATTGACTCACACAATTTGCAACTTATGTCCATCCAGACACTACCTTTTCCTCTTGAGACTACATGATTACCATGTAGTCTCACTCTTATGTCTGAGGAACTGGACTTGATCCATGAAAGCTCATATTTAAGGTACCACAACACCTCTGTCGTCATCATCATCACCACCACCACCACCACCACCACCACCACTACTGTTTCTTATCTGATCTGCCTACATGTTACTAACACAGTTACTCCTTCTACAATTATTTCTGGGTTGAAGTCAGTCCCACCAGGTTTCACAGTGAGGGTGAGCGTCCACCTATCTTTCGTGCCTGGAGGAACACGGGGGGGGGGGGGGGGAGAGAAAGCAGAGACAGACCCACTTACTTTACTAGCAGTAGTCAAGGTAGGAGAGGGAGTAGAAGAAACACTGAGCAACCTCATAGAAGCTTCCAGATGTGCCGGTGGAAGGAAGAAGTTGGGGACAAGGACAGGATCTGATCTGAAGGATGGAATTAAGGAACAACAAGCAGTCACTCTCGTTGGTGATGCACATGCTACAAGGCATACACTACATGTGCCTGTCCTGTGCAAACCCAATAGTAAGAAGGTCTGTTTGGCTGGCTGAGGAGCTACTTTGTCCAAAGGTCCACCATGTATTTAAACCAGGGGTTCCCAACCTAAGACCCTGTGGGATGAATCCGGCCTGTGGCACCATTTCATGTGGCCCCCCACCCCTCCAAGGGCATCCGAGAAACAAAATGGCCACCCCCATTGTGCAGGCAGGGCAAAACGGCAGTCCGGTCCTTGAAGCTGACTGAGAGAGTGTGACCCGGGCCCCAGCTCGAAATGGTTGGGAACCCCTGATTTTAACTGACCAACGAGCCCATTTTCCCACCTTTTTGAAGCAGAACACACACAAACACACACACTCTCTCTCTTCCGGTTTAACCCTTCCTCTGTATGGGCTCATTTTACTTCCACTTCTGGGAGCGACGAGGGCAGTGCAGGCCGGATGAATTGTAGTAAACCCATTCGTGTGCATTCACGGGGTGCTTTAGCTTCTGGGAATTGAAGACCAAGAACATCTGGAGTGCCAAGGTTCACCATCACAGGTCTATACCATTGACAGACCTTGTTGTTAGATTACTGTGAAAATGGCACATGGCATTTTTAAGGCTTAAAAGTGAAAAGGCTCATTGGAGAGAGATCTTAAACAACCTGGAGACCTGCTCTGGATGGCATTGGATTATCTTCATTCAACTGTAACTTCTAGGTATTTGGGTACACGGAGCACTTTTTATTACCTGTAAACACTTAGAACGCTGAGGCAAACACAGATGTACCTCAACCAAGCATTAAAATATAACTTACATAAAGTGGGATTATTTTATGTCAGGTCATGTTTCCTCTCCAAGGACTCAAAAGCAAATATTAATAAAAAATGTTAAGTGGAACCAATGAGTGTTGGCATGCATAACAAACTAGGGCTGAACACTGTTTTTGACCGTTCATCTAGATCCGTGATGGTGAACCTTGGCACTCCAGATGTTCTTGGACTTCAATTCCTAGAAGCCCAAGCCCCCGTGAATCCACATGAATGGGTTTACTGTGATTCATCCAGCCCACGCCATCTTTGTTGCTCCTGGAAGTGGAAGTAAAACGCACCCGGACGGAAGAAGGGTTAACCCGGAAGAGTCTTAATCGTATGGGTGCATTTTACTTCCGCTTCAGGGAGCGACGAGGGCGGCGTGGGCTGGATGAATTGCAGTAAACCCATTAGTGTGGATTCACGGGGGCTTGGGCTTCTGGGAATTGAAGTCCAAGAACATCTGGAGTGCCAAGGTTCGCCATCACGGATCTAGATAACCTTTAAAAGCAGGGGCAGCAAGATTAGTGAGAGACATAAAACACAAGTTCCTATGTGAATCTGAAAGAGCTGTGCTTCCAGATTTGTGGGGTGAGCCTCTAGCTTTGGGCAAAGGTAGGTGGAGGCCAGCCACTTCAGACATTGCTCAGGGACACTTTCTCTACACTTCCCACACTGACACAACACACACTCATGGGCATGACATGCCAAAGCATAAGAAGCACAAGCACCATAATCCTCTGTCTGAGTGGAGATTCTCCTTTTGCTTCTTGCAAGTAAGGAACAACTAAGGTTGCTTTCTTAAAAAGCCTTGTTAAAAAGCCTTTGTTTGCAAATGAATTATTAGGATACACCAATGGTGGCGAACCTATGGCTGCACCAGCCTGCAGTGTCAGAGGGGGCGCTCAGAGCCCTCTCTATGGGCACACATGCTGTCGCCCCAGCACAGAGTTTGCCCCACCCCTCTGCTCAGCAACCCAATGGGAGCACTTCCTCCCTCCCACCAGCACAGAGTTTGCCCCGCCCCTCTGATAGTCTGTTGAGTTTGGCCACTCAGTCTCTAAAAGGTTCGCCACCACTGGGACACGCCATCTAATACTAATACGTAGCCGACAGAGCTATGTCTCCAGACAGAGCTAGTGCCCTTCAGGAAAGATCTGAAAACCTGGCTGGCGAAGCAGGTGTGGGGCACCGGCGATGTGCCCGCCCCCTCTCGCTGGCTGCTATGTAGGCTGCTCTTAATTTATATTTTAATTAGTAGATTTGGGTGGTTATTTTAATGGTTTTAAAGTTTTAAGTTCCTAATTTCATGTAAATGAGGTCTGTTATCTGTAAGCCAGCCAGAGTCGTTTGTGAGTGGCCGGCAATATATATGTAAATAAATAAAGGCTTTGGAGAGAATCTCTCCTTTTGTTGACCACCACAAGTTGCAGTCTCGTCAAAGACAGAGTCCTCAAGGAAAAGGGTCAAAGGATACAGCTCCACACTGGGCTCTTCAGGTGAGTCTTCACAACTCTCTGCAGAACCACCTTTAGTATTTTGCGATGAGTCAAGGCAATGCTGGAGTCCGACTTCACTTGAATCAGCTGCTTCCTCGCCTTGGAAGTTATCCTGTAAACTTTCTCTCCCTTTATCTGATACTGAGACAACGGTCTCAGCCGTTAAAATGTCTTTGGTTCCCTGGCCTGAAATAAATGACTGTCTATCAGCCACTTTCTCCTCGGTTTCCACAGGTCCTTCCTTACTGATTGCTTGGTCTTCTACAGGTCCATCCTTTGCCTGATCGACAACAGAGATGGATACAGGCTGGCACAGCTCCTCCATGCTATTCTCAAAGTCATGTCTTTGCACATGTTCCTCATCCCCTTCATCTTCTTGAAATGGGGTTCTACTGGATCTTGCGGTGCTGGGCATGCTCTGAAGACCATCTTGGGTGACACTGGACAGGGAGCTGTTTCTCATTCTAGCCTCTACTGGTAAATTTTCGGCAATCCTTGTGACTGCTTCTTGCTCCGGTTCGGAAACCAGGCTGGACCAGGGACTGGTTTTGTCTGTCACGGTGGTGATTTCATTCAGAGTTCTGGGTTCAATGACATCCTCTTCATACCCCTCCTCCTCCTCCTCACTGTGGGACTGAGCATCTTCTTCCTCTCTCTGGATGCAGTGTGCGGATAAGTGGGGTTCCATTGGGGATGAGGGTTGGCGCAGGAATTCATACAACATTGCTTTCCCATGAAACGATTTCCCAAGAGGGACTTCAGGTTCTTCCTCTATGCAGGCATTGAAGGGTTGATTTCTCAGGTGGCTTTTGAGCATCTCGATCCTGGCGGTGCCTTCAGAAAGGAGCTCATGAGCACCTGAACATCTGTTCCCATCTACATCAGCACCTGGAGACTCTTCAGCATTTTTCAGTATATTGTTCTGCAGGTCTGATAAAGGGAAACAGTTCTGATGTGTTATTATCAAGAGAAAGAAGAGAGTGAAGGAGCTGAGATTTCAGCTTTTCATGCTTCAGTAATTCAATTGGCACTTGTTAGACACCAAACTATAAAGCAAGTATTAAAGGTAAAAGTCTCCATTGCTCGAAAGCCGTACGGGGGCGTTTTACTTCCACTTCCAGGAGCGACGAGGGCTTTGTGGGCCGGATGAAATGGCATCGGGGCCGGATCTGGCCCCTGGGCTGTAGTGACCAGCTCTCTGAACCATGTGACTGGCCCAAGGCCCAAAAAGTTTGGGCACCCCTGGCATAAAATAACAGGGCAACAAACCTCACTTTAAAAGAGGCTTTTAACTAGAAGAGTGCCGTGTTTTTACTGCTATGTTTTTAAATAATATTTGTTCATTTAGCTAGCTTGTACACCATCCCATTAACAGGTATCTACTACTTGAAGTAGATTATGCTTTTATTCATGTATTAATTGTACTAGTTTACTTTAAACCACCATTAGCCTGATCAGAAGTGGGGGAAGAGGGAATGTAAACCTTAATTAAATGAAATAAAATCACTAGAGCCTGATGCAAAGGCAACACTGGAAAATACAAGCAGATAAACGGGTTAAAATATATGTTACAGTTGTGACAAACTCCCTTCTTTGTAACGCCATGTTAAAAAAAAGAAGTTAATTCCTTAATAAATTTATTTGCATTTATACCCCATCCTCTTGGTGCAAGCACCTCTTTTTAATCCCAAATCTTATGCGTAGACAAACCTAAAGAAGGAAATACATTCAATTTAATTGGCTGTTGGCAGCAGGTCTTTACTGAAACATGTACCTGGTCTTGGACTGTAATAAAGATTTGATTTGATTTGAATCAGGCACCAATGAGGATTTAAGTTTGGCCAACTTGTGCAGATGAGCTTAAAAGCCAGGGGTTCCTGGCCCATGACACCATTTCATGTGGCCCGCCGTTGCACCCAGAAGTGGAAGCGGGTGCATTTATGACAGCTGTAAAATGCGCCTGTGCATGTGTAAATGTGGTTGCATTAGCCATAAATGCACCTGTGGCTGTTGTAAGCAGGCGCATTTACTTCTGCAACGAAGTGATGGCCAAACGGTGTAGAATACAGAGGAGAATAACAATAAAACCGTTTGAGGCAAAAATTCTTCATGGAAGTCTGTGTTTAGAGTCCTTTTAATACAACAAAAATAAACATCTTCATGAAATCTTTTGTACTGCACTCATTTTACAACGGGATGAACGCCAGAAATCAAATTGTTTCCACAACAAACTTTTCTTCAGAGGTATATTTTACAATTTCTCTATTATATCACACAATTCCCAAAGCCCTTCCAGTATATTGGCTTTTCAGTACATTATCTTCATCAGGAGATATTGATATTAATTCTGTAAATCAACAAAAAATTCAATTTCATTTAACATCTATAGTGTATAGGTTGTTGGACTCTAAACACAGACTTTCCCAAAGAATTTTCGCCTCAAACGGTTTTATTGTTATTCTCCTCTGCATTTACTTCTGCTTGGGGAGTTGGGGTTGTCCGCTCTGCTCAGCTGTCCACGGGGACTTGGTCAGGCCCGCAGCGTAAAAAGGTTAGGAACCCCTGTTTGTTTCCTTCCAGAGATCCACCCCACACTCACCTGTAATCAGGCTGCTCACTTGAGAAACCAGATGGTTTGATTTCTCCAGCAGTTGCCGTCCTTCTGAATTGGCTGTCCTGGTGGTGGTGCTCGAGTGACCGACACTGGGATCATCCATACTGATGTGTTGAGCGCTCGAGTCAGAAAAGGGCCGGATTAGCTTTTGACTGAAGTATTTCTGAATCTCATCCAGCTCCCTCAGGTTCTTTCTGGAAGACAAGACAAGAATGCAAAAGATCTCTATCACCCTAACAACAACTGGTCAGGGTATCCAGCTAGGGTGCTAGAGTAGACTCCACTGCTGTGATGGCCAACCTTGGCACTCCAGGTGTTCCTGAACTTCAATTCCCAAAAGCCCAAGTCTCTGTACAATTTTTCAATGGGAAAACCACTTAGCAATTTTTTTTTGTTGTACAATGCATCCTGTAGGGAAAATCGCTGTATGATGCATGCATCGTATAGCAATTGTTTCGCACAACGAGTTCCGTGGAACGGATTAAAATCGTTGTATAAAGTTGTTATGTATGCATGTTCTCGTACTGATAAGAATGTAACCACTCCAAATACAATGTATCTCAGCTGTAAAGGAACGCGAGCAAGCAGCCCATAGAGGGCAGCTGCGAGCGTTCAGTCTCACATGGTTCACATTGCTCAATCACGGACAGCCGCGGGAAAACCTTCCCCGCATTCAGCAGCAGGAGAAAGAACTACTGAAGAGAGGCGTGCCTGGGCGAGGCCACGCCGGTAGCGGCCAATGAGCTACCGTGCTACAAGATTCAAATGTATAATGCTACTGTATATATAGAGATGTATCACCGCCATTACCTCATGCTCCACCGGATCATCATGCAATAAACCTGTGTTAAGCCAACCCTTCGGCTGTTCTGTTGTCTCTGGTCCCATACAGTAAAAAAGTACCACTGTATTTTTCTTTAGTTTTGTTGATTAATAAAAAAATTATTTAAAAACAAAAGCAAAATAGCCCACTCTTTGACCCCTCTTTGACTAGAGATGAAAGAAAGTGGCACTCCAAAAATACTAGGGAGCAAAATTCACTACAGTGATAGATTTATGCTACAAGGCTCACTCGCCATATGGCTAATCTTTCTCTTTGTGTCGGGTCTTTCAGCCCCCCCCCCCCCCGGAATGTCACTTCTTTACCTGAGTGTGATGAGAAGAGAAGAGCGCGAAGAACGGGAGAGCGAGTCCAGCACCTGGGCTTGGTGCGCGTTCCCTTCCGCCTGCTGCAGTGACTCATGAAACCGGCGGATGTTCTGCATGTGCTCCTCGTGACGGGGTATCCAGGGCCTGGAGGAGCCCACACTGAAAGAGGAGAGACACGGCGTCAGCTACTCTTGGATTTCTCAAAGACATAAGCCAAATTAGCCTCTGCAAACACATACCCAGAAAATAAATAAATGAATAAACAAAAACATGCCACATTTTTTATTTCATTTAGTTTTATCCCCGCCTTCCTGAGGTCACTTAAGGTAACAAAGCCAATAAAGAGGTTTCATTTTGGCAGTCCAGGGCCGTGATGGCCAACCTTGGCACTCCAGATGTTCTTGGACTTCAATTCCCAGAAGCCCAAGCCCACATGAATCTGTACGAATGGGTTTACTGTGACTCATCTGGCCCGCGCTGCCCTCGTCGCTCCCGGAAGCAGAAGTAAAACGCGCCCGTACGGACGCGTTTTACTTCCACTTCCGGGAGCGAGGAGGGCAGCGTAGGCTGGATGTGTCATAGTAAACCCATTCGTGTGGATTCACAGGGGGCTTGGGCTTCTGGGAATTGAAGTCTAAGAACATCTGGAGTGCCAAGGTTGGCCATCATGGGTCCAGGGTTTGCACCCTTCTTTTTTGTAGCTTTGGGACATTTCCCTGATCAACCCACTTGGGTGATGATGACTTCTCACATTAAACTGAGAATCCCACCGTTATTCTCTCCAATTTAGGATAGGGAGGGTTGGAGAAATGCGACATTCCCACAATGGGAGACATGATTGAAACAAGATACAGAGGACTAACAGCCACGCAATGATTTGACAAAGACCACCTCCTTTCCTTTCTTACTTCTCATGGCCGGTAGCCTCAGGGCCCTTTGAGGAGGAGGAAACGAAAAGCTCTTCCGTGCCTCTACCGTAGAGGGAAGAAGGAAATGCGGAATAAAAGTCCCCTGCCCGGAAAGCAAAAGGGTTGGTTGTTGGAACCTGTAACACAATAAAGAGGGAAACTGCAAACAATCATTTTCCGGGAACGATGCTGTTGCTGGAAATGGCCCCAAGCAAGTCCGGGGCAAAACAAAAACTTTCATCTGGTTTTGAAAACAGACAAGAGACTATACCAGGCAAGATGAACGCGTACTGTGATACCTTGAAAGCTAACTTTTAAAATAAGAATGAGCCCAAATAACTATGGAAACTCTCCTGGAATTTTAGGTCAAGGTCGCCCTTGCTTGAAAGCCAATCGTATCCAATTCTAGGGTTCATTGCTCATCTTTTATAGCCAAAGAGTCAGTGCTATCTACGTCTGCAGACGTTTCTCTGGTCACACGGCAGGCATGACTAGACACTGGAGTTCACAGAATGCTGTTTACCTTTCCACCAAAGTGGTACCTATTTATCTTCTTGCAATTTCTTGCTTTCGAACTGCTAGGTTGGCAGGGGCAGAGACGGGAGCTCACTCCGTTGTGCAGTGCTCAGATCTTGAACTGCTGACCAGCCCATCTTCCAGTTATCAAATTCAGCATCTTAACCACAAATCCAATGCAGCTGGCTTGGGAATTTTACGCCTGTGCAATATAGCACATTTGTTTTATCCATGTGCAACATGATACAGTAGGGACTGCGGTGTCTAGACATGCCTGCCAACCACTGTGTACCTCTGTACCTGATGTGATTAAATCGTTACCACGAAGTCTCACTCCCCATGTCTGACAAAGTGGACTTGATCCGCAAAAGCTCACATTAATATACACGTTTTCTGACTTTTTTGTGTGTTTACTCTCTGATAGAATTTGGGAGGTTACTTTTTCTGAATAATTTTTTTAACCCTAGTCAGGTGAGAAAGAATGCTTATAAGCCTGTTGGCTTATAAAATGAAGCCTCCCCATCTTTTTAATGCAGGCAGTTTTAATGTGTTTAGTTTTTACTAGATGGGTGGGTATGTTGGGGTTTTAATTGTTTTTAATATGTATGTTTTAATCCTGTTGTGAGCCGCCCTGAGTCAGGTTTGCCAGATTGGGCGGCATAGAAATCTGAATGATAAATAAATATAAAATAGGGCAGCCCAGCAAACAGAAACCCAGCTGAAATACTGTGTATTGGGAAATGTACGCACAGAGGTTGCCAATGTTTTCGTCCGGCTTCTGGCCTGCCTTTCTTCTTTGAGATGACTTATGTTTTCAAGGGGAGAGACGGCTACTTTGAGCTGGCCCTGGCACTGCCCGCTGAAGTCCGTGATGTTGTACCAACCGCAGACTAAGCGGAAGCCAGAGAGGAGCGGGGAGAGATCCACGGATGCAAATCCTATCATGCGTTCGACATCTGCAGGGGAAAAGCAGAGATGAAGTAAAACAGGGCTCCACATTATCAATTGTCATGCTGGCTGGCAGCCAGAGGGGACATGTAGTCAACTGCATCGGGAGGCCAGAAAGTTGCAGAAAGCTAGCCCAGGGGAAAGGAGAAAAAAATTACCCTAAGGTCAAGAAATCAGAGTTCGTGACACTGGTGGGCTACCACTGAGACACTTGTTAATAATTCTAAATAAATATACCTTGCTCTGTAAGCAAATGTCTTCCTTCTTCTGTGTTTAGGCCAGACGTGAAACTGCCAAAATGAAGGGCACCTTTTGGTGAGTTCATTCTGCAGTTCCTTTTGCCTGACCTAGTGTGAGAAAGATTAGCCGGCAACACAAGGTGGCTGTTGCCCAGGGTATTATGCCCCACTGTGGCTCAAAAGTAGTTTAGCAAATGTCTGATTTATGGCCACCCACTTTTTCCTTACTACCATATGCAACCAATGTGACTCTCTGTTTTCTGTACAGCTTTCTCATATGTAAATGGTGACGTGGGGTCAGTTGCCCTCCGCCCCACTGATTTCCCCACCTCTGGGCAAGGACGGCTGTCTCTCTGCTTCGGAGATAAAGCATCTCAAAACATTCACGTGTGGCACCCCGTGGAAAGTGAAACAGGCAGACTCTCCCAGGGCTGCTTGGATGCAATTCCACCATCGGGACCCTTTTGTATGCCGAACACCCTTCTAGTCTCACCGCCGTTATCCAGCCTGTTTGTAATTTTCGTAAAGGTCACCCTTGCTTGAAAGCCAGTCATATTCAACCCTAGGGTTCAGTGCTCATCTCTGTTTATAGCCAAAGAGCCAGAGCTGTCTGTGTTTGCAGACATTTCCATGGACATGGGGCAGGCATGCCTAGGCACCGGACACTGTTTACCTTCCCACCGAAGTAGTATCAGTTTATCTACTTGCAATTTCTTGCTTTCGAACTGGTAGATTGGCAGGAACTAGGACAGAGACAGGAGCTCACTCTGTTTAAGAAAAAAACACACACTACAGTACTTGGGTCTCGAACTGACCTGCCGACCTTCTAGTCGTCAAGTTCAGCCTCTTAACCACTAAGCCACCGCAGCCCCTTTGTTATTTCCACTGTATAAGAAAATTCAAGGACAAAAAAGACCAGCCGCCGCTTCCTGTTGAAACAACATTTCTGTTTTTTAATCTCATGCAAGGATGCCAAGGCAAGCCAGCTACAGATGGTCCTTGCAACAAACACAGCCATTGTTTGCACTATCTCCTTCTGACTTGGATTTCTTCTATTTTGGACTGAAATGCTTAGAAGACCAAGTTTTCTTTTCAAAGGACATCGATTGCAACGGCAGAAACAACTTCCTGAACTAAACACTCTGTGCAGGGCAGGATCTGAAATTCCACAGAGATGAGCAAAAGCTGCCAGGTTCACTCACAAGGTTGCAAATCTGAAGGCCACATAAACCTGTGATGGCAAACCTTGGCACTCCAGGTGTTCTTGGACTTCAATTCCCAGAAGCCCACATGAATGGGTTTGCTACTATATACACACAGTAAACCCATTCGTGTGGACTCACAGAGACTTGGGCTTCTGGGAATTGAAGTCCAAGAACACCTGGAGTGCCAAGGTGCACCATCACTGGCATAAACAATGAGAAGACCCTGCTGCCTCCTAAGTGCCTGGTGGCAAGAAGGACCCGAGTGACTTCTTTTCAGTCTGATGTACTTCACTGAAGTTGGGTGGGCAGAACATCATCACAATCTGAACACCTCCTCCTGCTGCATAATGATCCAGACATACATGCCACAGAGGAACTAGAGCGGAAAGGGAGCGCCTGCTCCTTCGGGCATGAAATGCCAGCTTTAAGGACTCACTGAATTCGTTATAATGGCAGGGAGAAGAGGAAGTGCAGAAGAACAGACACAGATAAGCAGGCTGCTTCACAGAAAGGGAACGGGGCCAGTCTAGAAAATGGAAAAATAAGCTGGTCTCCCACGAGAAGACGCCACCCGCTATCCAAGCCTGGGCAGTTCTACATTCTCTGTAAATCTTACGTCTTTAAAATTGCACTTTGTGGTGCAGAGGTTAAGCTGCAGCACTGCAATCAAAACTTTGCTCACAATCTGAGTTTGATCCCAACGGGCTCAAAGGTGACACAGCATTCCACCCTTTTGAGGTAAAACGAGTACCCAGCTTATTTGGGAGCAAATTGTAGTTTGCATAATTACCATGCAAACTACTCAGAGAGAGTGCTTTACCACTATGCGGTAGTATATAAGCAGCAGCATTCTCATCTTCTTAATTTTGGCTAGCTAGTAAAGAAGAGTAAGGGTGAAGGTAGGTAAAGGGTTGCCCTTGCTTGAAAGCCAGTTGTATCCTACTCTAGAGTTCGGTGATCACCTCCGTTTACAGCCAAAGAGTCACCACTGCCCATCTGCAGACATTTCCGTGGTCATGTGGCAGGCATGACGAGACACTAGAGCACATTAAACACTGTTAACCTTTCCAACCAAAGTGGTACCTATTTATCTACTTGCAATTTATTGCTTTCGAACTGCTAGGCTGGCAGGAGCTGGGACAGATGATGGGAGCTCACTCTGTTGTGCAGCACTTGGATCAGCATCTTAACCACTTCTTCTTCTTGTTCTGCCATATCTGAATCTTGGCGATCCTCATGGCAATCAGCCATGAAGACTGTCCTGAGAATATAATGCAGTTGCCTTTCTTCTGCCTTCTGTAACACACCCATAGAACCACGGATCCAGTTCCGTACATCACTTTCTGGTCATGAGTCCTTTTGGGATGCAAAGTCCTCATCAGCCCCAGGCCAGGATGGATGAAGCTGCTGCCCTCCATCAAGAGGGATTCAAGTGGGATTTAATCCACATGGGGACCATCACCCTTCCCTGTAGACTTCGGCACCCAAGGCCGTGAGTCCTCAGGGTGGTCAGGTTAGTTAACCGCTGCCTGATACTCAAAATTGAGTCGCTGGCAATAGGGTCTACTCTATTACCATAGCAAGATAACCTGGCCAGACATAACCACTAAGCCACTGCAGTTCCCATAAAGAAGAGTACATAATGTGAAATAGCCCAGATTTGCATCATCTGATTTACCAGTATTTCCTTTAGCCTGAAAGTTGTTGGTTATATAGTAATTACCATAAAATCTTACCTGTTTTATGCCATACTTTAAAGACAAGCATTTGCTGTGGGTCCAAGAGAAGTTCTTTTAAGATCCTGTGAAAAATAAAAGCAAGAAACATGTGTAAACAAATAACAATAGCAAGACAAGGGATTTCTGCTATTGCATAACGAGACAGCGGAGTGCACAGGACGATGTTTACCCTCCCACCTATTTATCTACTTGCAATTTCTTGCTTTCAAACTGCTAGGCTGGCAGGAGCTGGGACAGATTTAAATACACAATACAATAATAAGAAAATAAAACAAATTGATGTAGGACATTGTGGGGAAAGCCTGTGTCAATATTTTGGAAAAAGTTACTTTTTTTGGACTCTCCGATCGACCATGTTGGCTTGCTGATTCTTGGGACTGTAGTTCAAAAAAGGAGCTTTTTAAATTCAGTTCAGGATGATTTGCTTTGCTTTGAGAGCATTTCCTCGATAACTGCCACAGACTTCCCAACACAGCTGGCATTTGCTTACAATCTCTTTGTCCTCAATCTCTACTGCAACGAAGCCTCCACAGGGCAAAGGCCGCCCTTCCCACGAGTCCTCTGTAAATCGGATAGCACAAAGACTGCAGGACATAACTCCCAACCTTTTTTTGGCCATTCGCCACCTAAGCATCTCTAAAATCCTGATACACCCCCCACGACATATAATTCTTATTAAAAAAGTGAACTATTCATGTGGAGGAAGCCTAAAAGGCCATTAACTTGGTTTAACTCAGGTATTCTCAACCTGCGACCTGCAGACCGGATGCAGCGCGCAACGCCATTTCATGTGCCCCCCACCTCCACCACACCTGGAAGTGCCATGTGTTGGAGGAAGGGTAAAATGGCCATCCGGCCCCCAAAGCTGAATGAGGGAGCGTGACCCGGCCCCCGGCTTAAAAAGGTTGAGAACTCCTCGTTTAACTCATCCTCAAATTGCCCTTTAAAAATCAAATTGCCCATCCCTCCGGGTGGGCCATGTAACCTACATTGGGAATTATGGCTCTAGACCTTGGGCACGGGACAGCTATTGTTACAGAGCAAAATTGCACTTGCAGAGAAGGTGAGGAGACTTCTCTTACCCCAAAGCATTCCCTCCTAGTGCGGCTTAGCAGTGGAAGAGTGAGCCAGATGGGACATGCTAAGTTGCACAATGGATCGGTTCCATTTCAGCTGGGCCTGCCATTGGTCCATCAGGAAAATATTTTCCCCTCACCGCAGGCCTGTCCCCAAGAGGCAGCGATTCCCAGCGTCCACTTGGGTAGCGGATAATGCGATACAAGGATCATGGTACAAACCTGGTCTGCTGCTGAAAGCCCCAAAAAGGAGACTCGGTGTTTTCAACAACTTCCGTGGCGATAGGATGATCAGCATCTGTGGCAACGAAGGAAACGTAGCTGCTGGGTGACGTTACTCTGCATTCAGTGAGAGGAATCCCTGCATCACAACAGACCACAAGGCAGAGAGTCAGTTTACAGCCATGGAACAGCAGGTGACTTTGAGAGAGAAGTCCTAGGGCCGTGATGGCGATCCTTGGCACTCCAGATGTTCTTGGACTTTAATTCCCAGAAGCCCAAGCACCTTGTGAATCCACACAAATGGGTTTGCTGCGATTCATCCTGCCCACGCTGCCCTTGTCACTCTGTGCTCTATTGTCACCATAGCCCAATGCATTTTGTTTTGTTTATTTGTATGTTGTTTATTGTGATGGAATCCACCTTAAACAAATTCACACGTGACATTTTTCCTGCTTCAGAAAAAAAAATGCATTCTCGGATGCAAGTTGCAGTCAACGACGACGATGTTGTGACTGTTTGAGGTTGTGTTATGCTTGTAAAATGTTAGCTGTTGTACACTGCCCAGAGTGTGTGGTATATAAGTAGAATGAATGAATTAATGAATACATGCCAATTTGGGCAATTTCTTCATGCACTGGATGAAGAGAGCTTTGGTTCACAAAATCTAAGTCACTGGAAAAAAATATCAGGCTAGATTCCCACTGGGGAATGTTGTATGTTAAACTAAAGTTGTGAAAGTGGTTGTGGTTATCTGGTGAAGTGCCTTAGTCCACATGTGGCTGTGTGCTTGGCTGTATGAGCAGACACATAACATGCACCTTGAATAGCCACAAGTGGGTCTGTTCCTTTATTTCTGCATGTGGTAAGAAGACACTTACCTTAGTCTTCCAAGTGGCATAAACCAATGCTGTGGAGTCCATGAAAGACTGGTGCAGTCACTCTCCCTTTAGAAAATCCTTGCAAATAAACATTTGCCTATATTTTCTAGAAATATAGCCTGCATTTTTCCCCTTGTGACCTCTCAAAACAAAGTTTCTTCAAGGCTATGCCTTTGTAAACAACCACCACAAATAAAAAAGAAATTCTCTCTAAGTAATTGGGTAATGTTTAAGCTTGCTTAGAAAGACTTTTGAATGTGGTTTTTATTTAAGCCAGGGGTTCCCAACCTTTTCAAGCCGGGTGCCGGGTCATGCTCTCTCAGTCAGCTTTGTGGGCCAGATGGCCAATTTGCTCTGCCTGTACGATGGGGACAGCCATTTTACCCCAACAGCTTCAAAGGTGTGTCCATTTTGTTTCTGGAATGCCCTTGGAGGGGTCGGGGGCACATGAAATGGCACCATGGGCAGCCCACGGGCCTAAAGTTGGGAAACCAACTTGTTCCCAACTTGTGCTGTGTCTTAAATATTGGTGAGGATCTTACTGGTGCTCACATGATTTAGGCTACCTGACATGAGGTTGGGGAGCATCTCAGATGTGCAATCGAACACGCAAACAGGATGTGTCCCAGCACCTTGTCAGTTAGTTCCACAAACCTTATCTAAACACCAGTAAGATTTTGGCCATTTTATTCTAACAGTAAAGCAGATCTGAATAATACACAGGTGAAAGTCTCATATTTCTGCTATTTCTGCAGAATTTTAAGGAAGTGGATTTTATTGCCACAGCTTGTAGAATTTTTCCAACTAAGACAAAGAATTTGGTGAGTTATATTCCTTAATCCCCCCGCCCCCATCAGAATTCCAATCTTCACTCCTTTCCATAACCAGTGACTCCAGATCTCTCCTTACCTTTCAAGCTCAAATGCATGGCCCTTTCCACCAAGATGCTAACTGCAAACGTCTTCTCGTGGTCCACTGTGGGAGGAGACGCCTCGGATTTCTCGGGGAGGGTTACTTCTGCCGCCGTGGGATTTGGTTCCAAGGGGAGTTCAACGTCCGGTCCAGGCACTACCTTTTGTTCTTCACATTCGCCATTGCTGCTCCCGTGGCTTTCATCTTCAGCAGGATCAAGCCCATCCAGGTCGGTGGAAGACACAGCAAGGTGGACACGCACAGCGGCGCCTGACAAGTTTGAAGCATTGCGTCGAAACAGGGGGAAGACACCTGTAACCATCAGAGTAGCAAGGGCTCAGTAAAGGAAGCATAATGTGAGACCTTTGGAGGGGGGGGACGGGACTGTAAAATGTCATAAAAGTAAAAACAAAATGACGGTTGTTTGCACTGTCTCCCAGGGCCTTCTTACACGGGGGCAGAGAAAGCTGTCCTCTGCTAGCTCAGCCTATCTGCCTAGCTTAGCCATTGCTGTCTGCTCTAACTGGCAGCAGCTCCTCGGGGTGTCAGATGGAAGAACTTACCTACTCCTCCCATCTTGATGCTATTAACTGGAGACAGCAGGGATTGAATTAACAACCATTAATAGTATATTAATATATACTTATATGCTGTCCCATCATACTTAGTGCACTCTTTGGGCAGTTCACAAGTTAATTAGCATTTTGCCCCCAACATGCTGGGCGGTCATTTTACCAACCTTGGAAGGATGGAAGGCCAAGTCAACCTTGATCCCTGGTCAAGATCGAACTCGCAACCTTTGGGTTGTTTTAAAGGTAGAAGCAAACCTACCACTGACTGTCCTCTTTTTCCTTGAGTTCTCTCCAAGCCCTAAGAGATCTACGTAGGCCGATCCAATGAGGCGGTCCGTATCCAGGGGTCTTTCCACATGGCTTTCCTTCCCATAGGCTCGCCACACTTGGAGTTCCAATTTCTCCTCCCTGAAGTACCACAGTAAGGCCTGGCTTTGTGGAAGGTCCGTTTGCTTAACCTTCTTAAAGGTCAACGTCACATGCTTCCCATCTGCAGCTAAGTTGGGCTTCCTAAGCGATGTCCACGTGGCTTCTTGATCATACAGCTTATAGCGGAGATAGCAATAGACACTCTGGTTGAGTTGACTTTGTCCTGCAAGTAATACACTCTGCAGTGGCAGCCACAGCCTTGGGATAGAAAGAGTGACTGTCGTGAGGTTTCGAACAGGTTGGCATTCGTCTTCACTATCCCACTGCAGTCTCTCAGGATACGCATCGTCCCAGGTCCAGCCTAAAAGCTTAGCAGCGTCCAAAGTGCGCTCTCGGTCCTCAGGGTGAGCAAAGCAAATGGAAAGCTTCAAACCCCCAACTACTGCCTGCATGACATTCGTACAATCAGAAGGAACAAGATCCTCTGGCAACATGACTGGGTACCAACCTCTAATACCTGCAGAGAAACAAATCATTGTTATTTTCTAAATTTGTAGGAACGCTTTTATCACAAACCAGTAATACTGAGAGAGTAATGCGGTGTCCTTACCTGATCTTCTGATCAAGAGGTCTCTGGCCGGAACCTTCACAGTCCCCAGCAGAAAATCTCCTGAAGCCTGAGGTTTTGTGGCATGTGAAGCTGTAGTAGGATCAAAACAAAGAGAGTGACATTAAGGCCAAGCAATCTCGTTCATCTAAAAGTTTAATTTCTTAGGGAGTGGTCAGGCAAAAGATCAAAGGCAAAGGAATGCTAGCATTACTACTACTTAAACCAGGGGTTCCCAACCCCTGGCCTGTACATATCATTAATCTGGTCGTAGTGGCCACCCCGGCACCTCTAGGACCACCCCCACCACCGGAAGTTGCGATACGTCACTTACTTCTGTGGCGGGAATCGTGTGGTTTTTCTGGGTTTTGCATAGCCTCTGCCTCTTCCCAGGGTGGTGGGAGGCTTTTCGGAGCATGTTCGCTCCGGTTTAGGAATTTTCCGCCGCTTCCCCGCTGCACTTCGGCAGCTAGAACCTGGCGGTGGGTCGACTTCCAGTGCTGGGCTAAGCTTACGTCAGTGCCTGGGATCCCAGTGTGGAACCAGGAAGTCGCCCACTGCTGCGCTCTAGCTGCCGAAGCACAGCGGAGAAGCGACGGAAAAAAAAACAAACCGGAGCGAACATGCTCTGAAAAACCTCCCGCCGCCCTGGGAAGTAGCGGAGGCTGTGCAAGAACCTGCAGCCACTGCAGATGTTGCTGATGACAACAAAACCTAAGTACTTTGGCCCCCACAGCTGAGCACGGTGGCAGGAACTGACCCCTGGTGGGAAACATTGGGAACCCCTGACTTGAACAAATTTTACAAGAGGAATTCCTGACTTTCAGAATGGGGTACAAATTTGTGCAAAAATTGGGAAATCATAAATTGATGATGTCATGGCAAAGGTTTGGAAGGGAGTGACCATTTAAGAAAGCCCAAAGCAAGATTGAAGGATCCATAGAAGGACAAGGCTAGGGGTTCCTGACCTCAGGTCTGACGGCTGCCTAACAAAACTGCTCATTGCTCTACGCTGTGTCAATTTACACTAAGTCCCAGGTAATGGCTTGGGCATGATGCTGATGCCTGGGAGCTGAATAAGGTCATGTTCCCTAACCTTGTGTTAGATACAAAGATGGATTCATCCAGCTGGAATCTGTCGAAACAACCTGAGTTGGAAAAGTTATGCAGAAATGTAATCTTTGACCAGAAAGAGCTGCCTCAATTTGGGATGGCGTTATGACCTTGGGCTGCCTTGGCTTAGTGGTTAAGATGCTGTGCTTGGTGGTGGGAAGGTCAGCAGTTCGAGACCTGTGCGCTCTGCAACGGAGTGAGATCCCGCAAACCCAGCAGTTCGAAAGCAAGATATTACAAGTTGTCATGGTTTCCACATGCAACCTTGTCTTGATTTTAAGGTGACATTTGATTCATGTAGTGTTAAGAGACATATTATAAGTTTTCTTAGGTTTAGAAAGCCAGCTCTCATTTTTAGAGCACATTGGAATGCCAGGCTGTTAGTCTGACATAACAATGATGTATAGTTAGAATAGTTGCCTCCCCAAAGGGAGGAGGGAAAAGTGAGTGTCCAGGACTGGACACATTCCAAGAGACACCTGCAGTACCCCACGAGGTAAGAGTGACAGCTAGACCAGCTGACCACACCACGAGGGAGATGACGTCTCCACTCCTGTCAATCTAACTAATTGCCAGGACACCTGCAAAACAAAACTTTCCCAGAGAAAGCAAAGGTGGGGGCCACATGTTAAACAGATGGCACTTGCACCTCAAACTGTCCCGTTCTCATGGGAACATAGGTGCTTTCCCATTAGATCACCACATTCCAAAGCCCCTTTTCTCAATAAAAGGAGGCCAATTTGAGCACTCATCAGGCATTTTGGGGGACTCAACACATTGAACTTGATTGCAGCAGAAGCTCTTGTCCAATAGCTCCTCAACATGATTCTCCGGAGGTAAAACTAAGCCATGAGGGGCAGCACTGCCCCAAACTCAAGAAGTTTGAACCTGCTAGGGAGCTAGCAAGATTTTATTTCATTTACTTGTTTTATTAGCTTGTGTTTTATAGTGTAAATTATTTTAAGATCTTTATCCAGTATTGTGTTTCCTTCAATAAATCTTCAAAAGCCAGTCGTGTTTGCCTGCCTTTGTAAAGGAGGAGAAGGAAACCCAGCAGAACAGAAGTGACTCCAATTGTCCTCATCGCTTCAACCGAAGGAAGGTGAGAGGGATTGCTCTGTCTGTTAAGAGGGGGAGTAGCAGCACTAAGAAGCCTAGCTT
This sequence comes from Bradypodion ventrale, assembly GCA_035047345.1. NCBI lineage: Eukaryota > Metazoa > Chordata > Lepidosauria > Squamata > Chamaeleonidae > Bradypodion > Bradypodion ventrale. The sequence continues at coordinate 371,368,770 of JAWDJE010000003.1, forward strand.
CTGCCAAGTGATTAATATTACCTGCCATATGCAGAAGGCTACTCTGTCCCTGACCACAGCGAATCGGGTTAGGGAGAGGAGTGCTCATTAAGGCAGCAGGTCGCAGGATCGAAGGTCTGCCCTGCCGGGTGTTCCCAAAGGAAAAATTCTGGGTGCCCAACAGAGCCTTTGTAAGGCATGTTCCTCCTTCTACGTCCCTGATACTAGTAGATAAACAGGTACCGCTTTGGCTGGAAAGATAACAGCGTTCCTCTTCCCACCTTTACTTACCTGTATGCAGGTTCTTGTGAAAAACAGAAAAAACAATCTCAGAACGGTGCAGGAGTTCTGCCAGGCAGCACAATTCACCGCTGCTTCTTTGGACCACAAGATTGCATGGGAACTCAAGGTGGTGTTCGAACTCAGGACAGAAGGTACGAGCCACAGGGTGTGTGTTGCGCCTCTCTGTCTCCGGGAGAAAGGGGATGTACACAGACACATACGCGTTGATGCCAACTTCTGCGCTGTACTGGAGGGAAGGATTCTTTTCTGCCAAAACTCTTAGCAAAGGGGGGGGGGAGGCAAATGACACTAATAAATGATGCTTTAGTCTCTGAGGTGCTGAAACAAAAGGCTTTGCTCCCAAGGAAGGACTGATTATGCTGAGGCTCAGGTTTCGTCAAAGAAAATGGCTCTTCATCCACACAGAGAACTGTAGAGAAAGGCTGCTAAAATAAACATAAACCCTCATCTCTGTGATTAAATCCTACAGATGTAACTTCCACTTCACCTTTCATCTCCTCAAATCTCTCCCTGGAACCAAATCTCTTGTTCACTCAAGGACAAACGTCTAAGATTAATCATCCAGTATTACTTTACTGGGCTCTGACCAGTAAAATTGCCTCCACATGTCACAGGCCGAACTGTCAATTTTTAAAATTGAAATAAAAAACAGTGAAAAAAAGACAATCACAACAACAAAAAAATCCATAGAACTATCTTAACAAAGTTATATATAGTACAATATAACTACTATGTGCACCTACCACCAGTGGGACTTTAAAAAACCTTCTCTATTAACTATTCTCAATATCATTACATTTTTCATATAGCCATCCCCTCATTCCAAAAAGATAACACATCTTACCTTGGCTTTGCTTCTTTCCGTAATACATAATCTAAAAATTCTCCTATTTCTCTAAAATCAGTTTTTTAAAATCAATCCCCTTTATACCTTCAACTCACATGTTAATGTATCATTTACAGTGGTACCTCATATAACGAACGCATTGTATAGTGAAAAATGTGCACAACGAAGCATTCGTTATGCAATGGCAATACCCAGCACAACGATTTTTTTTTTGTTATGCGGGGTTTTTGGTAATGGGGGTATACCCGCTTAAAGGGAACCCCAGTTAACGAACATTTTGTTTGTTATGTGGGGTATCTTTCATAGGGAACTGCATAATGGAAAAAAAACCGCATAGCGAAGAGCTTCGTGGAACGGAGCTTTTTCGTTATGCGGGGTTCTACTGTATAGCTATGTTCCATATCTCTTTATACCAATCATCCAATCATCAGGGGCGTGTAGTGGCTCAGTGGTTAAGAACCCCACCTTGTTAGCTGAAAGGCCGGCAAGTCGGCAGTTCAAAACCCGGGTACTGCATGATGGATTGAGTGCCCGTCTGTCCTAGCTCCTGCCAAACTAGCAGTTTGAAAGCAAGAAATTGCAAATGGATAAATAGGGACCACTTTGGTGGGGAAAAGATCTTGGGGACATGAAAGGAGCCTCATTTGGGTGTCACCTGAGCAGAGTTTCTCCAGCAAAAATCCTTTCAACGCAGAATAATTTCTGACACAAAATATATTATTATTATTATTATTATTATTATTATTATTATTATTATTATTATTATTATTATTATTATTATTATTATCGTCGTCGTAGTCATCATCATCAAATTAAAATTCCCAACCTACTTTCCATTTTTTAAATAATATTCAGTCTCAAAGCTGTTACCAATAGAACAACCATCTCTTTCTTATTCCATTCCATCTGCATGTTTCCAAAGTCCATTAATCATGCTGTTTTAAGGACACATCCCCAGTTTTACCTGGCTGCTGCTTGCAAACCAGCTGCAAGTTGTATTTCAACAGAAATAGAGACAGTCTGAGCTGCCAGGATGCCTTCTGTTATTTTCAAGGAACGTCTGTACCTGATGTTCACATCTAAGAAACCTAGGGAAAGCAGGAGGAAGAGAGAGGCATTTAGCTTTTCATTCTGAAAGCAAAACCAGGTTAATTCACACTGAGGTATACACATAAATAAGATACTGTATGCATATAATACCAACCCAGAATGCTTGACAAAGAGAATATGGTTTTTTATTTATAGAAACCTAAGAAACTGTTTGCTTTCTGTTACTGCACTGTTTATACTTCTGCACCACCTACTTCAGAGTAAACCTGCTTGAGTTGTTCACCAAAACCAAGACCTGTCTGCCTTTTTCATTCTCACAAGGGAGACATCTCCCCAGGTGCGAATCTTCTGCTCAGCCACTGCGCGCCACTTTGCTGTCCATGGCTCACCCCACAGACACTCTCAGAACCCACTGCCTCAAGAGTGAGTGAGAACTCCAACATTGGAAGCATTCAAGAGAGAATTGTATCACCATCTGTAAGATATAATTTAATTCGGATTCCTGCCTTGAGCAAGGGGTTGGACTCAATGGGCTCATGGGCCCCCTTCTGAGTCAAGGATTCTACCTTCCTGCCATCACACATTCAATACAGTTCCTATGGTGTTCCAAGGAGTCTCTCGGCAGGACCCATGCCTGCTACAGTATGCTTCAGAGACTGGAAAGAGACACATTTTCAGAGGTTCCCAACATGAGACCCATGCCCAAGAAGGGGGGGGGGGACATGATGACACACACTTCAATTCCCAGAAGCCTCAGTTGCCCCAGACAGACCCAGTGCGCAACTTGGGGGTCCTCCTGGATTCGCGGCTACTGCTAGAAGAACAGGTGGCGGCTGTGACCAGGAGGACTTTCACCCAGCTTCGGGTGATTCGCCAGTTGCGCCCGCTCCTGGACCGGGACTCCTTGCTCATGGTCACTCATGCTCTGGTCACCTCCAGACTAAATTATTGCAATGCACTCTACATGGGGCTGCCCTTGACGACCATTCGGAAGCTACAGCTGGTCCAGAATGCAGCAGCCCGGGTGGTGATGGGGTGTGGGCGTTATGCCCGTGCTTCGCCACTGCTCTGGGAGTTGCACTGGTTGCCAGTTTGTCTCCGGGTGCAATTCAAGGTGCTGGTTTTGACTTTTAAAGCCCTATATGGTAGTGGGCCGGGTTACCTAAGAGACCGCATCGCCCTGAGGACGTCTGTCCATCCAACCAGAGCAGACCGGAGGGGCTCCCTAATTGTTCCATCATCCAGAGGGGCTCGCCTCTCTGGCACAAGGAGGAGAGCCTTCTCCGTGTCTGCGCCGGCCCTCTGGAACCTCCTGCCAACAGAGCTACGTCTCTGGACGGAATTGCTGCCTTTCAGAAAAGAACTTAAAACCTGGCTGGTGGGTCAAGTGTGGCGTGGAGGTGGAAGGGTAACCTCCATTGGGTGGCTGGTGTAGAAGAACTCCTCCCCATGGTGCCTTTGTATCCTGCACCTCTTGTTTTAGGGGGTGGGTAGTTTTAACTGTTTTCAACATGTTTTTTAAATTTTTATTGTGAACCGCCCTGAGTCGGCTTTGGCTGAATGAGCGGTATATGTGTGATATTAAATTAAATTAAATTAAAATGGCTGATCAGTGCTTTGAGGGATTGACTTAAGCTTCTGGGAATTAAAGCCCCAAAGCTAAATGTTGGGAGCCACTGCTCTAAAGGGAAACCAGCAAGCGCTGGCCCATGGAAGCTTCTCTCAACCAAGCCTTTGGGCCAGAAGACAGTGGCCAACGACTTCCATTACCTGAGGACCTGGGCTGGGGCTCTCTTGAGCAATCTGTCCTTGGAACCAAGGGAAGGCTAAAAGCCTGGATCCCCACTTCGTCCCGGTGCTGCATGGTGACCAGGGCACACAGGCGAGAGAGTGGCAGGGTCCCTCTGGCAACCATCTGGTCTCGGACATTAGGGTAGTAGTACCTGTCCCAAGGGACAAAACCAAAGCGTCAGTCAGAAACAACTGGGCACGGAAGATAAAACTAATTCAAACATTTTTTAAAAAATTGTATTCTTAATGTCCAATCACTCTGTCATCAAAATGGCCAGAGTCAAAGATGGTGGCCTGCCAGAAAAGGAACCAGTCTGTCCCTGGTGGTTAAAGACATTTAGGTCTCGTTAAGTGTGGTGGCTTAGTGGTTAGCAGTTCAGCAGTTTGAGAGCTGAGTACTGCACGACATAGTGAGCACCTGTCTCTGTCCCAGCTCCTGCCAACCTAGCAGTTCAAAAGCAAGAAATTGCAAGTAGATGAATAGGTACTACTTTGGCAGGAAAGGTAACAGTGCTCCACGCACTCTGGGGTCTAGTCATACCTGCCCAATGTCCATGGAAATGTATGCAAAAGCACTGGCTCTTTGGTTATGAAACAGAGATGAGCACTGAACCCTAGAGTTGGATACGACTGGCTTTCGAGCGAGGGCAGCATTTACCTTTACTAAGTGACCACCCTGACTATTCATAAAACCCAGTCCACAACATATAATGCCAGCCCCCTTGAGCGCACAAGGGAAAAGTTGCCTTGCCTCATTTGCAAACACTGTACAGCAGAGCGCACCATAAAGGCAAAGGTGGCATAAAGATACGGACCTGCACCAGATTTCAAATGGAATTCCTCCTCCTCCATCTCCTGCCAAGCCCCGCACAGAGAAAGCACTCAGTAGCAGCCGTTGGATGGGGACATCGGCAGGGACCAACAGCGAATGGTGACATTCGTCATTGAACGCGGGGTCAGGGATGCACAAGGTTGTTGCCGAACGGAACGGCTTTAGCCGAAGACCTTTGGAGGAAAACAAAAGCGAGTCAGACTCAAAAGACAACTAACAAGTGCCCATATATTACACCAACAACTAAAAGGTAAACATGAGGGCACGCATGATGCTTCAAATGCAAGAACTCTGCGGAAGAGGCAGATGGCCACCTAGAATACTGCAGAAGTTTCAAGGTGAACCATTCAGTGTGAGCTTTCATGGATTTCCTGAGCGCCTTTAAAATACTTCATAGTTGAATGTTTTGGAATAGTAGCCCATGTGAGACTGTGTTCCAAGCATATTAGAAAATAAACAAAACAAAAACAAAAATGCTGTAGCACTTTGAAGACTAACTGTTATATTTTAATGTTTGCTTTTGTGGATCAAGTCCACTTCATGACGAAGTTAAACTATAAGTTAGTCTTCAAAGTGCTACAGCATTTTTGTTTTGTTTATTTTCAGATACTTAAAATACTTCAATGTTTTGATTTTTCTTTCTTTCCTTTTCTCCCGCCAAGAGGCTGAGACAGACAATTGCGGCTATTTCTTTGGACATTCACTTGAACAACCTACGCTGGAAGAAGCTCAATTCCACTCTCATGTTTCCACCATGTTTACTTAAATATAAACAGGAGAAATCAAGTATAACAAGTATATCATTGTTAGTGAGAAAATGGCCTTAGGCAAAAGTCACCTCAAATGCCATTCCTCATTAATGCTCCAGCTACTTTCCTTTAAAAAAAATTGGAATAGTAGCCATGGTTAGTCTGTGGTTCAGGCATATCAGAAAACAAAAAAATAAAAACACTGCAGCACTTCAAAGACTAACTGCTATTGTTTTTACTATGAGCTTTCATGGATTAAGTCCACTTCTTCAGACAAAGGAGTAAAATTTCCAGGTATGGTTTATAGACACCAGCTGCAGAGGTCAAGATGTTACAAGGTAAATGGGTTACAAGGTAATGAGGTAAAGTGTAATCAAGCAGAATGACAGATAAGCATGCATATCAATACAGCTTCCCACAGCTAGCAGTAACAAATGATCCATGGCTTGTTATTCAGATTAGTTATAAATGTTCCCTTTCCAATCTTTAAAGTGTGAAGCTGCCAAGCAGAGCATATGCTAATGAGTTTAACCTCTTACTTGTGTGAGCACATCCTGTTGTGCTCATGTTGTAAAAGAGAATATTGCAGGAAAGTTAGTGAAGGTGATATCATACACCAAAATTTAGTACTGTATTTTCTGGCGTATAAGACTACTTTTTAACCCCGAAAAATCTGTGCCAAAGTCGGGGGTCATCTTATAGGACAGGTACTTAACTGCAGCTTGTTTCCCCTTGCTTCATATGTCCGGCGCATATGGTGGGGGGTGCCGCGTCCGAGTCCCTGCTCTGTGTGGGGAGTATGAAGCAAGGAGAAGCAAGCTGCACACATCTTCCTGTACCTCGATGAGGAGAACGTGAGCGTGGATTGGCTCGCCACCAGAACCTGCCTATTCGACTTGGAGGGCTGCGCGTCTTCGGGTTGAGTGTGGGTTAATTTTTATTTGGTGTGCATTGGAAGAGAGGTAGTCTTATACGGCAAGTATATTCCAAACTCTATATTTTAACTGGAAAAGTTGGGGGTCGTCTTATACGCCCAGTCGTCTTATACACCGGAAAATACGGTATATAAAATATATATAGCAGCATATAGCAATCTGTGTATCAAATCTGATAATGTCCCAGAAACCCTTGCCTAATAGTTAAGCATTTAAAACTAATCTGAATAACAAAACATGGAGCTGTAGGAAGCTGTATTGATATACATGCTTATCTGTCATTCTACTTGATTACTCTTTACCTCATTGCTTTGTGATCCATTTGCCTTGTGACATCTTGACCTCTGCATCTGGTGTATATAAACCATGCCTGGAAGCTTTACTCCTTTGTCTGAAGAAGTAGACTTGATCCATGAAAGCTCACAGTAAAAATATAGCAGTTAGTCATTAAAGTGCTGCAGAGTTTTTATTTTTTTTTGTTTCCTTTAATTTGTAAAGCTCTGGCAACTTCACCAAATGAGCTGGAAACAGTATACAGGAACTAATAAACCACACATGGCTGGCAAATAGAGCTTACTGCTAAGCAAGCCTACTTTTCTTTTCAAAATTAAATAAATTTTATTTATCTTTTATAACATGCAAAGAATAAATCACATAAACGCCCAATACAAAAATTTAACAAAAATACACCATATACACTTTTCCCCTAAGAACAACTATGTTTTATAATCTGATCCCTTCAAATTATCTTTTTATTTATAATCTAATTTAAACACATTGATTATTAAAGTACATAAACACCTGGCACCCTCTACTATTATCCCCTTAATTTCCATTATTTTTCATCGATTATTTCCCAAAATTTTATGACTTCCTGGTTTGGTTTAACTCCCTTTGCCTTTCTGAAATCCTAACCTTTCTCATAGAACTCTTTCCCATGCAGTAGGTCGGATTCTGACTCCTGAACTGGAAACTGGTACTGCACGTAGCAATCCGCCTCTCCCCAGACTGTGGATTGGAGGGGAGTGAGTCCTTTCACGCCTTCGATGGAGATCTCAAAGATATGTTCCATTAAGCCTTCGTTGCCTTGTTCACCCTGCTAAATAAGACAAAATATAATTCCTCTTGGGGGGAAAAACACCTCTCAGAATGAAACCCGTTCAAAGGAATCAGACTGTCCAATTTCACATGTCCTGGGTAGGAGAATTCAGTCATAGCGCTACTAGATTTAAATGCTGCACTTTCCTTCCAAAATAGGAATCCCAAATGCAGAGTTCTTAGAGCAGGAGTTCCCAACCTAAGGCCCGTGGGCTGGATCTGGGCCCCGGTACCATTTCATTTGCCCACCCCCACCCCTCCAAGGGCATTTGAGAAACAAAATGGCAGTCGTGGCCAGGAAGGCTTTTGCTCAACTTCGAATGATTTGCCAATTACACACGTTCCTGGATCGGGACTCCTTGCTTATGGTCACTCATTCACTGGTCACCTCCAGACTAGACTATTGTAATGCGCTCTACATGGGGCTGCCCTTGATGTCCATTTAGAGGCTGCAACTGGTGCAAAATGCGGCTGCCCACGTGGTGATGGGGTTGTGGGCGTTATGCCCATGCTTCACCCTTGTTGTGGGAGCTGCATTGGCTGCTGGTGTGCCTCCGGGTGCAATTCAAGGTGCAGGTGATGACCTTTAAAGTCCTACATGGTAGTGGACCAGGTTGCCGAAGAGACTGCATCACCCCAAGGATATCGGCCCGTCCCACCAGAGCAGACCAGAGGAGCTCCATAATGGTACCAACAGCTAGAGAGTCTCACCTGTCTAGCTCTAGGAGGGCCTTTTCGGTATCTGTTCTGGCCCTGTGGAACCTCCTGCTGACTGAACTACGCCTCCAGTCAGAGTTATTAGTCTTTAGAAAAGGCCTCAAAACTTGGCTGGCCCATAGGGTGTGGGTACTGCCTGTGGAGCAGCCCACCCCCACCCCGCTGGTTCATATGAATGCCATCTGGGTTTTAGTCTTTAACTGTTTTGAATGTGGAGGAGTATTTGAATGGTTTTAATGCTTTTATGGTTTTAATTGTTATTGTGGGGATGCTTTTATATTTTAGTATTCTTATTGGTTGGACTGTAAGCTGCCAGGAGTCGCCTTGGCGAGGGGGTGGTGATAAAAGTCGAACAAAATAAATAAATAAATAAAATGACCACTCCTTTGAAGCTGTTGGGACAAAATGGCCACCCCCATCCTACAGGCAGGGGAAAATGGCTGTCTGGCCCTCGAAGCTGACTGAGAGAGCATGACCTGGCCCCTGGCTTGAAAAGGTTGGGAACTCCAGAGTCTTTAGGGAAAAGTGAATAACGGCCCACCCACACCAATCTCCAGAAATACCTTTGTGAGAGGCGTTGAGAGCTGGTCCAGGGAATGTGGGGGGCGCAGCACAACAGGTGGCCCCAGGCCTTCTTCGTTCTTGAGTCTCTGCAGGGCCACAACCTGGTCAGCAGAGCCCATGGCAAGGATGACCTTCAGGGTCCCACTCTTGTTGCCAGAGAAGACATCCACCAAGGGCATGGGGCCATCCACGGCCAGCACCGGGTACTGAGCTTGGAGCAGCAGGTGAGAAATCTTGGGGTCTCTGGAGAAGGAGAGGACAGTGGGGGCAGATCATGCATTTATTTGCCTTGGGGTAGGTTCATACTCACTAATTTATTAGGAAGGCTGAGCGCAGAAGAATAGACGCCTTTGAGATGTGGTGTTGGAGGAGAGTTTTGAGAGTCCCCTGGACAGCGAGGAGAACAAATAAGTCAATCTTGAAAGAAATCAGTCTTGACTGCTCCTTAGAAGGTCAAATAGCTGAAGTACTTTGGACACCAAGTGAGAAGAGAGGATTCACTTGAGAAAGCCTTGATGCTGGGAAAAGTGGAGGGCAAAAGAAAAAGGGGGCGGCCAAGGATGAGATGGCTGGATGGCATTGTGGACGCAGCAGGCACCGAGCTGAGCGGGCTGAGAAGGATGGTAGAGGACAGGGGTGCCTGGAGATCAATGGTCCATAGGGTCGCAAAGGGTTGGAATCGACTGTGCGACTGAACAACAACAGCAACAACAACATACCCCACCCCATAGGTGCAAGCAACTCTGGGTGGCTTACAATGATAAAAGAACAGCCCTCAAATCAGTAATATAAAAACAAAACGATCTAAACAAAATAAATAAATAAATAACATTAATAAATACCTACCTAGATGGCATTGATAAATTTAGGGTCTTACAATATTTAATAACCCAGGTTTCCTATTCACAGCCAAAATGTAACTCAATTAACAAAAACAAAACAGAAAACAATAGAGTTCATTAATTGAAGAATTGATATTTGATTAATGGAAGAATCCTGCACCTTTGCAATCAATTTACGTAGGAGTGAAACTACAGGTTGAAGAGGAACATTTTTAGCTTTTTACGAAATGTCATAACTGTGGGAGCAGACCGAATTTCCACAAGCAACTCATTCCATAACGTAGGGGCCACGGCAGAGAAAGATCTTTTCCTTGTAACAACCTTTTTGACTTCCTTAGGCATGAGAACACATAGTTTAAGAGCTTGAGTGCTCTGAGTACAATTCCGCAAGAAGCCTCAGATAGCGTGGTCCTAAACTGTTAAGGGTTTTATGTGTTAACATGAGCACCTTAAACCTGGCATGGAATAGGCAGCCAATGCAAGCTGGAAATTCAGAAAACCACATGTCAATAGGTTCCAGGAAGCCTTCTGCAGAGGGAAAAATTCATCAGACATAGAAAAGGAGGAGAAAATTCAGCAGGAGTTCTGTGGGGTTCTAGGCAGACACACTTGGGTCTAACTCAGTGTTTCCCAATGTGGGACCTAGGCCTCACAGGGAGACTTCAATTCCCAGAAGCCTAAGTCAAACGCGCCCGGATGGAGGAAGGGTTAACCTGGAAGAGTCTTAACTGTCCGGGCGCATTTTACTTCCGCTTCTGTTATGTATGCATGTACAATGTCTCTTTAAATGTATGAATGTAACCAGCCTCAATCACAATGTATCTCAGCTGCTAAGGAACGCGAGCAAGCCGCCCATAGAGGGCAGCTGCGAGCGTTCAGCCTCACATGGTTCATATTCCCCAAATCACGAACAGCCGCGGGAGATTCCCGCATGACAAAGAACCACAGAAGAAGAACTACAGAAGAAGAACTACAGAAGAGAGGCGTGACCTGAACGAGGTCACGCCGGTAGCAGCCAATGAGCTACCGTGCAGCCAGATTCAAATGTACTGTATTACTGTATAAAATAAGATGTACCTCCGCCATTACCACATGTTCTTACTGACCATCAACCAATAAACCTGTGTTAGTCCTTCCTGCGACTCCTTCTTTGTCTCCCGTGCCAGACACTAAATTGGCGACGAGGATGGGATCGATGGCGAATCCCAAGGTCAAGCCGTACCAGTTCGATGTCAGCGAGCCCGAGCAGTGGGAGCTCTACGAGTGCCAGTTTCGGCACACGATGGAAGCCGCCGGCATCGACGACGACGCGTTGATGCGCTCGCACTTCCTGTCCCAGGTGGGACCGGCCGCGATGCGGATCCTGATGACCCTTGTGGCCCCCCGAAAGGTGGACGAGGTGCCCATCGACCGCATTTTGGAGGCGCTGCGGGAGCACTTCCAACCGCCGGTCTCAATCTTCCCAGCCCGGGTCGCATTCCACCGGCGAGACCAGCGCTCAGGCGAGTCCGTGTCTGCCTACGCGGCGGCCCTCCGGCTGGCAGCGGTGCACTGCCAATGGGACGACCTGGACCAGGCCCTCCGAGACCGCATGTTGTGCGGTTTGAAGGACGAGGAGCTGCAGAGGCGCCTGATGACCCGCGACAGCCGCCTCACGTTCAACGAGGTACTGCGGGAGGCCCAAGCAGCCGAGGAGGCCAGGAGCGGGGTCAGGCTGTTCAAGTCCCGAGGGGCCGCGGCCGAGAGGGCCAAGTCACCAGTGCAAGCGGCCCGGCGGACACCAACAAAGACTGCCTGGCGGGCCCCCAAGCCGCCCGCCGGCTCACCAGCAATGTCCGAGGAGTCGTCTACAATGGCAGACCCCTGTTCCAGCGAGGACGACGACGTCCAGCGGATTCGGAAGCGCGGGGAGAAGCGTGAGACCCGCGACAGGAAAGACCGCCGTTGCGACGGTTGTGGGGCGCCCCACAACCGCGCGAGGTGCCCGTTCCGTAAGGCCGAGTGTCACAACTGCGGCCGGAAAGGGCACATCGCCAGAGTTTGCAGGCGCGGACGGGCCGAGGACAGGAGCGCCCCAAGTCACCCCCGGGGACACCAGCGTAAGGCGACCGGCACGAGGAAGGTCTCAACCGGCTTCGACGAGGAAGGCGTCAACCGCGTGGGACTGGAGCACCGGCGTTTCTTCGTTGAGGTACAGTTACAGGGGCTCCCAGTGAGAATGGAGATAGACTCGGGGTCGTCCTATTCCATCCTATCCCAGAGAGAGTATATGCGCATTCCCCCAGAGGCGCGGCCCAAACTGCGGGCCTTAAAGTCAAACTTGCGGGACGTGCAGGGAAATGGGATCCCAGTGTTGGGGGTGGGAAAGTTCAAAGTGAAATTCAAGAACTATTCCGAGAGACTGCCCCTAGTCGTCCTCAAGGGGGGGAGATGCTGCCTTCTGGGGACACAGTGGTTTGCTCCCCTGGGAATCGAACTGTCCGGCATTAACGCCATCGAGACTGACCCAATGCGGGACGTGTGCAATGCACACCCGGACGTTTTCAAAAAAGGGCTCGGAACGTACAGGGCCCCCCCAGTCTCTTTTGAACTAGACCCAGCGATCCGGCCCATCCGCCTCAAGCCAAGGAGGGTGCCATTCGCCCTAAAGGACAAGATCGAGGCGGAACTGGACAAACTGGTGGGGCAGGGGATTTTGGTTCCAGTTGATTCGGCGGAATGGGAAACGCCGATTGTTACGGCCCTTAAATCAAACGGGGAGGTCAGGATTTGTGCGGATTATAAATGCACGATTAATAAGGCCATTCGGCCAAATGCATACCCGGTGCCTGTGGTCAGCCACCTACTGGCCACGTTACATGGGGGGAGGTGTTTCGCCAAGCTAGACTTAGCGCAAGCTTATCAGCAGCTCTCGGTAACCCCAGCTGCTGCTGCTGCACAGACGATTGTAACCCACAAGGGAGCCTTTAAAGTGACGCGCCTCCAGTTTGGCGTGAATTCGGCCCCCGGGATTTTCCAAGCCCTCGTGGAACGCCTATTAAAGGGACTCCCAGGCGTTCTCCCCTACTTCGACGATGTCCTGATAACAGCGGGGAGTGAGGCAGAGCTAGCCACGAGGTTAGATGGGGTCCTCTCAGTCTTCGAAAAAGCGGGGCTTCGTCTTCGAAAAGACAAATGTGTATTTTTCGCAAGAGAGGTCGAATTCCTCGGGTTTAAGGTAACCCCAGAGGGAATTCGCCCCTCGGAGTCCAAAGTCGCAGCCGTAAAGAATGCCCCCCGCCCCACCGCAAAGCCAGAGTTGCAGTCTTTTCTAGGGCTCCTCAATTTTTATTATTCATTCCTGCCAAGGAAGGCATCGGTCGCGGAGCCACTGCACGCCCTACTAAAAAAGGATGCGGCTTGGCGATGGGGGGACAGGCAGGAGAAAGCATTTAAAGAGTTAAAGTCACTCCTTTCCTCGAATGCTGTCCTGACCCACTTCGATCCGAGGAAACCAGTGGTTCTAGTATGTGATGCATCCCCGGTGGGGGTGGGGGCGGTTCTGTGCCACGTGCTAGAGAGCGGGCGGGAGGCCCCGGTGGCGTACTATTCACGGTCCCTTTCTAAGGCTGAGCGCAATTACGCGCAAACGGATAGGGAGGCCCTAGCCATAATTGCGGGAACGAAAAAGTTCCATGACTTTTTGTATGGCCGCGAGTTTACGGTGGTGACTGATCACAAGCCGTTGCTGGGGATCTTCACCACCGGCAAACCGACCCCCCAAATTTTATCCCCTAGGATGCTGCGTTGGGCTATATTCCTCAACGCTTACCAGTACGAGCTGATTTACCGCCCAGGGAAGGAGATCTCCCATGCAGACGCACTATCCCGATCCCCTCTCCCTAGCTTAGGAGACCCCACATGCGAGGTGGAGCAGGACCACCAAGTCCTGCTGATCGAGGCCCTCGACTCACCCCCCCATTGTCCCGGCCGACCTCGCCAAGGCGACGGCGGCCGACAAGACCCTAGCCAAAGTCAGCTCTTGGGTTAGAAAAGGGTGGCCCACTACTTCCCCAGGTGAGGAATTCCAGCCGTTTTGCAGACGCAGAGTGGAGCTTTCCCTGGAAAGGGGCTGCTTACTCTGGGGACAGCGGGTAGTCATCCCCGAGAAGCTGAGGGCGAGGGTGTTGAAGCTACTGCACACCAGTCACCCGGGAATCGTGCGCTCCAAGGCCCTAGCTAGGAGTTTTGTTTGGTGGCCCAAGATAGACGCAGATATAGAACGGTTAGTGGGCACGTGCGAGAGCTGCCAGAGCTCTCGGCCCGAGGAATCCAAGCTACCCCATAGAGAGTGGGATACGGCCCGCGGCCCATGGTCCCGAATCTACGTGGACTTCGCTGGCCCTTTCCGCGGGTCCTTGTTTTTCATAGTCGTTGACTCTTACTCCAAGTGGTTGGAGGTAATCCCCATGAACAGCACTTCCTCTGCCGCAACCATTAAACAGTTGCGCAAGCTGTTCGCCTGCTTCGGCCTGCCCGACGTCCTGGTAAGCGATAACGCTAGTACCTTCACGTCGGCAGAGTTCAAGACATTTATGGAAAGGAACGCCGTCAGGCACATAACCGCTGCCCCGTTTCACCCCCCCACAAATGGTCAGGTAGAGCGCCAAGTGCGCACTACGAAAGACGCACTGCGGCGCATGGGTCCCGGTGAGTTGAACCTGCACTTGTGTCAGTTCCTCATCTGCTACAGGACAACCCCCTTAGCCTCAGGTTTTTCCCCAGCCGAACTCCTCATGAGGAGGCGTCCGGTAACCCTTTTTGACCGGATGGATCCGTCCAGGGTGGAGGATGAAGGGAGGAACATAAGCATGGGGGGAGGGAGCTCCAAAAGTTTTGCGATAGGGGACCCGGTTCACTGCAGAAACTACGCGGCCGCGGGACCAGCGTGGGTACCGGGCACAATCGTGGAGCAAACGGGGCCGGTATCCTACAGGGTCGAAACCAGTTCAGGGCTACTTTGGAGAAGGCACGCCGACCAACTCAGAAGGCGAGTCATAGGGGAAGGGGCATCAGCGTTAGGGTCCTCCCCCACCCGCATTACCCAAGGGGGAGACACGGAGGAACCCGCGGATACAAACGCATATCCTGGGTTCTCATCCACAGAGGAGGATACTTTGAGAGAGAGGGATCAGTTTAGTAATGATTTTGATTTTTCGTACCAGGGGGAGTTAGCGGAGTGGTCCCCCACCCGTCCTAGCGAGAAGAGGGGTTTCAGTTCAGCCCCTGGTACCTCCAGCCCCCCCGGTTCCTGTATCCTAGAGTACACCATAGCTCCGGCCCCTAAAAGACAAGCAGCCGGTGGGAGCTCACACGCCCCCGCCGCGATCTCTCGAACCCCCGAACAGACAGCAGGAGGTGGTGGGACCGCGAGGGCATCCTCGTCGGTCCCGAGGTTCGTGCTGGGAGGGTCCCCGGGCTCCTCAGGAAATAGACAGGGGTTCACTTCCCAGCTGTTCATTCCATTCCCGTCCCCCAAGACAAGGGCATCGCAAGCTCCCCACAGAACCACTAACGAGTCTCCATTTTCCGTTGCAGGGCGAGACTCCACAGAGCCAGGAGTCACAGGCTCCCCTGTATTAGGTCAGGCGGCCGCACGCCCCAGGCGCACTTGCGGCAAGCCACAATGGTTGAGGGACTTCGTCCCATCCTAGGGGGAAGGGATGTTATGTATGCATGTACAATGTCTCTTTAAATGTATGAATGTAACCAGCCTCAATCACAATGTATCTCAGCTGCTAAGGAACGCAAGCAAGCCGCCCATAGAGGGCAGCTGCGAGCGTTCAGCCTCACATGGTTCACATTCCCCAAATCACGAACAGCCGCGGGAGATTCCCGCATGACAAAGAACCACAGAAGAAGAACTACAGAAGAAGAACTACAGAAGAGAGGCGTGACCTGGGCGAGGTCACGCCGGTAGCAGCCAATGAGCTACCGTGCAGCCAGATTCAAATGTACTGTATTACTGTATAAAATGAGATGTACCTCCGCCATTACCACATGTTCTTACTGACCATCAACCAATAAACCTGTGTTAGTCCTTCCTGCGACTCCTTCTTTGTCTCCCGTGCCAGACACTAAAGCTTCCAAGAGTGACGAGGGTGGCGCGGGCCGGATGGATCGCAGTAAACCCATTCGTGTGGATTCACCAGGTGCTTGGGCTTCAGGGAATTGAAGTCCAAGAACATCTGGAGTGCCAAGGTTTACCATCACGGATGTAGGAATCATTTCTGGCCTCTTTTTTTGGAGGATTGGGACCTTTTCTTACTTTTCAGTGCATTCCTATGGGAAATTGTGCTTCGGGTTACAGAAAAACTGCTTTACGGAACAAGTCCTAGAACAGACTAATTCGAGGTTTTACTGTACATTAAAAAAACAATTTTACTCCCTATGATCATTAGAAAAACTATGTGCAAACACTCAAAAGATACAAAAAGGTAATTTCTCTGTATTATCACTGATTGATACAAATAGCTATTTCCACCTATTTTATATCTTTTTAAAAACTATATATTAAGTAATATTTGTTTCATTCATAATGACTAGAACACTGATAATCTGTATTAGTCAAATACGTAAGTACAAGATGCCCACCCATATCCATGGTTTCAGTACCCACGGTTTCAGTTATCCACAAGTCAAAAAAATACTCAGTGGAAAATCCTGGTGGGGGGAAAAGAGTATTTTCAGTGAGTAAACAAAACAAGATGACAAAAAAGTGCCACAAAGTTTCTTGTCATTTTATTTTGTTTCCTCTTCGATACGCTTGCACAAACACAGCTACCATTTCAAAATTTTCATTTTCAGGGCGCACTATCAGAGCTGGCCACCAGAGGCCACTATCTGCAACATAACATTGAGAATGAACTGACTTGTTTTCAGGGGAATCATTTCCTGACTGGGTTTAAGATTGATGGAGACATTTGTAGCCCCTCCACTTGTATCTCAGGTATGTGCTGCAATATGGGATTTGCTGCTTTCTGCAGTTTCAGGGATCCATGGCAGATCTTGGAAAATATCCCCCGTGGATACAGAACAGAGAGGGGGGAGGACAAGCTGCATATCACAAATTAATCAAAGTAAGAACTGGAAAAAAGAAGCATACTTGAAAGAAATATAAAACTGATGCAGGGGCAGCTTCACCAGTCCAAGCAGTCTGTCTCCACCAGGGCTGTGCACTTTATTCCATGCCTCAATGACCATGACATTATTCTTCAGCCTCTCTAGATGCTTTGATGTCAGTGAAATAGGAGTTACCTAGTGATTTGATCACATAATTATTTGTTTCAGTCTTCACAGTAAAACATAAAACTTGAGGATCTCAGTTCTAATATAGGCAACACAACCATTTTACTTTGTCCCTCAAGTAAGCTTCACTACTACTACTACTACTACTACTACTACTACTACTACTACGACGACGACGACGACGACGACAACAACAACAACAACTATGACTACTACTACTGTGTGCTGTCAAGTTAATTCTGACTTAATGGCAATCCTTTTCTGGGTTTTCTAGGCAGAGAATTTACAAAATTGTTTTACCATTCTAGACCACGTAGGCTGGTTCTTCTCCCGGGAGGCACAATAAGGATTGAATTTCTAACCTCTGGCTCTGCAGTCAGATACCTAAAGGACTAAACTATTTGGCAAGTTTACCAACTTTACATCAGTTTTCTAAAGGGCAGTCACATTAGAGTGGAAAATTTCCCAAATGGGTGGTATAAAAATGTAATAAATAAATAAATACGCCTGATGCAGCAAAAATAATAATATAGAGAGTTGGATGGCTAGCATTAAAGACTGGTAGTTATTATGACATCATATTTTTAATGGTTGGTCACCCACAGTGGTTCTCTAATATTTATCAGTCTTAAAGGCTACGTAGAACTCAAAAGCTGAAATCTTATGGAATTCTGTAGCTCCCTCAAAAAAACAAAACCTCTTTCAAATGTTTGAAACAGCTTATAGCTGCTGAATAAATGTCCATTATGTTCCATACATCGGAAACTAGAATACCCCCTAACTCTTCGCAGCACTTACAGAATTCAGCTCAAAAACACCTGAAAGGGATATTTTTTTGGAGGGGGGGAGCTAAAAGCTTCCAGAATTATGGCGGGCACAATTCCAGCAAACCTCTGAATAAGGCAGTTCAAAAAGTATGAAAGACCCATCCCTAGTCTGCTACTACTAGAACAGTCCCATGGGATTTTTCAATGGGATTTTGGAGAGTTAGTTTCTCTGTAGGTTTGGCAGATTCAACCAGCCTACGCTAGTTGTGACTTACTATGCTAAACAATAGAATGACAGTCATTATGTTAGCCGATGGTTTCTTTTATGAATGCAAGAAAAGGGGATTAGATTTTTTAAAATGTGTGTATATATTAAATGCTCTCGTAGAATGTTGGCAGATTGCACCTTTGAACATTACACCTTCTGGGGGATTTTGTCTTGGACATGCTCCACCATGAGTAAGGAATCATTTGCTGCTAGACATGCAATGACCTTATTATGTGACCTGAATAGGCAAAAATGCTGTTTACCTTCCCACCGAAGTGGTACCTGTTTATCTACTTGCAATTTCTTGCTTCCCATGGAAATGTCTACAAACGCAGACAGCGCTGGCTCTTCGGCTATAGATGAGCACTGAACCCTAGAGTGGGATACGACTGTCTTTTGAGCAAGGGTGACGTTTATCTTTACTATAGGCATAAGATGAATTGGTATGGGCAGCCAAATACTTGTAGGCCCCAGACTAATGAGAATCGATGGCTCTAGAAACTGGCCACCCTGCTTTACACAGAGGGCAAAGGATAAGTATTTTTATTTTGTTCCATGATCTCATAATTCCAGGGCCAACCCATGTGATTTTAAGAATCTGAAGTTAAACTTTAAGGACCAGCATAGCCATATTGTTATAAGTTTATCTACAAGCTTTGATAGCACCAAAAACAAAAACAAAACCGTGACTTGCCTGTGAAAAATGGAAGATGGGTTTTGTGGTCCCCCACACGACAGCAGATCTTGTGGCTTCTTCCGTGTTAAACAGTTTGCAGTTTAGGTACACATTACAAGAGCTGAGGAGCCCAGCATCACGAGGAACGAATACCTGCCCTTCTGGGACCATTAAGAGGACGTGAAGCAGCAAACTTTCCTCTTCTGATGTGGTCATTTGGGTCAGAAGGTTATGAGACATGGGCAGATGAACTGGTGGCTGACTCAGAGCCACACTGGGCCTCACTGGAAGTTCTTGGGGTTTCTTTGAGATCTGGCTAGTACTTTGTTTCGAGAGCCGAGGGCTTTGGCCAGGGATGGGGCCCTTGTCAGCACCTGGTTTGCTAACGGAGTAAAGTAACGGAGCTTGCACTGCGACACTCGCAGCCCTGGAATTGGTGCTGGTGAAATCTTTGTTGTCCACTGCAAGTTCCAATGAAACCTACCATATAAAGTGAGAAGGATCAGGTTATCTGCTCGCTCTTGAGGTGAATACAAGCTATTCTAAAAGTAGATTTCAATCTGGATAGCAAAGGTTCCTCAATAAATAAATAAATTTCATGCCAGAAATTACTCTGGGTTGAAAGGATTTTTGCTGGAGAAACTCCGCTCAGGGGACGCCTGAATGAGGCTCTTTTCATGTCCCCAAGATCTGTTGTGCAGCACTTGAGCATCGAAACCAGACTTTCCAGTCTCCAAGCTCAACGTCTTAACCACTAAACCACCACAGTGCCAAGATTAGAGATGTTAGACAAGCTTCTGTGAAATATCTTTTTTTTAAAAGACTGTTTGCTATCATCATTAATCTGTCAAATTTACTTTTTAATCTATTTGCTTTTCTTTTGTTGTTGTAGAATTTCTTTGGGTAAAACAAATTAAAAATACTAAATACT
This sequence comes from Bradypodion ventrale, assembly GCA_035047345.1. Lineage (NCBI taxonomy): Eukaryota > Metazoa > Chordata > Lepidosauria > Squamata > Chamaeleonidae > Bradypodion > Bradypodion ventrale. Next base: position 371,388,406 of record JAWDJE010000003.1, read on the forward strand.
AATTTCCCCTAAGTAAATAAAGCAGCATATAGGGTCTGCAGTGGCTTAGTGGTTAAAATGCTAACCTTGAAGGTCGGCAGGTCAGCAGTTCAAAACTCAAGTGCTGCATGACAGAGTGAGCTCCTGCCCCAGCTCCTGCCAACCTAGCAGTTCAAAACCAAATACCGCAAGTAGATAAATAGGTACAGCTTCAACAGGAAAGGTAACAGCGTCCCGTACACTCTGACATCTAGTCACGCCTGCCACATGACCATGGAAACGTCTGCTGATGCAGACAGCCGTGACTCTTTAGCTGAAAACAGAGATGAGCACCAGACCCTAGAGTCAGATAAAATTGGCTTTTGAGCAAGGGAAAAGCCTAGGCCTTGACCTATGGTGTTACAGCCATGTGCAGAAATACTGGAACAAGGATAACTTTTTGGGTACGTTGCCTCTGTACCCTGCCACAGTGAAGATGAAACGAAACACTCAAGATGTGAGAGAAGTCAGGATTTTCCACTTTAATGCAAGGGGTTTGGCAAACGTGGGGCCCATTTTTGGAAGTTTAAAAATTCCCTGCAATTAAAATCCAGGTATCGACAGGGCTCTTTTCAGATACAGTGGGTATGCTTTTTTGAGCACAGTAGTACCGGTAGACGTCACCATTGTAAGTATTTATCTCTCAGTAGTTCTAACAAAAAAGTTCCAGTGGCAAAGTCTATAAATACCTTGGAAAACATATCATTATCATCTCATTAATATGCTTATAACAGCATCCATGCTAGTTCTAAATGACTAGGTGAATCTTTAAAGATTAAATACATGGCACTCATGTGGTCTATAAAAAAGGGCATCATAATGAAGAAAATGTGCATACCTTTAAAGGCCCCAACTGGACAGAATCACCATGGGCTTCTACCGGTAATTCTTGGCTGATCGTTAACTGCTCCGACTGAATGACATCTTGCAGAGGTAAAGCTGCTGAACCAGTCAAAAGTGGCTGAGGAAAGAAACATACGGTAAATGCAACAAGAATGTTCCCAAGCTGAAAGAAGTTGTTTCTATCCCATAACCTGCCCTAAAACCTGACTGACATGGATTGACAAGTGGTTTTTCATCCAGAAAAAAAATGGTTTTAAAAGGAATAAACACCTTTTGTTGTGTGCCTTTCTTCAAAAAGATGTTGAACTCAAGCTCCGAGTTCCACCAGTGAGTTATCATGGAGCCACTGAAGTGAACGGGGAACACATAGCGATGTTGAAACTTCACCACTGTAAATGAATTAAGAGGATTAGAGGGATTAGCAGGCAGGTAAAATGGGGAAAAAAGTGTTTAAAAAGATGCTACCTGTTTTGTAAGTTCTTTGCCTTTTACTGATAATTTGACAACAGATACTAAAACAAAATAAAGAACAATAAACTAAAAAACATAAGAGCATTGTGTTAAGAAATACTAAAATCTATTCAGGAATATGGTTAAGAAACAAGTGCCATCTCCCCAATTAATTAAAACATTCTACTTGTTATAGCTATGAGAAACCTAGGCAGCATAATAAAAAGTAAAGACATCACCCTGCCAACAAAAGCCTGCGTAATCGAAGCAATGGCCTTCCCAGTAGTCATGTATGGCTATGGCTGTGAGAGCTGGACCCTAAGGAAGGGCTAAGGGTAGAAGAATAGATATCAATTGAACTGTGGTGCTGGAGGAGTCTTTTGTGAGTCCCCTGGACTGCAAAGAGATCAAACCAGTCCATCCTGAAGGAAACCAACCCTGACTGCTCCTTGGAAGGAGAAATACTGATCATTGATGCAGGGGGTGTAGATCTGTGTGGTCTGTGGGAGAATGGCAGAGGAGCCTGGCGTGCGGTGGTCCATGGGGTCAAAAAGGGTCGGACTCAACTGTGCAACTGAACAACTACAAACTAGTTTGTTGTGTATGCAAGGACACTGTTGCTTTAACTAAATAAATGTAACCAGCCCCATATCACAATGTATCACAGCTGCTAAAAGAACGCGAGCGGACCGCCCATTGAGGGCGGATGCGAGCGTTCATACTCACATGGCTCAATCCCCAAATCACGGACAGCCGCGGGAACTTCTCCGCATGAAGAACTACAGAGAGGGGGGGCGTGCCTCTAGTCGACGCCCCCAACGGTGGCAGCCAATGAGCCACCGTGCAACCAGATTCAAATGTGTTTCGTTACTGTATATAATGTGATGTACCTCCGCCATTACCACATGTTCGTTCTGATCATCAACCAATAAACCTGTGTTAGTCCTCATTGCGACTCCTTCTTTGTCTTCCATGCAAGACACTAAATTGGCGACGAGGATGGGATAATGGCGAATCCCAGAGTCAAGACGTACCTTTTCGACGTCAGCGAGCCTGACCAGTGGGAGCTCTACGAGTGCCAGTTTCGGCACGCAATGGAAGCAGCCGGCGTCGACGACGACGCGTTGATACGCTCCCATTTCCTGGCCCAGGTGGGACCGGCCACGCTGCGCATACTCATGAACTTGGTGGCGCCAAAGAAGGTTGAAGCAGTGCCTATCGACCAACTCCTGGAGCTGCTGAGGGCACATTTCCAGCCGCCCGTGTCGATTTTTCCGGCCCGGGTCGCGTTCCACCGGCGGGACCAGCGTTCAGGCGAGTCCGTGTCCGACTACGCAGCGGCCCTCCGACTGGCGGCCGTGCACTGCAAGTGGGACGACCTGAACCAGGCTCTGCGAGACCGTCTGCTGTGCGGCCTGCGGGACGAAGAGCTACAAAGGAAGCTCATGACCCGCGACGAGCATCTCTCGTTCAATGAGGTGTTGCGAGAGGCGCAAGCGGCCGAGGCGGCCAGGAGCGGGGTCAAGGTGTTCAAGGCCCGCAGCACAGCGTCCGAGCGGGCCAAGTCCCCCGTTCAAGCGGCACGGCGGACGCCAGCAAAGGCAGCCTGGCGGGCACCTAGGTCGCCCGCCGGCACTCCAGAGACCTCCGACGACTCGTCCGTAACGGCGGACTCCTACACCAGCGAGGACGACGGCGTCCAGAGAGTGAGGAAGCGCGGGGAGCGGCGGCAAGACCGAGAGCGGCAGGACCGCCGCTGCGACGGCTGTGGCGCGGCCCACGACCGCACGAGGTGTCCCTTCCGCAAGGCCGAGTGCCACAATTGCGGTCGAAAGGGGCACATCGCCCGAGTTTGCAGGCGCGGGCGACCCGAGAGCAAAGGCAGTTCCAGCCATCCCCAGCACCACCAGCGGAAGGCGGCCGGTTCCAGGAAGGTGTCCACCATTCGCGGCGAGGACGGCGTGCACCGCGTGGCCCTGGAGCACCGGCGATTCTACGTGGAGGTACAGTTGCAGGGGCGCCCCGTGAAAATGGAGATAGACTCAGGGTCGTCATACTCCATACTGTCCCAGAGGGAGTACTTGCGCATCCCCCCAGAGGCGCGGCCCAAGTTGCGGGCCATGCGGTCCCATCTGCGGGACGTGCAGGGAAACGGGATCCCAGTGTTGGGGGTGGGGAAATTCAAGGTGAAGTTCAAGAATTTCTCCGAAAGGCTGCCCCTAGTGGTCCTCAAGGGGGGGAAGTGTTGCCTCCTAGGGACGCAGTGGTTTGCTCCCCTGGGAATAGAACTGTCCGGCATCCATGCCATAGAGACTGACCCAATGCAGGACGTTTGCAATGCGCACCCAGACGTTTTTAAAAAGGGGCTCGGGACTTACAGGGGGCCCCCAGTTTCATTCGAGTTGGACCCAGAAATCCGGCCCATCCGCCTTAAGCCGAGGAGGGTGCCCTTCGCACTCAAGGACAAGATCGAGGCGGAACTGGACAAATTGGTGGGGCAGGGGATTTTGGTTCCAGTTGATTCGGCAGAGTGGGAGACGCCGATTGTTACGGCCCTTAAAGCAAACGGGGAGGTCAGGATTTGTGCGGACTATAAATGTACGATCAACAAGGCCATTAGGCCAAATGCATACCCAGTGCCCGTGGTCAGCCACCTGCTGGCCACACTCCATGGGGGGAGGTGTTTCGCCAAGTTAGACCTAGCCCAGGCCTATCAGCAACTTTCAGTGACCCCAGCCGCTGCCGCTGCGCAGACCATAGTAACCCATAAGGGGGCATTTAAGGTAACGCGCCTTCAGTTCGGCGTGAACTCGGCCCCCGGGATCTTCCAATCCCTCGTGGAACGCCTTTTAAAGGGGCTTCCAGGAGTTCTACCATACTTCGACGATGTGCTGATAACAGCGGGAAGCGAGGTAGAACTAGCTAAAAGACTAGATGGGGTCCTCTCAGTCTTCGAGAAAGCGGGGCTTCGACTAAGGAAGGACAAGTGTGTGTTTTTTGCGAGGGAGGTTGAGTTCCTAGGTTTCAAAGTAACCCCAGAGGGGATCAGGCCCTCAGAGTCCAAGGTTGCAGCCGTACAGAATGCCCCTCGCCCCACCGGAAAACCGGAGCTGCAGTCGTTTCTGGGGCTCCTTAACTTCTATCACTCGTTCCTGCCTAGGAAGGCATCGGTTGCGGAGCCACTGCACGCCTTGTTAAAAAAGGACGCGGTTTGGCGGTGGGGGGACAAACAAGAGAGAGCCTTCCGAGAACTAAAATCACTCCTCTCCTCAGACGCGGTCCTGACACATTTTGACCCTAGAAAGCCAGTAGTTCTGGTATGTGATGCGTCCCCGGTGGGGGTGGGGGCGGTCCTGTGCCACGTGTTAGAGAGCGGGCGGGAGGCCCCGGTGGCTTACTACTCCAGGTCCCTTTCGAAGGCTGAGCGCAATTACGCGCAGACAGACAGGGAGGCACTGGCCATAATTGCAGGGACCAAAAAGTTTCATGATTTTCTATACGGCCGCGAGTTTACGGTAGTGACTGATCACAAGCCGCTTCTGGGGATCTTCACTACCGGCAAACCTACCCCCCAAATTCTCTCCCCCAGGATGTTGCGTTGGGCCATATTCCTCAACGCCTACCAATACGAGTTAGTCTACCGCCCAGGGAAGGAGATCTCCCATGCAGACGCCCTGTCCCGATCTCCCCTCCCTAACTTGGGGGATTCCGCATGCGAGGTAGAGCAGGACCACCAGGTCATGTTAATCGAGTCCCTCGACTCACCCCCCATTGTCCCGGCCGACCTCGCCAAAGCCACGGCGGCCGACAAGATCCTAGCCCAGGTTAGCTCATGGGTGAAGAAGGGGTGGCCCACTACTCCCCCAGAGGAACCGTTCAAACCGTTCTGTAGGCGCAGGGTGGAACTTTCCCTGGAAAGGGGCTGTCTACTCTGGGGCCAGCGGGTGATTATCCCAGAGAAATTAAGGGCAAGGGTACTGAAGTTACTACACACCAGTCACCCGGGGATCGTGCGGTCCAAAGCCCTAGCCAGAAGTTTCTTTTGGTGGCCACAGATAGACGCTGACATAGAGCGTCTAGTGGGCACGTGCGAGAGCTGCCAGAGCTCCCGGCCCGAGGAGTCCCGATTACCCCACAGAGAGTGGGACACAGCCCGCGGGCCGTGGTCTCGTATCCATGTCGACTTTGCGGGGCCCTTCCGCGGGGCCACGTTCCTACTGGTTGTCGACTCCTACTCCAAGTGGTTGGAGGTAATCCCCGTGAGCAGCACCTCCTCCGCGACAACCATAAAGCAGTTGCGCAAACTCTTTGCTTGTTTCGGCCTGCCAGACGTCCTCGTGAGCGACAACGCAAGTTGCTTCACGTCGACCGAGTTCCAAACCTTCATGGAGAGGAACGCAATCAGACACATCACTGCTGCCCCATTCCACCCCGCCACAAACGGTCAGGTAGAGCGCCAAGTGCGCACTACGAAAGACGCACTGCGGCGCATGGGTCCCGGCGACCTGAACCTACACCTGTGCCAGTTCCTAATCACCTACAGGACCACCCCCCTAGCTTCAGGGTTCTCCCCGGCCGAGCTGCTTATGAAGAGGCGCCCGGCAACGCTGTTTGACCGGATGGATCCGTCCAGGGTGGAGGATGAGGGGAGAAATATAAATTTAGGGGGGGGGAGCTCCAAGAACTTTTCCACAGGGGACCCGGTTCATTGCAGGAACTACGCGGCCGCGGGACCAGCGTGGGTGCCGGGGACAATCATCGAGCAAACGGGGCCAGTCTCCTACAGGGTCGAGACGAACTCAGGGCTAACATGGAGACGGCACGCCGATCAGCTCCGAAGGCGAGTCACTAGTGAGGGGGAATCAGCGTTAGGGTCCTCCCCCACCCGCATTACCCAAGGGGGAGACACGGAGGCGTCCGAGAACACTTTGAAAGAGAGGAATGAGTTTGTCCCCGCATATGATGATGATTATAATTTTCCGTACCAGGGGGAGTTAGCGGAGTGGTCCCCCACCCGTCCTAGCGAGAAGAGGGGTTTCAGTTCAGCCCCTGGTACATCACGTCCCCAAAGCTCGGGCATGCTGGAGTACACCATAGTCCCGGCCCGCAAAAGGCAAACGCCACAAAGACAGGCGACCAGCGAAATCTCGCCAGCCTCAAATCCCCAAACCCCCGATCAGGCAGCGGGAGATAGCGGGTTCACGAGAGTCTCATCGTCAGTTCCGAAGTTCGTGCTAGGTGGGTCCCCGGGCTCTACTGGCAGTAGGCAAGGGTTCACTTCCCAACTGTTCATTCCATTCCCGTCCCCACAGGCAAGGTCAACGCAACCTCATTACAGAACCACTAACGAGTCCCCACCTTACATTGCAGGACAAGACCGCGCGGGACCAGGAGCCACGGGCTCCCCTGTGTTAGGGCAAGCTGACACGCGCCCCAGGCGCACGTGCGGGAAGCCACAATGGTTAAGGGACTTCGTCCCATCCTAGGGGGGAGGGATGTTGTGTATGCAAGGACACTGTTGCTTTAACTAAATAAATGTAACCAGCCCCATATCACAATGTATCACAGCTGCTAAAAGAACGCGAGCGGACCGCCCATTGAGGGCGGATGCGAGCGTTCATACTCACATGGCTCAATCCCCAAATCACGGACAGCCGCGGGAACTTCTCCGCATGAAGAACTACAGAGAGGGGGGGCGTGCCTCTAGTCGACGCCCCCAACGGTGGCAGCCAATGAGCCACCGTGCAACCAGATTCAAATGTGTTTCGTTACTGTATATAATGTGATGTACCTCCGCCATTACCACATGTTCGTTCTGATCATCAACCAATAAACCTGTGTTAGTCCTCATTGCGACTCCTTCTTTGTCTTCCGTGCAAGACACTAAATAGTTACAAAATATATTACCACACTACCCTAATCTGTGTAACACTGGCCTATATTTTAAACTTCTAAGACCCCAATAAAATTTTGTTATCTCTTTTCTGGCTTGTTTCCCCATTCTGTTTTTCTATTGGGGTGGGCAAACCTTGCAGGTCTCAGGGCCTAGAATCCCTCCTAGAATCCCCTGCAGATCATTTCAAACTGCAAAAGAAAGGAGGGTTAGCTTCCCCCCCACTCAGTCTTCCCTTCTCTCCATCTTACCGTCCCCAGCAATTTTACTGGAAGCTACCCGAACTATTTCCGTGGTTATGGCAACCTGTCCTGTTCCATCCTTTGAAGCACCCACGGGAAAGTTATACTCAACAAAGAATGTCCTGTACAAAGAGGAAACAAAAAGATATTGGTTAATAAAATGGCCATCCAAAATAATACAGGACCCTACAGAAAGCAAGCAAGCAAAAAGCATCACTTCTTGAGCCTTTGTTCAAGATTATAGGTCCTGTTTTGCCAGCAAAGTTACAGCTCAAGTCTCTCACCACCATCTTTGGATAGGAACGACCTGTATCTGGAAAGCTAGAGACTTACGTACTGGCCCTAATCCACAAAGCAAACAGAAGTGCACAGATCACGACCAGCCAAGTGAAATAGTCATCGTTAAGAGGGTTTAACTTCTAGGTGAATGGTTTAATGGCTACTTTCCCCCTGAATCCTCCTAAAATTCAGTGGTGGCCAACCTTGGCACTCCAGGAGTACTTGAACTTTCAATTCCCAGAAGCCCCAGTCAGCTGGTGTGCTGACATGGGCTTCTGTGAATTGAAGCCGAAAAACACCTGGACTGCCAAGGTTGGCCACCACTGTAAGATAGTACTGAAAGGGAGTGCTGAATGGGCTTCAGACATGACTTCATACAACACTCTACCCCTGCTTCAATTCTTCCATGTTGTCTTTAATGTATAGAGCAAGAGTTCTCAACCTGTGGCCCGTGCCAAATAATCCGCCACCCGACCTCGGTCCAGCCACAGCCACCACCAGAATTGGCCACGGACTTATTTACGGCTGTTGTAAACGCGTTTACGATAGCTGCAGGCATGATTTACGGCGGGAGCACCAGTCCGGCCCGCTCAGAAAGACATTGAGAACTCCTGGTACAGAGAACTCCCGATCCTGCCACCTTCTCCTTTCACCTTGTGCCCAACCATGCTACCCCCTTCTACTTTCCCAATGATGAAAGGGTAGGTAAGAAACAAAATACACTCAGCTGGCACATCTGGAGCCAGTCAAGTCCCAGCCTCAGGACTCAGCCAGTTCTCAAGTGTAACTGGCACTGTTTCTCCACCAGGAGCCCTGGTGGCACGATGGTTCAACTGCTGTACTGCAACCAAAAGGTTGTGATCCTGACTAGGGGGACTCAAGTTTGACTCAGCCTCTTCCATCCTTACATGGTCAGTAAAATGAGGACCAAGCATGTTGGGGGCAAAAATGTAAATTACCTTGTGAACCACCCAGAGTGCCCTATGGCACAATATATAAGTTGATTGCTTTGTTTTTCTTCTGTTCAAGTGGGGAAACGAGACAAGGGAACAAAGATGGACTATCAGGTGAAATGCTGGCCATTCTTTTGGGAGGTCATCCAGCTGACAGGCAGAGGGGTAGAGTGGAGATCATCACTTCCAGTCACTTGGTCACTACTGGCCTTCTAAACAGTAACTAGAATCTTCTTGCACATGGAGGTCATAAAATAGTCACTTGGCACTCTAGGTGTTTTTGGACTTCAATTCCCAGAAGCCCAAGTCTCTGTGAATCCACACAAATGGGTTTACTGTGCATACACACAGCAAACCAATTCGTGGGGATTCACAGAGACTTGGGCTTTTGGGAATTGAAGTCCAAGAACACTTGGAGTGCCAAGGTTTGCCATCATGGTCCTAGATACTCTCTTTAAAAAGTCTCACTGTTTGCTCAATAGCATTGTTCTGGAGTAAGTGAAGAACAGGACTATGCCCAGAATTAGTCTGTTTCCAACCACCCTAGCCTACCACTTACGAAAATCTTCAAGCTTGTGAGCAAAAGAACAACTTATCAGATGGTTGCTGAGATGAGGCCAAGCAAACAGGAAAGCAAGCCTTATGCACAGGACAGGGGCAAAACATAATACCTCTTTTTCTCCAGGGTTGGTCTGGGTGGTTTTCCAGCAGGCATTTTCTTCCCAGGGGTGTTCCGAGCACTCTCTTCAGGGGGGATCCCGAGAGTCTCAACCACCAGTCTTGCTAAATGGATCCGACTCAACACTGCCAGCCTGTCCAGACTCAGGTTGACGGCATGCGTTTCCTCCGCATAACCCATGGAAGTCTCGTGCGGCAGAAGCAATTTAGCAGGAGAATCACTGGGCAAAACCCCCCACAAAAATATAAATAAAGTGAAACAGGCCATCTGTTAAAGGGAATACTTGAAAAAAAGAAGTAGGGACTGTACAAGATGCTCTAGTGCAGTGATGGCAAACATTTTAGAGACCGAGTGCCCAAATTCAACAGGCTGCCGTCCATGCTGCAGAGGGGCGGGGCAAACTCTGTGCTGGGGAGGAGGAGGAGGAGGGAGGAAGCACTCCCATTGGGCTGCTGGGCAGAGGGGCGGGATGACGTGCCCGCAGAAAAGGCTCTGAGTGCCCCTTTGGCACGCATGCCATAGGTTTGCCACCACTGCTCTAAAGCTACTTATGTGGCACAGAGCAATTGTTTTACCTTGGCTTTGTTTCCGGAGTCTTTTCTTTCTGCCCCACAGCACTCGACTCCGAAGCCTTCAGTGCTGTTGGTGGTTTGCTCTTCTGAGAGCTAACCCGTTTCCTGGAAGAAACAGCATCTTCCTCTTCACTTAGAAAGTCACTTATGCTGCTGTCTGATTTCTAAGGATTGAAAAAGATTGAGAAAAGCATAATTATTGAACATTCTCAGAACTCTCAGAGAATGGGCAATTAAATTATCATTTAGGTTAGTAAAACTGAAACCAAGGGGGAGACTCTTAAGAAGGCCTACAGTGCTCTGCTGTTTTGGACACAGGGATTTTTTAAGGAGGAAAATGTTTATTACAGCATTAAAGGAAGGGTTCACCTGCAAAACTGGACGCTTCAACCGCAATCCCAAAAGGGCCACCAGATAACTATGTTCCAAGGCCTGAGAATTTTGTTTCTTTCCTGCCAGACCAGATCTTTCCCCTCCTTCTTTCTGCTGCATCATCTTCTCTTAACTTCAGTTCACCTTATTAGGTAAACATCACCCTTGCTCGGACGGCAGTCGTATCTGACTCTAGGGTTCATCTATGTTTATACCAAAGAGCCAGTGCTGTCTGCATTTGTAGACATTTCTGTGGACATGTGGCAGGCATGCCTAGACACCGGAGTGCATGGAACATTGCTTATTTTTCCAACTCTGACCTTCCAGTCTTCAAGTTCAGTGTCTTAACTACTTGAGCCACTGCAATCCTTGTTTATCTGCTAGCCAACCACTTCAGACCCTTGATTTAATGGGTTCATGGTAACCGTTAACAGGAATGCCTGTTATTAGTCTGCAACCCTTCAGAAAGCAAGTCCTAATCTGACCTTTTGAATACTTACTGATGAAGTCAACTTTGCATAAACGACTGTGTTTTTAATCATCATATCCTCTTACAGTGCTAAGCTTTGAGATGCTTACTCTAGGTAGGCAGACATGTTAAATAACATTTAATAATAAGATACTCAAGGTTCAAGATAGGGGGAGGGGCTCTCTAATTGTACCATCGGCTAGAGGGGCTCGTCTCTCTGGTACAAGAAGGAGGGCCTTCTCTGTGTCCGCAGCAGCTCTTTGGAACCTCCTGCCAAAAGAGTTATGGCTGCACATGGAGTTGCTGCCCTTCTAGAAAGAACTGAAAAGCTGGCAGGTGGGCCAAGTGTGGGGTGCAGGTGGAAGGGTGACCCCCGTCTGCTGGCTTGTACAATAATTAAGACCCTCCCTCTTTTTATGAATGGGATGGATGGGTTTTAATGGGGAAGGTATTTTTATCTGTTTTTATATTTTTTACGTTTTTATTTGTGTATTTATTGTATATTTTGCTTAATCTGCTTTGTGAGCCACCCTGAGTCAGGTTTCCTGAGTGGGCGGCATGTTGTTGTTCAGTTGCACAGTCGATTCCGACCCTTTGCGACCCTATGGACCATTGTCCTCCAGGTACCTCTGTCCACCAGCATCATCCTCAGCCCGCACAGCTCTCTGCCTATTGTGTCCACAATACCATCTAGCCATCTTATCTTTGGCCGCCCCCTTCTTCTTTTGCCCTCCACCTTTCTCAGCATCAAGGCCTTCTCAAGTGAATCCTCCCTTCTCATTTGATGTCCAAAGTACTTTAGCTTCATCTTTTCGATTTGACCTTCCAAGGAGCAGTTAGGGTTGATTTCTTCCAAGATCGACCTATTTGTTCTCCTTGCTGTTCAGGGGACTCTCAAAACTATCCTCCAACACCACATCTCAAAGGCATCTATTCTTCTGTGCTCAGCTTTCCTAATGGTCCAGCTCTCACAACCATACATGAAAATTTAATTAAATTAAGATACTAACACTCCATGATTCTTATTTCTGTTTTACTGCCCCTGATTTTCAGCCTAAAAAGAAGCATTGTACCACTGCCATTTATTATATAGTGCAGGGGTGGCCAACCATTTTGTGCCACATGCCCCTAGAACAGCTGAGCGGGCCGGATCATGCACCGAGAAGCGGGCGCATTTACAGCTGATGTTTACGTCAGCCTTGGGTGTGTTTGCACATGTGTGTTTTACAGCTGATGTAAATACACCCGCTTCTACTTCTGGGTGTGGGGAAAACGGCAACGGGTTGGTTGGAATGGTGCTGCAGGCCTAGTCCGACCCGTGGGCCAGAGGTTGGGAACTCCTGATATAGGTTTTATAACTGGCATACATTCGCTGACGTGCTCAATACAAGATAGGTGTAAATGTAATAAGGACTGTAAGCTTGCACACCATATAGGCAAGTGATGGCAAACCTTTTAGAGACCAAGTACCCAAACTCATCAGGCTGCCATCTGTGCGGCAGAGGGGCAGGGCAAACTTTGTGCTGGGGGAAAAGGGGAAGTGCTCCCATTGAGCTGTTGTGCAGAGGGACGGGGCAAACTCTATGTGGGGGCGATGGTGCAAATGCCCAGAGAGGGCTCTGAGTGCCCCCTCTGGCATGCTTGCCATAGGTTCGCCACTACTGATATAAGCACTCCTTGTACTTACCTGAGCTGTGTAGAACAAATTCTCTAACAAACTCTGATCATAGCGGGGATCATTGAGTTCACTGTCATACAAATCACTCCCAAGGGAAATAGATTCTGGAGGTGATCCTGTACCCTCCAGAAGGCGCACAGGGGAAAGATCAGAACTGTGACACAGAAAGGGAAAAAGTTATATACAAATATTATACAACCACACATCTGTATCCACACCAGAACATTAACCTCAACACTGCACCAGCTTTTAATCTATACCTGACACTAACCATTTTGGTGCCCTATTGAACGTTAAAAAGAGATGGAATCCCTGCCCTAAAACTTACAATCAGATTTATAACAACCTTTGCCTCCAGCCTTTCCTCCCTCTTATCAGGTTTAGTTTGAACTTTTTCTTCCTAACTTGTTAAAAAATAATTGAGTCCTTATCTTATTTCTTTCGTATCTTACTTAAACTTTTTCTTTTTCTCTTCACTTAAGGAAGTCTATATTTCAAAGCGGGTACATAAAGAGAAATACAAATTAAGAGCTGTTGAATTTAAGAGGGATTAAATTCTGAAGGAAAAGAAAAGAGCTAGAAAAGGAACCTCAATCAATAGTCTGGCCCTTTACATGCAGCAATACAAATAATTTAAAAGGGGGGAAATAATGCCCTTTGCCTTAACAAATGGGTACCTGAGAACAATTTTTGTTTTGAAAAAATGGGTTCCTGAGTGGCATAGTTGCTGAAAAATTCTTCGAATGTTTTTATATTGCTGAAAACAGCAACCATTTCACTTCTTACCTGCCTAACAAGAGATGGATTGCCCTGTCCTCAGCATGCAAATCAAATTCTGAGTAGTCAGCTGGGGGCTGCAGAGGGGCTTCGACGGCAGAGGTGAGGCCAGGGTGCAGGTTTTTCAGATTTCTGAAGAAAATAAGTCAATGAAGATGAACCAAGTGACACTCACTCACTGGCAATAACATGATAAGCACAGATGAAATACTAGAAACTATGAGAAAAATCCCATTTCCAGTTAGGTAAAGGTCACACCTGCTCAAAAGCCAGCCATATCCAACTCTAGGGTTCAGTGCTCATCTGTTTCTAACCAAAGAGCCAGCACTGCAGATGTTTCCATAGACATGTGGCAGGCATGACTAAACACCAGTGTGCACGGAATGCTGTTTACCTTCCCACTGAAGTGGTATATATTTTTATCTAATTGCAATTTCTTGCTTTTGAACTGCTAGGTTAGCAGGAGCTGGGTCAGAGATGGAAGCTCACTCCGTCATGCAGCACTCGGGTCTTGAACTGCTGACCTGCTGACCTTCCAGTCGTCAAGTTCAGTGTTTTAACCACTAAGCCACTGCAGTCCCTTTCATAGTTACACCAGTGTAAAAGGGATATTACAACCTAAGCAAATCGATAGCTTCCTATTCCCCACCCATGGCTTTCTAGCTCTGATTTCTTTACCAACATTCAAGAACAGCCTGGAAAACATATTTTTGAGTAAACATTTTGAAAATGGAGCATTGAATGGGGTTACAGACTGTTGTGACAATCCACTGACTCCACCAGCTAGCACAGGGCCTGCTGTCCACATGAATCCAAACACTAAACACTTACATATAAACGCAAATTAAATATATGCATATACACTCATTCTTTGCTTTGCTTGTCATGCAGTTACAGCAAAAATGACAGCCTGCACATTCCAGTGTTGGCTTTAGTGCAGTAAATGGAGACTTGTTTATCTGTTTATGGAACAGCTAGTGTCAGGTGGACTGAAAAAACACAATGTATTCCACTGTGCTTTTGGGAGACACATTAATCATAGCATTATGATACAAGCATTACTACCCAAACTCACTTTCTGGTTAAGCGGGTGGCATCCTGCTTTATAGGAGGGTGAGTGTCGTATAGTTCTATACCAGAATCTGGACTGGATTTCATTGAAGAAGCAACCATGGCATTTCGGAGCTTGTTGCCTTGATCCAAAAGGGCTGGAGGAAAAGAATAGAAATGTGAGCTCTAAATAAGAAGGAAAACGATCAATGTGGATTTACTGGCAAATCATTTCATGCAAGGGGGAAATGACAGCAATGTTAAAAAGGCGTCTAATTGTTGAGTATATTAATGCAATCCCACAATGCAGTGGGTTGTTGATGTAAATTATGTATATAATCAGCCAATCAGAAAAGTTCTCTAGTTTCCCACCTCTAGGGCTACCTGACCTGTATTAGACTGCTTATTGTTTGAGATTATTCAGTGTGCTGCTGTGTCTCCGAGTATTTTTCCTTATCGTGTGTTGTTCTGCTCTCTCCTCTTACTCTCCAATTTTGCCTTACAAGCAAAGTGTGTTTGTTTAAAGTCATTGTGAAGAACTGTTCATCTACCAACAAAACAACTGTTTCTTCTTCTATATAAAGCAGGGGCTCGCAACCTATGGCCCGTGGACCGGACACGGCCCCTGACGCCATTCCATCTGGCCCACAGCGACAACCCCAGAAGTGAAAGCATTTAACGACACCCATAAACGCGCCTGCTCATGCGCAAATGCGCCCGTCATGGTTTACAGAAATGTTTGCGGCAGGGGGGAACCATGTGTCCAGCCCACTCAGCTGTCTTGAGGGGGAGTTGTCTGGTCCGTGGTGCCAAACCTGGCTGGCAGGGCAGGTGTGGGGTACTGAGGGAGTGGTGACCCCCGCCTGCTGGCTTGTCTGAATAAATTACGACACCCCCTTCTCTTTTTTACTGATGGGATTGGTGTGTTTCTTTTAAATGGGGGACTGTTTTAAAGGTTTACTGTATTTTATGAGCGTTTTTATGTCTTTTAATTGTGAGCCGTCCGGAGTTGCTTCAGCAAGGAGGCGGCGATATAAATCTGAAAATTAAATTAAAATGGTTGAGAACCCCTGATATAAAGCAAAGCAACTGTAAGTAAAGAACATATTTGTTAACTTCAAAACATGTGGAGTGTTTAATTTGCTGGGCCAGGATGGGAGTCTAATATTTTGGAGAACTTACTAACTATAACTATTTGTTAAACTGCCTTGCCTACTGCTGTGTATAAAATACTTAACACTAATGAACGAAACCAAACTGTTGACACACGTACCTGAAAGCAGGTCTTTTGTGGCTGGGTTGTTGCAAGAAAGAACACGGACAGGATTCTGGCTTCTCTCAGCTAACCTAACTTCAGCCTCATGATCTGAGTTGTTGGGGAACAGCCTTTGTTGCCTTGGGTCGTGTGGGTTTAAGGAAATCCTGTGCCCCGACGTTAAAGAGTGCTGAGACCCAAGGATCTCAGGGGTGTCCCGGAAGTACAAGTGATCCTTTCCCCTGTTTCAAAAAGAAGCACCGTTAGAAAGTTTAATTGAAGATTGGTTTTCCTCAGTCTCTCTGCTGCTGCTGTCTTAGACATTGACATTATATTGTGGTGGAGAAGCAGAGGGAACAAAACCTATATTTTCTAGGACAGGGGTTCCGTGGGCCGGATCTGGCCTGCAGACCATTTCATGTGGCCCTCCACTACTCTAAGGGCATTTGAGAAATAAAATGGCAACCCCCATCATGCAGGCAGGGCAAAATGGCCATCCAGCCCTCAAAGCTGACTGAGAGAGAGTGACCCCGGCCCCCAGCTTGAAAAAGTTGGGGACTCCTGGTCTAGGAATTTGCTTGTGCTAAAGGAATAAACGTTGGCAGTAGAAGGTGACGTCATTAAATGACGTCCCTCAAACAAGGAACTGACAGCATCTTCCACCTGGATGCTACCAAGTTTATTTGGCTCCCTCTTTGTGACCCTTATGTCAAACGATACAATAGACACAAGTAACTTGAAACATTAGTTTTGATAAAAAATATATTACCTAGCAGCAACGAGTCATGGCTGGGCCCTCTCTGGGGAGGTACAGTGGGAATTTGACCTCTCACGCACCTGACTCGATGGGTGGACATCCCTTTGAACTACAACCACTGAGCTATGAAGATCTAAGCCTGTGATGGTGAACCTTGGCACTCCAGATGTTCTTGGACTTCAATATCCCGAAGTCCAACTCCCCGTGAATCCACACAAATGGGTTTGCTGCGATTCGTTCAGCCTGCGCTGCGCCGCCCTCGTCGCTTTTGGGCACATTTTACTTCCACTTCCAGGAGCGATGAGGGCTGGACGAATTGCAGCAAACCTATTCGTGTAGATTCACGGGGAGTTGGACTTCTGGGAATTGAAGTCCAAGAACATCTGGAGTGCCAAGGTTAGCCTTCACAGAGATAGGCCTCACTGATAAGCGTACAAAGAAACTCACCTTGGTGTAGAGGCCCTACTACTGCTCACCGACTCTCTTCCAGTAACACCAGTGCCAAGTGGTTTCTGAGGTTGTGGTGGGACAGACTTGGCGGCTCCTTGGACTGGCGTGCCAGTGCTGAAGCTCACATCTGTGTTTGGAATGGAGCTACTGCTGTCCAAATTTTCAGAAAGAGGTTCCAGAACTAGTGACACCTGAGAAAACACATGATAGAAAAAACATGGTCATATTTTTCACCTACACAGTGTTTTATGTCAATGTTTAAATGTTATCTCAGCAGTCTTTGCAACCACAGTGTGCGGAAGGTCAGCACTGCAATCCCCAAATCGCAACTGGGCAGTGCCTGAGCATCGCTTGAGTTTACGGCTCAGGCCTGCCATATGGATCCCATTTTAAGCCACAAAAGGCACAAAAATATGATGCAACCATATGTTCAAGTTGCTCTAGATCAGTGGTTTTCAACTAGTGGGATGAAGTAGCAGTTTAAGACACAGAGTTTCCACAATCTTCCTAGGATGGGAAGAGAATCATTGGGTGTTTGATTCTAGGGATGGGAGCTCATCCCCATTTACGGCCAAAGAGCCAGCACTGTCTGCATTTACAGACATTTCCATGGTCATGTGGCAGGCATGACCATACGCCAGAGTCGAACAGAATGTTGTTACCTTTCCTGCCGAAGTGGTACCTATTTATCTACTTGCACTTTTTGCTTTCAAACTGCTAGGTTGGCAGGAGCTAGAACAGACAACAGGAGCTCACTCCATCGCACTGCACTCAGGTCTTGAATTTCTGACCCTCCAGTCATTAAGCTTAACTGCTAAGCCAACGCAGCTGCCTATAATGTATAGTTTGGCTCAAAAACCACAGAGGACTATCTAACCATGTCATAGAATGAATTGCTTCCTGCCCCAAGCTTCCTATTGCTACTGAATGGATCTAAAGAAGAGGTTTACAAATGATTCCTTACTGAAAGTTTTCTGCTTCCTTCTCAAGGTAAGCAAACAAAGTACCAGTACACCAAAATCAATGAAGTAGCTAAACTTTTGCACACTGCATACAATTTAAATATTCCAAGCTTGGGGGACGTGCATGCCATCAAAAAATAATCTTAACCTATAAGGAAGAGATGTAAGGTACGTGTCCGGGAAAGGCTCCCACACCCCTGGAGCCTATCCTGTAATGTTTCATACACACCTACCTAATGCCAATGGGATCAGCCCCGCGAGGGTCTGGAGGCCAAGAGTGGGGCTTGCGCCCCACAAAATGCAAAAAGGAATGGTAACTACAACTCCCAAGGTGCCTTGGGAGGAAAAAACGGCAGTTTAACAACAAGGCCTGGAAATAGAATGTTGGAAAGAGCTGATTTGCATGCTGGATTGTGATTGGTTGAGAGTGAATGACTGATAGGGAAAGGTCCTGGAATTCCTGAGATAACCTTCTACTTAATCTATAAGGAAGAGATGTAATGTACATGTCCGGCAGGCCTTCAAACACCCTTAAGTCCCACCCACCCCTCTGTGTGTGTGTGTCTGTGACTGACAGAGAGAAACACAGATAGAGTGAGACAAAAAGAGAGAGAGAAACAGAGACATAGAGAGAGGAAGGGATGCATGCGCCGCCCCAGCTCCAGCCCAAACCATACTGGCCGCAACCATGTTCAGGCCCATGGGGAAACCACCCACACCTGGCCACTGCAGTGGCGAAAGGCACGCAGGACACCAGGAGTGGGGCGGGGGAGGCCGCAAACACCCCTGTAGCTCACCCAATACCCCCCCAGACCGCCTGGGACGAAGTCCGGGTACCCTTGCTAGTAATAATATAAAGCATGAAAAGGTTTCACAGCTACCTGGAGCTCTCCCATCTTTTCAGATGATGGTGAGACAATGGTAAAAAACCCACAAATTGGGTTGCTTGGGGCCAGTTGGGACAGCCCAGCTATCTGTACCCGTCCAATTGGAAGATGATCTGATTTGGTCATCACTTCCAGGATTAGAGCACCCATATCTATAGAAAACAAACAAAAAGGCCACATTAGGTTGGTCTGACAAACAAATACATATACAATGTATATGCTTGCAATAAAACAAACACGTGAAATATTTTAAACAATAAAAAGGTAAAGACTTTCAAATCAACCTTTAAAAAGAAAACTGGTTCCTTAGTTCCTTTAGAGAGTTAGTTGTGAAAAGGACAATGCTAAAGAATCTCCCAGTCAAAATAAACTCCTAGACGCACCCCTCAAATTTACAGGCTATTATCAAATAAACTATAGAATCTTCAGCAAAAAGGAACTCTCAGAAGCAAATTTTTAAGAAAAATATATGTGCAAATACAAGTAATTACACTGTTTGTTAACCCAACAATTAAAATGTGACAAATTAAATGTAATATAAGAAAAATCAATTCCAGGGCCACCACATAAGCATTCTAAGTAGAAGATTCCAGAATTTAAAATAACAGGGAAGGGATACATTGCTAAATAAAATACTGGAGAACTGCTGTTAGCCAGCATAGGTAGAGACAGAACACAGGTTTAAGGCAGTTCTGAGAACATCTTTACCTTATATCCCAAGGGACGGGCTCTTTCTAGCCAAAACCTAGAAAACTTACTCTTTTGAATTATAACACTCAGAATGTCCTAAGAAGCATCTAGCCAGGTTGAAGTACAATGAGAGCACTAGTCCCGAAAAGTTACTTTTTAAAACTCTGGTCCAAGCGGAGTCCTGTAGGCAGACTACCAAACCCAAATGCTTTCTTGGCCTTTCTGTTTCTTCTGTGATTTGGCATTTTGCCCCAACCCTGAATGTACCAATTTCAGGCTTCAAAAGCTCAGCTGTTACCTGTTAGGTAAGAGGCGAATTGTTTTGGTCCACACTGAACAGGATAGCGAGTGGTGGTTTTCGGAGTTTGCGGCTCAGCCTGCGAAGTGTCCCGGGGGACAAAAATGGTGCCGTTTGAGGTTTCTCCCCACCACCTCACCCGGATAAGGGAGGGAGCTGGCGGCTTCGGCACCATCCATAGGATTTTGCTGACGGACAGCTTTAGAAAGCAGTGCAGCTGTCCTTCCACAAGAGGTGGCAAGCTTGTAGAGGGAGAGAGATCCGTGGGACCTGTGGAGAAGAGTCGAGCACAAGGTTACTGTTTGGTCAAACCCAAGCAACTTGCCTATCGGGATCAGGGATGGTCAACTAAGACCTTCAAGATGCTTTCACCGTACAACTGTCAGCATCCCTAGCCATCATAGCCAAGAGTGAGGAATAATGAGAGTGGGATTTCAGAAACACCTGCAGGTCTAGGTTGCTGCCCACGGTACGCCCGACTGTATTTACAATCTTCATGGAGGCTCTTTCTGTGTACATTCACGCGGTGTGAATGTGGAGAGATCCAGAATCCATTGGCTCATCTACTGGTCTGCCGATGACTGCCAGAAACATGCACCGATAAGGACTTAAGTTTGGCCAACGACAAAGCCAAGAAAGTAACTTCATTTTGGCAGTCCAGGGTTTGATCAGGACACAAAAGAAGACCTTTTTAACAAGAGCTTTCAAATCAGCTCAGAATAGATTAAAAGCATTTACAACAGGGCTATAGTAACTCAAGACACAGCGGTTAAGCTGCTGTACTGCAGCTGAAATTCTGCTCAAGATCTGAGTTCAATTCTGACATGGATCCAGGTTGACTCAGACTTCAATCATTCTGAGGTCAGTAAAAAGAGTTGGGGGCAAAATGCTAATTACCTTGTAAATTGCCCAGAGTACACTAACTGCTATGAGGCGGTATATATAAGGTAACTGCTATTGCTAAATACAGTGCAGTATAAAATAAAGAATAGACCCCATACATTGGAAACAGTAAATATTCAGAAATTGTTCTATCACTATTTACAAAATTGGAAATAACAACATGCATTACAAACCGAACTAGAATGAGATTATGAACATGAAATACTTTGAACGTCCTAAAGCACTCTAAAGACCTAAAGAAGCTCTTGATTGGATTGAAGGAGGAGAGTGCAAAAGCTGGCTTGAGACTTAATATCAAGAAAACCAAGATAATAGCAACAGGTCCGATCAGTCCCTGGGAAATAGATGGGGAAGAAATAGAAGCAGGGACAGATTTTACTTTCCTGGGATCTAAGATCACTGCAGATGGCGATTGTAGCCATGAAATAAAAAGACGACCGATTATGGGGAGACAAGCAATGAGAAACCTGGGGAACATAGTGAAAAGCAGAGACATCACCTTGAAAACAAAAATTCGCATAGTCAAAGCAATGGTATTCCCAGTGGTAACGTATGGGTGTGAGAGCTGGACCATTAGGAAGGCTGAGCGCAGAAGAATAGATGCCTTTGAGATGTGGTGTTGGAGGAGAGTCCTGAGAGTCCCTTGGACAGCAAAGAGAACAAATACCGTATTTATTCGTGTATAACGCGCAAAATTTTATACCCAAAAAAAGGCTCAAAGTTTGGGTGCGCGTTATACACGAGGACTGGGCCGCGCGACTCAAGAAGCCGGCGCCGGGTAGGCACGGAGCACGCCGCGGCCCTCCCCGGAGGGTTCCCTTCTCGACCCGGCGGGTGCGTGCAGGTGAGCGGCGGCGGCAGCGGGACCTGGGCAGGTGCCCAGGTCCCGCTGCCGCCGCCGCTCACCTGCACGCACCCGCCGAGAAGGGAACCCTCCGGGGAGGGCCGCGGCGTGCTCCGCGCCTACCCGGCGCCGGCTTCTTGAGTCGCGCGGCCCGGGTAGGCGTGGAGCACGCCGCGGCCCTCTCCCGTAGGGTTCCCTTCTCGGCGGGTGCGTGCAGGTGAGCGGCGGCGGCAGCGGGACCTGGGCGCCTGGGAGGAGGGCCGCGGCGTGCTCCGCGCCTACCCGGCGCCGGCTTCTTGAGTCGCGCGGCCCGGGTAGGCGTGGAGCACGCCGCGGCCCTCTCCCGTAGGGTTCCCTTCTCGGCGGGTGCGTGCAGGTGAGCGGCGGCGGCAGCGGGACCTGGGCGCCTGGGAGGAGGGCCGCGGCGTGCTCCGCGCCTACCCGGCGCCGGCTTCTTGAGTCGCGCGGCCCGGGTAGGCGTGGAGCACGCCGCGGCCCTCTCCCGTAGGGTTCCCTTCTCGGCGGGTGCGTGCAGGTGAGCGGCGGCGGCAGCGGGACCTGGGCGCCTGGGAGGAGGGCCGCGGCGTGCTCCGCGCCTACCCGGCGCCGGCTTCTTGAGTCGCGCGGCCCGGGTAGGCGTGGAGCACGCCGCGGCCCTCTCCCGTAGGGTTCCCTTCTCGGCGGGTGCGTGCAGGTGAGCGGCGGCGGCAGCGGGACCTGGGCGCCTGGGAGGAGGGCCGCGGCGTGCTCTGCGCCTACCCGGCGCCGGCTTCTTGAGTCGCGCGGCCCGGGTAGGCGTGGAGCACGCCGCGGCCCTCTCCCGTAGGGTTCCCTTCTCGGCGGGTGCGTGCAGGTGAGCGGCGGCGGCAGCGGGACCTGGGCGCCTGCCCAGGTCCCGCTGCCGCCGCCGCTCACCTGCACGCACCCGCCGAGAAGGGAACCCTACGGGAGAGGGCCGCGGCGTGCTCCACGCCTACCCGGGCCGCGCGACTCAAGGAGCCGGCGCCGAGTACGGTAGGCACTGCTGAGATGCACCGTCTGCCCCACCCACGGGCCCAGGGGCGTGCGGCTGGCGGGATCTGATTGGGTGGCGCGGGAGACGAGGCGTGTGAAAAAAAATTTTATACCAATATTTCATGGAAAATTAGGGGTGCGCGTTATACACGAGTGCGCGTTATACTCGAATAAATACGGTAGGTCAATACTGGAGGAAATCAACCCTGACTGTTCATTGGAGGGACAAATAGTGAAGATGAAGCGAAAGTACTTTGGACATCAAATGAGAAGGGAGGACTCACTTGAGAAGGCCTTGATGCTGGGAAAGGTGGAAGGCAAGAGAAGAAGGGGGTGTCCAAAGATGAGACGGATAGATGGTATTGTGGACACAATGGGCACAGAGCTTGGTGGGCTGAGGAGGATGGTGGCGGACAGAGGTGCCTGGAGGAAAATGGTCCAAGGGGTCGCAAAAGGGTCAGAATCGACTGTGCGACTGAACAACAACAACAAAGCACTTTAAACATGTATAGTATTACACAAATGGGAAATTAGATGCAACCATGCAGGAGAAACTTGGAAGATTTCCTGACTCAGATTTTTGCAATGTTTTTGCGCACATCAGTCAGTTTGCATGCAATCCAGACTTTTCAAAGTTGCAAGCCTATCTTTCTACCTGCTTTGGAAACATTGCTATTTCACTGAAACTACACAGCTGCAGGAACAGTGACTCTAACAGTCTCTTTCAAACCCTATCCTAGATTTACACGGCCCTGTTTGAGACATGGCAGCCAAAACCATACACAGGACTAAGACCTTAAGGATGGAGTGAGAGGAAATGACGATGAAATGCAGGATTATGACCACCCTAAATTTCCAGCAGTGTATGTGTGGGGTTACCTGTTGCAGCTAAATTAACAATCGGTGTTGCAGTCACTTAAAGTCTGACCTCTTCGTATTGGGTGTCAATGTTTGTTTAGTGTCCCCCAATTTTATGGATGAGATGAAGAGGGACTGAACCTTGCAAAAGGTGATGCCAAACACATGGGGTGAGTCTCAAAGTGACCTCAAGATAGGAGAAATGCACAAGTGAAGGGTAAGGGAAATTAAATCATCCCATCCATATCATCACCATCATAATCGCCACAGGCTACTCCATTGAGCGTTAATATAACCCCTTCATATATATTTTAATTGTTGTTAGTTGCCCAGAGTGGGAACATATTCCAGATGGGCAGGATATAACTCTATTAAGTAAATATTTGTCTCTTGCATTTTCATTGGTTGTTGCTGGACGATTTTCTTCTTTTTTCGTGTCCAGATCAAACTTTGAGCTGCCAAAATGAAGCCACTTTTCTCGCTTTGTCATTGGCCATAATTAAATCCTCATTGGTGCATGTTTTTGGCAGACCAGTAAATGAGTTAGATTCTGTATCTTTCCATATTCACACCATGTTGTTGTCCTCACTTGAGCATGCTGGTCTTGCATTAAGGCCAGGAGTTCCCAACCTTTTCGTGCTGTGGGCCGGACCACGCCCGCGGACAGCTGAGCGGGCTGGTCATGTGGTTCCTCCCGTTGTAAAACATGTCCACAGCTGTCGTAAACACGTTTATGACAGCCGTGGGTGCATTTACAGCAGCGTTTTACGGCAGCCGTGGACATGTTTACACATGCACGAGTGCGTTTTACAGCTGTTGTAGACGTGTCCACTTCCCCTAGCGGTGTGGGTGGCAGTGGGCCACATGAAATGGTGCCGCTGGCTGGGTCCGGCCTGAGCGCTGTAGGTTAGCCACCCCTGATTTAGGCACTCCAACCCTCAGCATAATCAGGGGAGGTTGAGTTCCTGAGCCTTATTCTCTTTTAACGTAATCCCTTGTCCAGTGAGCTCCTTCTCCATCTTCTAATTTGGTTTTGCTCTTGCGTGCCCTCAAGAATGTTTGTTCTTGCCATGAAGCTCTCTTCCTGGATCTGACTTGGCGGACTTGAGGCTCATCTCTGTTCAGAGGATGTTGAGGGTCGTTCTCTTGCTTAGTTCTCTCAGCGTCCAATGCTACTTCTCTCCTGATCTCAGGTGGAACGATACCAACAACAGGTGACATTTTCTCATTTTCTCAAGACACACATTCCGAGTGGGAACATAATCCAGATGGGTTGGATAAAAATCTAACAAATAATTAAGTTAATATTTGTCTTTTGTATTTTCCTATCTGTGTTATGATGTGTAATTTTTATATCTGTTGTAAGTTGTGCTCGCATCAAAATGATAGGCTATAAATGTGAATAAATAATTACGCTTAATAAAATACATAATAAAATGCGAGTTCAAATGAAAATAAACAGTAATTAGCACACACAAATGTATGCAGATATTATTTTTCCCAACTCCAAGCTGCATAGTAAAGGTTTCCCGTTCTTGAAAGCCAGTCGTATCTGACTCTAGGGTTCAGTGCTCATCTCTGTTTGAAAGCCGAAGAGCCAGCGTTGTCTGCTTCTGCAGACGTTTCTGTGGTCATCTGGCAGGCACGACTAGATACCAGAGCGCATGGAACGCTGTTTACCTTGCCCACCGAAGGGGTCCCTATTTGTCGACTTGCAATTTCTTGCTTTCGAACTGCTAGGTTGGCAGGAGCTGGGACAAAAATGGGAGCTCATTTCGTCCTGCAGTACTCGGGAATCGAACTGCTGACCTTCCGCCTCCCAGTCAGTATCTTAGCCACTTGAGCCACTGCAGTCCTAGATGCATAGATTTTGGTTGGGTTTTTGCAATACCTTATTAGGTAAAGGTAAAGGTTTATCTTGCTCGAAAGCCAGTCGTATCCGACTCTAGGGTGCAGTGCTCATCTCTGTTTCAAAGCCAAAGAGCCAGCGCTGTCTGCTGCTGCAGACGTTTCCGTGGTCATGTGACAAACACGATGACTAGACACCGAAGCGCACAAAACGCTGTTACCTTGCCCACCGAAGTGGTCCCTATTTATCTACTTGCAACTCCTAGCTTTCGAACTTTCGCTCCCTTGCCATGACTTCCAAGGGGGTCGCTGCGACACTGACAGAGCCCACCCCTCATTCTATGAACTGGGGGTCCCCTCACCGAGTGCCCTCTTCCTCACCTTTCCGCCTCCGGCCGGGCCGAGCAGGCGGCGGGAAGCCCCGGAGCTTCTTCTGCTTCATCCTCGAAAAAACAAGGGCCTCGAGTGGGGCGTGGCCGCTTCCCGCTGCTTAGCAACGGCGGCTGCCGCACTGCCTCACGGGAAAACGGCGCCAACGGCCCGGCTGTCCTCCCCCCTCCACTGCTCTCCGGAGGGAGCGCTGCAAAAATTCCAGGCGCTACCATAGAGATTGAGAACGATCTTCAAGAGAGCACAACCCATTCCTAGCATTTGCCGCGTCGCTCTAGGCCTGGCATGAATGACCTCTTTTGTCCAAATATTTAAAGGGGCAGTTACCCAAAAAGAAAGTCTTCAGCATTCAGGTGGCTCAAGGGGCTAAGGCGCTGACTGGGAGGCAGAAGATCAGCAGTTCGATTCCTGAGTACTGCAGGACGGAATATGAGCTCCCGTCTTTGCCCCAGCTCCTGCCAATCTAGCAGTTCGAAAGCAAGAAATTGCAAGTACTGTAGATAAATAGGGACCACTTCGGTAGGAAGGTAACAGCGTTCCGTGCGCTCCGGTGTCTAGTGTAGTCATGCCTGCCACATGGCCACGGAAACGTCTGCAGAAGCAGACAACGCTGGCTCTTCGGCTTTGAAACAGAGATGACCAAGGGAAACCTTTACAGGTGTTTCCGTTGGTTTCCTGTGTAGAAGTGGAGAGAATGGCTGAGTAGGACTCAGGAGGACGAGGTTCGAATCCCCTTTCAGCCAACGGAAAACTCACTGGCTCAGCTGAAACGGGGCTGCGGTGGCTCAGTGGTTAAGAAGCTCACCTTGTTAGCTGGAAGGTCATCAGTTCGAGACCCGGGTACTGCATGACAGAGTGAGCGCCCATCTCTGTCCCAGCTCCTGCCAACCTAGCAGTTCGATAGCAAGAAATTGCAAGTAGATAAATAGGGACCACTTCGGTGGGAAGGTAACAGCGTTCCGTGCGCTCCAGTGTCTAGTCATGGCTGCCATATGACCACGGAAACGTCTGCAGAAACAGACAGCGCTGGCTCTTCGGCTTAGAAACAGAGATGAGCACTGCACCCTAGAGTCAGATACAACTGGCTTTCGAGCAAGGGAAACCTTTACCTTTACTTAATAGGGACCACTTCAGTGGGAAAATATCTTGGGGACATGAAAGAAGCCTCATTCAGGCATGCCCTAAAGCAGAGTTTCTCCAGCAGCAGCAGCAGCAACAACAACAACAACAACAATAACAACAACAACCCTTTCAATCGAGAAAGCACCTTTGTGTGCTTCTGACACTTTTTTTTAAAGCTAAAACAATTTGTTCAAATACTGCATCTCTTCTCTTTTCAATCTGTACGCAGGACAAATCAAAGGGAAAGACTGGCTAGATTCGGAGAAAGGAGGAATGAGAAATTGGTGGAAGTAACGGCAATAATTTATCATCTGCGGCGAATGACACCATCTGACGGGCAGAAAAACAGCAATGACTTGAAATGGCTTTTAACGGAAATGAAAGAAGGAAATGGCAAAGGAGGATTGCAGTTGAACATTGAGAAGACAAACATTATCATTGCAGAAGAACTGCACAATTTTACAGTTGACAACAAAGAAATTGAAATAGTTAAAGATTTTGTGTACCTTGGTCCAATCATAACTCCAAATGGAGACAGTGGGAAAGAAATCAGAAGAAAGCTGAGACTCAGGAGGGCGGCAATGAAAGCATTAGAAAAGGTCATCAAAAATGAGGATGTGTCACGGGAGACCAAGTTCAAGATCATCAACACTATCTGTTCTTGATCACCATTGATGTTAAAGCTGGACAGTAAAGAATGCTAATAGGTAACAAATCAATTAATTTAAAATATGGTGCTGGAGGATTGCTCTGCAGATACCCTGTACAGCCAAAAAGACAAACACATGGGTCCCAGAGCATGTCAAGCCTGAACTGTCTGGAGGCAAAAAGTAATAAAGCTGAAGCTGCTCTACTTTGGAACATGCGGAGAAAGCAGGAGTCTCCGAAAAAGATAATGCTGGGAATGGTGGAAGGCAGCAGGAAAAGAGGAAGGTCAAATGCGAGAAGGATTGACTTCCTAAAGGAAACCACAGGCTTGAGTTTATAATTGCTGAACAGGCTTGTTGAGGATATTTTTGAGATCTCTCATTCATAAGGCTCGCCGTATATCAGTTCCGACTGAAAAGCACACAGATGTTTTCCGAAATTTTAAATGAGTGAATAAATTGCACGCGTATCTTCGTGATGCCGAGTGGAACGAAGGATCAGAATAAACTTGGGGTGTTTTAAGTGGTAGCCATGTTAGTCTCTGTGCAAGCATATCTGAGAGTAAACAGAACAGCAGAAAAGGACAAAAACATCTTGTGGCACCTCAAAGACTAACTCCTATATTTAAATGTGAGCTTTTGTGGACCAAGTCCACTTCATCAAGCATAAGAGTGAGGCCTCATGGCATCAATTTATCGATTTATTAATAAATTGATGCCATGAAGTCTCACTCCCATGTCTGATGAAGTGGACTTGATCCACGAAAGCTCACTTTAAAATATAAAGTAAAGGTTTCCCTTGCTCGAAAGCCAGTCGTACCTGACTCTAGGATTCAGTGCTCATCTGTTTCAAAGCCAAAGAGCCAGCGCTTGTCTGCTTCTGCAGACGTTTCCGTGGTCATATGGCAGGCATGACTAGACACCAGAGGGCACGAAACGCTGTTACCTTCCCACCAAAGTTGGTCCCTATTTATCTACTTGCAATGTCTTGCTTTCGAACTGCTAGGTTGGCAGGAGCTGGGACAAAGACGGGAGCTCATTTCCCTCCTGCAGTACTCGGGAATCGAACTGCTGACCTTCCGCCTCCTAGTCAGCGTCTTAGCCACCGTATTTTTGTTTTGTATATACTCTGATATTTTATTTATTTATTTATTTATTTTTATTGCCGCCCAACTCCGAAGATATGCTTGAAACACAAAGGTAAAACGGCTGCTATTCCAAAAAACAACAACAATAAACTTGGAAACACTATGGGTGCGTCGCGCTTTCACCTCTACAATTTCCTAGCTCTGTGGCGCTCTGTGACATGAAGTGCCGGCTGGCTCATCCATCACCGCCTCCCGCGTACAAGAACTCCATTTCCCATGAAGCTCCCAGGGCAACTTCCGGATGACGTCAGGGACATGCCCACTCGCGCGTCCCGCTCTTTCCGATACCGGAAAAGGACTTCATCTCCCAAGATGCTTTGGGACGGTGCGTCGGCAGCGGAGCCTTTCCGGCGGGCGCGTGGAGGCTGCTGGGAAGGAGAGTTCCGGAGCTGGCGGCGGCTCCTCCTGCGCGGGCGTCGCTCCCTCCCTCCCTCCCTCCCTCGCCGCCGCCGCCCCCTCCTCCTTGGCCGCCTCTTCCGCCGCTTACAGCGCCTTTTCCCGGCCGGTCTCGCTCGCCATGTCCGCCCTGGAGAAGCAGCTGCAGCTGGGACGCCTGCCCCCTCGCCCTCCGGGGGGCAGCGGCCAGGGGGGACCCCCCAAGATGCGCATGGGGTAGGAAAGGAGCTCTTTCTTGAGGGGTGGGGGGGGGGGAGGATGACGTCATGGAGGTATGGCGTCATGATGGGGGTGACGTCACCCGCTGTTTTTTGGAGGGAGGGAGCCCAGGAGGCTTAGTTGGGGGAGCGAAGGTTGAGGAGGGGCTGTTGAGGAAGGGGGTGTATATATGTCTCTTTGGGCAATAGGTCATTTGGGGTCAAATGGGGGCAGAAAGAAGGGGCTGTAAAGAGGGGGGAGGGGTTTGGTGTCTTCCATTGTGTTTGGGTCTGATGGGTGGGGGTCCTCTAATTATTCTTGGGGAGGGGGAAGAGACCCTTTCCAGCACAAACATGGGAGTGTCTGCTTATGGGGTGGGGTGCCCCCTTTTCCCTTTGGGTGCCCCCCTTCTCTTTTGGGTGCCCCCCCTGCCCAGAGGATTCTTCTCATGAGGATGTTCAGGAGACCATTCATTCGGCAGGAGGTGGGATTGTTCATTTGGGTGGGTGGGTGGGTGGGTGGTGGGGGAGAGATGCTCATTAAAAGGGAGCTGGGGAGGGGGGGGGCTTTCAAATGAAACTTGGGGATAATGACTGTGTGTCTGTACCTTGGCTTGAGCGTCCGGTTTCCCTTGGGGTGCCTCATGCTCATGACACTCTTGTAAGGTAGGCCAGTGTTAGCTCATGGATGCAGATCAAAGTAAAGCAAGCAAAGCAATTACACTTAGCGCTTAGTGCACTCTCTAGAGCAGGGCCCCCCAAACTTATTGGGCCACGGGCTGGTCACGTGGTTTAGTGAGCTGGTCACTATGGCCTGGGGGCCAGATCCGGCTTCTGACACCAATTCATCTGGCCCGCGAAGCCCTTGTCGCTCCTGGAAGCGGAAGTAAAACGCACTGTGAGCGATGAGGGCTTTGTGGGCTGGATGAATTGGTGTCGGGGACCAGCCCCACCCCCCCAGCTGTAGTTTGGGCACCCCTGCTCTAGAGGGTTCTCGGAGTCATTAGCATTTTGCCCCCCCAAACATGCTGTGTCCTCTTTTGACTGATCTCGGAAAGATGGAAGGCTGAGTCAACCTTGATCCATCATCAGGATTGAACTCACAATGTTCTGGCTGCAGTTCAGCAGTTTAACCCCGGCGCCACCAGGGCTCAGATGGAGAATGCAGAAGAGAGAGAGAGAGAGAGCGCGGACGCCCTTCCTCTGTCATCATCTTCCATTCATTTACATTTTACAAGACTAGCCACTCTATTTCTCCCTGGACGCTGTGTTCAACAATAGCAATAACAATTACAGAGATGAGCACTGAACCCTAGAGTCAGATATGACTGGCTTTTGAGCAAGGGAAACCTTTACTACCCCATAGCATTTAGGGCACTCGCTGGGCAGTTTACTAGGTAATTAGCACTTTTGCCCCCAACATGCTGAATACTCATTTTACTGACCTTGGAAGGATGGAAGAAGCTAAGTCAACCTTGATTTCCATTAGGATCGAGCTCAATTTTTTGGCTGCAGTACAGCAGTTTAACCACCGTACAACCCGGGCTGTTACAACCCAGTATGCATGCAGCAAGACAAACCTGTATTGAATAACCACCAGTAGCTGAGAGGTTTATGGACTGGGAGATCGATTCCCCTCTGCTGCCTCCTGTACAGCGGCTGGACTCGATGATTCACACATAGGCTCCCTTCCAGCTCTGTAGTTTTAAGATTATTATTATTATTGTTGTTGTTGTTGTTGTTGTTTATTATATTATATTTTATTTTTATTTATAACTCAAATTTCTATGCCGCCCAATCAGGCGAACCCGTCTCAGGGCGGCTCACAACAGGATTAAAACATACATATTAAAAACAATTAAAACCCCAATTATACATTGTAACATAAAGCAAAAAACAAAAGAATAAAAACCAGGAAAGGAAATTCCTAATTTCCATTCCCAAATTTTTAAATTTCTGTTCTCAACTATATGGAAGGTAGATAGAAAAAGAAATACAGTAGCTATAACATATTATAACGAGATAATTTTTTTGGGGGGAGGGACTCAGTTGAGGGCCTCCAAAGAACAATAAGTTTGTACAAAATACAAAGTTTTGGAACTCAGGAAGTCGCCATCAGGTGAGGTGTCTCCCAAGTTTCTGGAGCCAAGACCATAAAGAGGGCTGCATATAAGTACGGAAATTAAATTTAAATTAAATGCCATGAATTTTCTTCTAGGTGGCTATAAGAGTCCCTGAGATAAATTCTGAACTGCAGGCTATAAAGAGCTCCAATATAAACATTGGCCTCTGTTACATAAATGAGGAATCCGCTTCTTTCCTTTCTTAGCCTAGGGGCATTTTGCAAAAACATTGCTTTTTTGAGGCCACTGAGGAAGAGGAGATGATTTTGGTTGAGCCTTGCCTTGTATTGCCTTTTCCCCCCCATAAAACTTTCTAAAACGGTGCTATACAGCTTGTAGCTTTCCAGATGTTTCTGGAATAAATCTATTCCCTCCTGGTAAGTGGGGGAAATGGATGGGGTATAAATGTAACAAATAAATAAAGGTTGATAGTGGTTTGCATTCCAACCCTACCTGGAAGTTGGTCACCTGTCCTAGATCAAGGTGGCTGAAGAAGTAAGTAGGCAGTTCTCTTCGAATTTTGTTTGTGACTTAAGAGTGTGCTGCTTGCATGCCAATGTTCTGGGTTTAACCCCTGCCCTCTTTAGCTAGCATCTTGGAAACAAAGCCCAGAGAAACCTTTACCTCCATGATGCTCACTGGGGCTGCAAACCTCATTGTTGTGCTGCTCCGAACCCACAACCACCTGTTGTTGCTTCTTTTGTAGGTTTCAGAAGTGTAAGCAGTTGGCCTGCCTGTGTTGTAAAACAAATTGCTATTTGGACATTGTTGTAGATCGCAGGCTAAATATGAGTCAACAGTGTGATGTGGCTGCGTTAACAGAAGTCTAGTCTCCAAAACCCACGAGGTACTACTATATTCCCCCTCTATTCAGCACTAGTCAGACCCCATTTAGAGTCTGGTGTCCAGTTCTGGACATCACACGTCAAGAAAGATGCAAACACATTAGAGCAGGTCCAGAGAAGGGCAAGAAGGATAATCAGAAGATACTGGAAACGAAGCCCTAGGAGGAAAGACTGAAGGAACTAGGCATGTATAACCTGGAGAAAAGGAGGCAGAGAGGGGATAGACCGCAGGGATGGCAAACCTTTTAGAGACCGAGTGCCCAAACTGCAACCCAAAACCCTCTTACAGGTGAAACTTGGAAAATTAGAATATTGTGCAAATGTTCATTCAGTTCAGTAATACAACTTAAAAGGTGAAACAAATATATGAGATAGACTCATTGCATGCAAAGCGAGATAGTTCAAGCCTTACTTTGTTATAATATTGATGCTTATGGTTTACAGCTTATGAAAACCCCAACCCCCCAATCTCATGTACCCCATAATCATCACATAAACTCATGTATGCTGTACGCCACGATCGTCACAATCATAACTAATTTAGGCATGACATCTCTCGCTTTGCATGTAGTGAGTCTATCTCATATTTGTTTCACCTTTTAAGTGAAATGAATGAACATTTGCACGATATTCTAATTTTCCGAGTTTCACTTGTATTTATCCCAAAGTGCCAACATAGCATCAGGGGAGGAAGGAAACGCTCCCATTGGGCTGCTGGGCCGAGGGGCAGGGTGAACTCTGTACTGGGGAGAGAGAGGAAGCACTCCCATTGGGCAGAGGGGCGGGGCGAACTCTGTGCTGGGGTGACTGCATGGGTGCCCAGAGAGAGGGCTCCCGAGTGCCACCTCTGGCATGCGTGCCAGAGGTTCGCCATCACTGGGATAGGACGATGACACTCTTCAAATACCTGAAAGATAGTCATAAAGAGGAGAAGGGGCAGGATCTGTTCTCCACCATCATCCCAGAATGCAGGATGCGTAATAATGGGTTCAAACTACAGGAAGCCAGGTATAGACTGAAGATCGAGGTGTGGGGGACATTCTATAGAAGTTAGATCACATCTAGAGTCCTGTGTCCAATTCTGAGCAGCACACTTTAAGAAAGATGGAAACAAATTAGAGCAGGTACAGAGAAGGGCAAAAAGGATGATCAGAGGAATAGAAACCAAGCCGTATGAGGAAAGACTGAATGAACTGGGCACGTTTAGCCTTTAGAAAACAAGATTTAGAGGGGATGTGATGATGATGATAGCACTCTTCACATACCTGAAAGATGGTCATAAAGAGGAAGGATCTGTTCTCCACCATCATCCCAGGGTGCAGGATTCGTTATCATGGGCCAAAACTCAAGGAAGCCAGATATAGGCTGCATATCAGGGGAAACAGGTTAATGGTTAGAGCAGTACGACAGCGGAAACAACTGACTTGAGAAGTAGTGGGTGCTTCAATGCTGGAAGCATTCAAGAGAGAACCGGACAACTCTCTGCCCTATCTGCTTTGATGCAGATTTCTGCATTGAGTAAGGGGTTGGACTCGATGGTCTAAAAGCCGCCCCTTCCAACTCAGTTATTCTATGATTCTATGTTTTATGCTTCATATTTGAGTCACACTAGTGGGAACCCGGGAAAGAGGGTAGAAGTTGGCAAGCCAGTTTTGTGACACCGATGAACGGTTGCTGGTGCAGCTCATCTTTGATGATTAGGGAGCTGTGAGAACTGCAAGTGTGATCTTGATCTTTCTAGCTCAGCATACTTGTGTTGTGTGCAATTTCCCTAGTCTTCTCTTTCTCCTAGGCTTCCCCTGTGACTGGGGAAAAGTTGTACATTTGCTGTATCTCCTACCTTAGCATAAACATGTGTAGGTTTGCATCATTTTTAGTCTTCCCTGGTCTTAGTCCTGGGATGACGAAGAGGTTTCATCTGTTATTAGTTTGAATGTCTTTTGCAAGCACATACACGCAGCATTTCCACGGACTCTTGCCCACACTGTGGTGGATCCGGCATTTCTCAGTGTGCTGAATCGGTGTGTTTTTGCTATCGAGAAATGGATTTGTGTCCTGCCACTGACCTGAACAGTTGAACAGGGACCAAGAATGGGTGGTGTGAAGATGCGCCACTTCATCTGTAATTCAAGAACCGGAAAATGGGCTGCACTTTGGCAGGATGCCAGTTCAAATTTATGAGCCCTTAGCCAGGCGGCTCTCTCTTGGCCTTGACCATGAAGAATCCTGTGATAATGCATGCTGAGATACAGGAAGACAGACAGTTTGTTAAAGGGATAAACATTAATGTGCAATAGAAAATCCAATCATCAGCATGTACTGTTTCCGAAATACAGGTGAAATTCGGAAAATTAGAATATCGTGCAAATGCCCAATCATTTCACTTAAAAGGTGAAACACATCTATGAGATAGACTCACTACATGCAAAGCGAGAGATGTCATGCCTTAATTTGTTATACTTGTGATGATCATGGCGTACAGCGTACATGAGATTATGTGATGATTATGGGGTACATGAGATTGGGGGGTTGGGGTTTTCATAAACTGTAAGCCATAAGCATCAATATTATAACAAAGTAAGGCTTGAACTATCTCGCTTTGCATGTAATGAGTCTGTCTCATATATTTGTTTCATCTTTTAAGTTGCATTACTGAACTGAGTGCACATTTGCATGATATTCTAATTTTCCGAGTTTTACCTGTACTTAAAAGGTCAGTGTTTGGAACAAAGCAAATTATTTTAGAATGGTTGTGAAGATGATTTCGGACCCCCTAAACACATTGCCTTCAGCTGATGATGGTCCTCGGTTTTGGTCTTCCAACTGAACTGTCAGGTGGAGTGGCCCAGCGTTCAAAGTTTGTGGAGGATCATAACATCAAAAAATGTTTGTTTGTTTGTTTATTAGATTTATATACCACCCTAATCCGGTGGAGGCTGGAAGCTCACTCCATCGCGCAGCACTCGGATCTCGAACTGCTGACCTGCCGACCTTCCATTCGACAAGCTCAGTGTCTTCTTGTCCACTAAGCCACCCACGGCTTCTCATAAATACACCACTGTGCAATTTCAGGGCACCATGAAGCACATAGAGGCATTAATAGGATTACTCTCCCAACTCTGGATTCTTTTGTCCTGGAGCGTACCGAAACCCAAATCTGTTCCTTCCAGGGAAACGAACAAGTATTTAGTGGCAAGCTTGAGTAAAGATAATTATAGCAGACCAAAGTAATTTAAAAAATAGTCTGCACAGCCACCAGCAAACAAAGATTCTTAAACTTATGGAAATTTAGATGGCAGCACCGTGTTCAGGCATGAACCTGGCCGTCCTCTGAGGATTAGCACCTGAGGCCTTAGGGAGAGTTTCTGTTCACCAGAGGCTCAGAGATTGAGGGCTTTTCCAGTTTTGGCTCCTCTCCTGCTGTCTGCAGTGAGATTCATTTGACTATTATATTTGTCATTGTTTAAAATTGCTTAGAACAGGGGTTCTCAATCTTTTTAAGCAGGGGGATGGATCACTCCCCCTCAGACTGTTGGTGGGCCGGACCGGTTCCCACCGCCACCGCCATCGCCATGACCGCCCTGAGGCTGTCATAAATGACACTTCCAGGTGCGGAGGAGGCAGGCCACATGAAATGGTGTTGTGGGCCGGGGCCGGCCCACGGGCTGTAGGTTACAAACTCCTGCTATAGTGTCTTCAGGGTCCATCTTCTGTGTTGCAAAGAGAAGTTTTATTTGTTTACTAGACTCACAAATACAACATTTAAACTTCAGTTCTTGTGTGTTTGTTTATTTCAGACCTGGAAGGAAGCGTGACTTTTCCCCAGTTCCATGGAGCCAGTATTTTGAATCTATGGAGGATGTGGTTGTGGAAAGCGACTCGGGCAAGGATATATCCTTTTCCTTTTTAAAAAATAATTATTATTATTTCTGTAATGGGATCTGAATAACTCAGCAACTCCTTCTATCTGAACTTTTTTCAAAACAAGGTGATTTTGAGCCAGCAGTTTTGATCTGTGGGTGAGGATTTAGAATGCGCTGCTCATAACATCTGTGCAAATAATAGCCGGCATTTATGTGGCCTGTTTGTAACAAAGCCATTATAGTTGTTTAGTGTCATCTACCCCCACCCTTCTTTCTGTTTATTTATTTATTTATTTATTTATTAGTCAAATTTGTATATGCCGCCCGCTCAGGCAAACCCGACTCAGGGCGGCATCACAACAATACACAAAATACATAAAAACATTATAAAAACCCCCAACCCACCCCCTTTAAAAACCCCTATATCCCACCCACCCATCCCATCCACTATAAAAAGGAAGAAGAGAGAGTTCTTATACAAGCCAGCAGGCGGGCACCATAGTCCCATTCGGGCCCCACACCTGCCCTGCCAGCTAGGTCTTCACTCCTTTCCTGAAGGGCAGCAGTTCACTTTGGAGTCTTAGGTCTATTGGCAGGAGGTTCCAGAGAATTGGTGCGGACACGGAGAAGGCCCTCCTTCGGGTGCTGTTACTAGTTAGTGTGAACTAGTCTCTTTGCAGTTTTTAGTACAGTGGTACCTTAGATAAAGTCCGATTCGGATAAAGTCGTGGTTTTCATGCCCACGTGATGCATCGCATAAAGTCCAAAACCGCTAAAAAATGGACGTTATCCATTTTTGGTATTTTGTTGTTGTTGTTCAGTCGCACAGTCGATTCCGACCCTTTGCGACCCTATGGACCATCGTTCTCCAGGCGCCTCTGTCCTCCACCATCCCCCTCAGTCCTCCCAGCTCTGTGCCCATTGTGTCTACAATACCATCTATCCATCTCATCCTTGGCCTCCCCCTTCTTCTTTTGCCCTCCACCTTTCCCAACATCACGGCCTTCTCAAGTGAATCCTCCCTTCTCATTTGATGCCCAAAGTACTTTAGCCTCATCTTTACTATTTGACCTTCCAATGAGCAGTCAGTGTTGATTTCTTCTAAGATTGACCTATTTGTTCTCCTCGCTGTCCAAGGTACCCTCAAAACTCTCCTCCAACACCACATTTCAAAGGCATCTATTCTTCTGCGTTCAGCTTTCCTAATTGTCCAGCTCTCACATCCGTACATTACCACTGAGAATACCATTGCTTCGACTATTCTAATTTTTGTTTTCAAGGTGATGTCTCTGCTTTTCACTATGTTCCCCAGGTTTCTCATGGCTTGTCTCCCTAGAATCAGCCGCCTCTTTATTTCATGGCTGCAATCTCCATCTGCAGTGATCTTAGATCCTAAGAACGTAAAATCTGTCACTGCTTCTACTTCTTCCCCGTCTATTTTCCAGGAACTGATCGGGCCTGTTGCCATTATCTTGGTTTTCTTGATATTGAGTCTCAAGCCAGCTTTTGCACTCTCTTCCTTCAAACCGATCAGGAGATTCTTTAGGTCTTCCTCACTTTCTGCCATTAGGGTGGTGTCGTCTGCATATCTCAGATTGTTGATGTTTCTCCCAGCAATTTTGATCCCATATTGTGATTCCTCCATCCCTGCATTGCGCATTATGTGCTCTGTGTATAAGTTGAATAAGCAGGGTGACAGAATGCAGCCTTGCCTTACTCCTTTTCCTATTCCAAACCACTCTGTCATTCCGTGTTCTGTCCTAACTGTTGCTTCTTGGTTCATGTACAGATTTCTCAGGAGGCATATGAGGTGCTCTGGTATTCCCATCTCTTTAATCACTTGCCACATCTTGTTGTGATCCACACAATCAAATGCCTTAGTGTAGTCAATAAAGCAAAAATAAACTTGTTTCTGGTATTCCTTTGTTTTCTCCATGATCCAACGTATGTTGGCAATGTGGTCTCTAGTCCCCCTGCCTCTTCTGAAACCAGCCTGCACCTCTGGTAATTCTCTTTCCACATGCTGCTGAAGTCTATCCTGTATTATCTTGAGCATCACCTTGCTGGCGTGTGGGATGAGCGCAATTGTTCGATAATTTGAACATTCTTTGGCATTGCCCTTTTTTGGGATTGGAACATATACTGATCTTTTCCAGTCCTGTGGCCACTGTTTTGTTTTCCAAATCTGCTGGCATATTGAATGCAGTAATTTGATGCCATCATCTTTTAGAGCTTTGAAAAATTCAACTGGGATACCATCATCTCCACTAGCTTTGTTGTTTGCAGTGCTCTTTAGGGCCTTTCTGACTTCACTCTCCAGGATGTCTGGCTCAGGTTCAATTTCTTCATCATTGTGACTATCAGGAGTGTTGAGTTCCTTTTTGTAGAGTTCCTCTGTGTACTCTTTCCATCTTTTCTTAATCTCTTCTGCATCAGCTAGCTCCTTTCCGTCTTTGTCCCTTATCATGTTCATTTTTGCTTTAAATGTTCCCTTGATTTCCCGGATTTTTTTGAAAAGATCTCTGGTTCTGCCTCTTTTGTTGTTTTCTTCCATTTCTTTGCACTGTTCTTTTAGATAGTTTTCCTTATCTCTCCTTGCTTTTCTTTGAAATTCTGTGTTCAAATGATTGTATTTTTTCCTTTCTCCTTTGACTTTTGCGTTCCTTCTTTCCTCTGCTATTTTAAGAGCCTCATCAGACAACCACTTTGCTTTCTTACTCTTCTTTTCTTTTGGTATGGTTTTCTTTGCTGCTTCCTGCATGATGTCCCTCATCTCTGTCCATAATTCTTCTGGCACTCTATCTATTGAGTCTAAGCCATTGAATCTGTTCATCACCTCCACCGTGTATTCTTTAGGGATGCTGTCTAGGTGATATCTGTCTGGTCTCTTTGTTTTCCCTATTTTCTTTAGTCTAAGCCTGATCTGAGCCACAATCTGCTCCAGGTCTTGTTTTTGCTGACTGTATGGAGGTTCTCCATCTTTGGCTGCAGAGTATGTAGTCAATCTGGTTTCGGTGTTGGCCATCTGGTGATGTCCATGTGTAAAGTCGCCTCTTGTGTTGCTGGAAGAGGGTGTTTGCTATGACCAGTGCGTTCTCTTGGCAGAACTCTATCAATCTTTGCCCTGCTTCATTCTGTGTTCCAAGACCGAACCTGCCTGTTATTCCCTCCACTTTTTGATTGCCTACTTTGGCATTCCAGTCTCCTAGAATAATTTGAACATCATTTCTTGGTGTTTGTTCTATGAGGTGTTGTAAGTCCTCATAGAACTGGTCCACTGCGGCTTCATCTGCACCCGTGGTTGGTGCGTATATTTGGATCACAGTAACATTGAAAGGTTTGCCTTGTAGTCTGACTGACATCATTCTGTCATTTTTGAGGTTATATCCCATTACTGCTCTTCTCACTCTTTTATTGACAATTATGGCTACTCCATGTCTTCTAAGGTTTTCTTGTCCACAGTAGTAGATGTGATGGTTTCCAGAGCTGAATTCGCCCATCCCTGTCCATTTGAGCTCACTGATGCCCAAGATGTCAATGCTTATTCTTTCCATCTCATTTTTTACCACTTCCAGTTTACCTTGGTTCATTGATCTCACATTCCATGTCCCTATACAGTATTGCTCCTTACAACATTGCATTTCCCCTCCCCCTTTCCTGTCCCTCCCCTTTCTCCCCTCTGTGGTCTTAAGCATCCTGTATCACCTAGCCTGCCCTTTTGTTTTGTCTTTTGTTTTGGTCCATAGGGTTCTCTTGGCAAGCTTTGTGGCGTGGTTTGCCGGTTTCTACGCCATTTTTTTCCTCGCATCATACATCATATCACAGTTTTAAAAGTTTAAAACAGTTTACACAACATATTATCATGCATAATTATCACACTCTAAAACACAGTCTCTATGTTAATTGCTATATTAAGTCAGTATGAAGTCTCTATGTCAGTCGCTATATTAATTCAGCTACATTTTTCACATCAGCTACTTATCCTTGTGTCCTCACTCCCCAGGTGGGGTTGTTGTCTCTGGGTCCCTTGCTCCAGGGGCATCGGATAAAGGCCATTTTTGGATGATATCCGATGCATTGCCCATTTGATT
Organism: Bradypodion ventrale; assembly: GCA_035047345.1. Classification (NCBI taxonomy): domain Eukaryota; kingdom Metazoa; phylum Chordata; class Lepidosauria; order Squamata; family Chamaeleonidae; genus Bradypodion; species Bradypodion ventrale. The sequence goes on from JAWDJE010000003.1 coordinate 371,428,269, forward strand.
CGGATAAAGTCCAAACTTGTGGAACGGAGTTTGGACTTTATCAGAGGTTCTACTGTATGTGCTTCTGCCCAATGGCGGCCCTCATAGGGTTTTTTGAAGAATGAGATGTTTGTGGGGGGCTTTACCATTGTTATTCCCCAGTGATGTTTTTGTGACTAAGGAAGGATTTAAATATAGATCTCCTGAAATCCAACCCAGCACTCCACCCATTACAACCCAGTACCTTTCCTTTGCAATTTACATGTGTAAAGGTAACATGATTTACCTGTGTGTTGATATTCTATGCAGCATTTCACATCAATAGGTGTATGGTTGGGACTAGCACATGGATTCAAGCTATTTATACCCCGCTTTTTTTTTTTTACCAGAGGTAACCCAAAGTGGCTTACAACAGGAGAAAAAAAGGGGGAAAGCCAAAGAGGACACAGAGTGTATCTCCCTTAGTAAAGATCTCTCTTTCTCGACAGCCAGTAATATCTGACTCTAGGGGTCCGTGCTTATCTCCATTTACAGCCCAAGATCTAGCGCTGTCTGCATCTGCAGATGTTTCCGTGGTCATTTGGCAGGCGTAACTAAACACAGAACGCTGTTCCTGCCAAAGCAGTACCTTTTTATCTACTTGCAATTTCTTGCTTGCGAATTGCAAGGTTGGTGGGACCTGAGACAAGAGACGGGAGCAGCCCTTAGTTAAGTGTGTGTAAATAACGTGAAGTTGGAGGACTCCGAATGGGCATTTGGCTGGGAAATATTTGCTCCATTGTTACACCTCTCCTCAGGTAAAGACAGACCCTTACCTGACAGACCTGCTAGTCAGGACCCTCCACCTGAGTTCTCTCAACGTTTCCCACTGTCTCAAGGCCTTCACTTGACTAGCCGACAGTACAGGAAACTCCCAGACTCAAGAAATCTGATTAGATTTACACCAGGCTGAGTAACATCCAGCCTCCTGAGGAATAATTAGCTTAAAGCCATCTCAGACCGAGAGCATATAAAAATCTTGATGTGGTATGGTTATTATGGTAGCAATACTTGGCAACACTCTCTTCCAGACCCCTTCAAAATAAACACGCCGTTGGTTTCAGAAGTTCTTCGTTTGTTTAGAAGAAAAGAAAATAGTTCTTCATTAGGTAAAAAGTTGCTGTTTCAAAGTTACAAAAGTACTAATCAAAATGTTTCTGAGATCTCCGTCCCAGTCTTTTTCCCTTGAAAATAAAGAATCTGACTATGTTCTATCTAAATTCTCCATCTTTTCAACATTCTTAGCGTACGAGGGTTACATCTTGACAATCCAGATCAAGCTAACCCCAAGTGCCATCTATCACTAGCTTAAAAAGAACTATGGCATACGTCATTAGCCAATCAAAACATTTCTTAAAGCAAAACAAAATCTTTTTCTCATAACATTCACATTGCATTCTCACATCTAGCAGTTTAAAGTAAACATAGCCATGTTGTTGCATACTTGTGGTGTCTAGTGTCTAACGATGGCGCAGTTTTAAGGAACTTCCAGCACCTGTTGATAACATAAAAACATAACAAATCTCTATCTGCATACTTTAGGCCAGGGGTGCCCAAACGTTTTGTGCCGGGGGCATGACCATGTGCCTGGAAGTGTCAGGAACTACTCCCAGAAGTGGTTCTGGATATATCTGTGCATGCGCAAATGCATTCTTGCCACTTCTAGCAAAAGACTAGCAAAAGAGTGTCCATGTTTTAACACAAAAATGCATTTTGAAAAATTCAAACCCATGTCCATGATTTTAGGATTGTCAAAGCTTCATCTAAATCCCAAGAGACCGCACATTACAAACAAAAAACTCCAGTTTTTGTAGACAACAACAGCCACAAAAAACACACCCAAACCCTATCAGCAGGGTTTTTTGGCTTTTGGGTCTTGACATTGTTCCCCAAAACTATCTTCTACCTTAAAAGACTTTCTCCCTCTCTCTTTGAAGAATTCAGCCAGATGAGAGCATTTCATGGCTCAAAGAGGGAAAGGGGCTTGAATCTAGGTCCCACATTCTCAGATCTTATCCATTTTTTTGCACTGCCAAGCCCAAATACTGCCCCATACCTTGACTCAAACCAGGGGTGCCCAAACTATGGCTCGTGGGCTGAATCCAGCCCCTTACGCCATTTCATCCAGGAATGACGAGTGCAGTGTTTGGGCACCCTTGGTTTAAGCAGAGAAAACGGAAGTTTAAAATCTATCTCCTCCTGCTATAAAACTGGTTGCAAGGCATGTTTTACTTCCGGTGGGAGGAACCACGTGACTGGCCCGTTAAACCACGTGACTGGCCCGCGGCCTGAAAAGTTTGGGCACCCCCAAGTTAAACAATTAAGTTCTGCAAGCTCTGAACAAATGTTAACACGTTGGCTGGGTGTAAAACATATGTCCACGGTAACCATAAAATAACCCATTTTAAAACTTGTGAACTTTCCGTTGAGAACGAGCCGTCTCAAGAACAGTTTCTTCTCCAGAGCAGTTTTGGCCTTAAATGGAAGCTCTGGACTCTAAAGTCATCTTATCTTATTTTATTTTTTAGATTTTTAATTTTTAGGATTTTAGAATTTTGAAGTTTTTAAATTTTTAAATTGTACTGTATGGTACTATCTTAATTGGTGTTTCTGTAGCTGTTTTAAATTAAGGGGTATGCCTTATTCGAGTTGATATATAGCAACTGAGAAATTTCATTGTTCCTGCAAGGGGACAATGACAATAAAGATTTATCTATCTATCTATCTTTCATGCCCTTTCCCTTTTAACTGAGACTCAAGTGTCATTTTGGTGATAATATTGATTCCCTTTTCTCAGAATGGAAGGCCACCTTGTGTGGTCTGTTGCTCGGTAGGAAAATTGGTTGCTGGAAGAGAAAACCACAATGAGATGAATGATATTGCATGACAGTGGAATGGCATGGCCCTCTTGAAGCCTGGTGCAAAAATATTGTTCCGAGTGTGGGAAAATTAGCCTGTAATTTGGTCAACAAAGATTGGAAACAGAGTGGACCTGTGTGGGGAGCACAAAAGATGCTGAGCTTTGCATCCTGATTTATTTGTTCATGTCAAATAAGGTTGTTGTTGTTATTATTATTATTACTACTACTGCTGCTGCTGCTGCTGCTACTACCACTACTATTGCTACTACTTAAATTGTTATGCCGCTTTAAGGTTACAAGTCCTTAACTGTTCATACACTTTTCGAATTTACAAGAGTGGATCCGAAGGCCCTGTTTTGCTGCTCCTTCACGGCGGAGGTCATTCTGCTCTCTCCTGGGCTGTGTTCACCGTAAGTAAGCTATATTTTTCCCCTCTTACTATGATTGTAAGGTTAGTTGTTGTACAGGTGAAACTTGCAAAATTAGAATATTTATATTTATAACTAAAATTTCTATGCCGCCCAATCAGGCGAACCCGACTCAGGGCGGCTCACAACAGGATTAAAACAGGATTAATACATATTAAAAACAATTAAAACCCCAACATATACCCACTCACCTATTAAAAACTAACCACATTAAAACTGCCCGCATTAAAAAGATGGGGAGGCTTCATTTTATAAGCCAACAGGCGGGGGCCATTCTTAAATCCGGGCCCCACACCTGCCCCGCCAACCAGGTTTTTAGGTCTTTTCTGAAAGGCAGCAGCTCCGTCTGCTCCTGCAACTCTACCGGCAGGAGGTTCCACAAGGCCGGTGCAGACACGGAAAAGGCCCTCCTTCGTGTGCCAGAGAGATGAGCCCCTCTGGCAGATGGAACAATTGGGGAGCCCCTCCGGTCCGCTCTGGTTGGACGGACAGACACTCTTGGGACGATACGGTCTCTTAGGTATCCTGACCCACTACCATGTAGGGCTTTAAAGGTCAAAACCAGCACCTTGAATTGCACTCGGAGACAAACTGGTAACCAGTGCAGCTCCCGAAGCAATGGTGAGGCGCGAGCATAACGCCCGCACCCCATCACCACCCGGACTGCCGCATTCTGCACCAGCTGTCGTGCAAATGTTCATTCAGTCCAGTAATGCAACTTAAAAGGTGAAACAAATATATGAGATAGACTCATTACATGCAAAGTGAAATAATTCATGCCTTACTTTGTTATAATATTGATGCTTATGGCTTACAGCTTATGAAATCCCCAGCCCCCCATCTCATGTACCCCATAATCATCACATAATCTCATGTATAATACGCTGTACGTCATGATCTTCACAATTATAACGAATTAAGGCATGACTTCTCTCGCGTTGCATGTAGTGAGTCTATCTCATATATTTGTTTCACCTATTAAGTGAAATGAATAGACATTTGCACGATATTCTAATTTTCCGAGTTTCACCTGTAGTTCAGTCACACAGTCGAGTCAGACCCTTGTAACCCCATGGACCACAGTATACCAGGCTCCTCTGTCATTTGCCATCCTCCGTAGTCCACCCAGCTCTATGCTCAATGCGTCAACGGTGCCATCCAGCCACCTCATCCTCTGCCTCCCTCTTCTCCTTTTCCCTTTGATCTTTCCCAGCATCAGGGCCTTCTCCACTGAGTCTGCTCTCCTGACTTAAGGCTGCAATCTTACGGCCATTTACCAAGAAATAAATCCCATTGCGTTATTTTGGATTGCTCTCTGAATAGATACAAGTAGGATTTTGTCCTCCATTCCATTGTCTCAGTTTTTAGTCCCCCAGATGTTGTGGACTTCTGTTTAATGGAGCACTGGCCACCGTAGCCAATGACCAGGATTTCTGGGAGTTGAAATCCAGAACCTATGGAAGCCCAAAAGCTGAGAATCGCCACTGTACCTGACTTGGCTGAAGGCCATTGACCTAGTTCAAGTTGCTTCCTTTACTGGGTCCCTGTAGCAACGCCAACTTGCAGAGAAATCTTGAATAGGAAGGAAGCCGAGCCTTTTTCTCACTGAAATATTTATTCTTCCCATGTCCTTATTGATCCACCAGGGATTCCTAAAGAGCATTCTGATTCCCATTAATTACATTTAATGTCCCATATCCGGGAGTGCTTCAAAGCTTCAAAGCACAGTTGCTTCTCCAGTTACAGCAGGAGTTGTGTAAACTGGGAGATTCAACAGGCATTTCTCTGCTGCAAAGATGTTTTGCTGTCTAGTTGCTTGTCTGGGAACAAAAGGCCCATTTTAAAATCTGCTTCTAAGCATAAATATCCCTTCCATTATTATGGCGCCAAGAATAACCTTTTTATGTAAATGCTTTAAGGTGCAGAGGTGAAATGTTGAAGCACAATCTATTTTTTCTGCTGTATGTCTCCATTCGAAAGCAGCTGGTACGTGTTTGTGTATGTGTTAGGCAGAAAGAAATTGTGTCAATGGGTCTGTAAAGTCCCACGCACAAACGCAGCACAAACATAACGGTAACTGGACTAGAGGCGTTAAGCACTTCCTGTGTTTTCCTGCTAAAAATAAGATGCTAATTTAGATGCCTGCGAACCTTTGCCATCGTTAACCCATGCCTCTTCTCTGCCTACACACATGAACACAATTTCTGTGCATAAGAAGCATCAATTCTGCCCTTGCAACCATGCACCCCTGTTTAAAGGCAATTAAAGGATTTTAGAAAAAGGAAAAAAATAATAATTATTGGCCATGAGCTTTTGTGGCCATAGCCCACTTCTTTGGATGTGTGAAATTCAAGCCACAATCTTATATGCAGACAGGTTCTGGTTTTATGGATAGGACTGAATCGTCCTTTTCTTGTTTGTTTCAGAAACGCCACTGAACAATTAATAAATATTTCCTAATATTTCTGCTCAATAATGGACAATATGAGGACCATTTAGGGCAGGGGTGCCCAAACTTTTCGGGCCGTGGGCTGGTCACGTTGTGCAGTGGGCCAGTCATGTGGTTCCTCCCACTGAAAGCAGAAGTAAAATGCGCCTTGCAATCTGTTTTGCAACAGGATAAGATAGATTTTAAGCTGCCATTTTCTTTGTTTAATTTTTAAAATTTAAATTTAATTTAATTTTTTAATTTCTATACCGCCCACTCAGGTACAACCCGACTCAGGGCGGTTCAACGGCATAATCTAAAAACACAAAATATACAATTTCAACAAAACTAGCATAAAACATACAACAGATAAAACAGATAAAACCACTTAGTTAAATTCACCCATCCCTATCAATAAAGAAGGGAGGGGAAGGGATCACTAAACTGGATGAGGCTATAAGCCAGTGGGCGGGGGCCACATTCCCATCGGGGCCCCACACCTGCCCTGCCAGCCAGGTTTTCAGACCTTAAACCAGGGGTGCCCAAACTATGGCCCGTGGGTGCATTTTACTTCTGCTTCCACGAGCAACGAAGGTGGTGTGGGCCAGATGAGTTGGCATTGGGGGCTGGATCTGGCCCACAGGCCATAGTTAGGGCACCCCTGATTTAGGGCACTCAGAGACAAGTTTTCCTTGGGGCACATTAGGAGGCATAACATAGCCCACCACGGAGGGTGAGGTTACCTGTTCTTCTCTGCATGTGCAAAGGCCTGTTACATGGAAAGAGCCTCCCTAAAGAATGGGAATGCAGTTCGTGTGTTTGCTGTGTACTGTCAATAGATCTTTTCACTCCAGCCACGATAACAGGAAGACAGAATGAAATGGGAAAAAATAAAAATAAAAAGACAAATTGCCCTCTTAAGATTCTGCGGCCATGGTTTCTGTGTTCGGGTCTCCCTTGATCTAAAGCCAGTCGTGTCCAACTCTAGGGTTCAGTCCTCATCTCCATTCACAACTGAAGAGCCAGCACTGTCTGCAGACGTTTCCATGATCATGTGGCAGGCATGACTAGACATCGGAGCACATGGAACACTGTTACCTTTCATTCATTCATTCATTTACTGTATTAGATTTGTATGCTGCCCTACTCGGAGAAACCGACTCAGGGCGGCTCACAGAACCCACAAATATCAAATATTACAGTGCAACAAAAATACCATGGGATACAGTATACCATGCAATAAATCAGTACACATCATAGAAACATTACATTGCAAAAACAACCACCCTCAGCTGCAGTCCATTCCTCCTCCTGGCTGGAGAATGCTGGTCGGGGGTCCGGCGGCGGCACAGATTTTATCAGCCGCCGCCTCCTGCAGCTGCCGTCCATACATCATCAGTGTGCGTCATAAGACAATTACGAAAATTTAACCAAAAAATGTTACAAAAGAGTTATAGTCACTTCCCTCCGCCTCGGGAAACTAGCAGGAGCCGGCGGCTTTTCTTCACCCCGGCCCCAAAGGGAGGGGCCTAGGAGTCAGTGGTACTGATTTATCTACTTGCAATTTCTTGCTTTTGAACTGCTAAGTTGGCAGGAGCTGGGACAGAGACAGGTCTCGAACTGCTGACTTGACGGCCTTAGGGTTGTCAACTGTCTTAACCACTGAACCAAAATGAATTGCATCGTCTCATTGCTCTGTTGGAAAAGTCATGTATGCTCTATACCTGTGATGGCGGACCTTGGCACTCCAGATGTTCTTGGACCTCAATTCCCAGAAGCCCAAACGCCCTGTGAATCCACATGAATGGGTTTACTGCGATTCATCCGGCCCGCGCTTCACTTGTCGCTCCCGGAAGTGGGAGTAAAACGCGCCCGTATGGTTAAGACTCTTCCGGGTTAACCCTTCCTCTGTTCAGGCACGTTTTACTTCTGCTTCCGGGAGCGATGAGGGCAGCACGGGCTGGATGAATCGCAGTAAACCTATTCGTGTGGGTTCACAGGGTGCTTGGGCTTCTGGGAATTGAAGTCCAAGAGCATCTGGAGTGCTAAGGTCCTCCATCACGGCTCTGTACGCTAGGATAGTTCTACAGGCAAATCTGCATTTGGAACCTGATTCAGGAACTAAAATCTCCGAGGGCCAAATGCCCACTGACTTGACCAGTGGCAGCAATTTTTGGTTTTTGAAGCGGTTGTCTCTCTTTGCAGGCTGCCATCATCAGCCGGATCCAGTGCAGGATTGTCGCTCTGGATTTGAGAGGACACGGTAAGCACAAAGTCCAAATCATGATTCCTCCTAATCCTTGCCTTCTTTCTCTCTCTTGATTTTAAATACAAATTGCATCTCTCTCTGAGCGGCTTGTGAAATTAGCATTGCTAGCCTTCTAGCCCTCATGGTGTTAATGAAATATTTTAGTCAAGAATTGTCTTGAATTATAGAATTCCTGAGTTGGAAGGGGCCTTTTAGGCCATCCGAGTCCAACTCGCTGCTCAGTACAGAAATCCAAATCAAAGCAGATCTTACGGATATGGTGGCTCAATTCTCTCTTGAATGCTTCCAGTATTGGGGCGCTCACCACCTCTCAAGGCAGTTAGTCCACTGTCCTACTGCTCTAATAACTGTTAAGATGTTACCTGGTGGTGCAGTGGTTAAACTGCTGTACTGCAGCCAAAAGGTTGTGAGTTCAATCCTGACGGAAGGATCAATGTTGACTCAGCCTTCCATCCTTCCAAAGTAGGTAAAATGAGTAACCAGCATGTTGGAGGCAAAATGCTAATGAACTTGTGAACCGACCAGAGAAGTGCACTGAGAGCTATGGCATGGTATTTAAGACTAGTTGCTATTGCTATCTTCACGGCATCAAGTCTTGCCTTGATAGCAACTCATACAGACCTCTATCCTGGACAGTATGAGTCGTGAAAATCATACGACACAGACTAAGACTCATACGACACAGCTGGTAAAAACTGCGTGCAAAAGCGGCGGAGGCTGCGCAAAAAGCCACTAAACCGGTGCAATTCTTGATGACGGGTTGAAACAGTAAAAGCTTAGTAGCAGAAAGGCAAGCCTCAGAAACCACGGAGATAGCCAGACACCACACCACACACCCCGATCTACACATGACGGTTTTAATCCTGGAGCAGGCAGCCACTTTGTTGTCTGGTATGACAACCCCTAGGGCAGTGGTGGCAAACCCATGGCATGGGACTCTGCCTCCTAACTTTAAACCATAGGTGGCCAACCTACGGCCTGTGGACCTAATCCGGCTCATGCATCTCATTAATCCGGCCTGCAGTGGCCACCCGGGCACCTCTAGACCCACCACCAGAAGTCGTGATACGTCACTTACCACGGCGGCGGAAGGAATCGCACCAGTTTAGCAGCTTTTTGCACAGCCTCCGCTGCTTCCCAGGGCAGCAGGAGACTATTCGGCGCATGTTCGCTCCATTTTTTGATTCCCCCACACCTGCTGCTTCTCAGCTGCGCTTTGGCAGCCAAACTGCACCGGTTAGCGATTTCTGGTGCCAGGCGGAGCTTACGTCAACACCTGGATTCCCAACGTGGAACCAGGAAGTTGCTAATCGGTGTGGTTTGTTTACCAAAGCACAGCCAAGAGGTGGCAAAAATATCAAAAAAAACGGAGCAAACATGCTCTGAAAAGCCTCCTGGTACCCTGGGAAGCGGCAGAGGCTGTGCAAAAAGCCGCTAAACCGGCGTGATTCATGACGATGACAAAACTGTAAGCAGTGGGCGCAGCTACGCCTCCGGCTCCCACAGCTGAGCACGGTGGTGGGAACTGGCGCATGACAGGAAAAGGCTTGGAAAGTTTTATGTGATCCAGTCTAAAGGTGCAGGAATGTAGCGTTAAGCAATATCTGCCAGGTAGGGGAAACTTCTGAATTCAGATAGTAGTTCAGGATACCCAGATGGGTCATGTGTTGGGTTTGTCTGCTGTCAAAGTTCTGCATTTATGTGACTTGCTTTGATTTGCTTCTCAGGTGAGACAAAAGTCAGAAATCCCGATGATCTGTCTGCCGAAACAATGTCCAGGTACGTCACCCAGTCAGCTTCAATGAGCTTTAGAGGCAGCTGAAATATTACTTGCAAAGGACATTCAGGTTGGGTGGACCTGCCACTGCAGTTCGTTCATGTATTGCTCACCTTAGCACAGGGCCATGGGTCACTATGGTCCATGGGCCAGATCTGGCCCTGATATCAATTCATCTGGCCTGCAAAGCCCTTTTTGCTAGCAGAAGCAGGCGCGTTTTATTTCTACTTCTGGGAGCAATGAGGGCTTTACGGGCCGGATGAATTGATGTCGGGGGCCGGATCTGGCAAATGAGCCATAGTTTGGGCACCACTGCATTAGCATCTCATGGTAGTGCACACCTGCGCCCCAAATGCAAAGCCCAGATACGAAAAAACCTATCTCCTTATAGCTAACTAGCAGAGGTTGCCCGGGGTTGCCAGGCTGTTTTAAATGGTGTTGGAAGGGGTTTTTTTTTTTGTTGTTAATGTTTGTAAAGAAGAGGTTAGTTTATAATTGTAATTTTTACATTTTTTATTTATACACATTTTTTGGTGGGCTGTTATAAACTGTGATCAGTTTTGTTTGATGTTTTGGTTTTGTGGATTAAAAAAAGAACAAAGGATGATATACTATTTTTAAAAATTATTTAACCAAATAATGTTTTAGTATGTATTTTTTTAATAGTTGTACCATAGGTAATAATGTTAAAAATGTGAAAGTACATGTTTTTTACAATAAATGTTTTTAAACTGTGTTTAGATGTTTTTGGTTTTTATTTGAGTTAAAATTCAGCACAGGATTTTTAAATAGTTTTTATTTTATTTTATTGACATGTTTTTGATTTGTGTAAAATTGTGATTTTGTGTTGACTTGTTTTTACTCTTGGGGCCTTTTGTGTGGGGCTGTTGTGTCTTTTTGAATTGTTTTTAGTATTGTGGCAAGCAGGTGGGGCTGGTAGGGGTTATCTTGTATTTTGACTGTTTTTTCTCTCGTGGCCTCTGGGTGGAACTTCTTCCGGTAAGTAGTCTCTTTCTTCATTCATTTCTTTTCCGGTCTTCGTGGAGTGAGGTTGTGTGGTGGTGAGTTGGCTGTTTTTCTTTATTGGTGTGTGTGTGTGTGTGTGTGTTTGGATTTTGTGCATACCTGTCAACCCGCTGCTCCGGAAAAACGGGACCTGCGCACATCGCTTTTGCACAGGTCGCTTTCCACGCATGTGTGGAAGGGTTTTGCCCCTTCCACGCATGCGTGGAAGCGCTACGCCACTTGCCCAGCCCCTACGCAAGCGGCGTAGCACTTCTGCGCATGCGTAAAAAGAGTAAAACCCTTCCACGCATGTGCGGAAGTGCTACGCCGCTTGCGTAGGTGCTGCACAGGTGGCGTAGCGCTTCTGCACATGTGCGGAATGCGTTTCCACCCGCTGCCAAATTACGGGGTTTTGGCAGCGCGGGCGGGTTATGATGTCAATGGATGTCAAATTACGGGGTTTTCCCGGCCAAATCGGGATGGTTGACAGGTATGATTTTGTGGTGTTTGGCTGGGTGCTGTGTGTGTTTGGAAATTTTTGTTTACTTTGTATTATTTTTTGGTGTTATTTTTGGTTGTTTTTGTGTATTTTGGGATGTTTTTTATTTTTTGTGTGTGTTTTTTGGTGTCCTATGAGGGGATCCCCTCTCTGCCATGTCCCCTGGCTCTGGAAGGGTTGGGGGGACAGACCCCTTTTGTCCCCCCAAACCTTCCAGACTCATGGGACCCAGGAGAGGGGATCGAATCCAGCCCACCCTGGACGGAGCGCCGTCTGATGGCTTTGCTTACCTGGGAATGGGTTCACTTTAAAGGGGGGGCATTGCCTTTTTCCCCCTTGACCCCCCCTGTGTTGTTTTCCCTCCCCTGTGACATATCGATGTCCGGCTGCAGCAGACTTGCGCTCCCGGTGTGTTTTTTATTTTTATTTTTCGCTCGCCAGCTTCCTCAGTGTTCTGCGCGCTCATGGCATGCAGGACGCTGGGGTTTGTAGTTTGGTGTTTGCGTTTTCGGCTCGTGTGTCATTTCCTTTTGATTGGCCGCGGCACATTTCCGAACGTTCCTTTTGCTCGCGCCTCTCAGCCTGATTGGCTGTGGCGCGGCACAGTGCAAGAAACATTGGGAAATGAAGTTGCTTCCCTTTTTCGCGTTTGTGGGGCTCTTGCCCCACTGGTGCATTTCTCAATCCGTCGTTGACCTGCGGACCCAGTTCAGGCATGTGCACGAATGGTTGGTGTGGGCTAGTAGGGCCTGGCTTAGGATTGTATCTGAAGTTCCAACGGTTAACGCTTGATTTTATAGGTTAAGATTTCTAAAGACTTGCACAAATAGCTGTCATTGGCCCAAATTCTGTTTCTTAGTGTAGTCAACGGCAGTAGAATAGTCCCATTGAAGCAATGGGAGTTTGATGAGCCAATGAACTTCCATTGATTTTAATGGGTGTACTCTAAATATTTTAATACACACAGCATTTTAGAGCGTTGCATGTGCTTCGCTGAAATCCTGCTGCACAGTTACATAAACAACATAACCTTTAGAAGAGAATTGCTGGAAGTTAAGAACTCCAGAGAGCCATTGACTGTTGCACTCCGAGTCACGCGGCTCAGGATGCAGTTGATCATGTCTGTGGATTTCACCCACTGTGATTTTTGCAGATGGAGTCTATGTTGTGGGATATCCAGAGGTGAGCTTGGGAATCTTGCTCCTGTTGAGTCTCAGAAGGGCAAGCCACCCCAAGCTATAACCCTTGAGAGAAAACATTTGGTTAAACAAGAGAGAAATTGTGACTCATACATTGCCTTCTATATCTGCATCTTGGTTACTTGGTTGGCCCGTACTTCACACGTCTAGTTTGACGTGGTGGATCAAAGCATCGTCTCCCACGAGATTTTAGCGGGCTCTCGCCATCTGGAGGTCCTACCACTACCGTAGCAGGGTCCAATGGTGCACGGGGGACTGAGGCCTGTGTTTTCGATGCTCCTTTAGCATTCTAAATATGACAACACAGCCTGCTGGGCTCATGCAGGAGTTGGGCATGTTAGAGCAATTTACTGGCCAGGTGCATTGCATGAGTACCCAACGCCACTTAGCTGACCTGCGGTTCCAGATGGAGAACAGTTCTGGACTGCTAACCAACACCTTTGTGGCATGGTTGAACCGGCCAGGGTGATACACCTCCACCATAGCCGTTGAGCGGCCACGGTCACTGCTGCACCATGTTGAGGCATGAGGTGGGATTTGCAGCGGTATCTGCATCAGAATTTAGGGGGGAAATGACGTTCTGAAGTTACCAGAATGGGTATTGAGGGATTTTGGAAGCTGGGCTCCAAATAAGTTACTTTCCCAGGTTAAACACATAACCCTTTTTGTGCCTTTTGTTTCACCTGTAGAGATATCGGAAACGTGGTGGAAGCCATGTACGGAGACCTCTCTCCTCCCATCATGCTGATCGGTCACAGCATGGGAGGCGCCATTGCCGTCCACACGGCTGCCTCCAATCTGGTCACCAGTTTGTTGGGATTGTGCATGATCGATGTTGTGGAAGGTAAATTTCAGAGCCATTCAGCGGTTGCTCCCCCTCCCCCTTCTTGTCTCAGGATCAAACCAGATCCAACCATTCTTGAATTGCTTCTGGTCTGGCATAATCTAACCCAGGGGTTCCCAACCTTTACAAGCCACGGGCTGGGTCATGCGCTCTCAGTTGATTTTGAGGGCCGGGTGGGCATTTTGCTCTGCCTGCATGATGGGGGTGGCCATTTTGTCCCAACAGCTTCAAAGGGGTGGCCATTTTGTTTCTCGGATGCCCTTGAAGGAGTGGGGGGCCACATGAAATGGCACCGTCACCTGATATGGCCCACGGGCCTTAGGTTAGGAATCCCTGATCTAAGATCTTTTCCTCCAAGTCTTCTAATTTGGATTAGTTTCCCTGTTCTAAACCCAATCTCTCATTTGAGCATCTGGTACCATGATGGCAAACCTTGGCACTCCAGCTGTTCTTGGACTTCAATTCCCAGAAGCCCAAGTCCCTGTAAATCCACACAAATGAGTTTACTGCATGTACTTGGGGCTGTGGTGGCTCATTGGTTAAGAAGCTCACCTTGTTAGCTGGAAGGCCAGCAAGTCAACAGTTTGAGACCAGGGTACTGCATGACGGTTTGAGTGCCCATCTCTGCCCCAGCTCCTGCCAAGTGGACAGTTTGAAAGCAAGAAATTGCAAGTAGATCAATAGGGACCACTTCAGTGGGAAAAGGAGCCTCATTCGGGTGTCCCCTGAGCAGAGTTTCTCCAGCAAGAATCCTTTCAACCTAGAATAATTTCTCACACGAAATTGAGATTAATAGCTATAAATATGATTTATTGCCTTGGCTCATTCTTCTTTTTCCCCCCTACTAGTAACTGAAGCTCTCTGTGTAAATTGAGAATATCCCCCCCCCCCATCTTAATCATGAGGACTAGGGGCTACTTTGATTTATATACTTCAAAACCAGATTGAGGTGACCAAGTCTGTAAATTAGCCGCACCCCTGCCTTTTATCCCAGCTCCATTGATACAGATTCCTCCCTCCCCGTTCTTTAACTGGGCTTTTAATAAATGCTGGGGTATTTAATTCCTGGGCCCCTCCCTTCCTATTTGTCGTGTGTAGGTACCGCCATGGACGCATTGAACAGCATGCAGAATTTCCTTCGGAGTCGTCCCAAGACGTTCAAATCTCTGGAGAATGCCATAGAATGGAGGTAAGTAAATGGCATCTCTGCATGTTCATACGTGGGAGAGTGTTGGGTTCTGTAATGCGGCTCCTCTGCTGGGCTGTGTTGGGTCTTGGCGGGACCCTTCCCACCCCCTGGCGGCGCAGTGGTTAAAGTGCTGTACTGCAACCAAAAGTTTGTGAGTTCGATCCTGACCAGGGTTTAAGTTGACTCAGCCTTCCATCCTTCTAAGGTCAGTAAAATGAGTACCCAGTATGTTGGGGTGCAAAATTCTGATTTCCTTGTGAACCACCCAGAGTGTGCACTATGCGCTGTAGGGTGTAATAGAAGTATAATTGCTGTTGCTGTATCCTTGTTAAACATAACAATGTTCTAATTGTTATGGGCTATATCTACAATATCTGTTTCTGTCCCTACGTTCTGTCAAGTTCTTCTTTGTGGTCTCTGTGAATCCATACGTATGTGCAGTAAACCCATTCCTGTGGATTCACAGGGGACCCCAAAGAAGAACAACAGTTACAGCTAAGCAACTTGTTAGAGCCCTGGTAGTGCAGTGGTTAAACGGCTGTACTGCAACCAAAAGGTAGTGAGTTTGATCCTGACCAGGACTCAAGGTTGACTCAGCCTTCCATCCCTCTGAAGTTGGTAAAATGAGTACCCAGGGGGCAAAAAATGCTAATTATTTTGCAGAGAATGCTGCACTAAGCGATGTGGGACAGTTGTAAATGTCATTGCTTTACATCACTTTGTTATCTGTTCACTGCTCAGAGTGGGATAACACCCAAGTGGGCGGTATAGAAATACAATAAATAAACAAAATAAATAAATGTGTGAGTTTTGCGGTGGGAAAACGGCAGGGGTTATAAATGCGCTAACAACATCAGGACTCCTGAGCCCTCTTAGAAAGCAGAAAGTTCGTGATGTGCCCTTTTCCGAAGGCTGTTTCTTACCATTTTCTTTTTTCACCCCCTCTTTCTCTAGTGTGAAAAGTGGACAGATACGAAACCTTGAATCTGCCAGAGTTTCCATGGTTGGCCAAGTGAAACAGTAGGTTGTGTCTCTGAAGCTTGCCCAACTCTTCCATTGAGCAGCAATCATTATCGAACCCTGGTGGCAGTCCCAGCCAGAGGGAACCCACTGAATCAATGGGATTGGATAAACCAGGGGGACTCAAACTACGGCCCATGGGCTGGATCCGGCTCCTGATGCCAATTCATCTGGCCCACGCTGCCCTCGTCGCTCCCGGAAGCAAAAGTACAATGCGCCCGCACATTGTACTTCTGCTTCTGGGAGCGACGAAGGCAGCGTGGGCCAGATGAATTGGTTTCGGGGGCCTGATCCAGCCCATGGGCCATAGTTTGGGCATCCCTGGTTTAAGCAGAGAAAATGGCATCCTAAAATCTGTCTCATCCTGTTGCAAGACAGATTGCAAGGCACGTTTTACTTCCGCCTCCAGCGGGAGGAACCACGTGACCGGCCCCTAAAGTTTGGGCATCTGTGGGATAAATGATAATGGTTGAGAGCCTTGGTGGCACAGTGGTTAAACTGCTGTCCTGCAGCCAAAAGGATGTGAGTTCAATCCTGACCAGGGCTCAAGGTTGACTCAGTCTTCCATCCTTCTGAGGCTGATAAAAATGCAACAGTCCTAGAACTGGGAGGGAGAAAAGGAGAAGAAACCATAACACCGTGAAGGCAAACCTTGGCACTCCAGGTGTTCTTAGACTTCAATTCCCAGAAGCCCAAGCACCCTGTGAATCCATACGAATGGGTTTACTGCGATTCATCCGGTCCGCGCCGCCCTCATTGCTCCCGGAAACGGAAGTAGAACGGGTTAACCCGGAAGAGTCTTAACCATACTGGTGCATTTTACTTCCGCTTCTGGGAGCAATGAGGGCAGCGCGGGCCGGATGAATCACAGCAAACCCATTCGTGCGGATTCACGGGGGCTTGCGCTTCTGAGAATTGAAGTCCAAGAACATCTGGAGTGCCAAGGTTCGCCATCATGGCTCTAGGGTCTTTTGCTCATCTTCATTGACAGCCAAAGTCTGCAGACTTTTCTGTGGTCATGTGACAGGCATGACTAGACACAGAATACTGTTACCTTTCCCATTGAAGTGGTACCTATTTACCTACTTGCAATCTCTTGCTTTTGAACTGCTAGGTTGGCAGGAGCTGGGTACAGAGACGGGAGTTCACTCTCTTGTGCAGCTCGGGTCTCGAACTGCTGACCTGTCGACCTTCCAGCAGACAAGCTCACAGTTTTAACCAGTAAATTACCGGCAGTCGCTCCTTTTCCTGTTACCGTATTTATTCGGTATAACGCGCACTCGTGTATAACGCGCACCCCTAATTTTCCATGAAATCTTGGTATAAAATTTTTTTTCACACGCCTCGTCTCCCGCGCCACCCAATCAGATCCCGCCAGCCGCGCGCCCCTGGGCCCGTGGGTGGGGCAGACGGTGCATCTCAGCAGTGCCTACCGTACTCGGCGCCGGCTCCTTGAGTCGCGCGGCCCGGGTAGGCGTGGAGCACGCCGCGGCCCTCTCCCGTAGGGTTCCCTTCTCGACCCGGCGGGTGCGTGCAGGTGAGCGGCGGCGGCAGCGGGACCTGGGCAGGTGCCCAGGTCCCGCTGCCGCCGCCGCTCACCTGCACGCACCCGCCGGGTCGAGAAGGGAACCCTCCGGGAGAGGGCCGCGGCGTGCTCCGCGCCTACCCGGCGCCGGCTTCTTGAGTCGCGCGGCCCAGTCCTCGTGTATAACGCGCACCCAAACTTTGAGCCTTTTTTGGGGTATAAAATTTTGCGCGTTATACACGAATAAATACGGTATCTCCCCTGGCCTTTTCAGCCTAAGGAAACCCATAGCTACTAAAACTGATGTGGAATAGTAGAGGTGGAGTAGGGACTGGGAATCTAATGTTCCTTTTCTCTCCCAAAATGTTCAAAACAGGTGCGAAGGAGCTGCTAGTCCTGGAGCCCCCAAAGCCTTAGTGGAGGGGATTATAGAGGAAGAGGAGGAGGAAGAGGAAGAAGGTGAAAATGGGGAGTCTGTAAACAAAAGGAAGAAGGAAGATGATGTGGAGGTGAGGAGGAACTTTTGTTAAGAATGAGTCATCCTCGTGGTCTTCATTGATGTCTTAGAGTCGTGATGGCAAACCTTGGGCACCCCAGGTGTTCTTGGACTTCAATTCCCAGAAGCCGAAGTCAACACTCCTGCTGATCAGAGCTTCTGGGAACTGAAGTCCAAGGACATCTGGAGAGCCAGGGTTGAGGAACTCTGGCCTAGAACTGTGTTGGCCAACCTTGGCACTCCATCTGTTCTTCGACTTCAATTCCCAGAAGCCCAAGTCAGCCCTCCTGCTGATCGGGGCTTCTGGGAATTGAAGTTCAAGAACAGCAATGATGGCGAACCTTTTAGAGGCTGAGTGCCCAAACAGAGGGGCAGGACAAACTCTGTGCTGTGGGGAGGGAGGAAGTTTATGTTTATTCGATTTATACCCCGCCCTATTCAGCACATGGCTGACTTAGGGCGGCTAATGACATATAAATGACCCGAAGATAACCCAAGGGGTTTACATACAGGATACAAAATTCAAAATGCAATAATAAATACAATATTCAAAAATACAACATAGCCAAAGGCCCACATACAATATTACAAGCTACAATACAAAGTAAAAAAAAATGGCGTCAGAGGCCAAATCCAGCCCGCGGGCCGTAGTTTGGACACCCCTGCCCTGCAGCATCTTCTCGAGTGGAAAAGGGGCTTCAATAAGTGAGGATCAAGGGGAAATGTGTCAGCAGAAGTGCTACCTATTAAGGCAAAAACAACCATTAGATACAATCTATTATATTAAAAACACCCTTCGAATTTCTCAATTATTATTATTTTTAACTCAATGGCTCCCCTCTATTTGGGCTCCCTTCTACCAGCAACCCCATGTTCTACAAGTTAGCAGGAATCCAAACATGCAGGTACATTCAAGTGTCCCTTGGGCACTAGGCTAGCGCCAGCTAATCCTTCTAATCCAGAAGTGCTGCACTGAAATTGGAAATGCTCCCGTTGGGCTGCTGGGCAAAGGGACAGGACAAACTCTGTGCTGGGGCGACGGTGTGTGTGCCACAGAGAGGGCTCTTGAGTGCCCCCTCTGGCACGCGCGTACCATAGGTTGGCCACCACTGTCTTAGAGTCTGTCCATATGAGTCTTGGATGACTTCTTAGGATTGGACATTTCTGGACAGGTAGCTGCATCAAACTCTTGGTAGCAAAAACCATGATGATCAGCAGACTGGAAAGCAAGATCTAGGAGGAAATACTGAAGGAACCTGACATGTTTCACCCTGAGAAAAGGGGTAGGATGATTGCACTCTTCAAATACATGGAGGTCAAGGTCTCCCTTGGTCGAAAGCCAGTCAGCGACTCTAGGGTGCAGACGTTTCTGTGGACATGTGACAAGCATGACTAGACACCAGAGTGCACAGAACGCTGTTACCTTTCCTGCTGAAACAGTACCTACTTATGTAGTAGCAACTTCTTGCTTTTGAACTGCTTGGTTGGCAGGAGCTGGGGCAGAGATGGGTGCTCACTCCGTCATGCAGCACTCAGGTCTTGAACTGCAGACGTTCTGAACTTCCAGTCATCAAGTTCAGCATCTTAACCACTAAGCCACCGCAGTCTTTCAAATACATGAAAGATAATCCTAAAGTGGAGGGGTGGGATTTGTTCTCCATCCTCCCAGAATGCGGGAGACGCATGAAGGCTTTTGTCTTCTTGGGGTCCAAGCCGGCGACTCTTGGGTCCCAGTGGGGTTGCCTTTACATTGCAGGGCCTGGATCTGACCGCTTGTCTTCCCCCTTTCTTGCAGCCCAAGAAAGACGTGGCCTACACGTGGCGGATTGAACTGTCCAAGACAGAGAAGTACTGGGACGGCTGGTTCAGGGGTCTCTCCAACCTCTTCCTCGGCTGCTCGGTCCCCAAACTGCTCCTTTTGGCTGGTAGGTGTGTCCCTTCTCCCCCCTCCCCCCCCCTCCCATTCTTCGCATGGAATCTTATGCAGTCAAGAGCCCCGGTTGTGCTCTTTGCTGTAGCCAGAGCATTGTGAGTTTGACCCTGATGGGGCTCAATGTTGACTCAGCCTATTCCATCTTTCTGTGGTTGGTAAAATGAGTCCCTAGCATGTTGTTGGGGCAAA
The DNA here is from genome assembly GCA_035047345.1 of Bradypodion ventrale. Taxonomy (NCBI): domain Eukaryota; kingdom Metazoa; phylum Chordata; class Lepidosauria; order Squamata; family Chamaeleonidae; genus Bradypodion; species Bradypodion ventrale. The sequence continues at coordinate 371,447,949 of JAWDJE010000003.1, forward strand.
ATGCTGATTACCTTCTGAACCGTCCAGAGGGTGCACTAAGTGCTTATATGGGACAGTATAGAACTGCAATTGCAATATCCTTGTTAAATATAACAATCCTTCAATATAACAATGTTCTAATTATGGGCTATCTATCATGTTTACTTCTGCCCTTACGCTCTATCAGGTTCTTCTTTGTGGTCTGTGAATCCACAGGAATGGGTTTACTGTGCGTACAGGCAGTAAACCCATTTGTGTGGATTCACAGGTGACCACGAAGAAGAACAACAGTTACAAGTAAGCCACCTGTCATCATAGAACCCTGGTGGCGCAGGTATTCAACTGCTACACTGCAGCCGGAAGGTTGTGAGTTCGATCTTGACCAGGGCTCAAGGTTGATTCAGCCTGTTCCATCCTTCTGCGGTAGGTAAAATGTGTACCCAGCATGTTGGGGGCAACATGCTTAATGACCTTGTGAACCGTCCAGAGAGTGAACTCAGTACTTATATGGGACACTCTATATAAGTGTAATAGATGTTGCTATTCTGCTGATCTCAAGTTGTTCTGCTGACCTGTTTATTGGCATTTATTTTAATTTTTATTTATTTATTAAATATAGCACTCATCTGGGGTATTTCCCCCACTTTGGGTGGTGTACAATAGTTAAAACCATAACTATGGTATCCCAGAGTGACCCAGTTTAATTTATTCATTGGCTATAGGGAGAATGTTCTTAAAAGTGTTTTTAAAGAGTACATGAATTAATGGACAACTTGAAAGTCTACGTAATTAAACTGAAAGGGCCTGCTTAGTTTTAATGCACACGGTGCCCAATTGGCCAGTGCTGTCAGGGCACCCTTTGGCCGTAAAACCTCAAGAAACAAGAACAGAAATAGACCTGATTTCATTGTCCGGTGTTGGAGGGTCATCCACGCCCATTTGTATGCCAGCATCCTGGGTATCACAAGAAGAGATCACTGCATCACAAAAAAATAATCCATGTATCCTATACTAAATCATGTGCGCTGGATCGAAATCTGAAGTCTGATTCTGCCTAGGACGTCAGGATATTAAGTTAATTACGTGTATAGATGCAATTAGCTGCATTCTCTCACAGCTGCGCCTACTCATCTTTAGCTTAAAACAGACTCACTGTGGTCTAGCTGTACTATCCAATCAGATGGTTTAGCACTAGAGACAAGCTCTTGGTCCATCTCACCTTATATATCTATTTCTGATATCAACTCACTGGCTTGGCCAGACACACGGCCGCTGCTGGAACATGCATGCCACCAAGGGACGTGATTCAGCCTATGCGGCAGCAGGCATAATAATAGCTGCAACTGTTATAATGTTCCCATGTAAAAATACATTACCCAATTACCAACCATTTGAACAGCTATTGCATGCCTATAACTTAAAATTTGTATGTGATACGCAAATTCTGAGTTTAGATCTGGAATAGGCACACTTGATATCATGTAAATCACATGTGTTATTCCCAGTAGCGAAATCGTTATTGTGCAGTGTTACCAATGAATATAGTACACAACAGGCCTAAACTTATAACAGAAGCCAAGACAACTTCAGTCATCTTATCACACTGAAGGAGATATTGCTTAGAGGGGGGAAAAAACTTTCTAAGAAGATTTTTTAAAAAGAAAATAAGTGTTCTCTCATGCTGTCTTGGGTCACAAAATGTGCAGATTTAATGGAAATACCTAACCTACCCACCAAAAGTGTCAAAAATTGCTTCCAATAGCCCTTAGAGGGCAAGTGGAGATTATTGGGGGGGGGGGGAAGTGTCTATTTTTAAAACTGAGTTTCTTATGGTAAAGTGCAGTCATTATGCAGAAAAAGAGAATATTTTTTTCCTGCCTGCACTAGTGCACAGACTGCAGGTTGCAATCTGGACACGGGCTGGTATTTCTGTGGTGTAGGAGTTTATGGACCTTTCCCAGGGTTTTCATGATGGATGTGTAATGCTCCCTTTTGATTCAGCTTGTTTGGCTATAAACTGATCCTTCTGTTTAAACATGCAGTTCGTCCTCGTACGCTGAAGACAAAGAAACTTCTGAGCCTTGATGATTCATCTTTCTATTATCCTTCCATATTTAGTAAAATAGCCAAACCAGTTGTTGTGTTTTTTTAATGTTCTCTCCTGCCCACGCATGCCTTGCTCTGCTGTTTTGCATGTCTTGAAAAATGCACAGCAGGGTAGGGGGGGAAATGACATTATTCTCTGTCTGTTTCTTCCCTCCCAAATAATGTTTAGGTGTTGACAGACTGGATAAAGATCTAACCATTGGCCAAATGCAAGGTAAGCTTCTTAGCCTTTTGGGCTGTGATGGATTTCTCCATGTTTTAGGACCGTGACGGCGAACCTTGGCACTCCAGATGTTCTTGGACTTCAATTCCCAGAAGCCCCCATGAATCCACATGAAGGGGTTTGCTGCGATTCATCCGGCCCGCGCCACCCCCGTCGCTCCTGGAAGCGGAAATAAAACGCGCCCAAATGGGGTGGCGCGGGCCGGATGAATCGCAGCAAGCCCCTTCATGTGGATTCCCGGGGGCTTGGGCTTCTGGGAATTGAAGTCCAAGAACATCTGGAGTGCCAGATGGTGACTTTTGAAATTAGGTGAGCGACACTTTACTGCCGGTTCCCAAAGTTGGCCACAACTTCTGTCTTAGTGACAGCTGTAGTCTCTACCGTTTCCTGGATTGCAGGAGCTCGAAATAAAGCTGTATTGAAGTTATTAGATACAGTTATTAGAGATAGTATATTAGTTATTAGATCTTTATCCAGCAACCATAAGCATCTTTTGCAAGTCCTTGCCCTAGGCGAGGTAAAGGAAAGGTCAAGGTCGCCCTTGATCGAAAGCCAGTTGTATCCGACTCTAGGGTTCAGTCCTCATCTCTGCTTATAGCCAAAGAGCCAGCGCTGTCTGCATCTGCAGACGTTTCCGTGGACGTGTGGCAGGCATGACTAGACACCCGGAGTGCATGGAACGCTGTTTTACCTTCCCACGGAAGTGGTACCTATTTATCTCCTTGCAATTTCTTGCTTTCAAACTGCTAGGTTGGCAGGAGCTGGGACAGACAACGGATGCTCACTCTTTAATCCAGAAATCGGGTCTCATACTGCTGACCTTCTGACTTTCCAGTCATCAAGTTCAGCGTCTTAACCACTATGCTCCTACAACTAGCCAAATCTAAACTAAATAATGCAAAGTTCCATAATTTGAAGAACGTCTCTAAATGACAGCGGTTGGGTTTTGTTGAAGACATTTCCCCCTTTTTGGTGTGGAGGGACCTCCATGTGGTCTTCCGCAGCAAAAAATAGGAATAAAAACTTTGCACAAATGCAATTTTGGAGTTGTAATATGCCTTTTCCTTCCACTACAGGGAAATTCCAGATGCAAGTCCTTCCGCAGTGCGGCCATGCGGTCCACGAGGATGCTCCTGACAAAGTGAGTGGGTGAAGCTGCTCTGGCTTCATGGACAACCCTGGCCACAAAAACTGGATGTTGCCCTATAGCAGTCAAGGCAAACCTTGGCACTCCAGCTGTTCTTGGGCTTCACTTCCCAGAAGCCCAAGTCTCTACATGCAGTACTGTACATACACTCAACCCATTTGTGTGGATTCACAAAGACTTGGGCTTCTGGGAATTGAAGTCCAAGAACAGAAGGAGTGCCAAGCTTCGCCATCACGGCCCCATAGATTGTGCAGTAAAAGACTTAAGCTGACTTCATGGGGACCATCAATGATGTTTTCTCAGTCTTATTTTATTTATTAGATTTCTATGCTACCCATCAGGGATATTTCCCACTCTGGGTGGTGTTTTTTAAAAAGTAATATATCAAATAAGAGAATAAGATACAAGAAGACTTCCTAATCATTTTACACATCCAGGCGCTGAGCCCCACCTACCACACACAACAACTGTAATACACACACACACACTACTAAAATACATATGGGCTACAAACATACCTGGCATCCACCAGCAGTATCTACAGACATAGTAGTTATCCATCCTGCATTGTGGGAGGTGGGTTTGTGTTGAGTAATTGCTGGAATATTTTCTGACCCTAGGCCAGTGGTGGTAAACCTATGGCTCAGAGCACTCTCTGTCAGCACACGCGCCTTCACCCTAGCACAGAGTTTGTCCCCGCACCTCTGCTCAGCAGCCCAATGGGAGAGCATCCTTCCTCCCCCAGTACAGAGTTCACCCCGCCCCTCTGCCCAGCAGCCCGGTGGGAGAGCTTCCTCCCTACCCGCAGTACAGTTTGCCCCGCCCCTCTGCTCAGCAGCCCAATAGAAGCACTTCCTCCCTCCCCCCAGCAAAGAGTTCACTCCGCCCCTCTGTTTGGGCACTCGGTCTCTAAAAGGTTGCTTGAGCCCACTAAAAACTCCAGGGGAACCCCCAAAGAAGAAAAATCCACTGAGAACTGTGCTGTGCCTCTCTTCTGTTTCTTGCCATTGCGATCCCCCCCTGGCTTAGATGTGAATGTGACACACACAGAGACACACACGCAAACATGTTGCATTGGCTAAGGTGTAAAAAAAGGAAATCCAGTGGCAAAAAGTGAGACAGCTGTTGGGAGAAGGTTTGTCCTAGGCATTTCCCACTATTGAAAAGCAGCTGTCCAGGTTCAGTGTCTGAAGCTTAGAACTGTCTGCAATGTAAAATATTGGGTTCACTGATATCCACAGTTTCAGCTATCCATGATAGATCTCAGAATGTATCCCCTGTGGGGGTGAATGACCTGTACCTGCAAGTTTCCCAATGCAGACAGCTTAATTTCCCCCCCTCCCCCCCAGTTCACCTGTTCTTCTTTCTTTTCCAGGTTGCTGAAGCGGTGGCTACTTTCTTAATCCGTCACAGGTTTACAGAACCCATCGGTGGATTTCAGTGGTGAGCCTTGTTGGTGACTTCCTCTTCAACAGATGGAATTCCCTTCTCTAGCCCCAGAAGATAAATTCTCTTCTCTGGCCAGGTTATCCTGCTATGGTCATAGAGTAGACCGTACTGCCAGCAACTCAATGCCGAGTGTCAGCCGGCAGTTAACTAACCCAACAACCCTGCGGACGAAATGGCGTGTGGCCAAGTCCACAGGGAAGGGTGATGGTCCCTAAATGGATTAAATCCCACTTGAGTCCATCTTGATGGAGGGCAGCAGCTTCAGCCATCCTGGCTTGGGGCTGAGGAGGATTTTGTGTGCCAAAAAGGCTCCGGACCAGAAAGTGACTCATGGAACTGAATCACTGGTACTATGGGTGTCATGCTGCGATGCGGAAGGCAGATGAAAGGCCGCTGCATTATATTGCTCCCAGGACAGTCTTCATGGTTGATCGCCATGAGGATCACCCATATTCGGATTTGGATACGGCAGAACAAGAAGACGCCCCAGTTCAGGGGTGTTCAAGGTCTATGCAAAACAGGGGTCACCAAAGACAGCGTGAAATCATGCAACCAAGAACGAGAGGAGAAGCCCAATGCCGCTGTCTCGTTCCTCCCCTGCCCCAAACATCCATGCCAGCATCTCTTCCTAACCTCCTAGATCTGGTGCGTGCCAGATGAATTGGTGTCGGTGGCCAGATCCACCCCATGGGCTGTAGTTTGGACACCCCTGTTCTAGATCCCATGTAGACTCTGGCAACGATTCCTTCTTTCTCCTTGGCTCGATTTTACTCTCCTGCTTCTGAAAACTTGTTTGAGGAGCTCCTAGCGAATTCTTGCCTGAGGCTCACACTATGATTTGGCAACCCACATTTTAGAGCAGGCCTGGGAAATTTTGCCTACCTGGCTGTTTTGTACCACTGATGGTAATCCCTTACCATTCAAGTGCCAGATCCGATTCCAAAGAGTGGCGATCCTCATGGTGATAAGCCGTGAAGATTGTCCTTGGGAACAATATAATGGAGTAGCCATCAATTTGCTCGCTGCATCACAGCATGACCCCCATAGTACCACTGATCCAGTTCTGCAAGTCACTTTCTGGTCCTGAGGCCTTTTGGCACGCAAAGTCCTCCTCAACCCTAGTATTGATTAACCAGCTGCCTTCCATTAAGATGGATTCAAGTGGGATTTAATCCACTTGGGAACCATCACCCTTCCCTGTGGACTTCGGCACCCAAGGCCATTAGTCCTCAGAGTTGTCAGGTTAGTTAACCACCGCCTGGCACTTGGCATTGCGTCACTGGCAGGATGGCCTGCTCCGGTGATGGTGAACCTTGGCACTCCATATGTTCTTGGACTTCAATTCCCAGAAGCCCCCATGAATCCACACGAATGGGTTGGCTGCGATTCATCTGGCCTGCCCTGCCCCTGTCGCTCCTGGAAGTGGAAGTAAAATGTGACAGGGGTGGCACAGGCCGGATGAATCGCAGCAAACCCATTCATGTGGATTCATGGGGGCTTGGCCTTCTGGGAATTGAAGTCCAAGAACATATGGAGTGCCAAGGTTCACCATCACAGGCCTGCTCTATTACCATGACAGGATAACCTGGCTAGATGTTCGTATCTGGGACTTGAAATCTGAAACATCTGTTGGGTCAATGTTCTCCCCTCTTCCCTGATAATGAGGCCAGTCGGTGGTTTTGGGGGGCAAGGCTAGGGTCTTCTGCAAATCCAGCCACTTCCTCCTTTCCTGCAAGCAATTCTCTGACATCCTCCTGTTCTGAAAATAACGTCTTCCAACAAAGGGAGGGGAAAATTGGTACAGTTGGCACAGAGGGCTTCGGTTGGCATCATACATGGGGCTAGAGTTACTATAGATTATTGCTCTTCTGCTTTGTGCATTTTAAGAACCAGAACTGGTTGTCAGGGGAATTTGGGCTTTGTTGTCCAAAAGTGGGACATTTGCAGTCGCTCGTGGGACTTTTCTTCTTTCATGTCCAGATCAAACTTTGGACTGCCAAAAATGAAGTCATTGGCCAAACCTAAGTCCTCGTCAGTGTATGCCTCTGGCAGACCAGCAAATGAGCCAATTGGATTCTGTCTCTCGCCACATTCGCACAGTGTGTGTTGTTGTCTGCCAACAACCCCCACTTGAGCATGTTGGTCTTGCATTTAGGCATTCCATCCCTCAGCCATGACTCGTGGGGGCTATGATTATACAAGAGAATGGTCTGCTTGGTTGCGTATCTGTCCTTTTTGGGACAGGGACTCCCAAGAACTCCCTTGTGAGTTTGCAGCTTGTGTAGTTGTGGGTGGGACATACTGGTAGTTGCAGGATATTTGCCCCATGCTCTGCTGAGGATCCCTTTAATAGTCAGTCTTGTTGTGGGAAGGTCTCATAGAACCCTAGATTCCCTGAGTTGAAACAGGGGCCTTTGAGGCCATTGAGTCCACACACACACCCTGCTCAATGCAGGAATGCAAACCAAAGCAGACATGACAGATAGTTGGGCATCTGATAAAGCATTCACAGTTGGCTGGATGGTGTGTAGAGGCCCCTCTTATTCTGGTGTTGAGACATGGGGATCAGTGAGGGCAGAACACCTGCATGCTCTTGCGACCTTAACTGAACCATCTTCTCGTTCTTCTTTCGGCAGTGTATTCCCTGCTTGTTAATAACCTGACGACCCCGACCAGCACTGACTCCTCGTTGTAAATAAAGCCCACCAGAGGCCACTGTGTAGCGTCTCCCGTCTCCCGTCTCCTCCTCAATCAACCAAGTTCCATTCCCAGCACAGGACAATTGGTGCGAGAGGCACCCCGTGAAACCCCTTGGCCACCGCCGAGCTCTCTTCCGTCGTCTTCTGTCTTCTTCTTCGTGCCCTTGTCTGGCCTGCAGAATCTCTGTGTTCCCTTCTCTGACTCCTGTTGTTTTTTCTTCGCCGTTTGTCTAGAGAGTGGGAAGGGTAGAAATGCCAAGAGACTCTCTCGGGAGGGATTCTTGGTTCGTGGCTAGTCTCTGCGACCCAACATCTTTTTGCCCAGAAGAAACATTCAAAACTTTTTATCTTCCTTTGCATGCTTCCAATTCCACTTGCATGCAAGATGCCACCACGAGATCTACATGGGTTGGCACTCCAGTCCCCTCCATGTCAAACCAGCACAGCTGGCGGTGGATGATAGATGTTGTAGTCCCAACTCATCCACAGAGGATATGCTTGGTTTTTATTCCTCCAAGCCTCGTGTGTTGATAGATTATATTAGGCTGAGCTCAAATCCAGCTGGTAGATTTTCCTTCTCCTTAAACAAAGTAGGAAAATGAGTCTGGGGGGGTAGTGTGGGCTGGCCCTAGAACGAGCCATGCAGAAAGATGGCATCCCATCTGCTGGGTCTTTCCAGTTGCTTGACAGACCTGTGTATTCTAGCAGCCAAGAGAGAAGATTTCCGGAGAGCTTAGGCAACTGCTGTGACCTGGTGGCTTGCCCTGATACGCCAATGCCATGATTAGCAACATTCACCTTGGAGCCAAGGAGCACAGCAAAAACGAAGCTTTAGGATGGGGTCTTCTGTGAGAATTTCCCAGACAGAGATTTACATTCTAGCATCTTAGTCCGCCTGAGCCTTACTGTTGGCCCTTAGCAAGGAATCTACGGCCCACTTGGGTGGCTCAGATTCATTCTGCAATAACCCACAGCAACAGTCCGGAAGATTTGGAGAGAGGCATGAATCTGATTTAGGTCCAACTCCAGAAATGAAACCCAAGCACGGTTCCGTTCTTTTGCTTTCGAGTTTCCGAGAGTTTCTTTGCCACCTCGGTGCCCAACAGCCACATCAAGCAAAAAGGTTCTCTCCCCCCATTTTATATCTGCAAACTGCTCTTTGAAAGCATCCTTTTGCTCTTTACCAGTTTCACAACATCCGGCGCAGGGAAGTGCAAAGTTGGATCTGAAGAGCCGACATCCCATTAGTACTGTTTTCCCTTTTTGGGGGTGGTGGTGATGGTGTCTGAGTTTCAGGACTTGCTCAGGTGGGAAAAGTAGAACTTTTTGCCCATTGTTTTGCAGGCCCAGGTGGAACAAAAAGTGCATTTTTCTGTGGCTACTTGTTAACTCCAGAGCTTTTTAATGGCAGCAGATAGAAGCGGATGCATTTGTTGGAAGCATTTTTAGGTACCCTTTGACAGGTGTCTCCCAAACTCGCTGGGAAATTCTTTTGCAAAACCCCACTTCTATGCTGCTGGTAAGAGAACTTCCCGGTGGGTTTGGTTGTCTCCGGGTCCAGAATATACTGGAATCCTTGGTCAGGTTTGTGCATGATGGGACATGTTCACTTCTCAAACTTAGGGGAGATTTTTCCTACTTTGTGGGTTTGACTTGGAATAATCTGGACTGGAAGAATGGAGTAGGCATGATGGAACCCTTTAGGCGAACCTTAGCACTCCAGGTGTTCTTGGACTTCAGTTCCCAGAAGCCCAAGTCTCTGTGAATCCACAGGAATGGGTTTATGCACAGTAAACCCATTCATGTGGATTCACAGACTTGGGCTTCTGGGAATTGAAGTCCAAGAACACACGGAGTGCCAAGGTTCGCCATGACTGATCTAGGCATCCTCGGCATTGAAGGCCTCAGGTCATGGCTTGCAAACTTCTCCTGTAGCATCCCAGTCAATCATGGGGAAATGCTTGCTAGGATCAGCCCACACATCCATGCCCAAATAGCCTTGGTCCAAGCAGCAGAAGACCTCTGGTCCACCAGCTACCGGGAACCCCAGCTGGACGTGTGGGCAGCTGATGGGCCAAAGTTTCTTCCCTCTTCTGCCTTTATGCATCATCACAACACCTCTATGACTAGGAGGGAAGCCCCCATTCCTCCCCTTGGGGCGAGTGAAGAAGACAACCCCACTCCCTATTTCACAAGACAGGACTTAGTCCAGGAGCTGACTCTCCGAGCCCCCGAGACCCCTTCCCTCCAGCCCTGGAGGCAGCCAGGGACGTGGGATTTTGGAGGAACTTGTATTGGGGCGCTTCCCAAAATTAAGATTCTCTTTTCTAGAGGAAGATGGCGTGGCTTGAACTGGAGGTCTGTACATTTCCAGCCAAGAGATCACTTTGATGCTTCTTTCCTACCCCCAGCTCTTGCTTGGCTGGCTGGGGGGTGATGGGGTTTGTAGTCTGACCTCTTAGAAGGGTAGCTTTGACTGGCGAGAGTATTTCTTTGGCCAGGTTGGGTGGGGCCACCCTGAACCCAACAGCCTTTGGTACAATGCTGGCATTTTTGGGGAGTTTCAGTTTTTGATGCGAAGGCTCCCTTTCTGGCTCGCCCCCAGTGTGCCTGTCTCGAGAGAGGTCAGGGTGATGTCTTGAATGTTGGCTGCTCTCTGCCCGTCCTGTGAGCGCAGCCTGGATGCGATTGCGCGGCAGAGAGGCAATCCATGGCAGGCGGTGTGGCCTCCCCATTCCTTCTGTACTTGATCTCTGTGTGGTTCACAACGTTTAAGGGCTGGGCAGTTTACCTGGATCCCAAATCCAGCATTCTTCTCTTGCCAACACACACCCATCCACTTCTTTGCAAAGTGGGAGCCTGGTCTCTGCCCAGGTCCATGAAGAAGCAAACCCCCCTTTTAATAATAACAATAACAACACAATGTACTATTTCCTTAATTCTGTACCACCGGCTTCTGGCAGGGGGATTTTTTTCTTTCTTTTCCAGTTACTTTCCTGTTCATGATAATGAGGACGACCCTTGTTTTATGAGAATAAATATTTCGCTACCTGCTCTACTGTCATTTTGTCTTGTGGATTAATTCTGGGTGCGCCGTGGGCAGAGTACCAGTTTGTTGGGAAGGGGTCGTGTGGCCTGCCCAGCTTGCGCGGCATTAATGTTGGCAGGCCATTGTCCCTTCTGGTGACCTTGCTTTGCAGAAGCATCATAAAGAAGTAATAAGAGGAGACGTGGCGCAACAGAGCCAAGCCCAGCTCCAATCCCGCCTTCTCTTCCACGTTGGCCAACTAGACACGTGTGAATGTACATCCCTGCTGTGTTCATTTCTCCATAACGGTGATTTGTGCAGGATTGTAGGAGGTTGTCAGGACTGAGGTGACTTAGTGGTTAAGACTTTGAACTTGAGAACTGGAAGGTTGGCAGGTCAGCAGTTCGAGACCCAAGTACTGCATGGTGAAGTGAGCTCCCGTCATTGTCCCAGGCTCCTTTACAGCAACATCATATTGACTGTTTAGATGCATGCGCTCAGAGCAGTAAATGGTAGTTGTGGGGCACAGGAGGTGGGGGAGAGGGGAACCACTTCTGAGTGTTGGAGACCTTCAGTGTGAAATTATAATCCCGTGATGGTGAACCTTGGCACTCCAGATGTTCTTGGACTTCAGTTCCCAGAAGCCCCCTGTGGATGGGGCGGGCGCGTTTTATTTCCGCTTCCGGGAGCGACGAGGGCAGCGCGGGCCGGACGAATAGCAGTAAATCCATTTGTGTGGATTCACAGGGTGGTTGGGCTTCTGGGAATTGAAGTCCAAGAACATCTGGAGTGCCAAGGTTCGCCATCACTGGATTGTGATCAATCTCTGGAGGTCTTGGGTGCTTTACCGGCTCACCAGCAGCTAACTGGGCTTGGGGTGATGGGAGTTGTCCTGATCTTCCTCATCATGCTGCTCGTATTCACTCCCCCAGGGGAAAACTGCGCATTTGCCACCCTTCTAGATGTGGTCCAGTGGCTTACTCCCTATGCGTGTAATTGCTTTTTTGACAACTTGAGGTTAACCACAGATACTAAATAGGGTTAAAGCTCGCCTGGAAGAGCCGGCTTTGGGTTTTCTTCTAGGCAAGAAGCCTAGTGTGGGATTATTTCATTGGAAGGAGACATTGAGTCTGTGTCTTCATCTGCCTCCAGCAGGCCGCTTGGCGGCAGCATCTGTCCAAATGTCAGATTTATTGACGCATTGCACTGCGTTTTTGAACCCTTTACATCCCGAGTCTGCATGTTCATAACCATGCATCTCAGTCATATTTGTTGTGTGATCACTGGGCAATAATCCTTCCAGTCTTTTGTGTTGGGACGCATCCCATAGCCTGTAATGGAGATCAGTCCTTCATACTTGACATTTTTACCTATGTTATTTCAGCTTTAAGATTGATAAATCCTATCAGTGGATATTACATCCAGTGTAAGGTCAAGATATCCTTTGCTCGAAAGCCAGTCGTGTCTGAAACTAGGGTACGGTACTCATCTTAATTCCTGTCCAGCAGGAAGAATCAGTGGATCACATTGTTCCATGGACAGTCGTTCCTACTTGCTAAATTTCAGCACCTTGAGTTAAAGTCCCCTCTGCCCTGCCCTGGTCACAGTTCTTGTACCTATTGTAGGTAGTAGCCAGATATCAATCTTCTCTGTTAGGAAAGTAATTGCTGATCAGAGCAGACACAAGAGTTGCTTTGGGTGGAAACTGTTGGGTCTGTTGTAATGCATTTCCTTAGGTCAGAACTAGCTTATTGCCCGGCCTTGCTGGGCAGGTATTGATTGTGTGTTGGTGGTGGGGTGGTTTTGGGGGTGGTGGCTTATTTGGGAAGAGATGATTCACTTGAGTAAGCCTTGATGCTGGGGAAGGTTGAGGGCAAAGGAAGAAGGGGACGGCCAAAGACACGGCAAGGGCGAGAGGCAGGAATCTGTCAGGTGAGGTGCCTACCCTGACGGATTCCTGCCTCTCGCCCTGCCATTTCCCCTCTGCTGTTTCGAAGACAGCCCTTGAAACAGCGGAAAGGGAAATGCAAAGCCGGGGATCACAGCGTCTGATCCCTGGTTTGCTTTCAGAGGAGGCAACCGACCCGCTCAGCTACCTCCTCCGAAAGCAAGCCGGTCAGAGAAGGGCAGGAGGCGGACGCGTTCTGTTCTCCCTTCCCTGCTGGCGCCGAGGGGGGTGAATAGTGCGTGTTGCGCGCGTCGACCGTTTTCTTTTTCCTCGCACGCTGGCTGTCCCACCTCCTCTGCGCTCGTGTCCTCCTGCCTGATTGGCTGAGGCGTGCCACAGTGCGGATGATGTTGGGACTCGTAGGTTTTTTTTGTCCACGTTCGTGGGGCGTTGACCCCACTCTCAGCTCCCTGGACTCTTGCAGTGCTGATCTCTGTGACAAAAGGTAGGTGTGGAAGGCGCATTACGGGATAGGCTAGACGGGTGCAGACACACAATCCGGACACACACAGCCCAACCCCATTCTTATAGGTTAGGATGGGAAGCCTTTACTTTTCCAGATGTTAGGCTGCAAGGACCATTATCTCTAGACCAGGGGTGCCCAAACTACAGCTCATGGTCCAGATCTGGCCCCTGATGCCAATTCATCCGGCCAATGCTGCCCTCATCGCTCCTGGAAGAGGGAGTAAAAGGCGCCCTGTGGACACATCGAGGAACAACGAGGGTGGTGTAGGCCAGATGAATTGGTTTCAGTGGCTAGATCCAGCCCACAGGCTGTAGTTTGAGCACCCCTGGGTTAAGCAGAATGACAGCCTAAAACCTGTCTCATCCTGTTGCAAAACAGATTGCAAGGTGTGTTTTACTTCTGCTTCTGGTGGGAGGAACCACATGACTGGCCCGCTGAACCACTTGAGTCTGAAAAGTTTTGGCACCCCTGCTCTAGACAGCCATCACCATTGGTGGAACAATGGGAAAGTTGTGGTTTCACAACAACTGGAAGACGACAAGTTCTCCCCAACTGTCTTTTAAAAGTAGTGAAAGGGGCACATCAGTCCTTCTTCCCAGCATCTGGTTAAAGCCGGAGGGGATTGTTTTGATTTTTAGGATGGTATGGGGCGTGCCGTTGGGTCATTAGGCCAAGGCTAGGGTGTGGCTCCTTTGGACTGCCAAAAAGATGAGCAAGTGGGTCCTGGAGCAAACCGAGTGTCTCTGGAAGCAAAAATGATGAAGCTGAGGTGTGTCTTACTCTGAGCACATCATGGGAAGGACAATAATGTTGGGAAAGGTGGAAGATGAAATACGCGATGGATTGGTGCCTTAATAAATGAAGATACAGGGCTTGAGTTTAGAATTGCTAAGCAGACATAAGAACATAAGAACAGCCAAGCGGGAACAGGCCACATGAGCCCATGATCCAGTCCAGCATTCTGCCACACACAGTGGCTCACCATGTGCTTCAGGGTATTCTTCCCAAGCAGATGCCAAGCAGACATTTTGGTGCTTGCTCTTTCATGAGCTGGCTTTGACTTAGACACCAGGTAGAAACAACAACAGGGTGGGCTATATCAGAGTAAACAAATCCAATATCGATTTGTTGTGGCTTATCTATTTAAGTGCAAATCAAGCGAAGTCCAAAACCTTCTGTCCTTTGCCTTCTGCTTCCACCCCCTCTGGCCGAACATCTTTACCATCGGCTCATCCCATCATCTTCCAGGTCTGCCTAGTGCTCTTTTGTGGTTCCTTGGTATCCAGTCTGTTTAACCAACAGGTCCATCTGTTATCCTGCCCATCTTTTGTGCCTGTGACACATATAGTTCATCGACCACATCATGCGGTCTGATTCTTTGGCATAAATCCTTAGTGTTGACCTCATCCCTGATTATTACTCTGCACATCCATCTTTCCATGCTTCTCTGGGTTACCACCAGTTTTTCTTTCTGATTTTGGCCACGTCTGATGAAGTGGACTTGATCCACAAAGTAAAGGTAAAGGTTTCCCTTGCTCGAAAACCAGTCGTATCCGACTCTAGGGTGCAGTGCTCATCTCAGTTTCAAAGCCAAAGAGCCAGTGCTGTCTGCTGCTGCAGACATTCCCGTGGTCATGTGGCAGGCATGGAATGCTGTTACCTTCCCCGAAGTGGTCCCTATTTATCTACTTGCAATTTCTTGCTTTCGAACTGCTAGGTTGGCAGGAGCTGGGACAAAGACGGGAGCTCATTCCATCCACAAAAGCTAACATTAAAATACAGCAGTTAGTCTTTAAAGGTTTTTGATTTTATTTTTGATTTTATTACTCTCTGATATGCTTGAAACACAAACAGGGCAATTTAAAAAAAACAAAAAAAAAACCAGGGTGGACTACCGGTATGACACTGAATTTAGTTCTGAAACAGAGTTATGGAAAAACATGTTTTGTTTACAACTCCCAGAATCCCCCATACAGCGAGGTCCTTGGTTGTCTTGGCTGCAAGATTGTAGAACCCGACTCCACCAGCCAAAAGGTATTTCTGTAAGCTCTGCTCCCGATCAGAAAAAGTATGCAACTCCTTTTATCCCTGTTGGTGAATATATTAGATGCGTCCAGAACCGGCCTGCTGGGCCAAATCCTCCTCCTTCACCATGGCACCCTTTGGATACAGTGCACTACAATGCTTATGGTCCCCAACCAGCATAACCATTAGTTCTGCTGTGATCCCCCCCAAAACTGAAGAGTCTGATCCAAACCCAAAATTCTAATCCAGGGGTGCCCAAACTACAGCCCATGGGCCAGATCCGGCCCCCAACACCAATTCATTTGGCCCATGCCACCCTTGTCACAAGCGGAAGTAAAATGTGCCCATACGGTGGTGTGGGCTGGATGAATTGGCATTGGGGCCCGGATCCGGCCCACAGTTTGGGCACCCCTGGTTTACGCAGAGAAAATGGCAGCTTAAAACCTATCCCATCCTGTTGCAGAACAGATTGCAAGGCACGTTTTTCTGCTTCCGGTGGAAGGAACCACGTGACCGGCCCACTGAAACAACTGACTGGCCCGCGGCCCGAAAGGTTTGGGCACCCCTGTTCTAATGTGTCCAGCTTGTAATTAATGTTCTTTTTAAAAGTTTGGTATTGAAGAGGGATAAGTTCTCGTTTTTTGTAGCTCCTCCATCCCCATTAAATTCTCGGGATGGACAGACTTGTTTGAATAGGTCAATAGAGTCGGAGAGAGGGAGCAATTGAAAGCGACGCAAGGAGACGATCGGCATTTGAATCCCTCCTTTCTTAACGCACATCTGTCTGAAAGGCGTCGCCATATTCCCCCTTTGCTGAAATTAACCACAATTTTGCTTTTTCAAATATTGACTCGCTTGGCCTTGCGCCACAGTGGTGGTGCATAGACAGAGGTTCCTCTTTTTCCCTGGGTCCTCTTGGCACACCTTCCCTAACCCAGGTAGAGATGCCCACGTTTGATGGGCTGAGACCAGACGTCTCAATGGCGGTGATCCACCTCTGCCAAGGTTTCTGGAGGTCAGCAAGAGCTTCTCACCAGTAAAGGGTCAAGGTTTTCCCTTGCTTGAAAGCCAATCACATCTGACTCTAAGGCCGTGATGGCAGACCTTGGCACTCCAGATGTTCTTGGACTTCAATTCCCAGAAGTGAATCCACACAAATGGATTTACTGCTATTCATCCGGCCCGCGCTGCCCTCGTCGCTCCCGGAAGCGGAAGTAAAACGCGCCCGGCCGGGCGCGTTTTACTTCCGCTTCCGGGAGCGACGAGGGCAGCGCGGGCCGGATGAATAGCAGTAAATCCATCCGTGTGGATTCACAGGGGGCTTCTGGGAATAGTAGTCAAAGAACATCTGGAGTGCCAAGGTTCATGAGGCAACTCAATTGAACCTGAAAGGAATGTGTAGTTGCTATGAATTTATTCAGTACCTAGTGAGGGGTTGTTGGGGTTTATGTTTTGTCTTCTCTTTGTATATTTATAGTAAATATTTAGTTATTTGCAGGGGTTGGGTTGGAAAATTGTTTTATCCATAAATTATTGTTTAAATCCACCACCACCCCGGCCCGAGTGACTGTAAGTCAGCTGAGTAGAAATGAAATGAATAAATAAATAAATAGCTAGAAGAGAAGAGAACTGGGATTCCCAGCTGTTCTTCCCTCTCCTCCATCGCAGACTTCTGCCTTCCTTTCTCTGCACCTGACAGTCTTCAGGCTACATAAAAGAGCCAGCGCATTTCTGGCCGAGACATGTTCTGGCCACCAACTCGCACCACAACTGGTTTTTCCAGCCCGGGTTGCCTCAGGATGCGATGGGGGGGAGAGAAGTTTTTCAGATCCTGGCTTCCCGCGCTGTCTCCATGCCTTTGGCTCTTTGCTGTCTCTCCTGCACAGAGCGCTTGGGGTTGGCTACTCTTCTGGGTCGGTGCCACATGGCCTTCGGAACTCCTGCCCGTGTTCGTGGAACCATTTGTTGGCCACTGTTGAGAGACGGGGAAGAAATGGACTAAGTGTGTGGGAAGCAGAGGGCTGGGTACACAGCACATATTCATCATCACCCGTCTTTATTGTACATGACTATAGGCCAGTGGTGGGAAACCTATGGCACACGTGCCAGGGAGGGCACTCCCAGCCCTCTCTGTTGGCATGTATGCCATCACTTCCTCCCTCCCCCCAGCACAGAGTTCACACCTCCCCTATGTCCAGCAGCCCAATGGGAGTGCTTCCTCCCTTCCCCCAGCACAGAGTTCACCCTGCCCCTCTGTTCAGCAGCCCAATGGGAGCGTTTGATCTCTCCCCCAGCAAAGAGTTCACCCCGCCCCTCTGCCCAGCAGCCCAATGGGAGTGTTTCCTCCCTCCCCCAGCACAGAGTTCACCCCGCCCCTCTGCCCAGCAGCCCAATGGGAGCGCATCCTCCCTCCCCCCAGCACAGAGTTCACCCCACCCCTCTTCCCAGCAGCCCAATGGGAGTGCTTCCTCTCTCCCCCAGCACAGAGTTCTCCCCACCCCTCTGCCCAGCAGCCCAATGGGAGTGCTTCCTCTCTCCCCCAGCACAGAGTTCGCCCCGCCCCTCTGCCCAGCAGCCCAATGGGAATGCTTCCTCCCTCCTCCAGCACAGAGTTCGCCCCGCCCCTCTGCCCAGTAGCCCAATGGGAGTGCTTCCTCCCTCCCCCAGCACAGAGTTCACCCCACCCCTCTGCCCAGCAGCCCAATGGGAGCACTCTATCCCTCCCCCCAGCACAGAGTTTGCCCCACCCCTCTGTTTGGGAACTCGGTCTCTAAAAGGTTCGCCATCACTGCCATAGGCATTTACAAAACATAACATGACTTCAAGACATTTTGTAAAAAAAAAAATCTCCAGTAAACTAGATATAATATTCACTAAAACAATTCAGATCCTTTGGCATCTGACACAAAAAGCTATTCAAGTAGCATAATGATCTTTAATAAAGCAAATTGAGCTACAGCATATGTAATAAAAACCTGTTTATCAGCCAGCAGATTAACTACTATTTCTGTGTACATGCAGTTAAAATATGGCTGGGCAATCGGAGTACACGGTACATGTCTGCAAAAGCTCCTTTGGCGTTGTGTGTGTGAAAACATGGCCTCCCCCCCCCCCCCCCGGTTTCATGTTGTAGCCGAAGAAGAGCTATTTTGAAAATTAAGTGGGAAAAGGTAAAAGTCCCCCTCACTCACTCCACATGTCTCTGTGTACATGCAGGTAAAAGAACCGAGTTGTTATCACTGGTCTATGGAACTCCCTGCCATAAGAAGTGGTGACAGCTGTCAGTCTTGACAGCTTCAAGAAAGGATTAGACAAGTTCATGGAGGACAAGGGGATCAATGGCTATAATTACGGATACCTAAGAACAACCTCCGGGTTGGAGAGATAGGCAGGAGGATATCTTTCAATGCCATTTCCAGGGAATCCTAAGCAGGTGAAGGCATCTGCTTAGGAAGAATACCCTGAAGCACATGGTGAGCCACTAAGTGAGACACAATGCTGGACCCGATGGGCTGTTCTTATGCAAAAGACAAGATAAGACCAGGTCTGCACTATTGTGAATTTTGTGTATTCAGCTGTCTGTCTCATGGGCCTGATCTATATAAAAAAACCAACCTTTGCCTTTTTATATCTTTGCCCGCTCTTTCGAAAAGAGGCACCCGTATGCATCCATAATAATACAGTAAAGCCTTTCTCTCTCTCTTACTTTTGGGTGCACATACTGTATTCCTTTTGGTACATAGCTGTCAAGTATCCTGTATTTGCTGGGAAATTTCCCTTATTTCCAATTCATGAGCTGTGATCATACCTGTAAATCGCGGCTCAGGCCAATCCGGGATCTGCGCAGTACGGTTCTGCTCAGGTTGCATTCTACGCATGCATAGAAGGGTTTTATGCTTGCGTAGCCCCCTTCTATGCATGCGTAGCCTTCTACGCATGCGTACAAGGTTTCTACACAAGCATAGAAGGGTTCTACGCAAGCGTAAAACCCTTCTACACATGCGTAGAAGGCGACCTGCGCAGAAGGGCTGCGCAGTACCTCCTTTCCCCCGCTGCCAAATTCCAAGGTTTTGGCAGCGCGGGGTGGGAAATGGCGCAAATCGGCACCGAAAACCAGGAAATCCTGGCCAATCCAGGAAGGTTGACAGCTATGGCTGTGATTTGTCCATTTTCAGCAACAGCGTCTTGCAGACAAATTGTACTTTCCGGCCCTTAGCAGCTAAGGCATTTAGAGCTTCGGTTTGGAAAAGAGTTGGCAACCAAAGGACCACCTGATGGAGGCCTGTAGCATTTTTGAAAGCCTCCATTAATTGGGTTGCTTCCTAATCATTGCTGCATCCTGACGGCTGTTCTGACCTACTGGTTTGAGCATCCCAAACACGCCTCTGTGGCTTGCTGCTGTCGGGTACCCAAGTACAGTGCAATGCTTCCCATTTCTCAGGAATGACACCAGCTCAAGGTTCAAATCATTCAGCCCTGGGTAGAAAGAGGAAAGCAAACCCCATTCCCACAACACACGTTTGTTTCTGTTGCAAACATGAGACCTCAATGAACAAAATTACATCCACAGTATCCGTTGTATCTTCAGAAGAAAAAAATGCAACATATACATGAACAACAATGACTTTAGAGGATAAACACTCGCCAGTTATATCATTCGTCTATAGCAGAGGTTCCCAACCTTTTCAATCCGTGGGCCAGGACACGCTCTCTTAGTCAAGTTCTTCCAGCAGAAATCCTTCCAACCCAGAATAATTTCTGACACGAAATTATTATTACCACTGCGCCACAAGGGCTCTTCTGTATCTAAATATGTCAAGTCTTGCAGCTGCTACGAGATATTTCTCTTTTTGTGCTGCCATAAACCAGACTAAAGCGGTTCCCTCTTTGAAAACACAGCTAGCTTTGGGAAGGGGTTTCTCTTCCCAAAGGGAAGCCTGGTTATAATGGGGGACTTCAATTACCCTCACATAGACTGGGTGAACTGTTGTTCAGCACATGATAAAGAGATAAAGTTCCTAGATATGCTAAATGATTGTTCCCTGGAACAGATGGTTGAAGACCCAACTAGAGGTACAAGAATCCTTGACTTGATCCTGAGTAATACTCAGGATCTGGTGCAAGATGTTAATGTGACTGATCCAATAGGGAACGGTGACCACAACTCAATTATGTTTAACTTGATCATAGACCGCAAGTCACTGATAAAATCTAACACAGAGACTTTAAATTTTCAAAAAGGAAATTTCCCAAAGTTGAGGAAACTAGTAAAAAAGAAGCTGAAAGGGAAAATTGAGAGAGTCCAAACACTCCAAGAGGCATGGAGGCTGTTTACAAAAACAATAACAGAGGCTCAATTGGAATGCATACCCAAAAGGAAAAAGGGCACTGCCAGGTCCAAGAGGACTCCGATGTGGCTTACAGGAGCTGTTCGGGAAGTGATCAAGAGCAAGAAAAGCTCATTTAGAAGATGGAAGGCTTGTCCAAATGAGGACAGCAGGCAGAAACATAAATTCTGGCAGAACAAATGCAAGGCAACAATCAGGAAAGCAAAGCAAGACTATGAGTAGCGTATAGCTAAAAATACTCAGAGAAATAACAAAGACTTCTTTAAGTACATTAGAAGTAAGAACCCAACTAGGAAGGCCATTGGACCATTAGATGACAATGGAAGGCAAGGGGTTATTAAAGAGGAAACAGAGATTGCAGAGAGACTCAATGAATTCTTTGCTTCAGTATTCACTGAAGAAGACAGAGGCCACATGCCCAAAACAGAGCCTATCTTCGTAGGGAGGGAAACCGAAGAATTAAGCCAGATAGAAATAACCAGGGAGGAGGTCCTTGCATGTCTTGTTAAGCTAAACACTAACAAATCCCCAGGACCAGATGGCATCCATCCACGAGTTCTCAGGGAACTTAAAGGTGAAATTGCTGATCTCCTAGCCAAAATATATAATCTTTCCCTCAAATCAGGCTTTGTGCCTGATGACTGGAAGGTAGCGAATATAACACCAATTTTCAAAAAAGGATCCAGGGGTGATCCAGGAAATTACCGACCTGTCAGTTTGACATGTGTCCCAGGTAAAGTGATGGAAACCATCCTAAAAGATAGAATTAATAGGCACATAGAAGAGAAGGCGCTGCTAAAGGAGAGCCAACATGGCTTTTGCAAGGGCAAATCATGCCTCACTAATCTGTTGGAATTTTTTGAAAGTGTCAACAAGCATGTGGATAAGGGGGATCCAGTTGACATTGTTTATCTGGACTTTCAGAAGGCTTTTGACAAGATCCCACACCAAAGGCTCTTGAATAAACTTAGCAGTCATGGAATAAAGGGACAGGTCTTGTCCTGGATCAGCAACTGGCTAAGGGACAGGAAACAGAGGGTAGCACTCAATGGACACTTCTCCAAGTGGAGGGAAGTAAAGAGTGGGGTCCCCCAAGGTTCAGTACTGGGACCCCTGCTTTTCAACCTCTTCATAAATGATCTAGAGGTAGGAGTAAAAAGCAAGGTAGCCAAATTTGCTGACGACACTAAATTATACAGGGTAGTGAAAACTGTGAGAGATTGTGAAGAGCTCCAGAGGGATCTCTTGACACTGGGGGAGTGGGCAAAACAGTGGCAAATGAGCTTCAACATTAGTAAGTGCAGAGTGATGCATGTTGGGGCAAAGAACCCCAATTACATTTATAAACTGATGGGGTCTGAACTCTCTGCGACAAACCAGGAAAGGGACCTTGGTGTCCTGGTGGAAACAGCTCAATGAAGGTGTCAACCCAGTGTGCCTCAGCAGTGAAAAAAGCAAACTCAATGCTAGGGATCATTAGGAAGGGTATAGAAAATAAGTCAGCAAGTGTCATTTTGCCTCTTTATAAATCTATGGTGAGGCCCCATCTGGAATACTGTGTACAGTTCTGGTCGCCATACCTCCAGAAGGATATTATGGAGCTGGAAAAAGTGCAGAGGAGGGCAACCAGAATGATTAGGGGACTGGAACACCTTCCTTACCATCTGAGGCTGCAACGGTTGGGCCTTTTCACTCTTGAACGACGACGTCTAAGAGGTGACCTGATTGAAGTTTATAAAATCATGCACGGTGTGGACAAAGTAGATAAGGAAAAACTGTTTTCCCTATCGCACAACACTAGAACTAGGGGACACTCCATGAAACTTTTGGGTACTAGTTCTCAAACAAATAAGAGAAAGTACTTTTTCACCCAGAGAGGATCCCTGGTCTATGGAACTCCCTGCCAGAAGAAGTGGTGACAGCTGTCAGTCTTGACAGCTTTAAGAAAGGATTAGACAAGTTCATGGAGGACAAGAGTATCAATGGCTATAATTATGGATACTTAAGGACAACCTCCGGGTTGGAGAGATAGGCAGGATATCTCTCAATGCCATTTCCAGGGAATCCTAAGCAGGTGAAGGCATCTGCTTGGGAATACCCTGAAGGAAATGGTGAGCCACTGTGTGAGACAGAATGCTGGACTGGATGGGCTGTGGCCTGTTCCAGCAAGGCTGTTCTTATGTTCTCCTTTATTTTTGCTTTGCTCTCTGGTTCTCTTAATGGCTGTATTTCCATGCCATGCATTTATATTTTTAATGAGCCTCATCAATTGCATCTTCTCTTAATTGAGAGCTGCCCCCCTCAGCCAACATACCTGTCATGTATCCCGGATTGGCCGGGAAATCCCATATTTTGGCGCATGTTCCTCCCCTTTCCCAGCGCTGTCCCGTATTTAGAACAGCAGGGAAAGGGGTTACTGCGCACACGCACATGCGCAGAACCCATCTGCACATGCACAAACTCCATTGTTCATGTGCAAAGGAGTTCTGCACATGCACAATGGAGTTTTTCCTGCGCATGCGCACCTAGGCTGGAACAGTTCCCGTATTTTCCGGAGCAGCTCTTGATGGGTATAGCAACTTGCTTACTGCCTTTTCATGTGCAGAGATATAGAATCCGGCTCATTTATTGATCTGCTGATTACTACCAGGAACATGCACCGATGCGGATTTAATTTGGCCAACGTCAAAGCCAAGAAAGTGGCTTCATTTTGGCAGTCCAAAGTTTGATCTGGACACGAACGAAGAGGAAGAAGAATGGGGTTATTCTTTTCCTGCACAGAGGCAAAAGCAAGACGGCTGCAAAATGCAATCATGCTGCTTACCCCATTTATCTCCAGCAAGCACCGGGCAGCCAGCATGCAGGGTGTCTTCGTTCCCATTCCCGTTCCTGTAGAGGTTCCACCAAAACAGAGCTGCATTCTTGAGGAAAGGGATCAGAATATAAAAATGCATACACACAAACCAATGGTCCACAGCCCAGACTTTCCAGCTTCCCTGGAAAAGCAAATCTTGGAACGAACTGCTTCGATTTAACATCCTAATGTAAAATACATATGGATATGGTTTCTTTTGCATTAACAGCAGAACGAGCCCAAAATTAATGATTTGTAAATGCTCATTTTAATATTTTGCCATGACTCTAAAAATGTCATTCTTAAAAGATTGGCTGAAATATTCCTGTTTAGTGATAGGCAATGGTTGTGACTTCAATGCATTATTGATTGATTAACTTCAATTGTCTACAATCTAATGCTTTATTTCCAGACTCTTCTCTGTGAAAAAGGCAGGTAGCAATCGCAATTACAGTAAAACCCCTACTTACGAAAAAAAGTCTGTTCCATAGGCTTTTTCTTAAGTCAATTTTTTATGTAACTTGAAGCAAAACCATAGGAAAAATTATTATTTTTTATGTAACTCGCAGCAAACCCATAGGAAAAATGAAAATTTTATGTAAATTGAAGCATAGGAAAACCCATAGGAAAAATAATCTTTATGTAACTTGAAGCAAACCCATAGGAAATTGAGTAAATCGGGACATGGTTTTAGCACAAACTCATTTTGTAAGTCGAATTTTATGTAACTCGAGGCATTTGTAAGTCGGGGTTTTACTGCACACTGACCCATGGTGTTTAGTGCACTTTCTGGCTGGTTCCCACAGTAATTAAGCATTTTGCCTCCAACAGGCTAGGTCTTCATTTTACCAACCTCGGAAGGATAGAAGAGGCTGGGTCAGCCTTGATACCTGCCAGGATCAAACTCACAACACTTTGGTTGCAGTACAGCAGTTTAACCCCTTGCGCCACCAGGGCTCTTGACTCGCTCTTGCCCTTTATGTTGGCAGGAGGAGGTCTGCCATGCAATCTCTAGTAATTAAATCTGACGAGGTGGACTTGATCCACGAAAGCTCACATTTAAGTACAGTACAGCAGTTAGTCTTGAAGGTGCCACAACGATTTTCTTTTTTGTTGTATTGTTTTGTTTAACTTCTGATATCCTTGCACAGACTAACATGGGTACCACTTCAAAAGCTTCCAGTAATAATGTGATTTCCATTGGTTCCTTGGAATCTGGAGAGCCGTCCCCATCCAATATCCCCAATTTACACACCCATTAAAAAAATTATAAAGAGGCCCCTTATATTATTGGGCTTGCTTTAGCTTCTGAGAGCAATATCAAAAGTGGAGAGAGAAGCAAACCCCTTCCTCTCTTGGGCAGAAAAGCTCACCTTGACAGCCGGAACGCTCAGGTTGGCATGGATAAAAGCAGTGGACCCTCCCGCTTCTACCGAACTCAGCTGGATGGAAGAGAGCAAAGGGTATTAGCGGCCTTTGGTAGAAGAGTCTGGCCCAAACCCTCCAATATACTGTAGCTTTGTCAATAATAATCATATGACTTTTGGAGGTGAAGAACACCAAGTTAGGAAAGCAGCATAGAAATTCACTGTTGTGCGCAAAACCACAAGACTTAGTGCACAACACAACAACACGCAGTGTGAATGTGGAGAGGTACAGAATCCATTGGCTCATTTGCTGGTCTGCCAATGACTGCCAGAAACATGTACCGAAGAGAGCTTAAGTTTGGCCAACGACAAAACCAAGAAAGTGGCGTCATTTTGGGACATGAAAGAAGAAGAAATGCACAACAGATAATGTCTATCTTGGTTTTTGAGATTCTCCTCCAAAAGATATGCCACTAGCATTAGTAAAAGTAAAGGTCTCCCTTGCTAGAATGTCATGTCCGATTCTTGGGGGTCAGTGCTAATCTCCATTGACAGCCAAAGAGCCAGCACTATCTACATCTACAGACATTTCTGTGGCCATGTGTAGATGCTCAAACTGTAGATGCTCAAACACACAGAAGACTGTTAACTTTCCCGTCAAAGCGGTACCTATTTATTTACTGAATATACTTGAGTATAAGCCGACCCAAATATAAGCCGAGGAACCTAATTTTGACTAGAAATCCCAGAAAAATAGATTGACCCGAATATAAGCCAAGGATGGGAAATGCAACAGCTCCTAGTAAGTTTCTATAATCAACATACATGAAAATAAGGTAATGTAATTAAATTGTTGGCACATCTCAATCCAGCATGGTCTTGGGACCCTCGTGGTCATTGACCTGAGTATAAGCCAAAAACTTAAGCTTATACTTGAGTATATATGGTACTTGCAATATCTTGCTTTCAAACTGCTAGGTTGCCTGGAGCTGGGATAGATGGTGGGAGCTTACTCCATCGTGCAACACTCAGGTCTCAAACTGCTGACCTGCTATAATAATAATAATTTTGTGTTAGAAATTATTCAGGGTTGAAAGGATTTTTGCTGGAGAAACTCCAGTCAGGAGACACCCGAATGAGGCTATTTTCATGTAGTCAAGACCTTTTCCCACTGAAGTTGTCCCAGCCACCAAGAAGAGTATGATCAGGTAAGCTTGCTAATTTGTAAACAGGCTGCCTATTCCCCCTGCCTGTTCCATCATCATTTTTCCTAACAATCTTCCAAAACAAATGTGCCTTTCCAGATACCTAACAGAAGCCTTGCTGAGGAAGCATCCCAATTATCTTGTGGCCTTTAAAAAAATCTTTTAATTTACCACGAAAAGGAACAAATATCAACAGGATCCCTTTCCTAAGAAGTATACAGAATTTTCTGTAATTTCCCTCTCAAGCCCCCTTTGGGACAAAACAATTGGGGGGGGGGGGATCCCTCCCAGATCACAGTGAATAGAAATAATATTAAGACTCACATAGATCATCAGCGTGGCTATTCGGTTTCCGGATTTCATCCTGTAAAGGGGACTTTTTCTTGACTGCATTGGAACAGAAGAGCATTAGAGTAAGACATTAATCATGGATATTATTAACAGCCTCTGTATTCCTGACTCTCAGTTTAAGTCAGGGAGGTGAGTCTTTGGTGATAAAATGGATGGTGTAATCAAGAAGCTTGGAGGGGAAATCCTTAAGCTCCTTTCGGTGGGTTGGAGATCTGATGGCGCTTGTAAGTTACCTCTGCATAACACACTCAAGTGTTGTTCAGGTGGCATGGATTATTTGCATTTACCAAAGTTCATGTATCATAGAATACTCGAGTTGGAAGGGGGACCGTGAGGACATCAAAACCAACCCCTTGCTCAAGGCAGGGATCCACATCAAAGCAGATATGACAGATGGTGGCATTATGGATGCATTTCTTCTATTCCTTGTGATACATTTGGTACAGCCACATTGCTTTACAAGGTGCGAGATCCAGAGGTACAGATGACAGTTTGTTGATGAATATCAGAGCAAGCATATTCAATACAGCAGTGATAGCAGCAATGTTGAATTTCTTGGACTAGTAGCCATATCAATCTGTGTTTCAGGCATATCAGAAAACAAAAACAAATTTGATACACAGATTGTTATATTCTGAGATACTGTATATATATTCTGAGATAGATAAACACACACACACAATTTTGTTATATTTTACCCTTTCACAAACTTTCCCGTAAAATTCTCTATCACATGTCTCACAGAACAAAGGATGTGCTCACACAGTAACACAAAGGTTAAACTCATTAGCAAATGTTCAATGTCGGGTATTTGTTTTGTAACTTCCCACTATTACAATTGAAAAGGGAACATTTAGAGCTAATCCGAATAACAACCAGAGATCCTCTGCTACTGCCAGCTGTAGGAAGCTGTATTGATTTGCATACTCATCTGTCATTCTGATTAATCACTCTATGCCTCTGAATCTGATGTATATAAGTTCATGCCTTGGCACCTCACTCCTATGTCTGATAAAGTAGATTTGATTCAGGAAAGCTCACATTAAAAATATAGCAGTTGGTCTTTAGAGTGCAGCAGCACTGTTGTATGCATACGAAATGTGCGCAATAACAAAATCAGAAGAAGAAAAACTGGTGGTAACCGAAAGAAAGACAGCTGTGTGGAGTGACAATCAGGGATGAGGTCAGCAACAAGGATTTATGCTTAAGAACTGGACTGCGTGATGTGGTCGATGAATTATATGTTGCAAAAAGAAGATGCACAATCCATATCACCCACCTAAAGGATAACAGACGGACCTGTCAGTTAACAGACTGGATACCAAGGAACCACAAAAGACCACTAGGCAGACCCCGAAAACGATGGGATGAGACGATGGTAAAGCTGTTTGGCCAGAGATGGAAACATCTCTGTTTATTGTATTGTTATTGTTTCTCTAGGGATATGCGAGATTGTTGTTAGTATTATGATTAGCACCTATTATTAAGTGTAGTAGACTATCTAGTAAATGTAATTTAATTTTTCATGTATATAGAGAGCATATGCACCAAAGACAAATTCCTGGTGTGTTAGCACACCTGGCCAATAAAGGATTCTATTCTATTCTATTCTATTCTATAAGGCAAAGGATCAAACATTTTGGAGTTTGGTTGATTTGCACTTAAAAAGCTAAGCAATGACAAATTGATATTGGATTGGATATTGGGATTGGATGATTAAGCCAATTTGCAATTTGAGCCCCTCTCCTCCAATTCTCCCAAGCTCTACAGAAGTAGTTATAGCTCTCCTTCCCTCAAAGCAAAAGTAAAATTTCCATCTTCACCTCCTGAATATATGCTTTGTAGTCCAGGGTGGGCAAATTTGGCAGGCCAGGGAAATGAAGAATACTGGAAAGCTTGCATCCTTTGCTGGTACTTTCGTTAGTCATAAAGGTGTCTGTTTTATTCATGGATTCATGGGCATTTGTTTCTCATTTGTAGACATACCTGTCAAGTTTTGGATTTGGAAAGAAGGGAAATTTCCCAGCAAATAAGGGATACTTGACAGCTATGCTTATCCTGTGCTGCCCTCCAATGGCGGCAATAGGGCATTGCAGTCTAATTAATAAGGGATGACAGCGGGAAAGAGGGTAAAATAAGGGGTTTTCCTGGCCAATAAGGGATACTTGACAGCTATGCTTATCCTGTGCTGCCCTCCAATGGCAGCAATAGGGCATTGCAGTCTAATTAATAAGGGATGACGGCGGGAAAGAGGGTAAAATAAGGGGTTTTCCCGGCCAATAAGGGATACTTGACAGCTATGTTTGTAGAACCAGATGCACGGCTGCAAGATGGGGGATACTTGGCTCAGTAATACTACAAGTGAGAAGGATCTTGGAACTGCTTTAAATCACAGGGTAGAAATGAGCCAACAGTGTGATGTTGCTGTAAAAAAAGGCCAACACTATTTCAGGTTGCATTAACAGACGTACATAGTCTCCAAAACCTGTGAGGTACTTCTAGTTCCGTGATGGTGAACGTTGGCACTCCAGATGTTCTTGGACTTCAATTCCCAGTAGCCCAAGCCCCCATGAATCCACACGAATGGGTTTACTGCGATTCATCTGGCCTGCGCTGCCCCCGTCGCTCCTAGAAGCGGAAGTAAAACGCACCCGTACGGAGGAAGGGTTAACCTGGAAGAACCTTAACCATACAGGCGTGTTTTACTTCCGCTTCTGGGAGCAACGAGGGCAGCGCAGGCGGAATGAATCGCAGTAAACCCATTTGTGTAGATTCATAGGGTGCCTGGGCTTCTGGGAATTGAAGTCCAAGAACATCTGGAGTACTAAGGTTCGCCATCACGGTTCTAGTTCACCTCTGTTTGGCACTAGTTAGACCACAACTAGAGTCCTGTGTCCAATTCCAGAGAAGGGCAACCAGGACGATCAGAGGACTGGAAACCAAGTCCTAGGAGGAAAGACCGAAGGTAGGCATGTTTCACCTTGAGAAAAAGAGTCTAAGAAGGGATAGGATGATAGAGCTTTCAAGAGAAAATTGGAGAATTATCTGTCAGATCTGCTTTGATTGGGATACTTGCCTTGAGCAGGGAGTTGGACTCAATGGCCTCAAAGGTCCCTTATTCCAACTCAGTGATTCTATGGTCCTATGATTCTAGTCATATGGATTTTTCTGCATATGAGCAGGTCAACCCATGTTTGTGTTCCCACCCCGCTTTGCGGTGAGTTTACTCACGGTGGCGTGGTCAAAATGCGGCTCGTAATGTCCACCTAATCCATAGTTGACCACCTGAAGATATTCTGCGTAAGGTGCCTGGGTGTTCAAGCCAGTCAGGGCCCCAATCCGCCGATCTAAGGCCACCAGCATTGGATCTAGAGTGTCTTTCAACCAGGCGCTGAAATACACATGGAAAAACAGACGGTCTCGATGCAGTGAGAGAAACAGAGAGTCAGGTCTCCACCTTCTCAAATGCAAAATCCCCTTTTCAAACACAACCCCTATTAAGTTTACTTGGACATGCATCCCGTTGTGTTCAAGGTTGTTGATGCAGGCTTCATGTATTTATCTTTATGGTCGATAAATGAACTGCTGTTTCTACGGATTGCACTTCTCCCTCTCTCTCAATCTCCTTGCATTTTTTGCTTGATTTTAGAGGACTATTTAGCCTAAACAAGGGACTGCGGTGGCTCAAGTGGTTAAGATGCTGAACTTGAAGACTGGAAGGTCAGAGTTTGATACCCGAGTGCTGCACGATGGAGCGAGCGCCCGTCTTTGTCCCAGCTCCTGCCAACCTAGCAGTTCAAAATCAAGAAATTGCAAGTAGAGAAATAGGTACCACTTCAGTGGGAAGGTAAGCAGCATTCTGTGCACTCTAGTGTTTAGGCATGCCTGCCACATGTCCATGGAAACGTCTGCAAAACGCAGGCAACGCTGGCTCTTTGGCTATAAACAGAGGTAAGCACTGAACCCTAGAGTCAGATACGACTGGCTTTCGAGCAAGGGTGACCTTTACTTTCCTTTGCTCAAAAGCCAGTCGTATCCGACTCTAGAGTTCAGTGCTCATCTCTGTTTCAAAGCTGAAGAGCCAGTGCTGTCTGCTTCTACAGACTTTTCTGTGGTCATGTGGCAGGCATGACTAGAGACCGGACCGCACAGAACAGTGTTACCTTCCCACCGAATTGGTCCCTATTTATCTACTTGCAATGTCTTGCTTTCGAACTGCTAGGATGGCAGGAGCTGGGGCAAAGACGGGAGCTCATTCCGTCCTGCAGTACTCGGGTGTCGAACTGCTGATCTCCCGAGCCGACCTCCAGTCAGCGTCGTCTTCTTAGCCACTTGAGCCACTGCAGTCCCTAAATAAATTGGATTTCCTACATTTAAAGTATCAGAGGGAGAGGAACCCTATGTTGGACACACATTTGATGAAGATGCACCAAAGTGTTTTCTCAGGATCGCTCTTGGGTTGTGGGAGTCCCTCCTAAAGCGGTGGCTGGCGACTGAACACCTCTTTGCTGTCTTTCTGTCTTTGTCAACTAAGCTGGTATGCCTTGAAAGGGCTGGTCCTGCAGTTAGCAATTGGGTGTAGTACTTTTCCGGTTGCTGTTCCTACATGCCATCTGGGCAGCCCTATGAATCAGAGGAAAAGCAAACACGAGATGGATTGACTCCATAAGAGAAGCCACAGCCCTGACTTTGCAGACATACGGAGGGCTCTTCACAACAGAACCTGTGGGAAGCTGCTCATTCTGTAGGGTCAGTGTAAGCCGGAGGAAATTTGATGGCGCAGAACAGCCACACATCTGGAAGTCCAGACATATCTTTCCTGCATAATGTGTCTTTCCAGTGCAGCTTAATCGTTGGCCTTAATTCAAGAATCAGCAGGTAGCTCTAATATAATTCCCCATCTGACTAATCCTCCGTCTTTTTGTTGTTCCTCAAAAGCCAAAGAATTAAATTCCAGGAGTCCACTGAGATCGCACAATTCCAGGCATGAGATCATGCCGAGAAATATGCGCTGGTTGTGCTGCGTAACCATAGCAAATGTATACCTCATCCTTTGTGGGGTAGAAATTGCAAGAGGGCTCGAAAAGTCAGTTTTTCCTAACATCGGGAAGCTTCTGCAGTGGGAAGGATAAATCCAGCTGTGAGCTAGACAGCCTAACCTTTGGCTGATGTTGCCTTGGTATCCCCAACTAGAATGGCTATGTTGCCAGATGGGAGGGGAGGCTGTTGTTGAAGACATCTGGATGATGGGGGGAAACCACTGAATGGAACGGGGAGGGGAGATCTGAGAGTACTTTTTCAAATGAAGCATAAGGGGCACATTTGGCAGGACTGCACAGCATTGTCCCTCCAGGAATGCAAATCTCGCAGAGATACTGGCCAAAAATCAAAACCACATTTGTGAAAACAAATACCCGCCATCTGCAAGTTAACAAAACATAAAAGAAAAGCAGTTTTGTTTGTTGTGTACGGAGGGTGACAATGGTGGCTTAGTGGTTAAGACGCTAAACTTGACAACTGGAAGGTCAGCAGTTTGAGACCCAGCTCCTGTTGGCCTAGCAGTTTGAAAGCAAGAAATTGCAAGTAGACAAACAGATATTGCTTCGACGGGAAAGGTAATAGTGGTCCATGCACTCCGGTGTCTAGTCACGCCTGGCACATGTCCATGGGAATGTCTGCAATTCTTTTCCAGTGCAAAGAAGAATTGAATGCCTTAGTTTCTGTGTGTGTGTGTGTGTGTGTGTGTGAGAATTGTTTTCTGTCTCAGTATGTCTGAATGAATTACCTCTTGCTGATCCGATAGTCCACCTGCTGTTGATTTTCTCCAGAGGCAACAACAGATCTCTGCAGCTGAAAGAGAAATCACACAGAGAAGGAGGCATAAAATGTATGCCAAGAGGCGGAACAAAGGTGTGATGATCATACCTGTCAAACGTGGCTCTGGAAAATACGGGAACTGCTCTGGACCGGGTGCACATGCGCAGCAACAACTCCTTTGCACATGCGCAACAACAACTCCTTTGTACATGTGCAGAACCCCTTTGCGCATGCACACCGCTGCCTCTGATGGGCGTGCATGCACAGTAACCCCTTTCCCCACCATTCAAAATACGGGAAGGCGCCGGGAAAGGGGAGGAACGAGAGCTGAAATACGGAAATCCCGGCCAATACGGGATACTTGACAGGTATGGTGGTGATGTGTGGAGCATGGCCTCCATCAGTCAAGTCAGAGGACAAGCCACTAGTCACGCTAGACTTCTGATCTGTTGCTGAGTTTTGGATCTGATTTTTGCAAAAATTCACAAGGGGACTGTTATTATTAGGCAAAACTGCAAAGGATTAAACGTGCATAATTCCATATCTATCGGGGTCCCAGGCAGACCTTCTCCTACAGACCAGAAGAGATTGTAAAGGGACACCATGACAGATCTGCTTTCCACAGAAGTTCCAAACTCCATTTTGGATGCAGTTTGCTTCCTAGAACAATCAACATTGCACTGGGTCAGATTTTGAAGAATATTTTCTTCTCCATCTCTCACAATCTTATTTAAAAATAGAGGCTCACCTTGTTTTTGACTTTTTGCTGACCCAATAAAGGTATTACTACATACGAAACTCAGTTTCTACTACTTTTCTTTTTCAGAATGGTTTGATAGCCCCTGCTTTAAAACAACACCACCACATTCTACAACAGGGTTACCCAAACTACTGCCCATGGGCCGGATCTGGCCTGACACCAATTCATCTGGCCCACGCCACCCTCGTCGCTCCCGGAACTCAGTTTCTTGTTGTTCAGTCGCACAGTCGACTCCGTACTTTTCTTTTTCATAATTATTTGATAGCCCCCTGCTAAAAACAACAACACTTGCACCACATTTCTACAAGATAATCTAGTTAGTAAGATCAATCAGTGGATAGTGTGGCATCAAATAATATACTTTCGTAGCCCCAACCCCAAGAAAGCCATAGCAGAACGGTGTGTCTGCCAGTTAATTTTAGCTGAAATGCAACATCGTTTGTCGGTTAATAAGCTGGCGAAACGAAAGCCCTTGGGGAGAGGGAGCACTGCATGGTGTGTGTGTGCATATCTCTCATAGTCAAATAGGTGTTGCAGGTTTTTATGATCAGCTTTTTTAATACCTGCGATACCTGTTGGGTGAAAAACAATACCCTCCCCGCTTAGAAAAGGAAAGGAAAATAATGTGTAACCACAAGAGATGAGATCATTCTCCAACCATTCCCACATCCTTAAAATTTACTGTCTGTCTCCAGTTTTGAATTAAAAAAGAAAACGCCATTGTTATGAGTAACCTTCCCACTGGAAATGTGACTAGCCTACTGATGGAGCTAGAAAGTCCACTGTGATGACACAATCGACACACACACACACACACACACACACACACAGATATGTCACAGTCCTGGAAATCCAAGAGACGATGAGCGATAAGCAAATACATGCAGGTTGCAGGAAGGACTAAGCCAGGGGTGCCCAAACTTTTTGGGCCGTGGGCCAGTCACATGATTCAGCGGGCCAGGTCATGTGATTCCTCCCACCAGAAGCAGAAGTAAAACGCACTTAGCAATTTGTTTTGCAACAGGATGAGATAGATATTAAGCTGCTATTTTCTCTGCTTAAAGCAGTGGTGCCCAAACTATGGCCCGCAGGCCAGATCCAGCCTCCGACGCAAATGCATCCAGCCCACACCATCTTCATTGCTCCCGGAAGTGGAAGTAAAATGTGCCCATACTTCGCCTTCCTGGAGTGACAAGGATGGTGTGGGCTGGATGAATTGGCATTGGGGGGCAGATCCGGCCCATGGGCCGTAGTTTGGACACCCTGGACTAAGCAGACCCTCAGAACGCAAATGATTTAGATTTAATAGCTCAAACTTTGACCAGATTGAATTTGTGTGGTTACCGAGGCAATTGGCAGGAACACAAGTTAGGAAAGACATTGTTCCAGCCAAACGTAAAGGAGGAACTCAATCTATCCTTCTCCTCAATCCCATGTTGGGATGTCAGCTTTTTTTTTTTTTTTGTTCCCTTGGCCAATGTAGGAATCTGGCTAAGTGCAAAAACAGAGTTTGGAAACTCCACTCATAGCCACTAATTGGGAGTTGTCGTCTTGGAAAGTAATTTTCCCGAGCAATTGCCAATTAGGGCCTCCTTCACCCCTCATTTTGTTCCCGGTAAGTATGAAATCTGTACACGAAACTCAGATCACAAACAACACCAAGGAGAACTTCAAGTCCCATGATCCACTCCTCCCGCCTGAAAATTTTGTAGTCCACAAAAGTAATTTTCTTCCAACTCTATTGAAAAGACACTTCTACACAATCAAACCAAGCTGACGTAGACTCGCTAGGTTTTGTTGAGAAGAAGCCCTTTCCAGTAGAGTTCAGTTTGATCAGAAGAAAATGTTACGGTCACCTTACGGGCGACTGCCTTAACTAATTGGGGCTTTACCTGGGTCATACACACCATTGCCAATAGATGCGAGGTCTGAAGGGCAAACTCATTAGCAAACAATTAATGCCACAATGTTTGTTTTGTATCTGTCTACTGACCATGTGCAACTCAGCAGCACCAAAGATTGACCCTCAACATCCTCTGAACGGATATGAGCCCCAAGTCCGCCCACTCAGATCCAGGGAAAGCTTTTTTTTGTTGTTGTTGTTGTAGTAGTAGTAGTAGTATTTATATTTATATTTATATACCGCCTTCCGCACCCTGGGGCGACCCAAAGTGGTTCACAAATTACAAAATATACAAGGTATAGGTTCAACAGCAAAACACATAACAATTATACCAAAAATACAATTTGTACATATGACATATAGGCAGAAAATACAATTTATACCTAAGGCACAATTTAACATTAAGACATCACTGGCCAACAAATAACAAAGGTCGGGATCCTCAACAGAGCCCGGGCTCAACACTACCAATGGAGCCCAGGGCTCAACGATTACGACCGGAGCCCGACTCACGTCCCCGACAACAGTGGCGTCCATGGCAAGAGTTCTTATAGTCATGGTGCCGTGCACAGCTGCTCCCGCTCCCCCACGGTTCTTATAGCAAGAACAAACATTCTTGAGGATTTGCAAGAACAAAAGTAAATTAAAAGATGGAGGAAGGAGCTCACTGGACAAGGAAGGACATTAAAGGAGGAGGTGTCTGAGGAACTCAACCTCCCTTCCTTACATCACCTGAATAGGATGAGGGGTCGGAGTCCCTAAATGCAAGGCTAAGAGAGGCTCAAGTGGGGGCTGCTGACAGATAACAAGCTGAATGTGAATGTGGAGAGATAGACAGAATCCATGGGCTCATTTACTGGTCTGCCAATGACTGCCAGAGACATGCACCGATGGGGACTTAAGTTTGGCCAACGACAAAGCCAGGAAAGTGGCTTCATTTTGGCAGTCCAGGGTTGACATTTTAAAGAAAGCTTAGACCCTCCCTTACCCCTGGAGCTGCCAGTGCCTTGATCTTCTCAGCTTCAGAGTCACTGACAAAGTCGTGGTGAAGGGCCAGGTAAGGGTCCAGGTGGAGGATCTCCCTTTTCAAGGGCTGGAGTAACAGGAAAGGATGTCCATTGGTCTCGTAGGAACAGTAGAGGCTGGGCTGCTGGTGACAGGTAGGCTGAAAGGGAGACAGGTTGTATGGCATTAGGACTAGCCTCTGAACAACCACCGACGTCACAAGGGGCTTTCTGTAAGCTGGCACGGCAAGAAAATGATGCAGCCTGGAGTGCTCCTATCCAGAGTTCCATTCAGCCATGCTTCTTCCATGCAGAGTATGCCTGAGAAATTCTATACTAGGGTTATGTTAAGGCATGCTTTGCCTTTAACTGAAGTGGCCTCATAGGTCGCTCTTGCTCGAAAGCCCATTGTATCTGACTCTATGGTACAGTGATCACCTCCAGTGATGCACTGAAGCAGGTACTGTCCTGTTCGGGAGAACTGGTAGCGGAAATTCCCCCAGGTCACGCTCACTTGGCCGGCCACACCCACCTCCATAGCCCATTGGGTTGGCCATGCCCACAGGTTTAGCTCCACCCACAGATTTGGCCCCGCCCACAGAGGTGGTAGTAATTTTTTTGAGTGCATCACTGCTCATCTCCGTTTACAGCCAAAGTGCCAGTGCTGCCTGAGTCTGCAGATGTTTCCATGGTCATGTGGCAGGCATGACTAGACACTGAGGCACATGGAACACTGTTACCTGTCCTGTTGAAGCAGTATCTATTTATCTACCGGCAATTTCTTGCTTTTTAAGCTACTAGGTTGGCAGTTGTCAAGTTCAGTGTCTTAACCAATAAGCCCCCGCAATCGAAGTGGCTTCATAGCATTACCAAAAATGTCTGTTTAACAATTTTTTAAAAAATCAGAATGGTACTTTAAAGCCAGGAAATCTAAGTTATTTTAGTTAAATAACCCTCTAAAATCAAAGCAAGAATGCTTTCCCCCCATGTTCCCTTAGAAGGAAATTGAGAAAGAGTGAAATCATTTGTAACAGCTATTCATTCATTGAAAAGAGAAGTCAATACATGAAGCCTATGGGCTCCCCTAAAAGGCCCCCCTGAATACAGGCGCGACTGCAGTGGCTCAAGTGGTTAAGATGCTGAACTTGACAACTTGAAGGTCAGAATTTGATTCCTGAGTAAGCAAGAGATTGCAAGTAGATAAATAGGTACCACTTCGATGGGAAGGTAAGCAGTGTTCTGTGCACTCTGGTGTCGAGGCATGCCTGCCACGTGTCCACAGAAACGTCTGTAGATGCAGACAATGCTGGCTCTTTGGCTATAAAACAGATGAGCACTGAACCCTAGATTCGGATACAAATGGCTTTCGAGCAAGGTCAACCTTTACCTTTACCAGGATGATTGAGCTGTGTGCAAAACAGATTGGGTCCTAGCCTGATTTAGCTTCTGTTGTGTATGTAAATGAATGTAATGCTTGTATGTATTAACTCCTTTTGGTGTATGAAGACCAAGACACAGGACACAGCCTCGGGCTGGGTTAACTCAGGTTTATTGCATCGTGGACAGAGGGAACATGAGGTAATGGCGGATCGATCGCTCTTTTTATACAGCAGTAATACATTTGAACGTGGTGCCCTGGTAGCCCATAGGCTACTGCCTGCGTGACGTCATTGCGAGTCACGCCCTTCTTGTCCAGGTGTAGGTAGTGGCGGGAAAGCTTCCCGCGCTGTTGCCTTTGATGAGTTTGGACCAAGAGAGCTTTGGACGCTCGCTGCTGCCAGCTGGTGGTCATTAGCTCGCGTCCTATTACAGGGTTTATATGATACAGCTGAAGGTTACATTGTTGCTATAGGCAAGGTTACATTGGCTCTGATACATTGTAATCCATGTGGAAGGTAAAACCATTAGAACACAACACCCCTCCCCCCTAGGATGAGACAAAGTCTCGAACCCCCACTCAAACACACTCCCCCCCCTAGGAGACAAAGTCTCTCAGCCAAGATGGCTTATTTCGAACACGCTGGGGTCTCGATGCGGGCTGCCTTTCCCCGGGCTTGCTACCTTCTCTTTGTCCCCTGGTTTCCTGCCCTGTAATTGGAGAGGGAGACTCGTTAGTGACCTGCCGCGGCTCCGCGGCGTTGTTGGGAGGTGTGCTCTCTCTTAGGGAAGAACCGGGGGCACTGGGGGCTAACGAAAAACCCCTCTTCTCGCTTGGATGGGTGGGGGAACACTCCTGAAAACCCCCCCGGCTCGCAAAACCCAAACCAAAATTACATTCGGGGGCAGCGGTCGCGAATTCCTCTCCCCCTTCCCCGGCCTCTGATGGAACTGGTTTATCAAAAGGATATGAGTCGGGGCCGCTGCTTCTTCCTTCCCCCCTTGCTTGGGACTGTTGTCCGCTGATGTCTCCCCCTTGAGCTAAGCGGGTGGGGGAGAACCCTAACGCTGAATCCTGTTGATGAGCCCCACTGTCTGGTACTCTCACTCGGTGCCTCAGCTGATCCGCGTGCCTCCTCCAGAGGAGACCTGTGCTGGTCTCGACCCGGTACGACACTGGCCCCGTCTGTTCTACTACCGTCCCCGGCACCCAGGCTGGCCCTGCGCTGGCATAGTTCCTGCAGTGAACAGGGTCGCCGGCGGCGAAACCTTTCGAGACTGCCACCCCTATGTTTTTCCCTTTATCCTCTACTCTCGTCGGGTCTAGCCTGGACAGGATCGTGGTCAGTTTACGCCGCATCAAGAGCTCTGCCGGCGAGTAGCCTGACGCTAAGGGGGTGACCCTATACGCTAATAGGAACTGGCATACTTGATGATTTAGGTCCCCCAGGCCCATGCGCCGCAGGGCATCCTTTGTTGTACGCACCAGCCGTTCCACTTGGCCATTCGTGGCCGGGTGAAACGGCGCGGATGTGACATGCCGAATGGCGTTTGCCTCCATGAATGTCCCGAACTCCGCGGAGGTGAAACAACTAGCGTTATCGCTGACTAAAGTGTCGGGTAAACCGAACGTGGAAAAGACTCTCCTCAGCTGGCTGATAGTAGTGGCGGAGGATGTACTCTTTACTGGGATAACCTCCAGCCACTTGGAGAACGCATCCACCACCAGGAGAAACATGGTTCCTCGGAATGGGCCAGCGAAATCTACGTGCACTCTGGACCATGGTCCCCTTGCTGTGTCCCATTCCCTATGCGGGAGACGGGCCGCCTCTGGTCGGGACCCCTGGCATGCCTCACAAGTGCCGACCATGTACTCAATGTCTGCGTCTAGCTGTGGCCACCAAAAGTAACTCCGGGCCAGCGCCTTTGAACGAACGATGCCCGGGTGGCTGACGTGCAGCAGTTCGAGCACCCTCGGCCGCAGGGACGTAGGGATCACCACCCGTTGGCCCCACAAAAGGCACCCCCTCTCTAGGGACAGCTCTAGCTTTTTCCGAAAAAATGGGTCAAATTCTGTGCTTGGGGACGATGCCGGCCACCCCTTCTGTACCCATGAACTAACTTTCTCCAGCGTTCTGTCCTTGCCTGTCGCCCTAGCAATGTCGGCCGGTACTATTGGGGGTGCGTCCAAGACCTCAATCAGCAACACCTGGCGGTCTCTGTCTACTCTCGCCTTTTGGTCGTCCGATAAGGGCAAAGGAGATCTCGAAAGAGCATCCGCATGGCAGATCTCCTTCCCGGGCCGGTACTCCAACTCGTGTTGGTATGCGTTGAGAAAAATAGCCCATCGCAGCATTCTCGGGGACAGGATCTGCGGCGTGGGCTTGCTTGCCGTGAAAATCCCTAACAGGGGCTTGTGATCAGTCACGATTTTGAACGGGCGGCCATACAAAAAATCGTGAAATTTTTTGGTTCCCGCTACTATTGCTAATGCCTCCCTGTCGGTTTGTGCGTAATTGCGCTCCGCTTGGGACAGGGACCTTGAATAAAACGCTACCGGAGCTTCCCTTCCGTCATCCAACACGTGGCAAAGCACCGCCCCCACCCCCACCGGGGATGCGTCACAGACTAAAACCACTGGCCGTTTGGGGTCGAAATGCGTCAGGATTGCCTCAGATGTTAAGAGTTGCTTTAGTTCTTTGAATGCCCTCTCGTGCTCGTCACCCCACATCCATGTCTCCTCCTTTTTAAGCAACCGATGAAGCGGTTCGGCCACGGACGCCTTCCGCGGGAGGAATGTATGGTAAAAATTGAGGAGCCCCAGGAATGACTGTAGCTCGGTTTTGGATGTGGGGCGAGGGGCCTTCTTTATGGCTGCTACTTTGGATTTAGACGGCTTAATACCCTCGGGTGTGATTCGAAACCCTAAAAACTCGACCTCAGTTTCGAAAAAAACACATTTGTCCTTCCTCAGTCTCAGCCCCGCTTTCTCGAACACAGTTAGTACTTTATCCAATCTCTTTGCCAGTTCGGCTTCACTCCCCCCTGTTATCAACACGTCATCAAAATAGGGCAACACCCCCTCCAGCCCCTTCAGGAGGCGTTCCACAAGCGACTGAAAAAGGCCGGGTGCCGAGTTCACGCCGAATTGTAAACGCGACACCTGGAACGCCCCTTTGTGTGTAACTATCGTTTGTGCCGCGGCCGTGGCGGGAGTTACGGGGAGTTGCTGATAGGCTTGTGCCAAATCGAGCTTAGCGAAACACTTTCCCCCATTCAGCCTGGCCAAAAGGTGGCTGACCACGGGCACCGGGTATGCATTAGGGCGGATCGCCTTGTTGATTGTACACTTATAATCAGCGCAGATGCGCACCTCCCCGTTAGCCTTCAGAGCGGTTACAATTGGGGTTTCCCACTCCGCGGAATCAACAGGAATGAGAATCCCCTGGTCCACCAGTTTGTCCAGTTCCGCCTCTATCTTGTCCTTGAGTGCGAACGGCACCCTGCGCGGTTTGAGTCTTATCGGGCGGACCTCCGGGTCTAGGTCGAAGGCTACAGGGGGTCCCTTGAACTTCCCAAGTCCTTTCTTGAAGACGGCGGGATGCGCATCGCAAACCGCTTGTATTGGGTCCACCCCCACTGTATGCACTCCCCCTATGAACAAGCCTAAGGGCTGAAACCACTGTGTCCCTAGGAGGCTACAACTTCCCCCCTTAAGGACAACCAGGGGCAGTTCCGCAGAATGTCTCTTAAAGCTGACCCGAAATTTCCCGACCCCCAACACTGGAATGCTGTTTCCCTGTACATCTCGTAACGTGGACCTCAACGTTTTAAGTTTGGGCCGCACGTGGGGGTCGATTTTCAAAAACTCTTTTTGGGAAATTATGGAATAGGAGGACCCCGAGTCAATTTCCATCCTAATTGGGGCCCCTTGTACTAGTACCTCAACGAAGTAATGGGACTGTCCCGCGGCCACGCTGAACACTGGGACGTCGTCCTCGCTGTTGTCCGAGACGCGGCCCACGCCATCCTGCTGCCTCGTGGGCCGGACGCCATCTTTGACCCTCGCCTGACGGGCCGGCTTGGACGAACGGTCCGGTGAATTCCTACGGGCTTCTTGTCTCTTCCTGCACACCTTGGCGATGTGTCCGCGACGGCCGCAGATGTAGCACTCGGCTTTTCGGAATGGGCACTTCGTACGGTCGTGGGCCGCCCCACAGCCATCGCAACGCCGCCCCCCCTTTCGTACCTTCTGGACCTCATCGTCGTCGCTGCCCTCGGCCGACGACTTTGATGCTCGCCGGGTCGCGTGCACCGCCTGTCCAGTCTTCCCGTGCACCGAATTGTCCGCCCTGCCGGTCTTCGGTCGCCACTCACGCCACCCGTGCATCTCCTCCACGCCAGCATTCGTGGCCTCCGCGGCTTCCGCGGTCTCTATTACCTCGGCCAGCGTGGGTGGCGGCTCCTTGTTCATCAAGCTGCGCTGCACCTCCTTGTCTTTCAGGCCACACAAGACGACGTCCCTCATAATCATCTCTAGGTTGTCCCATTTGCAGGGGACGGCGGCTACCCTCAGGGCTTCCACGTAGGCTTCCACGGACTCGTCCGGCGCTTGAACTCGCCTCCAAAACGCCCCCCTGGCGGGGAACATTGCCTTCGACGGCTGGTAACGCTCTCGCAGTAGTTTCAGTATGTCCTCGGTTTTAAGGTCATCCACCGTCTTCGGTGCAATCATGCTCACCAGCATCCCCTTGGTTTCCGTTCCAAGCATTCTGGTGAGGATGGCCCTCTTCCTTTCCTCATCGTCTTTGACTTTGAGTTCCACCAATGCCGCCTTGAAATCCATCTCAAAAACGATCCAGTCCCGCGGCTTGGTGATGTTGAACCCGCTCTGTGTCCTGGCTCCTTGGGGATCCATGAATCCCACCTTCGTCGCCAATTTGGTGTATGAAGACCAAGACACAGGACACAGCCTCGGGCTGGGTTAACTCAGGTTTATTGCATCGTGGACAGAGGGAACATGAGGTAATGGCGGATCGATCGCTCTTTTTATACAGCAGTAATACATTTGAACGTGGTGCCCTGGTAGCCCATAGGCTACTGCCTGCGTGACGTCATTGCGAGTCACGCCCTTCTTGTCCAGGTGTAGGTAGTGGCGGGAAAGCTTCCCGCGCTGTTGCCTTTGATGAGTTTGGACCAAGAGAGCTTTGGACGCTCGCTGCTGCCAGCTGGTGGTCATTAGCTCGCGTCCTATTACAGGGTTTATATGATACAGCTGAAGGTTACATTGTTGCTATAGGCAAGGTTACATTGGCTCTGATACATTGTAATCCATGTGGAAGGTAAAACCATTAGAACACAACACTCCTGAACATCAAAGCTTCCTAGCCTAGAAATTGAGGTTCGTTTCCTGAGTTTTGTCACCAAGGGATTAGTGAAACAATGGCTCATTAATGGTTGTAAGAGTAAACCCCACTGGAGCACAACTGGCTCCAGCAACAGCTGGATTGAAATTGGGAACAATCCAGTGATTTGCATTGGATTGATTACTTAGTTCTTAGTGGTGAAAATTAAACATTAACCAGGGATCTCACAGTCTCACAAGCAGCCTAAGACATTTATTTATTTTTTGCAAAGAAGAACCTGGTAGAACTGGGGGAACACTTGTGATTCTTATTCCATAGATTAATAATGTAGCAAGAGATCATCCATCATTTTCTGTGCATAGAATTTGGCACTGGCTATGCACTGCAACACTATGCTTTTTATTTACAAGCCGCCTCCCATATTTGCGGGTTCAGTATCCACCATTTCAATCCTCCACGGTGTAATATGCCATTTAAAAAAATCTAATAGTTCACTACCAGAGCT
Source organism: Bradypodion ventrale (assembly GCA_035047345.1). Lineage (NCBI taxonomy): Eukaryota > Metazoa > Chordata > Lepidosauria > Squamata > Chamaeleonidae > Bradypodion > Bradypodion ventrale. The sequence continues at coordinate 371,490,876 of JAWDJE010000003.1, forward strand.
GGCCATTAGAGGCCACTGTCTGCAATGTAATAGGGTTCGCTTTATCCACAGTTTCAGGTATCCATTGTAGGTCTCAGGATGCATTCCCTGTGGATCAGGGGGCGATCTGTATAAAAAAATCAAGACAATTTCCCACTTCTTTTTTTTTTGCTAGGATCACAGCATATGTGTATTTGTGTATGTGTATGTATACCGTATATATATTCTTTTCTTCCTCCCATTGTCCCAAAGAAACTCCACCCCCCAAAAAAATCTGTTAGACACTTGAGTAAAAGAGCTTATATGTGTGGATTGTGGCATACCCTGAGTCGGGTTTTACCTGAGTAGGACGGCATATAAATCCAAAAATTAAATTAAATTAAATTAAATTAAATTAAATTAAATTAAATACCCACCCCATTTCCCCCTAGATAACCAGAAGAGAGATCTAGAAGAGTCTTAGAGTCCATCTTAGAACAAACAGTGCAGCCTTCTGCGTGTTTACTCAAAAGGGAGACCATTTTGTGTTCAACAGTGCTATTTTCCAGGAGAACATGCTTTGGACTATAGCCAGATGACTGTTCAGACCCAGACCTTGGGAAAGTTACATTTTGGGGGCTATAATAACGTGCTGAATGGAAGATTCAAAGAGATGAGGTCTTAAAAGGTCATACATTTTCTCCATGCCTCGGCAAAGTTTCTTTCCACACCATAAGTCAATTTTGTTTCTGACTTATCGAGCTAGCCCAGTGATAGAGAACATTGGCACTCCAGGTGTTCTTGGACTTCAATTCCCAGAAGCCCAAGTCAGCACTCCTTCTCATCAGGGCTTCTGGGAATTGAAGTCCAAGAACATCTGGAGTGCCATCACTGGGCTAGCCTTTTGATATGTGGTCCTCCACAGAGAAGGTTGGTCCTCTTGCCTACCTGAGAGCCTAGGGTCTGGCACAAGCCTTCGTAAACATCCCTCGTCTCCAGGTGAGTCACATTCGGTCTCTGCAAGCCTAGGGTTCCATCGCCACTGCCTGGGTTGGCCATCAAAAGCTTCTCATACTTCAGGATGTTCCTTGCAACCCTCTTGTTGCTGGCATCTGCTCAAGATAAGGTCCTTCAGTAGAACAACAGAGCTTGGCATTTCAGGTTGGGGGAGGTTGGAATATATATGCAACCCCCAGGATTCTGGCCTGGGGGGTCTGGGGAATTGAACCCTGCCTCCAAGATAATACGCCCAGGGGTGAACAGAAGACTTTTTGTTTTTATGGGTCTTGGTAAAGGTCACGGTTATCCTTGCTCGAAAGCCAGTTATGTTCAAATCTAAGGTTCGGTGCTAATCTCTATTTATAGCCAAAGAACCAGCACTGTCTGAACAGTAAAACCCCGACTTACATATGCCTCGAGTTACATAAAATTCGACTTACATAATGATTTTGGGCTAAAACCATGTCCCAATTTACACGATTTCCTATGGGTTTGCTTTGATTTACATAAACATTTCATTTTTCCTATGGGTTTGCTTCGAGTTACATAAAAAAAGATTTAAGCAAAAGTCTACAGAACGGACTTTTTTTCCGTAATAGGGGTTTTACTGTATCTGCAAAAACATTTCTGTGGACATGTGGCAGGCATGACGAAACACCAGAGCACACATAACACTATTTACCTTCCCACTGAAGTGGTACCTATTTATCTACTTGCAATTTCTTGCTTTCGAACTGCTAGGTTGGCAGAAGCTGGGATAAAGATGGGAGCTCACTCTGTCATGCAGGACTTGAGTCTCTAACTGCCGACCTGTCGACCTTCCAGTCATCAAGTTCAGCGTCTTAACAACTAAGCCACTGCACCTCAACACAAAAGTTGAATGAGCAAAGCTACTGTCCACTCACCTGCTTGTTTTTTTTAAAAATGTAGGGCCAGGGCCAGGGCCATTTAGAAGAATAAAGGTTGACAAGACAATGTCCACTACTTGTGCCGTACAATGTACGGGCCAAAATCCTGTGGCTTAGTATAATTAGTTATAACTAGATTAGAGTTGAATCAACTCTTCCGTAAGTTCCACTGATTCAATAAGCCTACTGGAGTACACAGAAAGAGCCTTCTCAAAGATTGCGGTATTTTTGAACCCTTATCAGGCGTACCATGGTAATGGCCACATTGTGTTGCTGGCTAATCTATCTCACACTAGGTCAGGCAAAAGGAACTGCGGAAATGAATTCACCAAAGGTGGTTAGGTTTCATTTTGGCAGTTTCACGTTTGGCCTAGACATGGAAGAAGAAAAGGAATAACAGCCTACTCCGGTTGTGTCTTACTACACTAAGCAACAGGGTTTTATCCGTTGATTGGTACTGAATTGTGGTAACAGTCTGGTGTGCTCTTGTGTCGTTACTACAGTTTGATTTGGCTGGCATGGGACAAAACAAGGCAGCTGCTAATTACTGCTGATTGCACTACTACTTAAGAGTAGCTACACAGGCCACTTCCAAAACTGGCAACTCTAATTGCTATTTGTTATAGTTATCTATAAATGAAGATCTTTGTTATAGATAATGACAACAAAACCAGAAATAAGGAAGCCCAAACGTTTAGCTAGATGTTATTTTGAAGACATAAAACCATTGGCCAAATGTTGGGGTTTCTGGTAGTCCTTCCCAACCCTGCTCTAGTTTATTAATACCAGTCTTTCAAAAAACCCGGAGAACTCATAGGGTTGTTCACAGAGATGGAATTTTAGTTGGTCCTGACAGAAGTACTTCAAAACTATGGATTACTGTTATTTTAATCATAACTAGAAGGGGTGTCCGGCTTCGCCCGGGTGTGGTTTGGGGGGGGGCTGTCCTACCTCCCGGGGTTACATTGCTCGGGTGCTCCTTCTCCTGGGCTGAACTCTGTCCACTGGACTCCTGCCATGACCTGCCAGCTGCCCTGCCTGGCCAAGGGGTGAGGCCCTTTGATGTCACATTGGCTGACCACTCCCAAGGGCTGACCACTCCCAAGGGCTGACCAGGTCTTGGCAAGACATCACAAAGGGCATGACATCACAAAGGTCCAGACCTGATCAGCCCTTGTGATAGGTTGAGGACTGAAGGATCATTTTGGGGAGAGGGCATAACCCCCCTCCCCCCATTGGCTTCGGGACCCTGACAGTGACCTGCTCACGTGCGCAAGGTACGTGTGTGCCAAATTTCACGAGGTTTGGTCAAGGGGTGTGGCAGCCCATTCCGGATACCGCACCCACACCTCTGCTTAGGTATATAAGAAGATAGATATATGATAATAACATTGGAACCTCATTGCTGGAACGGTTTCCTATCTTCATCAAATCCAGCCTTGACAATAAGGCACAAGTGGGGAATCGAAGCCCCAACCTGATACTTAAACCATTTCTGACCTTTTGTGTGTTTTGTTGTTATTTGTTTCTGTCTGTTCACTGCCCAGAGTGGGATACCACCCAAATGGGTGGTACAGAAATATAATAAATAAATAAATATAAACCACTGAGCTATCCAGAAATTCTGCTATCAGTGATTTGAAATGCTGCACACATGAGAGATGTCATTTTATTGGGTGAAATCCTGTTGCTTAACATAGTAAATTACACTAGAGTAGCAATAGCAATGACATTTATATATACCCCCCTCATAGCACTTAGTGCACTCTGAGTGGTTCACCGGTTAATTAGCATTCCCTCCCCCCCCCCCCCGCCACACACACACACACACACACACACACACACATGCTGGGTACTAATTTTACTGACTTCGGAAGGATGGAAGGCTGAGTCAACTTTGGGTCCTGTCAAGATCAAACTCACAATATTTTAGCTGCAGTACAGCAGTTTAACCATCATGCCACCAGTAGGCCTATTGAATCAGTGGGGATTTGGTGAATAAAATTCTCTGTAAATTCAGTTCATTTAAGAAGCCCACTCTAGTTGCAACTTACTACACTAAGCAACAAGATTCCTGCCAATATATATTAAGAGTAGATGATTTTAGTACTTTCATATTATCTGACTTGAAAAAATATTTTTTTTCCCCTGAGCTGCAGATTAACCCCATTCCCCAAATTTATGTAAGAGTCCCTTAATCCGAGATGGGAATTCCCTGGCAAATGCAATTATTTCCTGGCTATATGTGATATAACACTGAACGTGCATGGAATTCATTAGGAGGACAGTTAATTCTTACAGGCATAATGTTTAGGCTGACAATATTCAGCAAATATTTACAGTCTCTGCAGACAAATCAGGATGTTTTCTCCCTTCTAGAATTACGTACCGTAGTGAAGAAACTCTTGGGAGAGGCTTAAGGCATGAGAAATGTTTCCTGCCTTTAAAACAACAGCAACCGGAGAGCAGAGGAGAGAGAGGAAGGGTGGTGGGGGGAGAGAAGACAGAAATAGTTATGGGAGGAGAATTAAAAGTGAGAAATCTAAATCATCCCCGCACATTTCTTGAAAACTCTGCCAGCATTGAAGGGGGTCTTTTTCATTGGTTAGGTCAGCTTCACTTTGCTCATGACCAGAAACACAGGAATTCTAAGAGTTAGCTCTAGCAAGCGCAGACCTAACCCCCAGAGAGTAACATGAAGAGGATTCAGGTTCAGAATTGGATTGACATCCCCATACCTGTCAAGGCTGGGAAAAACCCGTAATTTGACGTCGATAGACGTCATAACCCACCCCCTGCTGCCAAAACCCCGTAATTTGGCAGCGGGGGAAAACGCTTTCCACGCATGCGCGGAAGTGCTATGCCGCTTGCACAGCCCCTACGCAAGTGGCGTAGCGCTTTCCGCGCATGCGTGGAAGGGTTTTACCCCTTCCATGCATGCGCGGAAGGGCTACACCGCTTGCGTAGGGGCTGCGCAAGCGGCATAGCGCTTCCGCGCATGTGCACAAGGGGTAAAAGCCTTCCACGCATGTGTGGAAAGCGACCTGCGCACAAGCGATGTGTGCAGGTCCCATTTTCCCAGAGCCGCGGGTTGACAGGTATGGACATCCCATGAATTAACTCTTGGGTTCTGGCTGAGCTGCCATATGTGTGTCCATACTACACAATTCTATAGTAATTTGATGCCACTTAAGCTATGTTGTCGAAAATGGGCAAACTGGTTGTTGCTATCAGAAGGAATAAATGCACCAAAAGTAGGAGAGAGAAAGGCTTTATCGTTACGCATGAATACAGGCACCCCATCTTGCAGCGAAGAGCCACAAGTGAAGAGACAAAAGGCTTCATTTAATGAAGGCTGAGACAGAAATTAGACATCCCAATACACAAAATTGACCACAGGTCAGAACCGGACTGACCAGGCTTCCTTATCTTGTAGCAAATTCTTTTGCTTAACAGAAAACAAGGATTTCAAAGAGCTGCCAAAGAGAAACATTTTATTGGGACATGGAGGTTTAAACCTCAGTTTGGATTTGAATCTCAGTTAGTTCTGTCCTTCCGTGTGACCAAATGAGATGGAATTTTGTAACCACATACTCTCAGAAGAGACTTAAGAACATAAGAACAGCCTTGCTGGAACAGGCCACATGAGCCCATCCAGTCCAGCATTCTGTCTCACACACAGTGGCTCACCATTGGCTTCAGGGTATTATGCCCAAGCAGATGCCTTCACCTGTTTAGGATTCCCTGGAAATGGCATTGAGAGATATCCTGCCTATCTCTCCAACCCGGAGGTTGTCCTTCAGTATCCATAATTATAGCCATTGATACTCTTGTCCTCCATGAACTTGCCACATCCTTTCTTAAAGCTGTGAAGACTGACAGCTGTCACCACTTCTTCTGGCAGGGAGTTCCATAGACCAGTAATCCTCTGGGTGAAAAAGTACTTTCTCTTATTTGTTTGAGAACTAGTACCCAAAAGTTTCATGGACTTGCACTATAGACTCCTGACTTACCTTGAAATAAGAAAAGGCCAGGTAGTCCAAAGCATCTTCTAGACTTCCCTCGTCCTCCGTGTTCCAGTTCCCGTAGGAGATGCGGAAGAGGTGGACAGCTTCCTCCAGCCACAAAACGGAGTGGTAGAAATCTTCCATGTCATAGGCAACCTGAAAAAAACTGGGAGAGATGAGATTGCTGTGGGGGGGGGAAGATGAAATTGGCAGGAGAAACAGAAGATCAAAGGCTGCTCACGGATGACTGGAGATACCTTACGGCCAAGCCGAGCTACCTGTTCTACTGTCTGAACTAGTGTTAGAATTTGGGAAAATAACTTTGTGGACTGCAATTCCCAGGATCCTTCACCCAGCAGGGTCACTGGCTAGTTTTCCAAAGTCCTGGTCATGCTGCTGGGAGAAGTCATAGAATCAATGAGTTGGAAGGGTCCCATGAAGGCATCAAGTCTAACCCCCCGTTCAAGGCAGGAATCTGACAGATGGTGGTCCAGTTCTCTCTTGAATGCTTCTAAATGGTGGAGTACTCACCACCTCTCAAGGCAGTTGTTTCCGCTGTCATACTGCTCTAACACATTGGATTTGGAAATAAGGGAAATTTCCTGGCCAATAAGGGATACTTGACAGTTATGCTTATCCTGTGCTGCCCTCCAATGGCGGCAATAGGGCATTGCAGTCTAATTAATAAGGGATGACGGCGGGAAAGAGGGTAAAATAAGGGGTTTTCCCGGCCAATAAGGGATACTTGACAGCTATGCTCTAACAGTGTTGTATATTAAGGCAGAATTGCAAGTTGCTCAGGCAATGCCTTGCAAAGATAAAATGGTGGTTTCCCGCCATCCAAATTAGGAGCTAAAGTTGGTGCGCAATCTCCCTCTCTGTGCGCGCTCATTATGCTAATTAGAGTTCTGTGATTGGTTACAACTTTGGATCCTGTTCCTGATTGGTTAATACTTGTATATCCTGTTATGATTGGTTGGTTATGATTGTCCGGCGGGTTACTACATTGTAACAAGGAGTCACCACCAAGGAGACACTATAAAAAGCCCCACGGGTAAACAAGAGTGGGGCCGGGCTGGATCCATACTTCCCATTACCGCTGCAGGATAGCCAACGTCAAGTTAAGCCTGGGTTTCCTCTAGACGCTATTGCGCAAAGGTGTAGCTTAGTCACTGCCACTACGGTAGAAACACGAGGGACCGATTACATGGGACTTGTGTAGCCATCTGATGTCTGGAACACCTTGTAAGACTAACCAGAAAGACTATTCAATAAACTCCTGTTGTTGTTCTGTTCATCGTTGCCTGGACCATTATTTATAAGGGCCGGACATGACAAACAGTTAAGAAGTTTTTCCTAATATTCAGCCTATATATATCTTCTTGTAGTTTCAGTCCATTATTATGCGCCATGCTCTCTGGGATTATGGAGAACAGATTCTTGATCTGTAGTCCAAAAATTTATTTCTCAAAACTGGTTTACCTTGAGCCATACCAACTCCTCAACGTCTAAGGAAGTTACTCTAAACCACTGTATTCACAACTGGTTTTGTCTTCTTCTGCTGCTGCTGCTTCTACTGGCAGCAATCCAGTTGTTGTTTGATTCATCCTAACTAGAGATGCCAAAAGTTGGAAAATCCTGCCTGCAAAGCAGGACGGTTAAGTTCAGAAGTGACGGGGCCACTTTACAACCGCCTGAAGGAAACTGAAAGGGCCACACAATTCCACACACTCCATCCACGTAAGACCAGCACCAGTAGAAGGGGACATTTTCCTCTTGGACCCCAACAATCTTCAAGGGCTGCCCTGTGTGGAGTGCAGTGCAGTAGTCAAGACATAAATAAGGCATGGATGACAGTCTTGCTAAAACAGACAGCTGTTGTTAAATTAAGTCTGCTCACTCACCTTGCCAATGTGGAAGCAGTCGTCGGCAGATAGTGAGAAGTCGTGCCCGGGGCTGTAAACATCTGGAAGTTGCGCATTGCTACTTCTCCGGAACCTTCCTTTGGCCAGCTCCTTGACACTGAGAGAGTAGACGTCCTGCAGACGCATCACAGCCCTGGCGGCTCCTTCCAGGTCGTCAAAGACAGGGAGATCCTCCTCTAATCTCTGGTAGTCATTCTTCAGTGCTGAAAAGCCAGCCCACACAATTGAGTTAAAGTCAAAGGCTTTGGGGTTGGCTACGTACACGGGACTTGCTTACACCTTCGCTCTTTAAGACATGGTGCACCCATGATGCTCACAGACAGTCCTGGAGTCATCATGGCCTCTTCCCCTCTCACTATCCTCTCTCCCTTCTTCTTCCAACTCTTTATGCACCACATACATAAATTGAGGAGTGGTGTTATAACTGAGAAACATTCACTCCTTTTTAGGTCAAAGACACCCTTGATCAAAAGCCAGGCGTATCCGACTCTAGGGTTCAGTGCTCAACTCTGATTATAGCCAAAGAGCCAGCGCTGTTTGTGTCTGCAGACGTTTCTGTGGACGTGTGGCAGGCATGACTCGACACTGGAGTGCACGGAATGCTGTTTACCTTCCCACCGAAATGGTACCCATTTCTCCACTTGCAATTTCTTGCTTTCAAACTGTTGGTTAGGCAGGAGCTGGTTCAGAGATGGAAGCTCACTCTGTCGTGCAGCACTCGGGTCTTGAACTGCTGACCTGCCAACCTTCCAATTGTCAAGTTCAGCGTCTTAACCACTAAGCCACCGTAGTCCCTTCCCTCCTCCCTTTTAACAACTAGCCAAATGTTGTTTTCAGCTCCAAGTTTTATCAGATGGCAAAAAATCTACCGTATTTTCCGGCGTATAAGACGACTGGGCGTATAAGACGACCCCCAACTTTTCCAGTTAAAATATAGAGTTTGGAATATACTTGCCATATAAGACTACCTCTCTTCCAATGCACACCAAATAAAAATTAACCCACACTCAACCCGAAGACGTGCAGCCCTCCGAGTCGAATGGGCAGGTTCTGGTGGAGAGCCAGTCCACGCTCACGTTCTCCTCCTCGAGGTACAGGAAGATGTGTGCAGCTTGCTTCCCCTTGCTTCATACTCCCTGCACAGAACAGGGACTCGGCCGCGGCACCCCCCACCATATGCGGCGGACATATGAAGCAAGGGGAAACAACCTGCAGTTAAGTACCTGTCCTATAAGACGACACCCGACTTTGGCACAGATTTTTCAGGGTTAAAAAGTAGTCTTATACACCAGAAAATACAGTACCTTGTAGGTTCTCGTTGGCTTCTGTGCTGTACACCACATTCAGCCAGTCTGACTGCAACCGCTTGATGAGAGTGTAAGCCAATAAAGGGTTAGCCACAGTGTCGCCTGCTTCCTCGTGTAAATCCTGGATCTTCTTGTAGAATCTGGAAAAACCACAGGGATGGGACGGACAGAAAGGAAGACATTTTTTGCCAGCATCATAGCTTTATTTCCTTAATTCTTCCCAGCAGAAAGTGGAAATGCTATTTTGCACTAAAATGTTCTGAATCCCCCAACCATTATGACATGACCATCTTGTCAAAGGTTTTCAGAAGAAGTAGTCTCCCAAAAAAGGAAGGGAATTTTCCAGCCTCTAATACAGAGTTAAAAGTCTGGCCAGGTTATCCAGTCTATGGTAAGAGAGTAGACCCTATGGCCAGTGACTCAGCGCTGATCATCAGGCAGCAGTTAACTAACCTGACCACCCTGAGGACTCATGGCCTTGGGTGGGGAAGTCCACAGGGGAGGAAGGGCGAGGGTCCCCAAGTGGATTAAATGGTCCCACTTGAATCCTTCTTGATGGAGCTTCATCCTTACAGGCTTGGGTCCGATGAGGACTTTGTGTGCCAAACGGCCCGAGGACCAGAAAGTGACTCACAGAACTGGATCAGTAATGCTATGGGTGTCATGCTACGATGTAGAAGGCAAATGGAAGAAGGCCACTGCATTATATTGCTCCCAGGATAAACTGATTGCCATGAGAATCATCAATATTTGGAATCAGATATGGAACTCAAATAATAATAATATAGAGTTCGATTAGACACTCTAATTTACAGCGAATGGAAACCAGAGGCTTCATTTAAAGTTACAGATAAGCCTCTTTCCTCCGAATGTGGCTCAGTCACTTTTAAAGCCACACCAACTTTCAAATACAGTAGTTGCCAGAATGTTCTATAAATGAATGATATGGTGTGTCACTGAATTATTGATCAGTGCATGATGCCACTAGGTTCTGGTTTATTTATTTGTTATTTATTTATTCACATTTATACCCCACCCTTTTGGTGCAAGCACCACTTAGCTTACAATGTATATATAAAAATATTTTTAAAATCATCCCGTAATAGCCAAGAAAAACACAAGAAAACACAAGAAGCAAAGCCAGATGGTATTAAAATAATCTTAAAACCATAATAGCATTCAAATTAAAACACTATCTTCTTCTGCTGCTGCTGCTGCCGTATCCGAATCAGAATGCAGGCATTTATCATGGCTATCAGCCATGGAAACTTTAGTGTATGAAAACCAAGACACAGGACACAGCCTCGGGCTGGGTTAACTCAGGTTTATTGCATCGTGGACAGAGGGAACATGAGGTAATGGCGGATCGATAGCTCTTTATATACTGTAGTAATACATTTGAACGTGGTGCCAAGGTAGCCCATTGGCTACTGCCTGCGTGACGTCATTGCGAGTCACGCCCTTCTTGTCCAGGTGTAGGTGGTGGCGGGAAAGCTTCCCGCGCTGTTGCCTTTGATGAGTTCTGACCAATAGAGCTTGGACGCTCGCTGCTGCCAGCTGGTGGTCATTAGCTCGCGTCCTCATGCAGGGTTCATATGATACAGCTGAAGGTTACATTGTTGCTATAGGCAAGGTTAGATTGGTTCAGATACATTGTAATCCATGTGGAAGGTAAAACCCTTAGAACACAACATCCCTCCCCCCTAGGACGAGACAACGTCTCGAGCCCATGCTTCTAGACACTCCCCCCCCTAGGAGACAAAATCTCTCAGCCAAGATGGCTTGTTTCGAACACGCTGGGGTCTCGATGCGGGCTGCCTCTCCCCGGGTTTGCTACCTTCTCTTTGTCCCCTGGTTTCCTGTCCTGTAATTTGAGAGGGAGACTCGTTAGTGACTTGCCGCGGCTCCGCGGCGTTGTTGGGAGGTGTGCTCTTACTTAGGGAGGAACCGGGGGCACTGGGGGCTAACGAAAAACCCCTCTTCTCGCTTGGATGGGTGGGGGAACACTCCTGAAAACCCCCCCGGTTTACTAAATCAAAACCAAAATTCCATTCGGGGGCAGCGGTCGCGAACTCTTCTCCCCCTTCCCCGGCCTCTGACGGAGCTGGTTTATCAAAAAGATATGAGTCGGGGCCGCTGCTTCTTCCTTCCCCCCTTGCTTGGGACTGTTGTCCGCTGCTGTCTCCCCCTTGGGTTAAGCGGGCGGGGGAGAACCCTAACGCTGAATCTTGTTGGTGATCCTCACAGACCGGCCCACTTACTCGGTGCCTCAGTTGGTCTGCGTGCCTCCTCCAGAGGAGACCGGTGTGGGTTTCGACCCAGTACGACACTGGCCCCGTCTGTTCTACCACCGTCCCCGGCACCCAGGCTGGTCCCGCGCTGGCATAGTTCCTGCAATGAACAGGGTCGCCGGCGGCGAAACCTTTCGAGACTGCCAGCCCCACGTTTTTCCCTTTATCCTCAATTCTTGTGGGGTCCAGCCTGGACAGGAGTGTAGTCAGTTTCCGCCGCATCAATAGCTCTGCTGGCGAGTAACCTGACGCTAAGGGGGTCACCCTATACGCTAATAAGAACTGACATACTTGGTGATTCAGGTCCCCTGGGCCCATGCGCCGAAGCGCCTCCTTTGTTGTGCGCACCAACCGTTCCACTTGGCCATTCGTGGCCGGGTGGAACGGCGCGGACGTGACATGCCGAATGGCATTCGCCTCCATGAATGCCCCGAACTCTGAGGAGGCGAAGCAACTCGCGTTATCGCTGACTAAAGTGTCGGGTAAACCGAACGTTGAAAAGACTCTCCGTAGTTGGTTAATTGTAGTGGCGGAGGACGTGCTCTTTACCGGAATGACCTCCAGCCACTTTGAGAATGCATCCACCACCAGGAGAAACATGGTTCCTCGGAAAGGGCCAGCGAAATCTACGTGCACTCTGGACCATGGCCCCCTTGCTGTGTCCCATTCCCTATGCGGGAGGCGGGTCGCCTCTGGTCGGGACCCCTGGCATGCCTCACAAGTACCAACCATGTGCTCAATGTCCTCGTCCAGCTGTGGCCACCAAAAGTAACTGCGGGCCAGCGCTTTTGAGCGAACGATGCCCGGGTGGCTGACGTGCAGCAGTTTGAGCACCCTCGGCCGCATGGGTGTTGGGACCACCACCCGTTGGCCCCACAACAGGCACCCCCTTTCTAGGGACAACTCTAGCTTCTTCCGAAAGAATGGGTCGAATTCCTTGCTTGGGGACGATGCTGGCCACCCTTTCTGCACCCATGAGCTGACTTTCTCCAGCGTTCTGTCCTTGCCTGTCGCCCTAGCTATATCGGCTGGTACTATTGGGGGTTCGTCTAAAACCTCGATCAGCAACACCTGGCGGTCTCTTCCTATTCTGGCTTTTTGGTCGTCCGACAAAGGCAAAGGAGATCTCGAAAGCGCATCAGCATGGCTGATCTCCTTTCCGGGCCGGTACTCCAACTCGTGTTGGTATGCGTTAAGAAAAATGGCCCATCGCAACATTCTCGGAGATAGTATCTGCGGCGTTGGCTTGCCTGCCGTGAAAATCCCTAACAGGGGCTTGTGATCTGTCACGATTTTGAACGGGCGGCCATACAGAAAATCGTGAAACTTTTTGGTCCCCGCTACTATTGCTAATGCCTCTCTGTCGGTTTGTGCGTAATTTCGCTCTGCTTGGGACAGGGACCTTGAATAAAACGCAACTGGGGCCTCCCGACCGTCATCCAACACGTGGCAAAGCACCGCCCCCACCCCCACCGGTGATGCATCACAGACTAAGACCACCGGCCGTTTGGGGTCGAAATGCGTAAGGATTGCGTCCGATGTTAAAAGTTGCTTTAGTTCGTTGAACGCCTTCTCGTGCTCGTCACCCCACATCCATGTCTCCTCCTTTTTAAGTAACCGATGAAGCGGTTCGGCCACGGAGGCTTTCCTCGGGAGGAATGTATGGTAAAAATTGAGGAGCCCCAGGAATGATTGTAATTCGGTCTTGGATGTGGGGCGAGGGGCCTTCTTGATGGCTTCTACTTTGGATTTGGACGGCTTAATACCCTCGGGTGTGATCCGAAACCCTAAAAACTCGACCTCGGTTTCGAAAAACACACATTTGTCCTTCCTCAGTCTCAGCCCCGCTTTTTCGAACACAGTTAGCACTTTATCCAATCTCTTTGCTAGTTCGGCCTCACTCCCCCCTGTTATCAATACGTCATCAAAATAAGGCAACACCCCCTCCAGCCCCTTCAGGAGGCGTTCCACGAGCGACTGAAAAAGGCCGGGTGCCGAGTTCACGCCGAACTGTAAACGCGACACCTGGAACGCTCCTTTATGTGTGACTATTGTTTGTGCCGCGGCCGTGGCGGGAGTTACGGGGAGTTGCTGATAGGCTTGTGCCAGGTCGAGCTTAGCGAAACACTTTCCCCCATTTAGCCTGGCCAAAAGGTGGCTGACCACTGGCACCGGATATGCATTAGGGCGAATCGCCTTGTTAATTGTACACTTATAATCAGCGCAAATGCGCACCTCCCCGTTAGCCTTCAGGGCTGTTACAATTGGAGTTTCCCACTCCGCGGAATCCACAGGAATAAGAATCCCCTGGCCCACCAATTTGTCCAGTTCCGCCTCTATTTTGTCCTTAAGTGCGAAAGGCACCCTGCGCGGTTTGAGTCTTATCGGGCGGACCTCCGGGTCTAGGTCGAAGGCTACCGGGGGTCCCTTGAATTTTCCAAGTCCTTTTTTAAAAACGGCGGGGTGCGCGTCGCACACCGCTTGTATTGGATCCGCCCCCACTGAATGTACTCCCCCTATGAACAGGCCCAAAGGCTGAAACCACTGTGTCCCCAGGAGGCTACAACTTCCCCCCTTGAGGACAACTAGGGGCAGTTCCGCCGAATGTCTCCTAAACTTAACCTGAAATTTCCCGACCCCCAACACCGGAATGCTGTTTCCCTGTACATCACGTAGCGTGGACCTCAATGCCTTAAGTTTGGGCCGCACGTGGGGGTCAATTTTCAAGAACTCCCTCTGGGGAATTATAGAATAGGAGGACCCTGAGTCAATTTCCATCCTGATAGGGGCCCCTTGTACTTGTACCTCAACAAAGTAATGGGACTGTCCCGCGGACACGCTGAACACTGGGGCGTCGTCCTCGCTGCCGTCCGAGACGCGGCCCACGCCGTCCTGCTTCTTTGTGGTCTGGGCGCCGTCTTTGGGCCTCGCTGGACGGTCCGGCCTGGTCGAACGGTCTGCTGACTGCCTCCGGCCCTCCTTCCGTTTTCTGCATGCCTTGGCGATGTGTCCCCGCCGGCCGCAGGAGTAACACTCGGCCTTCCTAAATGGGCACCTCGCGCGCTCGTGGGCCGCTCCGCAGCCATCACAACGGCGCCCCCCTTTTCGGACCTTCTGGACTTCCTCGCCGTCGCTGCCTTCCGAGGACGATTTTGAGACCCTTCGAGTTGCGTGCACCGATTTTTCCGCTTTGCCGGCTCTGGGACGCCACTCACGCCACTGGTGCATCTCGTCCTCTCCAGCATTCGTGGACTCTGCGGCTTCTGCGGCCTCAACGACCTCTGCCAGCGTGGGTGGCGGCTCCTTGTTCATCAAACTGCGCTGCACCTCCTTGTCCTTCAGGCCGCACAGCACGCCGTCCCTGAGGGCCATTTCTTGGATATTGTCCCATTTGCAGGGGACGGCGGCTGCCCTCATGGCGGCCACGAATGCCTCAACCGACTCGTCCGGCGCTTGGACTCGCCTCCAAAACGCGCTCCGAGCGGGAAACATCGCCCTCGAGGGTCGGAAGCGCTCCCGTAGCAGCTTCATTATGTCGCCCGCCTTAAATTCGCTCACCTTCTTCGGAGTGATGATGCCCACCAGGGTCCGCTTGGTGTCCATTCCGAGCATTCTGGTGAGGATGGCCCTCTTCGTTTCCTCATCGTCTTCCTTGACTTTGAGCTCCACCAGCGCCGCATGGAAGTCCATCTCAAACAGCTCCCAGTCTTGCGGTTTGGTGATGTTGAACCCGCTCTGTGCCCTGGCTGCTCCTTGGGGATCCATTATCCCATCCTCGTCGCCAATTTAGTGTATGAAAACCAAGACACAGGACACAGCCTCGGGCTGGGTTAACTCAGGTTTATTGCATCGTGGACAGAGGGAACATGAGGTAATGGCGGATCGATAGCTCTTTATATACTGTAGTAATACATTTGAACGTGGTGCCAAGGTAGCCCATTGGCTACTGCCTGCGTGACGTCATTGCGAGTCACGCCCTTCTTGTCCAGGTGTAGGTGGTGGCGGGAAAGCTTCCCGCGCTGTTGCCTTTGATGAGTTCTGACCAATAGAGCTTGGACGCTCGCTGCTGCCAGCTGGTGGTCATTAGCTCGCGTCCTCATGCAGGGTTCATATGATACAGCTGAAGGTTACATTGTTGCTATAGGCAAGGTTAGATTGGTTCAGATACATTGTAATCCATGTGGAAGGTAAAACCCTTAGAACACAACAGAAACTGTCCTGAGAATATAATGCAATGGCCTTTCATCTGCCTTCCGCATTGCAGCATGGCACCCGTACCACTGATTCCGTTCCGCGAGTCACTTTCTGGCCCTGAGCCCTTTTGGCACCCAAAGTATTCATCAGCCCCAGGCCAGGATTGGTGAAGCTGCTGCCCTCCATCAAGATGGATTCAAGCAGGACCATTTAATCCACTTGGGGATCCTCAAAATTCCTTCCCTGTGGACTTCCCCACCCAAGGCCATTAGTCCTCAGGGTTGTTAGATTAATTAACCACCACCTGATACTCTGCTTTGAGTCTCTGGCAATATGGTCCACTCCCGTAATGGCGAACCTTGGCACTCCAGATGTTCTTGGACTTCAATTCCCCAAAGCCCAAGCACCCTGTGAATCCACATGAATTGGTTTACTTCGATTCATCCGGCCCGCGCCACCCTCGTCGCTCCAGGAAGCGGAAGTAGAACATGCCCGGGCAGAGGAAGGGTTAACCCGGAAGAGTCTTAACCGTACAGGCACGTTTTACTTCCACTTCCGGGAGCAACGAGGGCAGTGCGGGCTGGATGAATTGAAGTAAACCCATTTTTGTGGACTGAAGTCCAAGAACATCTGGAGTGCCAAAATTTGCCATCACGGGTCTACTCTATTACCTGGCCAGACAGGTAAAACACTATCAGCAGCAGGGCCGTAGACAGGATTCGTGTGTGTGTGTGTGTGTGTGTGACTTTTCACACAGTAATTTTATAAACCTTTATCCTGAATTTGGTCTTACTGTTTTCTGAATAACTGAATCTCTAAGCTGGCGTGGGGAACTTCTAGGGAAGTTTTCCTGGAGTTTGGCGGCTTCCAAAGCTGAGCCAAGATACTTTGCCATCTGGAGCAAGACTGGAAATGGGATTCCTTATTTTTCTTTATATGCTAAGAATCGAAGGCTCAGCCTAAGTTATTTTAATGCTCAAAATCTCCCGATTGAGTCTCCACAACCCCAGCTGAGCAGCAAAATATTGTAAGAATAAATATAATAATGATGCTTTGCTGTCTGACAGTCTGTGATTGAACTGAATGAACAACTGTTTTTGCTTCCTTTCTAACATCTGCACAAATCTTTCAAAGCCTGTCGATATTTGCTTGGCGTCTGACATGCCATGAATCTAGATTTTGCACAAAGCAATCTGTGGTGGATTTGAGGTTAAGATTTAGAAAAATTGATGCGCAATGTTTATTTCGGTGACGTTATCGTCCCAATTTGTGTTCCAAGTAGAATGAGCCACAGAACTAAGTCAACATCAGAAGTGATAATCCTAGCATATTGTTTTCATTTCTGAAAGTCTGGCCACACGCACATGGGTGTCTGGTATTTGGCAGTCCTGTTTCATATTATATATAAGGGAGGCAGTAAATTCACCCAGAAAATGACAAGCACATGTTCACTAGCATTCTCTTTCATACTGCAGAATCTCTTAGCCAATTTTACAATCCAATAAATAAATAAGTAAAAATGCAAGATTTTTTTTGGAGGAAAAGTCATTTTTCCACAGCTGTTGATCCCAGCAAAAACAATGCAACCAGTCCCTTCAAATGTAGAGGGCCAATTCACAATGGCACATCTCTGTTGCTGGCTTTAGATCAGGAATTCTCAACCTTTTAAAGCCAGGGGCCGGGTCATGCTCCCTCAGACAGCTCTGGGAGCTGGATGGCCATTTTGGTTTTCCTCCATCACATGGCACTTCCTGGTATGGTGGAGGCAGTGTGGGGGCTACATGAAATGGTGCTGTGGGCCACATCTGGCCCGTGGGCTGCAGGTTGAGAATCCCTGCCCTAGATGAACATTGGCTCCCATTGGGCCCAGATTCCTGCAAAACAGGCACCGTATATATTCGAATATAAGCCGACCTGAATATAAGCCGAGGTGCCTAATTCTGACCTGAAAACCCAGGAAAATAGATTGACCCGAGTATAAGCCAAGGGTAGGAAATGCAGCAGCTGCTAGTGAGTTTTAATAATCAAAATACATGAAAATATGGTAAACTTAATTAAATTGTTGGCATATCTCAACCCGGCGCTGTCTTGGAACCCTCATAGTCATTGACTCGAGTATAAGCCAAGTTCCCCTTTTGGGGCTAAAAACTCAACTTATACTCAAGTATATATGGTAGTGATTTTTGCATCTAAAATATGTAGGGTTTTCTTTCGCAAACAGGTTTCTGTCCTTTGCATTTTGGAGAAGAATTAAAAACAGACTCCTCAGTACACGTATGTAGTATTTCGGACAAATGAGCCAGAAAATTTCCCAAGCATCTCTGGCTTGTGTTTCCCTGGCAACAAGGTTCCATTGAGAATAAAATGTAGAACTAAAAACTGTCTGACACCTTTTGTGATATCCAAAAAATACACCCTGATATTATTGCCTCACACATATCCTAATGGTAGGATTGGTCCAGGCACACATGACCCTGACTATGTAAGTTAGCCAGGAGTTCTCTTTTAAGCAAAGCAAAGCAATCGCACTTACAACTGCCCAATTGCGCTTAGTGCGCTCTCTAGGCAGTTCACAAATTAATCAGCTTTTTGCCCCTAACATGCTGGGTCCTCATTTTACCCACCTCAAAAGGAAGGAAGAGACTGAGCCAACCTTGAGCCCTGGCCAGGCTCAAACTCACAAACCTTTTGGTTGCAGGACAGCAGTTTAACCCCTGCACCACTAGGGCTTTACCTGTAACTGTTGTTCTTCTTCATGGTCCCCTGTGAATCCACACGAATGGGTTTACTGTGTGCACACAGTAAACTCATTTGTGTGGATTCACTGAGGCCACAAAGAAGAACTTGATAGAGCGTAGGGAAAGAAATAGACAACCTCGGAAGGATGGAAGGCTGAGTCAACCTCGATGCCTGCCCAGGATCAAACTCACAACCTTTTGATTGCAGTACAGCAGTTGAACAACTGCACCACAATGGCTCCCTTTTACCAGCCCAAGTCTGGTAAAAAATAATAGTCCCTGTTTAGGGGCCTTGACACGGCCCAACCATACCTGTCAACCATCCCGATTTGGCCAGGATTACCCTGTAATTTGACGTCTATTGACGTCATAACCCGCCCCGCGCTGCTAAAACCCCGTAATTTGGCAGCGGGGGGAAACACTTTCCACGCATGCATGGAAGCGCTACGCCTCTTGCGCAGAGCCGCGGGTTGACAGGTATGGGCCCAACCCATCATTCCTGAACAACAGACCTACGGCTCAACTACACTTCAGTGAAAATACGGGTTAATCACCTGTGTATCTGCAACTTGTTGAATTAGATTTCCCAGATGAATCTCTCTATCTCTCTAGATGACAGTTTGTAGGAGTCAGCAGGAGTAAAGGTAGAGAGCTTGGTTTACATGGAGCTCCAGAGCCAAAAGTGCTAACAAGGAGCTAATGGGCAATTTCTTCCCCTATCCTTTTCTGTTTAATTCTCCTAACTGAATCTGTTGCAGCATTGAGTTGAAATCTTTCATCCTTCATAGAGAAGAAAATGTTTGGAGATAGGAGGTGCATGGTTGAAGGGAACAGACACCCCTCCGCATCAGACACACACGGCTTGCTGAGCCAAAAAAGGATGATTCTTTATGCAGAAGCGATGATTCTGCAACAGACTTTCCAACCTTAAGTTTAACATTGTGTAGCCATTGGTTTTTAATCTGAATTCAGCAATTCCCAATCTGAGATCAATGGCCAATGTATTTACCCCATTAGCAATAGCAATTGCACTTCTACAGAGCCACATGGCGCTAAGTGCACTTTCTGGGCAGTTCAAAAGGTAGTTTAACCCCTGTGTCACCAGGACTCTATAAGGACAGGTTGCTTACCTGTAACTGTTGTTCTCCTTCCTGCTGGTCACCTGTGAATCTACACAAATTGGTTTACTTATGCGCAGTAAACCCATTGACATGGATTTACAGAGACCATGGAGAAGAACTTGATAGAGTGTAGGGGTAGAAATAGACATTGTAGATAGCCCATCATTAGAAAATTGCTATAATGTATTTAACAAGGATTGCTATATTTAAAAATTGTTATATTTAATAAGGATATAGCAATTGCACTTCTATACCTCCCCATAGAGCTTAAGTGTCCTCCCTGGGCAGTTCACAAGTTAATTAGCATTTTGCCCCCAACATACTGGGTCCTCAATTTACCCACCTTGAAAGGATGGAAGAGGCTGAGTCAACCCTAATCCCTGGTCAGGATTGAACTCACAATGCACTGGTTGCAGTACAGCAGTTTAACTCTTGCACCACCAGGCCTCTTTAACCGCTGCACAACCCCATCAGGAGGCAGCACACAGATTACACATTCCCAGTTATTCCCCCTTCGAAAATGAGATCCATTGTCATGCTTTGTAAAATTGCCCAAAAATATATATGTTTAGATGTTTGCGTTCCATATTCCTTTAAATTTGCAATTTTATGCAGATGTGCAATTTTATGCAAATATGCAATTTTATGCAACCCAGTGTCCTCTTCCTATGTCGGGGTGCCCAAACTTTTTGGGCCATGGGCTGGTCACACGGTTCAGCGGGCCAGTCACTGAGGCGGAAGTAAAACGCGCTTTGCCATCTGTTTTGCAACAGCATGAGATGAATTTTAGGCTGCAATTCTCTCTGCTTAAACCAGGGGTTGCCCAAACTACGGCCCACAGGCCAGATCTGGACCCCAACACCAATTCATCCGGCCCATGCCACCTTTGCCGCTCCTGGAAGCGGAAGCAAAATGCGCCCAAACTGCAGCCCATGGGCTGGGTCCAGCCCCAATGCCAATTCATCCGGCCTTGTGGCTCATGGAAGCGCTGAGGGTGGCGCAGGCTGGATGAATTGGTGTTGGGGGCCAGATCTGGCCCACGGGTCGTAGTTTAGGCGCCCCTGTCCTCCGTCCTTCCATGCCCTGCTCCGCCTTACCTTCGCAGGTCGTTGAGCCTTCTGGTCTCCTCTTCCAGGTAGGTGTCCAAGCCATGGAGGAGGGCTCTCTCGGTGGCCAGCGCCTGGCTGATGCTCAGCATGGAGGTGTAGGTGTCCGCCCGCACCCATCGCAAGAAGGCGCCCAGGAGGAGCAGGCAGGCCACCCGGAGACACGGCATCGCCTCCCCGGGGGCGGCTTGTGGCGAGAGTTTTGCACCTGGCTCCTCCGACCCACCGACGCCCCACCACTCCCCGAGCCCCGCAGCCAGCCAGGCAGGCACCGGGGGCCAGCCAGCCAAGGAACCGGGAAAAGGCGTCCGTCCGTTGGATGGGAGGCAGAGAGGGGAAGAAGCGGGGCGCCTCCTCCCTTCCCTCGCCAGTCCAGAGGTTGCGAAGCTGGGCTTGCAAGCGGGCGGCCGGGCGGGCGGGCGGGCGGGCTCTGGTCCTTCCCAGCCCCAAGGCAGGGAAAGCGGGGTTTGGGAGCGGGGGAGGGAGGGAATTAAGCCGGAGCACAGGCTTGGCTCCAAGCACCATCAGATGGAGTGGGGGGTGGGGGTGGGGGGTGTCTCTTTGGGAAGCTCCCGGGCTGTCCTCCCCAAACCTCTCCATCCTCAGAGGAGGACCCCCAACATTTCCCCCAACCTCAAGGAAGGTCCTCCCATTTGTGAATCAAGTTTTTAACTAGCATTGAAGGTCCACATCTTGATCCCGATCCATCCAGAACCCAAAGGCTCCGAGGTCTCGGGTCAAAGGCGTCATTGATTTATGCATTTATGTATTGCGAGTGGCCCAAGTGGCTAAGACGCTGACTGGGAGGCGGAAGGTCAGCAGTTTGGATTCCCGAGTACTGCAGGACGGAATGAGCGCCCGTCTTTGCCCCCTGCTCCTGCCAACCTAGCAGTTCGAAAGCAAGACATTGCAAGTAGATAAATAGGGGCCACTTCGGTGGGAAAGGTAAACAGCGCTCCGTGCACTCCAGTGTCTCATTGTGCCTGCCAAATGACCATGGAAGCAAACAGCACTGGCGCTTCGGCTTTGAAACAGAGATGAGCACTGAACCCTAGAGTTGGATACGACTGGCTTCCGAGCAAGAGAAACCTTATTGGGATTTGCATATCCCAGGATTTACCTTTCTGGTCTTGAGCCCTTTTGGCACAAAAAGTCCTCCTCAGCCCTAGGCCAGAATGGATGAAGCTGATGTCCTCCATCCAGATGGATTCAAGTGGGGTTTAATCCACTTGGGGACCATCATCCTTCCCTGTGGACTTTGGCACCCAAGCTATTAGTCCTCAGGGTGGTCAGGTTAGTTAACTGCTGCCTGACACTCGGCTTCAGTCTCTGTCAGTATTCAAACATGGCAAAACAATTTTAATTTTAATTTAATTTAATTTAATTTTCATGCTTCTATGCCACCCACTAAGGGGAATCTGACTCAGGGCAGCTCACATAGCAAGCAAACACCATACACAATATGCAATACACCATATATGCAATATCCACAATAAATAAGCAATAATACAGTATACAAGAAGAACAACAAGAAGAAGGATTTACCTGTCTAGCACAGGTAGTGGGAGATTTAGATTCAGGCATCCATTCGTTCATTTATTCGTTTATTTTTACAGTATTTTGTAAAAGGAAAAGGTCTCCCTTGCTTGAAAAGCCAGTCGTATCTGACTCTAGGGTTCAGTGCTCATCTCCATTCACAGCCCAAGACCCAGCACTGTCTGCATCTGCAGACATTTCTGTGTTCATGTGGCAGGCATGATTAGACACCAGAGCACACGGAACGCTGTTACCTTTCCACCGAAGTGGTCCCTATTTATCTATTTGCAATTTCTTATTTTCGAGCTGTACTCCACCTCAATTGGAGCAAGCACCCCTCTGGACTGCTTACAGCAATAAAAGAAGAGCCCACAATACAGTAACAGAACCCAAACAAAAAATAAACAAATGATAAACATTAATAAAATGCCTACCAAGCTGGCATTAATAGATTTAGAGTCTTGCAGTAATTAATAACCTATTTTTCCTATTTGCAGCCAAAAAAAAAATAACTCAACCAACCAACCAAAACAGAAAATAATAGAAGTTCATTAGCTGAGGAATCCTGCATCTTTGCAATCAATTACTCAGGAGGGAAATGCAAGTTGGAAGAGGGATGTTTTAGCTGCCATAATTGTGGAAGCAGATCTAATTTCCGTTGGCAACTCATTCCATAACATAGGGGCCATGGCAAAAAAGGATCTTTTCCTTGTCGCAGCCTGTTTAAAAAAAAACTTTTTTAGGCATGGCAACACGTAATTTAAAAGCTTGAGTGCTCCAGGTATAATTCCTTAGGAATCCTTGAATCTCTGACTTGGAAGGTGCCTTTCATGCCATCCAGTCCAACCCACTGCTTAATGCAGGAATCCAAATCAAAGTAGACTAGACAGATGGTGGTCCAAATTTCTCTTGAATGGTTCCAGAGAAGGAGCCATTA
Source organism: Bradypodion ventrale (assembly GCA_035047345.1). Lineage (NCBI taxonomy): Eukaryota > Metazoa > Chordata > Lepidosauria > Squamata > Chamaeleonidae > Bradypodion > Bradypodion ventrale. Next base: position 371,513,903 of record JAWDJE010000003.1, read on the forward strand.
ATAAGAACTCCCTGAGTACGATTCTGTAACCAACTCTGTATCCACCTGACACTTGTTGCTATCCAGGCAACACCTGGTTTATCTTGCTAATCAGAATATCATGGGGCACTTTGTCAAATGCTTTGCTGAAGTCAAGATATATTACATCAACAGCATTCCCATTGTCCACTATTTGAGGAACCAAAGTCCCAAACATTAACATTCCCATGCTCTGTTCACCATGTGCTCTCCACCTCCATGCCCATCTTCCATTCCCTGAGTCTCGTGGGGTTCAGATATCAATGAACATAAAATACACTTGGAGATGCTTTCACCAAGAAGCACCAAAACTTTTCAAGGAAGAGGCAAGGCAGCTGTGTGGGTCTCTACTCGAAGCAGGTCTTTTGTAAAGTGAACAGGTCTTCATTGCTACCACAACATGCTTTGCATTATACCAGAGATTGCTCACAGCAATTCACCATTGCTGGGGGGAAAAACCATCCTTCTCCCCAAGAACCTACTGTGAGAGTCACTCAGAGGTCAAAGAAGGTGCAAGACAACATGGTTGTTCCTGGTTTTTTTAAATCAGGGGTGCTTAAACTTTTTGGGCCACAGGCTGGTCACGTGGTTTAGCAGGCCGGTCACACAGTTCCTCCCACTGGAAGCGGAAGTAAAACGCACCTTGCAATCTATTTTGCAACAGATATGCTTTGCAACAGGATGAGATAGATTTTAGGCTGCCATTTTCTCTGCTTAAACCATAGGTGCCCAAACTATGCCAACCTGACAGCACATAACAACAAACAAGTGGGAGGACTTTGACAGAAAGCCGTAATAGAAAAGTCACTCTACAGCAGGAGTTCTCAACGTTTTTGAGCCGGGGGCCGGGTCACACTCGCTCAGACAGCTTTGGTGGCCGGATGGCCATTTTACCCTTCCTCCACCACATGACACACTTCCGAGTGTGGTGGAGGTGGTGGTGGGGCCACATGACATGGTGCCGCCGGCCACATCCAGTCTGCAGACTGCAGGTTGAGAATCCTTGCTCTGCAGAAAGTAATCAAAGGGTGGGGTTTGCGACCCTCAGCAGTGCATTTTGCACCCACTAAATTTCAGCATCCCACTCTCAACACCGGGGTCTGACATCCGTGAAATTTTCCCAGATAGAAATCAGAATACAGTACAGTACTTTGATAGACTCCCTCTGTGCAGCAAACCAAGGGGCCTGGGATCTTCCACAGTGCTGTGGATTCTTCCAGGCCAGTTGTGTTCACATACTCTGCATTCCTGGGTGGTAAATACAACAAGGTTGTGCTTGCAAACCGATGAGGCGTTTATTGATAGCCTGCTACAGCTCTGAATTAATTTGACATGGGGTAGAGTGGGGACACATTTGAGCTTTGCAGACTTTCTTTCCTTGGGATCCAAAGAATAATGGCAAGGATGCCACCTCCTGGACATCTCTCACACAGCAAGCAGGTTGTACTAGTGAGAAACTCTGGGCAGTTCTGAAAGCAACATTTAATTGTTCTGATGTGCAACCAATATTGTGAACAAGAAGCTAGTATGAGCCTTAAACCATCTCCAGGCCTTGCCTTCTTGGGTCTCCTCTGACCTGTAGGTTTCAAAGCCCAGTCCAGCCCAAGGCTGCAATTACCTGGGTTCCTGCCTTTTGAAGTCCCAGCAAAATTAAATCGGAGAGAATGAAAAATCAAGTAGCGTGGAGATTGGCTGAACTCTTATCTTACCCCTTCCAAAGATCAGGCGGTTACCTGGATCATAGTTGTTTATTTCTTCAGGTTCATAGGTAGTTCAGGATACAAAAAGGACCAGGATAGAGCAAATCAAAATACATCAGGGTTTCCGCATAACAGGCTTTCCCCACCAAAGAAACACAATCTAACTATTTCTAAGTCACCATTATGAACAGCAGCACCAGGTGAGGTGCTGATCCTCCATCATTCTGGATCAGAGTAACCATGAGGTCTGGTCAAGCAAAGGAGGCCTGAACTGACCTCCCCCCTTTGGCATAAAGCCAATCAGGGTCGAAAATTAACTAAACAACACCTGGCTTTCAAATCAATTGGCTATCTATGTCAGGTGATAAAAGATGAGCATCTTCAGCCAGGGTGGTAAACAACATTCCTTCGCACCATTTGGCTATCAGCGTCACCATAAAATTGCAAGAGGAAGTCAAGAGGCCCACCTTCGATACACGGGCAAAACAGCTCCTCTAAAAGCAGTTTAAGAAACAGGGAAATGCCATGTTTGATGACTACTGACATATTATTACAGCTAGTATTAGGACAGAATATAAAGAGACAGGATAGAGGGACTATACTGTAAAACGTGCCTGTACGGAGGAAGGGTTAACCCGGAAGAGTCTTAACCACACAGGCACGTTTTACTTCCACTTCCGGGAGCGACGAAGGCAGTGTGGGCCGGATGAATCGCAGTAAACCCATGTGTGTGGATTCATGGGGGCTTGGGCTTCTGGGAATTGAAATCTAAGAACATCTGGAGTGCCAAGGTTCACCATCACAGATATAGGCAAATGTGTCAGACAAGGGTGCATTTAGCCTCTGATCTGGTCTATCTGGATGCTGAACATCCTTGATTGACCAGACTATCAAGGGATAAGTTCATTTCACTGGTTACACAATGGCATGTCAAAGCCAATTGAGAATGAAGGCAACTTCAATGGGCCAGCAGTACCCAATATATTCTTACCAGTGATCTTAATTATTTGGCATACCCTAACATTTGTTTTTGAACGATCGCCCACAAACGAAGCAACTATTACTTTATTTGGAAATATAATATCTTGTATCCATAGTCCCTTACTCCTAGAGTCAGACATGACTGGCTTTCAAGCATGGGGAGAACTTTACCTGTACCTGTACCTGTACCTTTACCAGTCTCCAAAACCCATGAGGTCCCCCTTGTTCAGTGCTAGTTAGACCACATCTAGAGTACTGTGTCAAATTCTCAGCACCGCACTTTAAGAAAGATGCCAACAAATCAGAGCAGGTCCAGAGAAGGGCAACAAGGATGATCAGAGGAATGGAAACCAAGCCCTAGGAGGAAAGACTGAAGGAACAGGGGATGTTTAGCCTTGAGAAAAAGGAGACAGAGAGGGGGATAAGATGATAGGTCACCCTTGCTCGAAAGCCAGTCGTATCTGACTCTAGGGTGCGGGTGGTGCTCATCGTCATTTACAGCCAAAGAGCCAGTGCTGTCTGTATCTGCAGATGTTTCCATTGTCATGTGGCAAGCATGACTGGACACCAGAATACATGGAATGCTGTTTACCTTCTTGTAGCACCTATTTATCTACTTGCAATTTCTTGCTTTCAAAATTCCAGGTTGGCAGGAGCTTGGACAGACAACGGGAGCTCACTCTGTCTCGCAGCACTTGGATCGCAACCTGCTGACCTGCCAACCTTCCAGTCGTCAATTTCAACATCTTAACCACTAAGCCACCACGGTCCCTTGGATAGGATGATAGCACTCTTCAAATACCTGAAAGGTGATCATTAAGAGGAAGGGCAAGATTTGTTCTCTATCATCCCAAAGTGCAGGATGCGCAATAACAGGCTGAAACTACAGGGAACCAGATATAAGCTGAACATCAGGAATGAAACCTCTTAACTGTTAGAGCAGTATGACAATGGACCCATGACCTCGGAAGGTGGAGAGCGCTCCAGCACCGCTCCGGAGGCATTCAAGAGAGAATTGGACAAAGCAGATCTGCTTTGGTTTGGATTCCTGCACTGACCAGGCGGTTGGACTTGATGGTTCATAGAAAACTTCCAACTCAACTACTGTATTCTATGATTTACCCATCCTCTCCTCTAAATTGACATTAGAATTTCCCACCCCAAGGTAAGGGCTCTGGCCTCACCTGGCAGGGCATCTCAGATGATCTTACATCTCGCTGATTCCTAGGTTGTTGCTTTGCTTGGGGAGCACTTGATTTTCTAATTTTGGGGTGATTTCTACCATCCTCTTCCTGGAAGCACCCCGTCTAAAAGGCAACTATCGCCTGATGACCCCAAGTAACCTTTGAAAAGGAATGTCATGAGCAAAGCTTGTAAGGACACCGACTGGGAAGAAATATCACATGGGGTTTATTCCATGAGCCCAAAAATGGAAAAACAAAACCCTGAATGTAAAGCAGTGAGCTGCTGATTCATTGCTTCTTCTTCTTCTTCTTCTTCTTCTTTTTTTTTTTTTTGGGGGGGGGGGGCATCACATGAGTGGCATTGCCACCAGCCTTCCTCCGTGATCAGGAACAGCATAATTTGCAAAAAATAAATAAATGTAAAACCGATTACCAACAAATCTAGTAATCCAGGCCTTTTAAAAAACACAAACCTCCGAGCAATTTGGCTGCTGGAAAATCTGCTGTAGGTTTTGCATTCAGAAAATATCTGGTACAGCCCTAGCATGTTCCCTTCAAAGTAATTGCAGGTAGGCGAACTAACAAAGCCCAGAGAGATGCAGCTAGACCAACTTCCCCCACTTTAGAGACCTCCAGATGACTTTGACTGCAGCTTCCACTGTTTCCAACCACTCAGAAAGATGTTAACATGCACAGAAAAGACGTACACAAGAAAACACAAAATGAGTGATCCAGAAAACTTTATTCAGACATCTTTTTCTGAACATCACTGTGACTGTCAAAGTTCCTCCAGAGCATGTACAGAGTGCGCGAACAATTTATAAGAGGAAATGCCTTTTAAAAAGGAAAGCAGTTTTCAAACGGCAGCCTGTATGGTCGTCTTGGAGGTAGCCCCTTGGCTGCTTTACTGAGAAAGGTCATTAAAAAGAAAACAGAACTGCCAGGTGAAAGCGTCTAACCTTTGCTTCTCATGGTTTACTATAAGCTGAGGAGCAAACAGAAAACAATGAAAGATGTAACCAATGACAAAGTCTAAGGCAAAAAAGTCCCCATGTTACTGCAAACAGTACCACTGGTGGGCAATAAAAATGGAATGTGAAGATGTGCACTCGGGGATTATGGAACTGTCAAGTGTGAGAGCTATTGCTGGATAAGCAAACGTTCATGCAAGAAAGCAGGATTTCTAAATAACGTGAGAGCATATAGAAGAGAGAGACAGCAATAGGCCAGATCAGACATGTAGGAGACAGATGGAAGGAGAAGGAAAGGATGCCAACAGGAGCTTCATATCAAGGCTACCATGAGAAGGCTGACATCATGTAGCAGCCAGAGCACTGGTTTCCTTCTAATATATCAACAACATGGATTTATTATTTAGTGTATGCCAAACAACATGGGATACTCCTAAGATAACGTAGGTGAAAGGATTGGTGAGCATTTAAATTGAATTTTTCCTGTTTTCCTTAAATTATGCGGGGCCGGGCTGAAGTGGCTGATGCGCGCAATGGCCCATGGGGTCGCAAAGGGTCATACTCGACTGTGCGAATGAACAAAAACAAATATTATAACTGTTTACTTTTAAGAGGTTTTATACCTTGAGTAAAGGTAAAAGTCTCCCTTGCTCAAAAGCCAGTCATATCTGACTCTAGGGGACAGTGCTCATATCCGTTTACAGCCAAAGAGCTAGTTTCCGTGGTCATGTGGCAGGCAGGACTAGACATCAGAGCACACGGAACCAGTGGTGGGCATCAGCAGGTTTGCACCAGTTCGCCAGAACCGGTAGCAGAAATTCAGGCTGGCCTCACCCATCCAAGTTTTGACATAAAATAGCTCTGATTCGGGTGCAATGCAGGTCTTTGCCCCTGGCCACACCCACAGTGTGATAGTAAAAATTTCTGGAGCCCATCTCTGCATGGAACGCTGTTACCTTTCCCACCAAAGTGGAACATACTTATCTACTTGCAATGTCTTGTTTTCGAACTGATAGGTTGGCAGGAGCTGGGACAGATATGGAAGCTCACTCTGTCATGCAGAGCTCAAGTCTCGAACTGCTGAGCTTCTCGTCATCATGTTCAGCATCTGAAGCACTAAGCCACCATAGTCCATTCTACCTTTATACCTTACGAAGTGCTTTCCATAATTAAAGAGGGGTACACAGAAAGAGCCTCCTCGAAGATTGTGGTACTCTTGAACCACAATCGGACGTACCCTGGTAATGGCAACCTTGTGTTGCCAGCTAATCTTTCTCACACTGGGTCAGGCAAATGGAACTGCAGAATGGACTCACCAAAATGTTATTTTAATATTTTCACTCCAGCCTAGACACAGAAGAATAATTATTAGACTTAATTATTATAACTTATTATAATTATTATAATTATTGGTTGTACTGTTTTATGTGTGTTTTAACTTGTTGTGAGCCGCCCAGAGTTGGGTTTACCTGATTGGGCGGCATATAAATTTGAATATAAATAAAAAATAACTTAAGGTGCTGTTTAATCATGGCTCCTGCTGTCAGGAAAGCAGCTCTGGTAGTTGCAGGATGAGACCCACAGCCTCCTGCAGCATCCCCGGCCCTCATGAGCTCGATCTGGGAGCATTGGGGAAGTGCTACATAACCGTGATGGCGAACCTTGGCACCCCAGATGTTCTTGGACCTCAATTCCCTGAAGCCCAAGCCCCCTGTTAATCCACATGAATGGGTTTACTGTGATTCCTCTGGCCCACGCTGCCCTCGTCGCTCCTGTGCATTCATTTGGCTAGAATCCAACTTCTCACAAGAGACGTTTCACATTTGATAAGCAAACCTTAATAGAGACGTCCATCAGTGATGACAGTTTTCAGATTATTTAATTCATTAATTTAATCCATTAATTCATTTAATTCATAGATGCAGCCACAACCCGATGACAGTAGAGCACATTCCATCTCTCAGAGCATTGAAGGCTAACTTTGGCACTCCAAGTGTTCTTGGACTTCAACTGTCAGAAGCCCAAGTCAGCACTCCTGCTGATCAGGGCTTCTGGGAATTGAAGTTCGAGAACAGCTGGAGTGCCAACGTTAGACATCACTGTCTTAGAGCATCTCCTTCAAAGGGCAGGCTTGATGCTAGAACAGTGATGGCGAACCTATGGCACGTGGAGGTGGCACTCGGAGTCCTCTCTGTGGGGACCCATGCGCCAGAGCCTTTGGCTCCCTTCCGTGGCCTCGCTGGTAATGGGGTGTGGGGGTGTGTGAGCCCACTGAGGTCCAGCTGCGGTGGAGCCGTAAAAAACAGCCGCCGCCGCTGCTCCCGACACCAGTGCCTTTGGCTCCCTTCTGTGGCATCGATGGTCAAGGGGGTGGGAGCCCAGCTGAGGTCCATCTATGGCAGGGCCGTCAAAAGCCACCGCCACCACTCCCAATGTCAGCATCTTCGGACCCCCGCCCTTGGTGAGAGAAAGGGCGGGGAGAGAGACTAGAGAAAGACTGGCCCCCAATTGTGGGGTAACCATCATGGCTTCAATGTCATGCCACTGCCGGAGCCGCTGGACTTGTCATTATCCTGCCTCCATGAACTTGTCTAATTCTTTCTTAAAGCTGTCAAGACTGACAGCTGTCACCACTTCTTCTGGCAGGGAGTTCCATAGACCAGTAATCCTCTGGGTGAAAAAGTACTTTCTCTTATTTGTTTGAGAACTAGTACCCAAAAGTTTCATGGAGTGCCTCCTAGTTCTAGTGTTGTGCGATAGGGAAAACAGTTTTTCCTTATCTACCTTGTCCACACCGTGCATGATTTTATAAACTTCAACCAGGTCACTTCTTAGACGCCGTCCGTCGTTCAAGAGTGAAGCGGCCCAACCATTGCAGCCTCAGATGGTGAGGAAGGTGTTCTAGTCCCCAGCTTGGAAATGTTCACAGGCTGTAGCAGCTGGAGCTTTCTGCACACCCACACCCATAACATTTTCCAGCTCTGCAAAGGATTTGTCATGATCGATTGCTACTGATAGCTATATTTCCTCCACAAATTTGCTCCTGTAGGTTCAAAAGACATAAGAACATAAGAACAGCCTTGCTGGAACCGGCCACAGGAGCCCATCCAGTCCAGCATTGTGTCTCACACAGTGGCTCACCATGTGCTTCAGGGTATTATTCCCAAGGAGATGCCTTCACCTGCTTAGGATTCCCTGGAAATGGCATTGAGAGATATCCTGCCTATCTCTCCAACCCAGAGGTTGTCCTTAGGTATCCATAATTATCCCACATCTGGGATAATGACTTCTACTGCATCCAGGGGAAAACAATTCCATAGATCAACTGTATATTGTGTGAAAACTACCCCTAATGGACAGTAAGAATTTCAGCATAACACTTTTGGCACATGGATAGCTCAGTTAGACCCTGTGAATCGCCCCAGGTAAGTCTTCAGACCCTATGTTGTAACTGTTCTCCAAGGCAACGGTTGAGTTGGATGTTGCATGGGAATGGAACAGATTACAGCACTGTTCAAGACCAAAATACCTCAGTGTGACTCTTGACCAGACATTCTTTTAAGCAGCACTGCCTGAATACCAAAGCTATAGTACAAGGAACAACATCATCAGAAAACTCACAAACTATAACTGGGAAACTCAACATCAGCTTTGCAGCAGAGTATGGCTGCTCCAGTATGGAGCGCATCCACACACACAAAAGAAGTTGACATCACTGATATATGAAGCCATGTGGAGAGTGACAGGATGCCTCAAACCTACACCAGTTGAGAAAATAGACCCTCTTGTTGGTATCACTCCACCTCAAATGAGAGAAGTAGCAGGACCCTCCTCGACACCCTCTGAACGGCTGTGAGCCTCAAATCTGCTGGCTCAGATCAAGGAAGAGCTTTATGGCAAGAACAAACATTCCTGAGGGTGTGCAAGAACAAAACCAAATTAGAAGATGGAGGAAAGAGCCCAATGGATAAGGAACAACATTAAAAGAGGATATAGCTGAGGAACTCAACCTCCCCTACATCACTTGGGGGACCCAGAATAGGCTGAGGGTTGGAGACCCTAAATTTAAGACTAACAGACTCAAGTGAGGGGCTGCTGGTGGACAACAACATGCGGCGTGAATGTGGAGAGATACGGAATCTGGCTCATTTGCTGGTCTCCTGATTACTACCAAAAACATGCACCGACGAGGGCTTAAGTTTTACCAATGGCAAAACCAAGAAAGTGGCTTCGTTTTGGCAGTCAAAAGTTTGATCTGGACACGAAAGAACAAGACAGTTTCCCAAGAGTTCAAGACCGGTTTGCTTATGAGGAGACCTTCAGATGTGAGGAGCTGTTCTTCACATGCTTCAGAAGCTCTACATCAGAGAACAACCCAAAGGCGATCTGTTCACAGGGCGAGGAAATGCCACACTCAAACAAGCAGCCGAATATCTGCGACTTGCCTTCCTCGCACACAGCCAGGTCTGAGTAGCCACTGGGCCCTTTATTCAAAACCCAAGGTTTCTCCCAGCAACCCTTTTCCAATGGGGAGGCATTCAGGTAGATGCCCAGATCCATGCGCTTGTGTCTGCTTATGGGATGGGAGAAAATCAGCCAGGATTTAGCACTCTTGAAGGAAGCGGAGGAGGGAGAAACACCTAAGCGATGTGTTAGCTCTTGAAAGTCTTCCTTTGGGCCCAGACCTGAGGGTGATGGCATTGGGCTAAAGCTCACAACACTGCCCTGACATCCCTTGGGCGGCTCACACAACTCCCGGCACAAGAAGGATTCCTGAAAGTGGTGGCCGTTGTCTGTGCTGAAGGCCTCCGCTCGGCACCGGTTCCAGCATGGGCTGCGGGCATTGATATACAACAGGTGGCTGTTGTCCTGGCAGGTGACCTCAGCCACCTGGCATTCTGTGGCCCTCGGGCTCTCCAGGAGTTGGCCCTGCTCCCAATTTTGCCCCCCATCATCGCTGTAGAAGGTGAAGCAATGAGGCTTTGTGCAGCAGAGTGAGAAGCAACGCAAACAACATCTGGGGACAGAGTAGGCGTAGGCTGGGACCACCAACCTCCCGGAGCTCAATTGGATGCCGTGGCCCGGTCCGACTGCAAAGGTGGCCCAGTCCCTCAGGTCGTCCCCAATTGCCTGCTCTGTCAGGTCCGTCACCTGGCTCCATGTGCGGCCGCCATTTTGGCTCGAGATGTAGCACAACCGGGCAGCGTTCCTTCCCATCACGATCTGGCGTCTCACTGAGACGTGGTCCAAGACACAGATGAAGAAGAGGAAAACTGTGCCGCTTTTCTTCTCGTACACTGGGCAAGGGTTCATGGTGCGATATTTGGGCAGTGTGGCCGTCATCAGTGACTTCTGGGGTCCCCACTAGAGCAAGAGGGAGAGAAAGAAGAAAATATATATCTGTTGTTTTATTCTGGGGTGTGGAAAATGGTCACCATAATAAACAATTCCTTCTTAATGGTTAGAGCAGTACGACAATGAAACCCATTGCCTTGAGAAGTGTTGAGTGATCCAACACTGGAAGCATTTAAGAGAGAACTGAACAATCCTCTGCCCTATCTGCTTTTGATTCGGATACCAACTCACTGATTCTTATCCTTATAGCTTAACTATGAGAAAATGTTCAGGTTCTGGCCTACTGTGGGGATGTGCTCTATGTATGCCTCAGGCTCATGCTGACTTCTACATTAGTCTTGTAAGAGTGCTGGCCCCAAGATGTAGCCACATGGCACGGGCGGGTGAGCAGCTGCGCCAAACATCAACGAGAGCCTTGGCTGCGGCTGTCGAGGCGGCAGGAGCCTGGGGGAGTGGTAGTGCGTTGGCGCGAGCTGCGAGGTATCAAGTCGGGTTCGGTCACAAGGGGGTCTGTGGCAGGGGCCCTACTAGGTGGCAGAGCTTTGGACAGACTGTGAGACTTGAATCCGCGGTCCTGTCTGTGCCGTTTATGTTGTGGACTTGGCTGTTGGGACAGATGTGAAGGACTGGTATGAATGACTGGTGTGAGGGACTGGCATTAAGAACTGGGGGCAGGACATTGTCCCCTGGCCAGTCTAGACCTTGCACACTCAGGCGGGCGATTTATGGGACTTCTTTAAGTGATTGATTCTCTTTTTTCTAAATGTTTTATGATGATTGAGATTGATATGATGTTGTGATTTATATGATGTTGTGATCCATTTGTTATGATGATATTGTATTTTATTATATTGTGATATGTATATTTTTCGACATGATATATATAATGTGTATTAGATGTTCTATTGTCGTGAGCCGCCCAGAGTCGCATTGTTGAGTGGGTGGCATACAAATCCTAATAATAATAATAATAATAATAATAATAATAATAATAATAATAATAATAATAATAATAATAATAATAATAATAATAATAATAATAATAATAATAATAATAATAATGGGCCATGGTTTGGGCACCCCTGGGTTAGATGGACCAAGGCTCTGAGCCTATGTTTCTGACCTACAAGAGGAAGGACACCAAGAAAGGTCTAATTCTGTGTTTCCCAACCTTTGGTTCTTAGACTTCAATTCCCAGAAGCCAAAGTCAACTTCCCAAAGTACTGATCACAGCCAATGTACTGACTTTGGCTTCTGGGAATTGAAGTCCCCCTGTGGGACCTGTGCCCCATATTGGGAAACACTGAACTAATCCTTGTCTAGAAACCCCTAAGCTAGAATCCTTTCTGTCACATGGTGGTCATCTTGTAGCTAACAGAGACATGCTACATTCATGTGCAAAAGAAGTTAAACCATCTACGACTATTCCTGTAAAATTCTTATCCCATTCAACTGCTAAAATCCATCTCATGTGCAACGGGTGGGCTGAAAAAGCGCATTTGAAAAGCCACCAATGAAATGAGGCTCAGCTCAGTTACGCCTGCTCTGACATTACCTTGATAGTCGTTCCCTCCTTTCGTCCTCGTCTCAACACCAGGAATTTAGCATCTTCATCTCTGTGAGAGGAGCGCTCTTCTGCAAAGGCCAGGAAAGTGCCCTCCGAGGGCAGGTAGAGCAAGGCCGGAATGCGGTACGTCAACCCCCCCAGTTTCTTCTGGCTGAAAAGGACGGCCTTCCCAAAGCAGGCCGGAGAGTCTGCCATGTTTTCTGGAGGTATCAAACTATTCTGGGAGAGAAGGAAAGAATAGGTTTCTGGAGAGCCCAAGATAGAGACTGCAGCTGCATTTCTGTTCAAGATCTGAGTTTGATCCTGATGGGCTCCAAGGTAGACTCAGCCTACCAAGGTTGGTAAAATGAGTCCACGGATTGTTGGGAGCAAACTGTACTTTGTATAATGACCTTGTGAACCGCCCAGTAGGAAGACTTTAGCTCACCGAAACCACACTATCTGCTCTGCCCTTCTGCCGTCTCTGGAACACCTTCCGCCTGAGGCAAATGCTTTGTCTTGCTTAATAACAGGGATGTGCCTGGATCTTGGAAACAGCCTCTAAAGGAGGTTTGCCTTTCTAGCCTAATGAGTTTGATTTGTCTGTGAAGTCTTTCCCACTAGTTTAGTGGCCAGTTTTGGCAGTGGGATCCTACACATCCCAGACTCCCATATAAGTGGCTATAGGATTGCAGGGGAAATCAAATGCATCCATCTGTTGGACACCTATTGCAGAGGTTTGAATATTAGCCAAAGGTTTCTGGGACATTATCTATCTATCTATCTAGAAGCAAAACGTGCGCGGACAGAGGAAGGGTTAACCTGGAAGAGCCTTAACCATATGGGTGCATTTTACTTCCGCTTCCAGGAGTCATGAGGGAGGCGCGGGCCGGATGAATCACAGTAAACCCATTCATGTGGATTCACAGGGTGCTTGGGCTTCTAGGAATGGAAGTCCAAGAACATAGGGAGTGTCAAGTTTCACCATCACGGCACTAAGCGCTATGGACTCTGCATAGCGGTTGACAAGGCAATGAGCATTTGATGGTCGACAAGTCAATGAGCATTTGGCCCCCCACATGAGCATTTGGTCCTCGTCTGGCCGGCCTCGGAAGGATGGACGAGGCTGATTCCACCTTGCCTCCCCGCCGGGATCGAACTCACAAGGTTCTGCCTGCAGTAGAGCAGTTTAACCCTTGCACCACCACATTCTCCTGGGAAGGAGCCACCTATGGGGCCGCGATGGGGGGCGGGGGGGGGGGGGCGACGACCCGAGCATCCTTTTTGGGGGCCTCTTCAAGCCTCGGATCGGGGTGGGGTGGGGGAGAGGAGATGCGATGGGGTATGAATGATGCTCCCCTCTGCCCCCCATGGCTTACCGTATGGCGGCTTCCGAGCGGCGATGGGGCTCCGACATCGCAGAGGAGGAAGATAAGATGATGATGATGATGATGATGATGATGAAAGGGGGCGTTAGCTCAGGCTTTGCTCCTCCTCCAGCTCCCCCCCCGGAGCTCCGCCCCACGGAGGAGCCCTATCTCTCCCCTCCCCCCCCATTCCAGCAGCTGGATAGGGCCCCTTTCCTCCTTCCCAGAGCAGAATCAAAGGTAAAGGTCACCCTTGCTCGAAAGCCAGTCGTATCCGACTCTAGGGTTCAGTGCTCATCTCTGTTTACAGCCAAAGAGCCAGGCCAGCAGTTTGGGGACCTGAGTGCTGTCTGACTCTGCAGACGTTTGTGGCAGGCAGGACTTCACTAGTAGACACCGGAGTGCACGGAACGCTGCTTACCTTCCCACCGAAATGGTACCTATTGATCTACTTGCAAGTTTTTGCTTTCGAACTGCTAGGTTGGGTTGGGCAAAGAGCTGTGGGACAGAGACGGGAGCTCATTCCGCCGCGCAGCACTCGGGTCTTTACCTGCCGACCTTCCAGTCGTCAAGTTCAGCGTCTTAACCATTTGAGCCACCGCAGAATTTGGGGGGAATCCTTCCCCCCCCCCTTCAAGGAGGTGGGAGTCAGCCCTCTGAGAGGCTGCTAGTGCGGGTGTGTGTGTGTGTGTGTGTGGATCTGGTACTTGTAGTCCCAAACCGAGTCATGCTCCGATTTGTTTGCAGGGTAGGACATATGTGTGTGTTGGACAGGGAGCATCTGGCGCCCTACCTCCCGGCGCCCTATGGTGAGTTCATTCTGCAGTTCCTTTCGCCTTACCCAGTGTGAGAAAGATTAGCCGGCAACACAAGGTCGTCGTTGGCCAGGGCTGTAGCCAGGGGAGGGTGGGTGGGGGGCAAAAACCCTCCTGAGCTAACAGCCCACCCCTCCAAGCCACCCCGGTGCCAATGTTATATATGTGAGTGTAACATTGCTGCCCCTCCTGAAAAAATGTTTCGCACGCACGCATGCACGAACACACACACAAATGGCAGCCTGTATGGTCTTCACGGAGATAGCCCCTTGGCTGCTTTACTGAGAAAGGTCATTAAAAAGAAAACAGAACTGCCAGGCGAAAGCGTCTAACGCACGCACGCACGCACGCACGCTACGGCCCTGCCACTGGCTCAGAAGGCATTTCATCCGGGATGCTGCTAGGGGTGGTCCTCATTCCCTCCTGGGCAATGGGGCCAAGAGGCGAGAATGCTGGGAGGTGAAATCCAGAACCAAAAGATGCACATCTGGAGGCCCCCAGGTGTGTCCAAATGGCAGGGCCCTAGCCAGTGGGTTAGCAGTTTGCCCACCCTGGTAAAGCATGGTTTCCCATAGGAATGCATTGAAACGAGGCTTTGTTGCCCACGCTGAAAAAATTATTTGCCCACCCACATCTAGAATCCTGGCTATGGCCCTGCCAAATGGGCAAACCACTTTATTTGTTGTCTTTGTGTAGTTTAAGATAGGTTCTATTCCAATTCTTTCCCTTACCATCTCATTCCTGATTTCATCCTTTCTAGTCACCCCAGCAGCCTTCCTCAGACACCTCATTTCCGTGATGACCAACTTCCGTTTATGTTTTGTTGTAAGTGTCCATGTTTGGTGCTGGTAACATTGGGTGGCAATGAACAGGCTTAGTATGAGGTGCTCCTTTGTGCTGATCGGTATTGCCTTGTGTTGTAAGGGTGGAGCTAACAGCCCTAATATTTAGTTTGCCTGACTGCACCGTAGGTTAAGTTGGATTTGAATTTAGTGTCCTTGAAGTAGAGGTCTACCAAGAGCTGGTTTTCACATATAAAGCTCTAAGGAGTTTGGCTCCCAGGAATCTACCTGCCTGTCTATCCATTCGTTGGCAACAGAGTTCAAGAAAGTTACTTTAGGCGAGTAAGCAAAGGGTACAAGTGATAAGAGAAAACTTCATTCATGTCAGTTTTTATTAAATTTTAAATTTTATTACATTTTAAAATATACAGACTCGAAGCTACAGTCAAATATCAACCAATGTGCAAAACAAGTCTTTCTGCACAATGCAAAGAGTTAAACGTTGGAATTTGCTTCACCACAATGCTGCAACAGCTCCCAACCTGGAATGGCTTAAAAAGAGATTGGAAATCTGTGCATACTTCCAAAAGCGGGTTTTATGTATTATCTCCTGGACAGGCTGGCACTACGGTACCAGCCCTGCTACTCAACCTTTTCTTGTCAACTAGGTGGCTGTGCTGGCAGGAGAATATTGGGAGCTGTAGACCAAAACAAACCTTCTCAAGATTTTCTGGAGTTGCCTCCACCACCTTCAGGAGTTGGAAGAGGGCTGTCGTGTAGTTCAGTGTGTCCCAAACTTTGGTTTTTGGACTTCAATTCCCAGAAGCCTAAGTCAGTTCCCCCAAGCAATAATCAGCCAATGTACTGACATAGTATAGGTTATGTGTACAGAGGTGAGAACCACCCAACTTGTGTACCATCTACTTGTCAGGATGGCTTTAGGTCTGTGATTGCAAACCTTGGCACTCCAGGTGTTCTTGGCCTTCAATTCCTAGAAGCCCAAGTCTCCGTGAATCCACACAAATGGGTCTACCGTGCATACGCACAGTAAACCCATTTGTGTGGACTCACAGAGACTTGGGCTTCTGGGAATTGAAGGCCAAGATCACGCACAGTAAACCCATTTGTGTGGACTCACAGAGACTTGGGCTTCTGGGAATTGAAGTTCAAGAACACCTGAAGTGCCAAGGTTCACCATCACTGTTTTAGGTCATCTTCAGGATCGGAGGCTGTATGTCTTTGAGCATCAGCTACTGCAGACGATCAGAGATTAATTGCTTCTGGGCTTCCCATCTACAAGATTGGAACCAGATAGACTTTTGAGCTGGTCTGGTTAAGCTTGCTTCATACTCCCAGTTGTTAGCCACTGTCTTTGTACAAGTGGACTCTGAGGAGTTGCTCTCCTTCCATGCAACTGGCTCTGTGAAGAACAGAGGTTCCCAATGTGGGGCCCACGCCCCACAGGGGGACGTCAATTCCCAGAAGCCTAAGTTAGTACATTAGAGCTTTGGGGAATTGACTTAAACTTCTGGGAATTTAAGTCCAAAACCCAAAAGTTGGGAATGACTGGTGTAGAGACAATACTGGGAACTTGGAATTGTGTCCACTCCTCTGATAGCTTACAGTGTTTAACTAGTTACAAGTTACAAGTAACAAGTTACTTTTGGGATTCAAAGTAGTGCAACTATTAATTGCAAAGTCACTTTTCAGGTGCAATGAGTAACTGATATTTTATGTTGCTGTCAATTATAGTGTTTGGCAGTTTTGTTGTTATCTGTTGAATTTGCTGCTGTCAAACACCAATAATTTTTTTCACTCGATGGATGGTTTAGACATGCATTGAAAAGAAATAAATAAGTATAACACTTAATTACTTTCAAAAATTATTTTAAGGGGCACTTTTAAAGACATTTCAACGGGGTACACAGGAAGAGCCTCCTCGAAGATTGTGGCATTTTAAAACCGCAATCAGGCGTACCCTGGTAACGGCAATCTCATGTTGCTGGCTAATCTTTCTCCCACTAAAGGTGCCTTCATTTTGGCAGTTTCATGTCTGGCCTACACACAAAAGAAGGCAGCATTTCAACAAGAATTTTCCAGGAATTCACCTGGCAATCCTAAACTGAAAAAAATATTATTCTTTGGCTTTCTATGTGTTGCCTAATATTTTGAAATTCACCCTTTAGTTTAAGTTATTTTCTTTTATCTATCTATACCTAAGCAAAGGTGTGGGTGGAGTATCCGGAATAGGCTGCCGCACCCCTTGACCAAACCCCATGAAATTCGCAACACACATACCTTGCGCATGTGAGCAGGTCACTGTCGGGGTCCCGAAGCCCATGGGGGGTTATACCCCCCAAATTGATCCTTTACTCCTCAACCAATCATAAGGGCTGACCAGATCCGGGCCTTTGTGATGTCATGCCCTTTGTGATGTCATGCCTAGACATGGTCAGCCCTTGGGAGTGATCAGCCAATGTGACATCACAGGGCCCCGCCCCTTGGCCAGGCAGGCCAGCTGGCAGGGCAGGAGTCCAGTGGACAGCCCAGGAGGAGCACCTGAGCAATGCAACATCGGGAAGTAGGACAGTGCCCCCCCCTAACCCCACCCGGATGAAGCCGGGCACCCCTGCTAGTTTTTAAATAAAGTTCTTTGGATCTTTCAGTTTCCCCTGAACTTATCAATCAGGTACCCATTTGCACTAAACATTACACGTTCCATGTTCCCCAGAGCTTAGACCTTTTGGAGCTGTTGTGGTTTTGAAACATGGCACTTTTTTAGGTTTAAAAATGATCTCTGGGAATTTTGATCCCAGTTGAGATTATTGAATTGCTCCCTGCAAAAAAATTCTCTTCACAAAGGGTGTGATTCCCCCCAAAAAATGGATCACATCATTGTTGAATGACCCCTTGGCCCTCCAGCTGTTCTTGAACTTCAATTCCCAGAAGCCCTGATTAGTAGGAGTGCTGACTTGGGCTTCTGGGAATTGAAGTTCAAGAATAGCTGGAGGGTCAAGTTCGCCATCACTGCAATATTGGCTATCCTCATGCCAAAAGTCTTCTTGTTCGTACCTCCTGGGAACAGTTCTTCTGAGGACATGCCACACCAGTCTCTCAAGTTCTTCAGCCACAAAGTCCATCTACATCCAGGGCTTCCTCTCTTCCCAGGGATCTTCCCTTGCATCATGAGTTGGAGTATTCTGTATGTCATTTCTTGTAATATGGCCAATATGGTATTGGATCTTTCTTTATTTAATGGCCTTAAGCAGTCCTTGTTCTTTATCCATCCAGCACAACACTTTTACATTAGTCACATGGTCAACCCATGACATCCTCAGCAGCGCAGCCCTCTGTAGATCCACATTTCAGAACAGATGTTAGAATAGACGCAGTAACAGAAAAGGCCACAAGATGGCAGCATAGAACATGTCCTTGCATTTTTCTGGTCTGCCGGCGACACCACAACCTGGGTAATGAAGAAGGCAAATACTGTACAGGTAATGACTTCCCCATCTGGAGTGCATTGATTAGGGAAACAAACATTAAATAAAAAACCCCTCCCTGCCTATAATAAAACTAGTACATTTTAAAGTTTAAATACTGCCTGCTCGCTCTTTTTTTAAATATGCTAAACTACTAGCTGTAGGTAAAGGTCACCCTTGCTCAAAAGCCAGCAGTATCTGACTCTAGGGTTCGGTGCTCATCTGTTTACAGCCCAAAGAGCCAGCGCCGTCTGCATTTGCAGACGTTTCCATAGACATGTGGCAGGCATGACTAGATGCCAAAACACACAGAATGTGGTTACCTTTCCCACCAAAGCAGTACCTATTTATCTACTTGCAATTTCTTGCTTTTGAACTGCTAGGTTGGCAGGAGATGAGACAGAGGATGGGAGCTCATTCTGCTGTGCAGAACTCAGGTCTCGACCTGCTGACCTTTTCCCAACCTTCCAGTCATCAGGTTCAGTGTCTTAACCACTAAGCCACCACAGTCCCCTTGAAAATAAAATACAAACAGTAAACCCATCTGTGTGGATTCACAGAGCAGTGTTTCCCAACCTTTGGTTCTTGGACTTCAATTCCCAGAAGCCCAATTCAATTCCCCAAAGCTGAGGCTTCTGGGAACTGAAGTCCAAGAACCAAAGGTTGTGGAACACGGCTCTAGATTAAACAGATGATGGAAGCAGGTGAAACAGTTTTCAGAAGCTGAAACTTTGGATAGTGCGCTAAATGTGAAAGCCCTTCTGTTGTTGGGTTGGTAGATGTGAGGGTCTTCAAGATGTTCTTGGATTCCATCATCCTCAGCCAGCAGAGTCATTGGAAATTCCATCATGACAGATGTCAAATTTCAATAGGAGGAATTAAAACAGAGAAGAGGGGTTCTCTAGTACAGGGATTCTCAACCTGCAGCCCACGGCACCATTTCATGTGCACACACCCCCGCCTCCACCACACCAGGAAGTTCCATGTGGTGGAAGAAGGGCAAAACAACTGTCCGACCCTCAAAGCTGTCTGAGGGAGCATGACCCAGCCCCTGGCTTTAAAAGGTTGAGAACTCCTGTCCTAGTATTAAACAGTTTGGTGCTCAGAACATTTCCAACCCTATATACCAGGGATTGCCAACCTAATACCCGTGGGCCGGATCCAGCCCATGGCAGCATTTCATGTGGCCCCCAACACTCCACCCCTTGAAGCTGTCAGAACAAATGGCCATCCCCATCATGCAGACAGGGCAAAATAGTTGTCCGGCCCTCGAAGTTAACAGAGAGCATGACCTGGTTGGGAATATGCAGGGCTAGGAAAAGTTGCTTTTCTTGGACTACAAACTCTGTGGCCAAAGCAGCTGAGGATTTACAGGAGATGTAACCCAAACAATACCATCTGACATTTATCCTCAAACATTTCCCAGCGTCTTCTTCTTTTGTGTCCCAATTAAACCCTGGACTGCCAAAATGAAGTCACTTTCTTGCCATTGGCCAAAGTTAAGTCTTCATCGGTGCATGTTGCTAGCAAGTCATTGGCAGACCAGCAAATGAGCCGGATTCTGTATCTCTCCACATTCACAGCACATGTTGTCCACCAGCAGCCCCCACTTGAGCATGTTGATCTTGCATTGAGGGACTCCCGACCCTCAGCCTATTCAGGGTGCTCAGAAAGTACGAAAAATCGTAATTGTTTTAAGAGTTGCAGCCACAGAAGTAACTTTTTCAGACTCCTAGAATAAGTATGATGTAGATCCAGAATCAGAAAAATTGCCGCCGGGCCAAGGACAAGAATAGAGGATCTCTTTCTAAGCATATCAGAGAAGAAACAAAAAAAAGTTGTAGCGCCTTGAAGACACACTGTTAAATTTTAAGGTTTCACTGGGGCAACTTTTGGAAACAGTTTCATTGAATCATAAAAGTGAAAGACAAACAAAGAAAGCCGTTGTGTAAATGCCATCCTGTTCTGGCTATAAAGATGCCAGCCCCAAGATATGAAAACCAAACCTGTTATGAGATCAACAGCTGACCGTCATAAGGCGAAAACCCTGGGGTCAACTAAAAATTAGCTAAAATTATTGGCTTTAGTTTAGAGCAGGGGTGTCCTAAACTATGGCCCATGGGCTGGATCCGGCCCCCGAGGCCAATTCATCCAGCCCACGGTGCCTTCATCGCTCCTGGAAGCAGAAGTAAAATGTGGGCCAGGGCAGCGTGGGCTGGATGAATTGGCTTCAGGGGCTGGATCCAGCCCACAGGCTGTAGTTTGGGCACCCATGGTTTAAGCAGATGTTTAAGCATGGTTTAGGCAGCCTAAAATCTATCTCATCCTGTTGCAAAACAGATTGCAAGGCACATTTTACTCCCGCTTCCGGTGGGAGGAACCACGTGACCGGCCCGCGGCGTGAAATGTTTGGCCACCTCTGGTTTAGACCATCTTCATTGGCTTGATCAGTCTAATTCTTTAGAAGTTTGTCTACTCTCTCCACATTCGCAAGGACAATGGCCTGGTTGTTAGCAGAGGCAGCCATTGCCATTTTGGAAGCCTAGACATCACAGTAGGAAGCCAACGACCCAACAACGGCAGGCAGGAAATGAAACCGAGGGACCTTTCCGCTCCTGTTCATGAAGGCCAACCGTCCTTGAGCTTAGTTTTGGAAAGCTACGCCTCTGAGGTCAAAGGCATGGAGGAGTGGCCACCCACGTTTCTGAAGAGTTCAACATCTGTGAACAACTGGAAAGCAATCTCCTCACACTCGCAGGACACTCCACACTCAAACAAGCAACCGAACATCTGGGCGTTGCCCTCCTCGCATACAGCCAGGTCCGAGTAGCCGCTGGGCCCTTTGTTGAGCACCCAGGGAGCTTCCCAGGAACCCTGGTCCAGCGGGGAGGTATTCAAGTAGATGCCCAGATCCACCCGCTTGTGTCTGTCAGTGGGATGGGAGAAAATGAGCCACGATTTGTGGCTCTTCAAGGAGGCTGAGAAAGGTGTTGACTTACAAGCATCTTCCTTTTGAGTTTGATCCAGAAACTCCAGCATGGGAGTGAAACTCACCACACTGCCTTGGCAGCCTCGCGGCGGCTCGTACAAGTCTTTGCACAGGGAGGAGTTCACAAATTGGTCTCCATTGTCCGCGCAGAGAGCCCCAGCCCGGTATTTGTGCAGACTGCGGGCATTGCAGTACAAGACTTGGCTATTATCATGGCCGGTCAGCTCAGCGACCTGGCACTCGGAGGTCCGCAAGGTCTTGAGCAGCTGGCTTCGGCCCCAGGTCCGCCCACCATCATCGCTGTAGAAGGTGAAGCAATGAGGTTTGATCCAGCAACCCAACGGGAAGCCAAACAAACGCTTGTGGATATAGTAGGTGTAGGCCGGAATCACCAGCCGGCCGGAGCTCAACTGGACTCCGTGGCCCGGTCCGACAGCAAAGGTGGCCCAGTTCCTCAGCTCGTCCCCAATCACTTGATCCGTCAAGTCAGTTGTCTGGCTCCACGTGCGGCCGCCATCTTGGCTCGAGACGTAGCACAGCCTGGCGGCGTTTCTGCCCGTCTGGATCTGACGCCATTCTGTCAAATAGGTTGGGACACAGATGAAGAACAGGAAAATGGTGCCGTTCTTTTTGTCATAAACCGGGCATGGGTTCATAGTGCGGTGGCCGGGCATCTTGGCGTTCTCCAGGGCCTCCTCAGGACCCCACTAGAAGAAGGAAGAGAAAAGGGTTTTAAATGGTTAATTGCTATATCTGACACCCTAAACAGGTTTTACTACTCAAAATAGGAAGCTGCTCCCTCATAAGGCTCTAAAATGCAAATTTGCTCCTTTTTGATCTTTTTGTCGCCAGTCATTTCTTCATCTTGGCCTTAAATGTGTCATTTACACTCTTTGTCGTTGCCATGAGAGACCAAAATGGCCACATCTATTTGATGTAGGCAGATTGAATGCACACGAACTGGCAGGTAGGCTAAACACTACTTTATTGTAACATAGTCAATCTGTACATGAGGCAATGGCGGAGCCTTGCCCCCTTATATAAGGCACAGCACGTTTGAATTTGGCCTGGAGGCGCACCATTGGTTACAGACATAGTGACATCCTTCTGACGTAGACGTCCTTTGTGCATACCTAACATAGCTTCACCTGTGGCGGGAAGGTTTTCCCGTGAAAGATTACCATTGGAGGAATTGGAGCCACATGACGCTCCGCCAGCTGCGCTAATGGCAAACAGCTGGACTACATGCATACACAACAATCTATTTTGTACAAAACCGATCTACAAATCATATTTGCATCACACCCTGAAATGACTTCAGTCTTTATGGCTTCCAACCCAGGAACACATGTCAAAAGAGGAAAACTGCTCGGAGGTGCTTTGGCCACAGGAATGCATCCTAAGTAACACACTCCTTAAGTCTTAATTCTGAAGCCTTTGTTGCTCAGAAAACATGTGACACAGAGCATCTCTCCTAGTGCTTGCTTCCCCTCCCCATCTGATGCCAATGAATGTTGTTAAAGTTCTTCCCCTGGATTTCAAAAGGGAATTTCGACTCAGAGGCAGCCTTGTGTTGAAATGTCTCCAAGCACTTCCAAGCAGATATTTACTCACCACAAAATGCCTTTTGTGTAAAGGCAACATGTGACATGACATTGAGATAATCATATTTGCTTTGGGTGGGTGTAGGTGTGGCATCCATGCACTAGAACAGGGGTGCCTAAACTATGGCCCACAGGGCGGAACAAGCCCTTGACTCCAATTCATCTCGCCCATGCTGCCCTCGTCGCTCCCAGAAACAGAAGTAAAACGTGCCCACATGGGCAACATGTGACATGACATTGAGATAATCATATTTGCTTTGGGTGGGTGTAGGTGTGGCATCCATGCACTAGAACAGGGGTGCCTAAACTATGGCCCACAGGGCGGAACAAGCCCTTGACTCCAATTCATCTCGCCCATGCTGCCCTCGTCGCTCCCAGAAACAGAAGTAAAACGTGCCCACATGGGCAACATGTGACATGACATTGAGATAATCATATTTGCTTTGGGTGGGTGTAGGTGTGGCATCCATGCACTAGAACAGGGGTGCCTAAACTATGGCCCACAGGGTGGAACAAGCCCTTGACTCCAATTCATCTGGCCCATGCTGCCCTCGTCGCTCCCAGAAACAGAAGTAAAACGTGCCCATATGGGGCCATATGGGCACGTTTTACCTCTGCTTCTGGGACCGACGAGGGTGGGCTGGGCTGGATGAATTGGCATCAAGGGATGTATCCAGCCCATGGGCCTTAGTTTGGGTACCCCGGTTTAAGCAGAGAAAATGGCAACCTAAAATCAATCTCATCCTGTTGCAAAACCACATGACCAGCCCGTTGAACCACATGACCGGCCCACTGAACCATGTGACTGGCCTGCAGGCCAAAAAGTTTGGGCACCCCTGCACTAGAAAGTGTGGTGTTTATTTTTAATTCTGGACAGAAAAGGCATCTGGAATGAAGTGGTGGCCTATTTTCAGATGAGCTTGGACCACGTCTCTGATTTCACTCTCCCTCCTGAAATTACCAGCCCATTGAGATGTCCCAAGAATGGCACTGGCATTCAAGAGCGGTGGTATCCTCAACTCTTGGGTTCTGTTCCTACCATAAGAGCTATCTCACTTCTTCTCCTTCTTAAGCTACTGAAGAATTAAGCAGATGTAGCAGTGGTTTAGTGGTAGACATTTCTGCAACAACATCCCCCACGTGCAAATGGATCTGAGAAACCAAGTCCATTTGCATGCATTTGGATATCACATCACCCGTTGGCTAGGCAGACAATGACGTGTGATCTTGGAGGACTCTTTGGTGAGTCTTAGTCCTGGCCTAATGTCATTGACAAGAGATGGGCAACACTGCCTAGTTCCATGATGGCAAACCTTGGCACTCCAGATGTTCTTGGACTTCAATTCCCAGAAGCCCAAGCACCCTGTGAATCCACATGAATGGGTTTACTGTGATTCATCCAGCCCACGCTGCCCTGGTCGCTTCTGGAAGCGGAAGTAAAACGCGCCCATACGCAGGAAGAGTTAACCCGGAAGAATCTTAACTGTATGGGCACGTTTTACTTCCACTTCCGGGAGCGACGAGGGCACCGCGGGCTGAATGAATCACAGTAAACCCATTCGTGTGGATTCACAGGGTGCTTTGGCTTCTAGGAATTGAAGTCCAATAACATCTGGAGTGCCAAGGTTTGCCATCACGGAACTAGTTAGTCCCCGCACCCCAACAAGGTTCTCACCTAACGGGGGAAGTGGGTTCTAATCTGGGGGGAAAGGTAGGTTTGCTCATTTATATGCAGGTGGCAGCAGTCTACATTTTAAGGCATGGCATGGCATTCATATTGTTGATAAATTTATCTGCATTTTTGGTAGCAATAAGATAGGAAAGAAAGAAGTGTGTGGATGGGAAAGCGGGGCTGAAATGGGCATTTTTGGGTAGCCTAATGGTGGATTGAGGCTACAGTGGCTTAGTGGTTAAGACACTGAGTTTGACGACTGGAAGTTTGGCAGGTCAGCAGTTCGAGACCTGAGTGCTGCACGATGGAGTGAACTTCTGTCGTCTGTCCCTGCTCCTGTCAACCTCGCAGTTTGAAAGCAATAAATTGCAATTAGATAAATACGTCCCGCTTTAGTGAGAAAAGTGATAGCGTTCCGTGCCCTCTGGCATCTAGTCATGCCTGCCACATGACCACAGAAATGACTGCAGACGCAGAGAGTGCTGGCTCTTCGGCTGTAAACGGAGATGATGATCACCACTTACCTGTAGAATCAGACATGACTGGCTTTGGAGTAAGGTAGACCTTGACCTTTAATGGAAGATCAGCAGATCGGCTTCTTATTTAGAACGGTGTCTTTTTGCTGCCAATATCTCATACTGGAACTTGAGGCCAAAGTTGGTGCATCACCCAAGCATGTTCTCAGTAAGGTTTCAAGTTACCTGACTTAACCAGTCTCTGTGTTTAAATATATCCTAGTGTACATGCCTCTTCTCAGCTGTTCATTACGTAGCCTGACTACCAAGCTATTAACCCTTTCCTTTTTATTCCTTCTTAGTGCAACGCCCTTCACCAAGGTGCCCTCCAGACATCTTAGATCCCAACTCCTACCATCCCCAGGAATCAGAAATCCTAATGTATATATAGGGAAGGTTATCGTACACGCCAACTTTGTAGGATATTTTATTTTAAACATGGCTTGCGTAGCTTTTTTAGACATTTGTTTTGTGGTTATTAATACAATTCTTTAAAATTATAAACAAAATGCTTATGAGTTATATTTCAAATTGTCGTACTGACTTTATAGTTTTAATCTGAGTCAATCGAAGGTGTTATGATCTACCACATCCTGGAAATAACTCACTAGATTTCATAATACATCAAAGAGGAAGACAAGCAAACAAGTATCTAATTTAAAGACATGTTTTGATAGTAACACTTTAAAGGTTTAAGTTGCTTCTTTGAAATCTTCTTTTTTAATATTAGATGTATCAATTTCCTTGGTCTCCTCTTTAATCCCAAAGTAAGGATTGTAATCTGAAGCAGATTCCATCATGGAATTATGCAACGTATTATACCCAAAACACCAATGTGTTTTCCTTGCCTAAATACACAGCTACTTCTGTTGTAAGGACTGCAGTGGCTTGGTGGTTAAGATACAGTGCTTGACGACTGGGTCAGCAGTCCAAGACCCGAGTGTTGCACAACAGAGTGAGTTTAATTTAATTTAATTTAATTTAATTTTTCAACTTGTTTGCCGCCCACTCAGGCAAGCCCGACTCAGGGCGGCTTACATAATCTATTGTTAATTGCTATCACCCATCCGTCATCCATCCCAGCTCCTGCCAATCTAGCAATTCAAAGACAAGAAATTGCAAGATAACAGTGTTTCTTGTGGTTCAGCATCTAGTCCTGCCTGCCACATGACCATTGACACGTCTGACTTTTGACCAAGGGAGACCTTCTACCTTTTGCTTCTACTGTGTGCAAACCTGGATGGATGGAGTCATACCTGGACAGTTGTTCCATCCTTCTGCCCTCGTCTCATCACCAGAAACTTGGCATCTTCATCTCTGGGTGAAGAGCGCTTCTCCGCAAAGGCCAGGAGCGTTGACTCGGAGGGCAGGTAGAGCAATGCCGGGATGCGGTAAGTGAGCCCTCCTCGTTTTTCCTGGCGGAAGAGAGACACTTTCCCCATGCTTTGTGGAGCTTCTGCCATATTTTCTGGACACACAGAAATGTTCTGGCAGGAGGGAAGAGAAAGAAGATCAGAGCAAAGTTTGGCCCTGTAACACAGCATGTGAGGGATTTCATAGCTGGGATGAATTTATTTTATTCTTTACTATGTTCATTTAGAGTTTAACATGCCTATGTTATTATTCTGCTTTCATTTCGCTAGTTTGCTTAACTTTACTTAGCTTAAATGGATCCATTTTGGAAGATTTCAGTACGCAGAAGCTGACATCTGACCAATTTAAAGTGGCAGGTCAATCTGACCTCCATTCACAGACAGCAAAGCTGAGAAAGTGTCTGTACTCAGGATAATCACCTGGGAAGAGCACTGTTCTCAGATGAACCACCTGTTGGAAGTCGTGAGTCTTACATCTAGATATGGGAACTTAGATTAAATGTTCTGGTCTCAGACTGGACTTCAAAAAGAGTTGTCTGTCACTCAAGATAACACTGCATACGTTCTTATCGAGAAATGTATAAATATTGAGGCTCCGAGCCCCGGAAAGAGAGAGCAGAATAGCTATCTTGATTTCATCTAGAAATGTTGTCCTTTTGCCTCCAAACTGGATCCGCACCGTGAACCCATATGGGCGGCTTTACATAAGAACATAAGAACAGCCTTGCTGGAGTACAGGCCACAGCCCATCCAGCCCAGCATTCTGTCTCATACAGTGGCTCACCATTTGCTTCAGGGTATTCCTTCCCATGGAGATGCCTTCACCTGCTTAGGATTCCCTGGAAATGGCATTTATTGAGAGATATCCTGCCTATTTCTCCAACCCGGAGGTTGTCCTTAGGTATCCATAATTATAGCCATTGATACCCTTGTCCTCCATGAACTTGTCTAATCCTTTCTTAAAGCTGTCAAGACTGACAGCTGTCGCCACTTCTTCTGGCAGGGAGTTCCATAGACCAGTGCGGCTTTGGCCGCACTCTTTTTAGAAATGTATTCTTTTAGAAACTTAGGTTTTTCTTTCTTAGGAAAATGTATTTTATTTAGATTATTTTAGAGATTAGCTTTGAAACTTTCTTTTTATTTCATTAAATCTTCAAAATGGACTTATTTTGTCAAGAGCGGTTTTTCTACCTCCTTTCAGACCGAAGGGAGCTGAAAGGGAAAAACGGACTCTTTGTTATTCCGGCTTTAGACGTACAGCTGGGCCGGACAAACAAGAAAGGTAATTGGGGAGAGAAATTTCTGTGTCTCATTTTCTCAGGACCAAGTTAGACTCCCACACACACCTAACCGAAACTTCGAAGGCCAAATTCCCATAGAAAGCCGTGATAAGGGTGGAGAAGTTCTAATGGGGAAAACAGCTACCCGTCCCAGAGGGCTTTGCAGAAATAGTCTATCTGCGACATTTTATAAATTACCGTCATCACCCATTGGAACCCCATTTTCTTCCCTGGTTTTCCCTGCCTGGGTAAACTGCATGAAGACACCCTTTTGCAACACTACCAACACCGAGTCGGGAAACCGTCCTAGTCCGTGGACGAGGTGACCAGTTCCAGCCGATCAGTGAGGGCAGGTGGGAAAGCGGCGGGCGAGCAGCCAGGCCCTGAGTTGGCGGGTGTTTGGGACAAGCGGAGGCCTGAGCCCATGCCCCACACAGCACCCGCTTGGGCTTTCTCCAGCTGGGAAAAGTCCCTTGCCTTAAAGGGTGGAGAATTCATCTGGCTCAATAGAAGTCAAGTTCCTACATTCCTAACAGTAGTTTTGGTAAACACCAATGAGGGGACTGGGGTGGCTTAGTGGCGAAGACACTGAACTTGGCAACTGGAAAGTTGGCAGGTCAGCAGTTTGAGACCCGAGTACTGCACAATGGAGTGAGCTTCCATCTCTGTCCTAGCTCCTGCCAACCTAGCAGTTCAAAAGCAAGGAATTGCAAGAAGATAAATAGGTAAGAACATAAGAACAGCCTTGCTGGAACAGGCCACAGCCCATCCAGTCTAGCATTTTGTCTCACACAGTGGCTCACCATTTCCTTCAGGGTATTCCCAAGGAGATGCCTTCTTAGGATTCCCTGGAAATGATATTGAGAGATACCCTGCCTATCTCTCCAACCCGGAGGTTGTCCTTAAGTATCCATAATTATAGCCATTGATACTCTTGTCCTCCATGAACTTGTCTAATCCTTTCTTAAAGCTGTCAAGACTGACAGCTGTCACCACTTCTTCTGGCAGGGAGTTCCATAGACCAGTAATCCTCTGGGTGAAAAAGTACTTTCTCTTATTTGTTTGAGAACTAGTACCCAAAAGTTTCATGGAGTGTCCCCTAGTTCTAGTGTTGTGCGATAGGGAAAACAGTTTTTCCTTATCTACTTTGTCCACACCGTGCATGATTTTATAAACTTCAATCAGGTCACCTCTTAGACGTCGTCGTTCAAGAGTGAAGAGGCCCAACCGTTGCAGCCTCAGATGGTAAGGAAGATGTTCCAGTCCCCTAATCATTCTGGTTGCCCTCCTCTGCACTTTTTCCAGCTCCATAATATCCTTCTGGAGGTATGGCGACCAGAACTGTACACAGTATTCCAGGTGGGGCCTCACCATAGATTTATAAAGAGGCAAAATGACACTTGCTGACTTATTTTCTATACCCTTCCTAATGATCCCTAGCATTGAGTTTGCTTTTTTCACTGTTGAGGCACACTGGGTTGACACCTTCATTGAGTTGTCCACCAGGACACCAAGGTCCCTTTCCTGGTTTGTCGCAGAGAGTTCAGATCCCATCAGTTTATAAATGTAATTGGGATTCTTTGCCCCAACATGCATCACTCTTCACTTACTAATGTTGAAGCATTTGCCACTGTTTTGCCCACTCCCCCAATGTCAAGAGATCCCTCTGGAGCTCCTCACAATCTCTCACAGTTTTCACTACCCTGTATAATTTAGTGTCGTCAGCAAATTTGGCTCCCTTGCTTTTTACTCCTACCTCTAGATCATTTATGAAGAGGTTGAAAAGCAGGGGTCCCAGTACTGAACCTTGGGGGACCCCACTCTTTACTTCCCTCCACTTGGAGAAGTGTCCATTTAGTGCTACCCTCTGTTTCCTGTCCCTTAGCCAGTTGCTGATCCAGGACAAGACCTGTCCCTTTATTCCATGACTGGTAAGTTTATTCAAGAGCCTTTGGTGTGGGACCTTGTCAAAAGCCTTCTGAAAGTCCAGATAAACAATGTCAACTGGATCCCCCTTATCCACATGCTTGTTGACACTCTCAAAAAATTCCAACAGATTAGTGAGGCATGATATGCCCTTGTAAAAGCCATGTTGGCTCTCCTTTAGCAGCGCCTTCTCTTCTATGTGCCTATTAATTCTAACTTTTAGGATGGTTTCCTGGGACACATGTCAAACTGGTAACACTTTGGTAGGAAAAGTAACCGCGTTCCTGTCATGCCTGCCACATGGCCACAGAAATATTTGAAGATGCAGACAGCACTGGCTCTTTGGCTCTAAATGGAGACGAGTACCACCCCTTAGAGTAGGGAATGACTGGCTTCCAAGCAAGGGAGACCTTGACCTAAACTCCAAATGATCTCTAAGTTCAACTTCTTTTTACTCTTGGAAATGAGCAATTTTCCAGCATTCCTAATCCTTCAAACAAAAAAAGCCAATGCAACAACTCAGGATGTTATTCTTGGGCACTGTTGACCCTCATCTTTATTATGGAGAAATGTAAGAATTAATGACCACTCAAAGGTTCTATCAATAACAGCCCAGGGCTCAGGCCTTCTAAAATAAAGATTGTGGTTTATGCTTATTGAGTTAATCCATCTCATGTTTGGTCTTCCTCCTTTCTTACTGCCTTCAACATTTTCCGCCTGACAAACATGGAGAACCAGAATTAGGCATTTTGCCCAGATGGAAAAATTAATTCATCAGATGAGAGAAATTTATACAACCAAGCTGTGGAAAGGGGCCATTTCTTCTAACACAACAGCTTCCTTTCATAGATTATATTCGCGGCAATAATGAGACACATTACCACGAGACTCTCATAATCTTTAGCAAGTCATTCTAACCATATTTTGTTGTTGTTCAGTGGCACAGCTGAGTCCGAACTTTCGCAACTTTATTAACCAACTGCATTTACCATTGTGATTGCTTTTATTTTGTTTGTTTTTCAAATGTCATGCCATCATTACCTTAGAGCAGTGGTTCCCAACCTTTTTTTGGCCATGCCCCACCTAAACATCTTTAGAATCCCAACATACCTGTCAAGCGCAGCTCCGGAGATTACGGGACCTGCGCAGAACGTTTCTGCGCAGGTCCGTTGTACGCATGCATAGAAGGCTTTTACACATGTGTAGAACGTTTCTGTGCAGAACGTTTTTGCGCAAGTCCGTTCTACGCATGCGTAAAAGCCTTCTACATATGCGTACAACGGACCTGCGCAGAAACGTTCTGTGCAGCTCACTTTTACGCGTGCATAGAAGGCTTTTACGCATGCGTAGAAGGCTTTTACACATCCCCATCTGCACAGAAGCCTTCTATGCATGTGTAAAAGCCTTCTACGCACGCGTAGAAGTGAGCTGCACAGGAGGGATGCACAGTAACTCATTCCTTCCCCCCCCCCCCCGCTGCCAAATTACGGGGTAGCAGCAGCTCCGGGGGGGGAAATGATAAAAATCGGCGCAAAAAAAGGGAAATCCCGGCCAATCCGGGATACTTGGCAGGTATGAATCCTAATGCCACCACCCCCACCCCCGCTGTGAAATATAATTCTTATTATTCAAAAAGTAAACTCCTATTCACATGGAGGAAGCCTAAAAAGCCATTTATGGTAGGTAGGTAGGTAGGTAGGTAGGTAGGTAGTTAGGTAGGTAGGTAGGTAGATAGATAGATAGATAGATAGATAGATAGATAGATAGATAGATAGATAGATAGATAGATAGATAGATAGATAGATAGATAGATACGATACGATACGATACGATACGATACGATACGATACGATACGATACGATACGATACATCTTTATTGTCATTTTCCTGTACAGAACAACGAGATAGATAGATAGATAGATAGATAGATAGACAGATAGATAGATACAGTAGATAGATAGATAGTATATGAGGCCCCAGGAACCAAATGAATTGCAAAAAACAATAATAATCACCGTTAATAACTCATTCTTGAATTGCCCCACTTAAAAGATATATTGTCCCCATGTGGGGCATGTGCCCCACGCTGGGAACCACCATGGGCTTAGAGCTTGCTAAGTTAGCTAAACTGAATGAAAGACAGGCAACTCCTGGTTTTCGCTGCGTTTTTCTGTTTACTCTCACTCAATCCACCGCCCAACCGAACTGCTCGTCCCTTTCCGTAGTACACCTTTACCTGCCCTACCAATTTTCTCGTCTTGCCGGATAGGCTGGTCTACAGATCCCATCGCCCACTCACCGCCCCGGGGATGATGGGGCTTGTTGAAATCCAACCTCAAACACACACACTGAGAAGCTGCCGAAATTGGCCGCGCAGGATGAAGGCAGAAGCTCTTTAGCAAAATGCCAACTAACTTGCTGCGCCCCCGCCCCCCAAAAAAGAAACCCCCATCTCATATCCCCCCCCCCCCCACTTACTGTGCTCCGGATTCCTTTGGGTACCAAGGGACCCAGCATAGCGAAGCGAAGCGAAGCGGTGTGTGTGTGTGTGGGTCTCTCGGTGCGCAGGGAAGGACGAGGGCAAAAGCCGCCTTGGCAAGAGCTTTGCGCCAGCCGGGCGCGCACATCTGGCTGGAGAGAACAGCTGGCCCGGGAACCCCGCGGAGAAGCAGCCAATCAGGAGGCGGGAGCCCCTCCGGGCGCCGCAGAGCTATGGCAGGGAAAGAGCGACAGGGCCAGCCAGCACGAGATCGAGTCCGGCCAGAGGTTGCTTCCGGGCTCCTTCTGGCGGGCAGGAGAAGGCAAACTGCCCTCCAGTGGCTCAAGTGGCTAAGAAGACGACGCTGACTGGAGGTCGGCTCGGGAGATCAGCAGTTCGACACCCGAGTACTGCAGGGCGGAATGAGCTCCCGTCTTTGCCCCAGCTCCTGCCATCCTAGCAGTTCGAAAGCAAGACATTGCAAGGAGATAAATAGGGACCCCTTCGGGGGGCAAGGTAAACAGCGTTCTGTGCGCTCCGGTGTCTAGTCATGCCTGCCATATGACCACGGAAACGTCTGCAGAAGCAGATAGGGCTTTGAAACAGAGATGAGCACTGAACCCTAGGGTCGGGTACGACTGGCTTTCGAGCAAGGGAAACTTTTACCTTTAAGAAAGAGCTAATGAGATTTTGGAGATTAGAGGAGGCAAATTGGGGGGGGGGGGAGAGAGAAAGAGACCAGGGTTCTCATATAAAATCAAAACTTTTTATTACTATTTTTAATTAAAATACAAAAATACCCCACAGCAATTTAAAAAATCACAATGATTTACAGAAAAAACAAACACATTTTTTAAAATTTACATATAACTACTATGTGTAACCACTACCAGTGACTCGAGACATATAATCCTTCTTGCTCAGCTATTCTCTGTATCATTACATTTTTAAATATATCCATCCCCTTGTTCCAAAAAGAGAATCTCTTGCTCCGACTTTCCTCCTTTCCCTTTCATTAATACATAATCTAAAAAATCTCCCCATATTTCTCTAAAATCAGTGTTTAGATTTGATAGTTTTACAGTAGTCAGTCTTTAAGGTGCCACAGCCTGTACTTTTGTTTTGCTTTATTTACTATCTGAGAGAGGTTGCAATTAACACTGCAATAAAAATTGAAATAGATTTGCTCTACTTGCTGAAATCCGCTTGTGAAATGCAGAAGCAGGTTTTCTGTGCTCCTTTTGATTGAGGTAGTTAGAGGTGATGGTTGTTATTTTGAAAATGCGGTGAGGAATCTGGCATGGTCTTGCTCCCCATTGTGCTGTAGGCCAGTGGTGGTGAACCTTGGCACTCCAGGTGTTCTTGGACTTCAATTCCCAGAAGCCCAAGTCTTTGTGAATCCACACCAATAAACCCTTCATGTGGTTTCACAGAGACTTGGCCTTCTGGGAATTGAAGTTCAAGAACACCTGGAGTGCCAAGGTTTGCCGTCATGGCCCTAGGCAACGGAGATGCTTAAACCTCTGTGCCCTGTCAAACCACCACATGGATTAAAACTGCACAGATCATCTGAGGAGCAGAGAGGGTCTGGTTTTCACCCCTGCCCCATTGATCTGGACAGAGTTAGTTTGCCTTCCTAATGCACGGTGTGTAAAGAGAACACGCAATCTCCTTCCTCCTCAGAGCTTGGAAAGGGGCTTTGGACGACAGCTCCTAGCCTAGAATCATTCCGTGGTGTGTGTGTACGCGTGTGCGCGCGTTTGTGTGTGTGTACATATGCAATTCTGGGAGTTTTAGAAAGCACCTCTTCTGCAGAAATCAATTGGATGGGTGGAGCACAGATCAATATGGATTTTGCGTGTGCGTGCGTGCGTGCGAGAAGTGTTTTTTCAAAGGCTTGAACCTCATTAACATGGGGCTCAAGCCTTGCCTAGGATTGGCACACATTATCCCAGCGGACTGGAAGGTGGCCCTCCAGTCTAGAAGCCAAAAAATGCTCTAACTCTGTTGCCTCATAATCCCAAGCTAAAAAGTCAGCAAATATGCACCGGAGAGGGATAAAGAGCCCTTCTCTGCAGTGGCCAAAAGCTGGTCACGGAACAAACATTCATGGACTTTGTTTTTCAAGCAGCAGCAATTTGGACAGAGAAACAGCGCCAAACTGGCATTTCCTTCACAGCGCCTGGAGGTTGGCATTGGAGAAGAACTGGAAGGCAATTTCTTCATTGGGATCAGACGTCCCGCACTCGAACAAGCATCCAAAGAGGCGAGATGTTCCTTCTTCGCATACAGCCAGGTCCGAGTAGCCGCTGGGCCCTTTGTTGAGCACCCAGGGGGCTTCCCAGGAACCCTGGTCCAAAGGGGAGGTATTGAAGTAGATGCCCAGATCCACCCGCTTGTGTCTGTCAGTGGGATGGGAGAAAATCAACCATGATTTGGTACTCTTGGGAGAGGTGGAGTTAAGATGACCGCTTGACCCTCCCAAAGGAGAGAAACTGACCACGCTCCCCTGGCAGCCACTGGATGGCTCAGTCAATTTCTTCGACAGGAAGGATCTCTCAAACTCTTGCCCCATGTCCATACTAAAGGCCTCCACTCGGTACTTGGAGGTACTGCGGGCATTGCAGTATAAGACAGGCCTATCATCTTGCCCAACCAGCTCAGCCACCTGGCATTCGGACGCTTGCAACGTTTCCAACAGCTGGCCATGGAACCAGTTCTTCCCATCGTCATCGCTGTAGAAAACAAAGCAATAAGGTTTTGTCCAGCAAGTTAAAGATTTCCCGAAGCATCGCTGGCGGATGTAGTAGGTGTAGGCTGGAACAATCAGGCGGCCTGAGCTCAGTTGCAAGCCGTGACCCGGCCCAACGGCAAAGGTGGCCCAGTTCTTCAAGTTGTCAGCAATCACATGCTCTGTCAGGTCCATGGCTTGGCTCCACGTGAGCCCATGGTCTTGGCTCGAGACGTAGCACAGCCGGGCTGCATTTTCCCCTTTGCAGATCTGCTGCTGCTCCGTGACTTTGGACTGGACGCAGGTGAAAAAGAGGAAGATGGTGCGGTTCTTTCTCTCGTACACGGGGCACGGGTTCATGGTCCGGTGGCCGGGCAATGTGGCGGTCTTCAGGGTCTCAATGGGACCCCACTAGAAGAAAAGAAGTTGCTTTGGTTATGTAATGGTACAGTTCAGGTTCTATGTAATATTACCTGACAAAGTTAGTACCTTGCTAAGACAGGATTTCTCAAAAGGCACCTTTTGCTTGGCAACACTCAAAATCCTCCCACTTCCCCAATAAGCATCCTTGTTGTAGAATTATCTCTTTTATTAAAAACATAAAATAGGAAACGTGCAAAAGAACTTTCATGGTAAATTATAGTGCCGTTCATAGTTGATTTTGTGTGTGTGTGTGTGTGTAATAATAGTTGCCCTAGGGAAAGAGGGCAGGATATAAATCCAAATAAATAAATAAACAAACAAACAAATAGCCGTGTTAGTCTGTGTTTCAGGCATATCAGAGAATAAACAAAACAAATACAAAAACACTGTATCACTTTTAAGACTAACTGTTATTTTTTAACGTGAGCTTTCGTGGATTTGGACTGGATGGATCAAGTGGACCAAACCCTACCAGAAGGCTGAGAAAAATCTGCAGCTGTTGAGCTTAAGACAAAGATCTGCCACAAAGCTTGCAAAACCTTTCTAGACCCCCACTTGCAGAAACATTTTGAAGAGTTCTCCAAACAATGGCCCAAACCCTCAGCTTCAAATATTCAACTTTTCTAGGTTTTGATCTGCCATGGGGTCGCAAAGGGTCAGAATCGGCTGTGCGACTGAACACCAGCAACCCATAACCAGGTCTGAAGTTAGACTACAGTGAATGAAAAGAGCTAGCCATCATGTCTTTTAAAATTAAATCTTGGCTAGGTAAAGGTAAAGCTAACCCTTTCTTGAAAGCCAGTTGTATCCAACTCTAGGGTTCAGTGCTCATCCCTGTTTATAGCCAAAGAGCTAGCGCTGTCTGCATCTGCAGACATTTCCATGGACATGTGGCAGGCATGACTAGGCACCTGAGTGCATGGAATGCTGTTAATTTTTGGCTAGTTACTGCCAATCCAGAATGCTTGTGTAACAACATTACTTTGGCATCTCAGAAGAACTGAGAAGAATGTGTTTGGATACAGCATTAAAAACTTCATGAGGAAGTTTTTAAACCGAATTGAAAGCGGGAGGTAGAGGCAAACTTGGGAGTAAAGACTGATGAAGGCTTATGTACAATAAGAGAAACAGACTAAGCCAGGGGTTCTCAACCTTTTCATGTTGGGGGCTGGGTCATGCTCACTCAAACAGTTGGGGCTGGACTGTTCTCCCCACCACCACCACCACCACCCATTTATGGCTGTCGTAAACACATTTATGAAGGCCATAATTGAGTCTGTGGCTGATTCCACCAGTGGCTGGAGCAAGGGCGGGGCCTGGATAATTTGGTGCCAAGGGCCAGATTCAGCCTGTGGGCCGTAGGTTGAGAATCCCTGGACTGAGCGTTTCATTTCTCATGCATTAAGGGTGGCATGAAAATATGTATACACCTGATTGTAATATGTGAAGCTTTGATTGCAACCAGTAAAATTGAAACTATGAGAAATTATGGCAGTTATTTTTTCTTCTAAAACTCTTTTAACTCTTGCCTGGTTATTTTGACTCTGTAACTGGAAGTTTGCCTCAATGTGATGTTACATCAAACTTATGAAATTTTAAATAAGCGGAGGAAGAACTCTGATTCCCAATGGTTGTGGAGGTGGAAGAGTCCATGCCAGATGGACTGGCTGTGAAGGCGCACCTTGAAAATATCCTCAAGGTTGCGGCAGTCCATTGCAGTCTCGGTGTTAAATCCTGCATGTCTCATTTCATGTGTGCCATAGGGGATGGCTCCATGGTCACAGTGTGTGGGTCACTTCATGGCAAGCTGGGATCCACCTTAAACAAATTCATGCCAATGGATTTTTTTCCTGTTTGTCCCAGGAAAAAATGTATACTGTACTTGGATACAAGTTGCAGCTGCTACTGTCAATGAAATTTTAATGTTTTAAACAGGACAAGTTTACATTTTTATTATAAGGTTTTGTATGTTATCAATTTCAGAAGATCGTAGGTATGTTTTAAGTAACTTTGTTTCACGTGCCACCTGTATGAGACTTTTTGCTTTGCCATCTATTCATGTTAGGTTTGTTGTTGTTGTTTAGTCGCACAGTTGATTCCGACTCTTTGCGACCCCATGGACCATCGCTCTCCAGGCACCCCATCCTCCATCCTCCTCCTCAGTCCACACAGCCCCGTGCCCATTGTGTCTACAATACCATCTAGCCATCTCATCTTTGGCCGTCCCCTTCTTCTTTTGCCCTCCACCTTCCCCAGCATCAAGGCCTTCTCAAGTGAATCCTCTTTTCTCATTTGATGTCCAAAGTACTTCATCTTCATCTTTACTATTTGTCCTTCTAAGGAGCAGTCAGGGTTGATTTCTTCCAGTATTGACCCATTTGTTCTCTTTGCTGTCCAAGGGACTCTCAGGACTCTCCTCCAACACCACATCTCAAAGGCATCTATTCTTCTGCGCTCAGCCTTTCTAATGGTCTAGCTCTCACAGCCATACATTGCCACCAGAAATACCATTGCTTTGACTATGCAGACCTTTGTTTGCAGTGAGATGTCTCTCCCTTTCACTATGTTCCCCAGGTTTTTCATAGCTTGTCTCCCAAGAATCAGTCGCCTTTTTATTTCATGGCTGCAATCTCCATCTGCAGAGATCTTGGATCCTAAGAAAGTAAAATCTGTCACTGCTTCTACTTCTTCCCCATCTATTTTCCAGGGACTGATGGGGCCTGTTGCCATTATCTTGGTTTTCTTGATATTGAGTCTCAAGCCAGCTTTTGCACTCTCCTCCTTCAATCCAATCAAGAGGCTCCTTAGATCTTCCTCACTTTCTGCCATTAGGGTGGTATCGTCTGCATATCTCAAATTGTTGATGTTTCTCCCAGCAATTTTGATCCCATATTGTGATTCCTCCATCCCTGCATTGCGCATTATGTGCTCTGTGTATAGATTGAACAAGCAGGGTGACAAAATGCAGCCTTGTCTTACTCCTTTTCCCATTCCAAACCACTCCGTCATTCCGTGTTCTGTCCTAACTGTTGCTTCTTGGTTCGTGTACAGATTTCTCATGAGGCATATGAGGTGTTCTGGTATTCCCATCTCTTTAATTACTTGCCACATTTTGTTGTGGTCCACACAATCAAAGGCCTTGGTGTAGTCAATGAAACAAAAGTAAGCTTGGTATTCCTTTGTTTTCTCCATGATCCAACATATGTTGGCAATGTGGTCTCTGGTCCCCCTGCCTCTTCTGAACCCAGCCTGTACCTCTGGTAGTTCTCTTTCTACATGCTGCTGCAGTCTATCCTGTGTTATCTTGAGCA
Source organism: Bradypodion ventrale (assembly GCA_035047345.1). Classification (NCBI taxonomy): domain Eukaryota; kingdom Metazoa; phylum Chordata; class Lepidosauria; order Squamata; family Chamaeleonidae; genus Bradypodion; species Bradypodion ventrale. The sequence continues at coordinate 371,552,408 of JAWDJE010000003.1, forward strand.
TCACTTTGCTAGCTTGTGGGATGAGTGCAATTGTTCGATAATTTGAACATTCTTTGGCATTGCCCTTTTTTGGGATTGGGACGTATACTGATCTTTTCCAATCCTGTGGCCACTGTTTCGTTTTCCAAATCTGCTGGCATATAGCATGTAGTAGCTTGATTCCATCATCTTTTAGGGCTTTGAAGAATTCAACTGGGATACCATCATCTCCACTGGCTTTGTTATTTGCCGTGCTTTTTAGGGCCTTTCTGACTTCACTCTCTAGGATGTCTGGTTCAAGTTCAATTTCCCCCTCATTGTTATTATCTGGGGTGTTTAGTTCTTTTTTTTGTGTAAAGTTCCTCTGTGTACTCTTTCCATCTTTTCTTTATCTCTTCTTCATCTGCTAACTCTTTGCCATCTTTGTCTTTTATCGTGGCCATTTTTACTTTAAACGTTCCCTTGAGTTCCCCAATTTTTTTAAAAAAAAAGATCTCTAGTCCTGCCTCTTGTGTTGTTTCCCTCTATTTCTTTGCACTGTTCATTTAGGTAGCTTTCCTTATCTCTCCTTGCTTTTCTTTGAAATTCTTTATTTAAGTGGTTGTATTTTTTCCTTTCTCCTTTGCCTTTTGCATTCCTTCTTTCCTCTGCTATTTTAAGAGCCTCATCCGACAACCACTTTGCTTTCTTGCGCTTCTTTTCTTTTGGTATAGTTTTCCTTGCTGCCTCCTGCATAATGTCTCTCATCTCTGTCCATAATTCTTCTGGTACTCTGTCTATCTGGTCCAGACCATTGAATCTGTTCCTCACCTCCACCTTGTATTCCTTGGGTATGTTGTCTAGATCATATCTATCCGGCCTATTAGTTTTCCCTATTTTCTTCAGTCTGAGCCTGAATTTTGCGATCAGTAGATTGTGATCTGAGCCACAGTCCGCTCCAGGTCTTGTTTTTGCTGACTGTATGGAGGTTCTCCATCTTTGGCTGCAGAGTATGTAGTCAATTTGTTAAGTTAAATCAATGCTAAAGATGATTTTTTCTGACATGTTTCATTCCTCCTAAAATGCTGGAGGGAGGGGCTCAGCTACTCAGTAGGGATGGGAAAAGGAGATCAGACAACAATGAGATCAGACAACTAGCTTGGTCTTAGCATATGACCCTCCAGCCAAGCAGGGCCAACATCAGAAATTTCCAGGCCTGGTACGCGGCCACACCCCGCACCCCACTTTTTGGCCACATCCCTGTGGTTTTCTGCGCATGCATGGTTTGTTTGCGCATGTGTACATCAGTGGTTTCCTGGTGCCACCATGCCCCTGTGGTTTTCTGTGCATGCGTGGTTTGCTTGCGCATGTGCACATCAGTGGTTGTGCATGCACATACCAGTGACTGGAGGTGAGCTAATGTTGTCCCTATCTTTGAAAGGGGCAAAACAGAAGAACTAGGAAACTACAAACCAGTCAGCCTGATATCACATTTCTGGAGCAGGTTATAAAGCGGTCACTCTAAAAGCACCTTGAAAACAATGTGGAAATAACTAGACGCCAACATGGGTTTGTCAACAATAAATCATGCCAGACTAATTTTATATCTTTTTCAATCAGATAACTTTCTTGGTAGACAGAGGGAATGCTGTAAATGTAATATACCTTGACTTCAAGAAAGCCTTTGACAAAATGCCCCATGATATTCTGATTAGCAAGCTAATTAGCTATGGCAAATATATAATTTTAAAAAAATATACACTTTCTGCTTTATGATTACCTCGACAGTTGTTCCTTTCTTCAATCCTCGTCTCATCACCAGGAACTTAGCATCTACATCTTTGGGGGACGAGCGCTCTTCTACGAAGGCCAGGAGAGTGGACTCTGTGGGCAGGTAGAGCATAGCCGGGATGCGGTACGTGAGACCCCCAGATGTCTCCTGGCGGAAAAGCGTCACCTTCTCTGTGCTGTGCCAAGCTTCAGCCATGCCTTCTAGAAGCATAGGAACAAACCCAGGAGAACAGAACAAGATAAAAAGGAAATCAGATGGCTAAGAATGAAAGCACTTATCTAAAAAGCCATGTTTTATAATGAGAACTAGCAAGGGTTGCCCAGCATTGCCGGGCTTTTCCCCCCGTGTGTTTTAATAAAAAATGAGCCAATTTTATTTTTGCAATAGTTTTACATTGTGTTGGAAGGTTAAATTGTGTTAATTTTTTTAAAAAATTGCTTAGTCTGTAATTTTAATTTTTTAAATGTTTATTTATGTAAAATTTGTTTGGCTTGGCTGTTATTAACTGTGATCTGCTTTTTTGGGTTTTTTTGAGGATTAATAAAAGAAGAAAGTATGATATAATTTTTTCAAATTGTTTTATGTAAGCGAATAATGTTTTAGTTTTTTGAATTTTTTTAATTAGTTGTACCGTAGGTAATAATTTTAATAATGTAAAAGTACTTTTTTTTTACATTCAATGTTTTTAAAATGTGTTTAGATGTTTTGAGTTTAAATTTGAGTTATAACTCAGCACAGGATTTTTTTTGAGTTTCTATTGTATTTTATTGACATATATTTGTGATTTGTGTGAAAGTGTGTTTAGTGTAAATTTTTTTTACTTGTTTTTATTGGTGTGACCTTTTGTGTAAAATTGTGAATTTGTGTTTCGTTTGGGGCTGTTGTGTGTTTTTGAATTGTTTTTACTATTGTGGCCAGCAGGTGGTGCTGGTAGGGGTTATTGTATTTTGATTTTTTTTTCTCTCCTGGCCTCTGGGTGGAGCTTCTTCTGGTAAGTAGTGTCTTTCTTTATTCATTTCTTTTCCAGTCCTGGTGGAGGTAGCACCTCTTTTGGTAAGTTTGCTTGTTTTCTTTCTTTTGTGTGTGTGTGTGGGCGGGGGGGGGGGGGGGGGTTGGAATTTGTATTTTTTGTCTGTTTGTTTTGTTTTTGATTGTGTCTTTGTTTACTTCGTATTGTTTTTGGTGTTTTTGTTTTTGTGTATTTTTGGATGTGTTTGAGTGTTTTTAGTGATTTTTTAAAAATTATTTATTTGGTGGTGGGGAAGGGACGTGGTCATTGGGGGTTAGGAAGGGTGGGCTAGGTGGTGGGGAGGGGGGCATGGTCGTTGGGGGTTAGGAAGGGTGGGCTAGGTGGTGGGGAGGGGGGCATGGTCGTTGGGGGTTAGGAAGGGTGGGTTAGGTGGTGGGGAGGGGGGCATGGTCGTTGGGGGTTAGGAAGGGTGGGCTAGGTGGTAGGGAGGGGGGCTTTATTTTTTATGGTGCTTTGTTTGTGTGGAGTCGTGAAAGTAGATGGGGTTTCCCCTTTAATATCAGTGGGTGGGAGGTTGCGACCCCCCTCTCCGCTGGCTCCCCTGGGGTTGGGAGGTTTGTGGGGACAAAAGAGGTATGTCCCCCCAACTCTTCTGGACCCAGTAGACCAGGCAGAGTGGATCGATTCCCTCCCCCCCTCCTTAAAACAACTCCGTTTTTAAAGAGAAGAAAAGACGGAGTTGTTTTAAGGAGGGGGGTGGGAATCGATCCCCTCTCCCTGGTGTCCTGAGTCCAGAAGGGTTTGGGAAACATACCCCTTTTGTTCCCACAAACCTCCCAACCCTAGGGTAGCCAGCGGAGAGGGGGATCGCAACCCCCACCCACTGATATTAAAGGGGAAACTCCAGTCGGGACCTTCAGGCGCTGTTGCTGAGGGAAAGAAAGCCAGCTGGTGTGTGCTTGGCTGTTAGGCGGTGAGTTGTTTTTCTTTTTAATTTTTCGGGCGCTGGTTTCCTCAGCGTTCTGCGCGCCCATGGCGCACAGGACGCTGGGGCTTGTAGTAATGGGTTGGTGCTTTGTGTTTGTGCTGCGTTTTTTTAAAATGCTTTTCTTTTGATTGGCTGTGGCGCGTTTCCGAACGCTGCACCGTGCGAGAGCCTCTCAGCCTGATTGGCTCTGGCGCGGCGCGGCGCAAGGAATGTTGGGAAGTGAAGTTGTTTCCCTTTCTTCGCGTTTGTGGGGCTGTTGCCCCACTGCCGGTTTTCTCAATCCTTCGTTGACCTGCGTACCCAGATCGGCCGTGTGCACGAAGGGTGAGTGCAGGCAAGTAGGGCGAGGCATAGCAACCTATAGCCAGTTCCAACGGTTAACCCTTGGATTTATAGGTTAAGATAGTGATCTGGAATCTAGTTTGTTTATTTATATTCTAGCTACCACTGTATTTGTCTGCCTTAATAAAATGATTCAGTGGCTGAAATCCTGTCGCTTAGCCTAGGAAGAGTAGGGCTACATTAAAATAAAACATGAATGATTTAAATGTTAAAATTTCTGGAAGAAATTGTAAAAGTAAATGGACAAACAGAATAATGAAAAATCTTTCTATTAAAGTTAAGGAACATAATTTCAAGATATTATGGAGATCTAACCCCAGTTAGGTTAAATCTAACCCCAGTTAGGTTAAATCAGATGGACAGGAGTAAATCCCCAAATTGTTGGAGATGTAATCAAAATTTAGGAACATATGAACATAAGTGGTGGAGTTGCAAAGTAACAAGGGATTTTTGGGTTAAAATTGAAAATGAAATTAGAGAAATAATGGGCATTAAAATTAAATTAGATGTGAATATAGCTTTGTTAACAGATTTAGAGGAGAAGAATTTAGATGTGAATTAAAAGGTTTAATTTCAAAAAAATATTTAACAATTGCAAGACAAGAGATAACAAAAAATTGGAAGAATAATTTAAAATTAGAAGTTGAGAATTGGTATAAGGAGATTTGGGAAATTGCCCTGAATGAAAAACATGTGAATTATTTTTTTTTTAAAAAGGAATCACTAAAGAAAATAAATTTTGGGACATTTGGAAACCATTTTTGGAGCTTACATTGAAAAACAATAGAGGGAACAAGCCAGCACATGGTACAATGAGTTTTTGGAGGAAATAAGATGTTAAGAAAAATAAGTGGTGGATTTGGGACAATGTATATGGTGATTTTATTTCTTTAGATTTTGTTTTATATTAGTAATAATTTAGGTTTAGAGAAGTTGATAATCAGATATTGAATAAGTTAGTACATAAGATAATTGTGTTTAGGATTAAAAATTGGAGGATAAATGAAAGTTTATGAAGAATGATATAAATGCATAAAAGAAAGAATTGAAATTTATGAGAAGGATGGAAAAATGGAAAGATATGTCTGATGAGAGGCATAGTTTATGTCATGTTATTATTATTTCCTTTTTAGTATGTCTTATGTATGTAGTTTGTTTATTTTTCTTGTTATTGTTGGTATTTTTTGTTATCTTACAATTTCTTAAAATCTCAATAAAAATATTCAATAAATAAATAAATAAAATAAAACGTGGAAAATACTCCGGTATGGGAACAGTTTGATTGGTATTATTTTCCATTGACCACATGAAATGCAAAGGAGTTAACCTTTAAAAGTTAAACACCCACTGCCAAATCCGCAGTGGTGGTCACGATCCAGTAGTGGCAATTAAGCAGCAATCTCTGACTTTAAAAGCTTTCCTCTCCCTGTCCCAAACTCGCAAAGGTTTCCCCTGGGAGACAGGGGGACACAGAGAGCCTCAGAATCTACAACAAAAGCAAAGCAAATTTCTAATTAGCATAAATTAAACATTTCTGGCTGATCCAGGTTCACCCGGTGCAAGGTTATGCAAGAGAAATTTCAGCAAATATGCATCTTTTAATGACTGATGCTTCTTCCAGCAATTTCAACGCCTCCTCTATCTCATTGTAATTGCTAACTACTGGCTTGCACCTCTTTCCTAATTGGGACACATAAGAACAGCCTTGCTGGAACAGGCCACAGGAGCCCATCCAGTCCAGCCTTCTGTCTCACACAGTGGCTCACCATTTCCTTCAGGGTATTCCCAAGCAGATGCCTTCACCTGCTTAGGATTCCCTGGAAATGGCATTGAGAGATATCCTGCCTATCTCTCCAACCCGGAGGTTGTCCTTAGGTAGCCATAATTATAGCCATTGATACTCTTGTCCTCCATGAACTTGTCTAATCCTTTCTTAAAGCTGTCAAGACTGACAGCTGCCACCACTTCTTCTGGCAGGGAGTTCCATAGACCAGTAATCCTCTGGGTGAAAAAGTACTTTCTCTTATTTGTTTGAGAACTAGTACCCAAAAGTTTCATGGAGTGTCCCCTAGTTCTAGTGTTATGCGATAGGGAAAACAGTTTTTCCTTATCTACTTTGTCCACACCGTGCATGATTTTATAAACTTCAATCAGGTCACCTCTTAGACGCCGTTGTTCAAGAGTGAAAAGGCCCAACCGTTGCAGCCTCAGATGGTAAGGAAGGTGTTCCAGTCCCCTCATCATTCTGGTTGCCCTCCTCTGCACTTTCTCCAACTCCATAATATCCTTCTGGAGGTATGGCGACCAGAACTGTACACAGTATTTTGATAGTTAAAGTGCAGGAGGAGGGATTTAATATTACATGAGTGGTGTTATCTGGGGAGGCTTTCCATAATTCTGGTGCTACGATCTGTATTAAAGACCTTTAACGCAAGAGCCCTGGTCTTGCAGGGGTTAAACTGCTGTAAGGTAAAGGTTGCCCTTGCTTAAAAGCCAGTCATATCCGACTTTAGGGTTCAGCGCTTATCTCTGTTTACAGCCAAAGACGCTGTCTGCGTCTGCAGAATGTTTCTGTGGACATGTGGCAGGCATGACTAAACAATGGAGTGGACAAAATGCTGTTTACCTTCCCACTGAAGTGGTCCCTATTTATCTACTTGCAATTTATTGCTTTAGAACTGCTAGGTTGGCAGAAGCTGGGACAAACGACGGGAGCTCGCTCCACTGCGCAGCACTCAGGGCTCGAACTGCTGACCTACCGACCTTCAGTCATTGAGTGTTTTTTCACCACTAAGCTACCGCAGCCAAAACATTGTGAGTCCAATCCTGACGGGGATGACACAGCCTTCTGTTCTTCCGAGGTTGATAAAATGAGACTCTAACAAGTTAGGGGCAAAATGCTACTATCATGTGAACCGGCCAGAGAGTGCACAAAGGGCAATGGGGCCTGGATAGAAGTGTAATTGCTAAATTGCTAATTGCCAGTAAGGGGAGGGGGTCAGAGATCCTAAAATGTGCAAGGGACACTATTAGGTTATTCCCTGAGCATTCTCTGCCTGGGGAGGAGGGGGAGCCATTCAATAGACGTGTGGCAGGCATAGCATAGCATAGCATAGAAGGAAATCATTCGGGATAATGAAGTCACACACACACCTTTCCAAATCCTCACCACTCACCTTGGCAGCAGGCTCTTCCGAAGGGAGGATCGGGTCGGGCGCAAGGAGGGAAGAGGGAAGGATCGGGGGGGGGGGGCTGCCCATGAAAGGCGGCGTGGGGAGAGAGGCAAAGCTTGCTCAGGACTCAGGATCGATCCTGCTCAGCTGCCGCAGGAGCCAGGATCCGACACCGCTTCTCCCGCCTTGCGAAAGCGAGGCTTTTTAAAGGACAGGATGGATGGATGGATGGGCAGGCAGGCAGGCAGGTGGAAAAGAGCCGCCCTCCCTCCCCCACCGCCCCACCTGTCTTCGGCCCCTCCCCGCAGAATGTGACGCACCTTTCCCAAGGGAAGGACCCTGCAAAATCTGCCCAGAAGGACAAAGGACAGGCACCCACCCGCTGATGGACCCAGGTGGAGAGAATGTCTTGCGATTCCATACCATACAAGGCATCATCATATGGGGGGAGAGGAGAAGGACAAAGAGACATTACAAGAACACCAATAAGCATGGCTGGAGGCCGACAGAAGTACCAGAACAAGAACCTTGTAATACCATAATTTCCAGGATATATGTGTGTGTGTGTGTGTGTGTGTGTGTGTGTGTGTGTGTGTGTACTTTTCATTTCCAATAAAATATTATTCTGTTATTTTAATCTCTCCCCCCACCCCCAATGAAGTCATCCGCAAGCAGCACACGATTTATGCACTTGCAGAAACATATCTGCAAGAAAAACCTGTAGGAATCGGGGCCGCTAGGACGGCCGTTGGGTCCCGGAGGAGACTGATCAAGTAACGACACGAGGCAATATGGAGCGAGATCAGATCAGTCGTTTATTGAGGGGAAAGCATCATCATATATAGATCAGAAGGCAATGCAGGAAAGAATCGTCATCTGACAGAAAATCACATCACCCATTTAAGAACATAAGAACATAAGAACAACCTTGCTGGAACAGGCCACAGCCCATCCAGTCCAGCATTCTGTCTCACACAGTGGCTCACCATTTCCTTCAGGGTATTCCTTCCCATGGAGATGCCTTCACCTGCTTAGGATTCCCTGGAAATGGCGTTGAGAGGGCGTTGAGAGATATCCTGCCTATCTCTCTAACCCGGAGGTTGTCCTTAAGTATCCATAATTATACCCACTGATCCCCTTGTCCTCCATGAACTTGTCTAATCCTTTCTTAAAGCTGTCAAGACTGACAGCTGTCACCACTTCTTCTGGCAGGGAGTTCCATAGACCATTTGATCCCCTGGGTGAAAAAGTACTTTCTCTTACTTGTTTGAGAACTAGTACCCAAAAGTTTCATGGAGTGTCCCCTAGTTCTAGTGTTGTGCGATAGGGAAAACAGTTTTTCCTTATCTACTTTGTCCACACCGTGCCGTCGTTCAAGAGTGAAAAGGCCCAACCGTTGCAGCCTCAGATGGTAAGGAAGGTGTTCCAGTCCCCTAATCCTTCTGGTTGCCCTCCTCTGCACTTTCTCCAGCTCCATAATATCCTTCTGGAGGTATGGCGACCAGAACTGTACACAGTATTCCAGATGGGGCCTCACCATAGATTTATAAAGAGGCAAAATGACACTTGCTGACTTATTTTCTATACCCTTCCTAATGATCCCTAGCATTGAGTTTGCTTTTTTCACTGCTGAGGCACACTGGGTTGACACCTTCATTGAGCTCTCCACATGGACACCAAGGTCCCTTTCCTGGTTTGTCACAGAGAGTTCAGACCCCATCAGTTTATAAATGTAATTGGGGTTCTTTGCCCCAACATGCATCACTCTGCACTTACTAATGTCGAAACTCATTTGCCACTGTTTTGCCCACTCCCCCAGTGTCGAGAGATCCCTCTGGAGCTCCTCACAATCTCTCACAGTTTTCACTACCCTGTATAATTTAGTGTCGTCAGCAAATTTGGCTCCCTTGCTTTTTACTCCTACCTCTAGATCATTTATGAAGAGGTTGAAAAGCAGGGGTCCCAGTACTGAACCTTGGGGGACCCCACTCTTTACTTCCCTCCACTTGGAGAAGTGTCCATTTAGTGCTACCCTCTGTTTCCTGTCCCTTAGCCAGTTGCTGATCCAGGACAAGACCTGTCCCTTTATTCCATGACTGGTAAGTTTATTCAAGAGCCTTTGGTGTGGGACCTTGTCAAAAGCCTTCCGAAAGTCCAGATAAACAATGTCAACTGGATCCCCCTTATCCACATGCTTGTTGACACTCTCAAAAAATTCCAACAGATTAGTGAGGCATGATTTGCCCTTGCAAAAGCCATGTTGGCTCTCCTTTAGCAGCGCCTTCTCTTCTATGTGCCTATTAATTCTATCTTTTAGGATGGTTTCCATCACTTTACCTGGGACACATGTCAAACTGACAGGTCGGTAATTCCCTGGATCACCCCTGGATCCTTTTTTGAAAATTGGTGTTACATTCGCTACCTTCCAGTCATCAGGCACAAAGCCTGATTTGAGGGAAAGATTATATATTTTGGCTAGGAGATCAGCAATTTCATCTTTAAGTTCCCTGAGAACTCGTGGATGGATGCCATCTGGTCCTGGTGATTTGTTAGTGTTTAGTTTAACAAGACATGCAAGGACCTCCTCCCTGGTTATTTCTATCTGGCTCAATTCTTCGGTTTCCCTCCCTACGAAGATAGGCTCTGTTTTGGGCATGTGGCCTCTGTCTTCTTCAGTGAATACTGAAGCAAAGAATTCATTGAGTCTCTCTGCAATCTCTGTTTCCTCTTTAATAACCCCTTGCCTTCCATTGTCATCTAATGGTCCAATGGCCTTCCTAGTTGGGTTCTTACTTCTAATGTACTTAAAGAAGTCTTTGTTATTTCTCTGAGTATTTTTAGCTATACACTCCTCAAAGTCTTGCTTTGCTTTCCTGATTGTTGCCTTGCATTTGTTCTGCCAGAATTTATGTTTTTGCCTGCTGTCCTCATTCGGACAAGCCTTCCATCTTCTAAATGAGCTTCTCTTGCTCTTGATCACTTCCCGAACAGCTCCTGTAAGCCACATTGGAGTCCTCTTGGACCTGGCAGTGCCCTTTTTACTCGGGTTAAAGTTGAGGAAACTAGTAAAAAAGAAGCTGAAAGGGAAAATTGAGAGAGTCCAAACACTCCAAGAGGCATGGAGGCTGTTTACAAAAACAATAACAGAGGCTCAATTGGAATGCATACCCAAAAGGAAAAAGGGCACTGCCAGGTCCAAGAGGACTCCGATGTGGCTTACAGGAGCTGTTCGGGAAGTGATCAAGAGCAAGAAAAGCTCATTTAGAAGATGGAAGGCTTGTCCAAATGAGGACAGCAGGCAGAAACATAAATTCTGGCAGAACAAATGCAAGGCAACAATCAGGAAAGCAAAGCAAGACTTTGAGGAGCGTATAGCTAAAAATACTCAGAGAAATAACAAAGACTTCTTTAAGTACATTAGAAGTAAGAACCCAACTAGGAAGGCCATGGACCATTAGATGACAATGGAAGGCAAGGGGTTATTAAAGAGGAAACAGAGATTGCAGAGAGACTCAATGAATTCTTTGCTTCAGTATTCACTGAAGAAGACAGAGACCACATGCCCAAAACAGAGCCTATCTTCATAGGGAGGGAAACCGAAGAATTAAGCAAGATAGAAATAACCAGGGAGGAGGTCCTTGCATGTCTTGTTAAGCTAAACACTAACAAATCCCCAGGACCAGATGGCATCCATCCACGAGTTCTCAGGGAACTTAAAGATGAAATTGCTGATCTCCTAGCCAAAATATATAATCTTTCCCTCAAATCAGGCTTTGTGCCTGATGACTGGAAGGTAGCGAATGTAACACCAATTTTCAAAAAAGGATCCAGGGGTGATCCAGGAAATTACCGGCCTGTCAGTTTGACATGTGTCCCAGGTAAAGTGATGGAAACCATCCTAAAAGATAGAATTAATAGGCACATAGAAGAGAAGGCGCTGCTAAAGGAGAGCCAACATGGCTTTTGCAAGGGCAAATCATGCCTCACTAATCTGTTGGAATTTTTTGAGAGTGTCAACAAGCATGTGGATAAGGGGGATCCAGTTGACATTGTTTATCTGGACTTTCAGAAGGCTTTTGACAAGGTCCCACACCAAAGGCTCTTGAATAAACTTACTAGTCATGGAATAAAGGGACAGGTCTTGTCCTGGATCAGCAACTGGCTAAGGGACAGGAAACAGAGGGTAGCACTAAATGGACACTTCTCCAAGTGGAGGGAAGTAAAGAGTGGGGTCCCCCAAGGTTCAGTACTGGGACCCCTGCTTTTCAACCTCTTCATAAATGATCTAGAGGTAGGAGTAAAAAGCAAGGTAGCCAAATTTGCTGACGACACTAAATTATACAGGGTAGTGAAAACTGTGAGAGATTGTGAAGAGCTCCAGAGGGATCTCTTGACACTGGGGGAGTGGGCAAAACAGTGGCAAATGAGCTTCAACATCAGTAAGTGCAGAGTGATGCATGTTGGGGCAAAAAACCCCAATTACATTTATAAACTGATGGGGTCTGAACTCTCTGCGGCAAACCAGGAAAGGGACCTTGGTGTCCTGGTGGACAGCTCAATGAAGGTGTCAACCCAGTGTGCCTCAGCAGTGAAAAAAGCAAACTCAATGTTAGGGATCATTAGGAAGGGTATAGAAAATAAGTCAGCAAGTGTCATTTTGCCTCTTTATAAATCTATGGTGAGGCCCCATCTGGAATACTGTGTACAGTTCTGGTCGCCATACCTCCAGAAGGATATTATGGAGCTGGAGAAAGTGCAGAGGAGGGCAACCAGAATGATTAGGGGACTGGAACACCTTCCTTACCATCTGAGGCTGCAACGGTTGGGCCTTTTCACTCTTGAACAACGGCGTCTAAGAGGTGACCTGATTGAAGTTTATAAAATCATGCACGGTGTGGACAAAGTAGATAAGGAAAAACTGTTTTCCCTATCGCATAACACTAGAACTAGGAGACACTCCATGAAACTTTTGGGTACTAGTTCTCAAACAAATAAGAGAAAGTACTTTTTCACCCAGAGGATTACTGGTCTATGGAACTCCCTGCCAGAAGAAGTGGTGACAGCTGTCAGTCTTGACAGCTTTAAGAAAGGATTAGACAAGTTCATGGAGGACAAGGCTATCAATGGCTATAATTATGGCTACCTAAGGACAACCTCCGGGTTGGAGAGATAGGCAGGATATCTCTCAATGCCATTTCCAGGGAATCCTAAGCAGGTGAAGGCATCTGCTTGGGAATACCCTGAAGGAAATGGTGAGCCACTGTGTGAGACAGAATGCTGGACTGGATGGGCTGTGGCCTGTTCCAGCAAGGCTGTTCTTATGTTCTTATGTTCTTAAATGTCAAACTGACCAGTCGGTAATTTCCTGGATCACCCCTGGATCCTTTTTTGAAAATTGGTGTTACATTCGCTACCTTCCAGTCATCAGGCACAAAGCCTGATTTGAGGGAAAGATTATATATTTTGGCTAGGAGATCAGCAATTTCATCTTTAAGTTCCCTGAGAACTCGTGGATGGATGCCATCTGGTCCTGGGGATTTGTTAGTGTTTAGTTTAACAAGACATGCAAGGACCTCCTCCCTGGTTATTTCTATCTGGCTTAATTCTTCGCTTTCCCTCCCTACGAAGATAGGCTCTGTTTTGGGCATGTGGTCTCTGTCTTCTTCAGTGAATACTGAAGCAAAGAATTCATTGAATCTCTCTGCAATCTCTGTTTCCTCTTTAATAACCCCTTGCCTTCCATTGTCATCTAATGGTCCAATGACCTTCATAGTTGGGTTCTTACTTCTAATGTACTTAAAGAAGTCTTTGTTATTTCTCTGAGTATTTTTAGCTATACACTCCTCAAAGTCTTGCTTTGCTTTCCTGATTGTTGCCTTGCATTTGTTCTGCCAGAATTTATGTTTCTGTTTGCTGTCCTCATTCAGACAACCCTTCCATCTTCTAAATGAGCTTCTCTTGCTCTTGATCACTTCCCGAACAGCTCCTGTAAGCCACATCGGAGTCCTCTTGGACCTGGCAGTGCCCTTTTTCCTTTTGGATATGCATTCCAATTGGGCCTCTGTTATTGTTTTTGTAAACAGCCTCCATGCCTCTTGGAGTGTTTGGACTCTCTCAATTTTCCCTTTCAGCTTCTTTTTTACTAGTTTCCTCAACTTTGGGAAATTTCCTTTTTGAAAATTTAAGGTCTCTGTGTTAGATTTTATCAGTGACTTGCGGTCTATGATCAAGTTAAACATAATTGAGTTGTGGTCACTGTTCCCTATTGGATCAGTCACATTAACATCTTGCACCAGATCCTGAGTATTACTCAGGATCAAGTCAAGGATTCTTGTACCTCTAGTTGGGTCTTCAACCATCTGTCCCAGGGAACAATCATTGAGCATATCTAGGAACTTTATCTCTTTATCATGTGCTGAACAACAGTTCACCCAGTCTATGTGAGGGTAATTGAAGTCCCCCATTATAACCAGGCTTCCCTTCTTGGATGCCTCCTTTACAACATTCTCCAACTGCCAGTCTCCCTCAAGAGTTTGGGTCGGAGGCCGATAGTATATGCCTACTGTTAGACCATCCTTGTGGCCTGGTACTCTTACCCACAGAGTTTAGTGTCTTGCACGGAAGACAAAGAAGGAGTCGCAGGAAGGACTAACACAGGTTTATTCATTGATGCACAGCACGAACATGTGGTAATGGGGGAGATACATCTCATTATATAACATAACACAATACATTTGAATCTTGTTGCACGGTAGCTTATTGGCTGCTACCGGCGTGGCCTCGCCCAGGTCATGCCTCTCTTCTGCAGTTGTTTTCTCTTCTGCAGTTGTTTTCTGTAGCTCCTGATCATGTGGGGAAATTCCCGCGGCTGTTCGTGATTTGGGCAATGTGGACCATGTGAGACTGAACGCTCGCAGCTGCCCTCTATGGGCGGCTTGCTCGCGTTCCTTAACAGCTGAGATACATTGTGATTGTGGACTGGTTACATTCATATATTTAAAGTAACATTGTACATGCATACATAGCTTCTAATGGTGACTCCAAATCACCTAGATATTCCAATTCATACGATTTTATCACTTCTTTGACATACAAGGCCACACCACCTCCCATTTGCCCCTTCCTATCCTTCCTGTACAGTTTGTAGCCTGGGATAACTGTATCCCATTGGTTATCATCCGTCCACCAGGTTTCAGTGATACCAATAATATCAATGTTCTTATCTATTGCTAAGTATTCCAGCTCCCCTATTTTGTTCCGGAGGCTTCTGGCATTTGTATACAAGCATTTATATATGCTTTTGTGACACAGTCTTTTGTGTCCAGTTGCATTGTTAGACTGCCTCTTGCATCCTTCTGCTAGAATGCTAGTGACTAGCTCCTCGCTCTGCTCAGTAATTTTTGCATCCTCCTCACTACTCAAGTACACACTTTTCCGAACCGGATGCTGCCCAGCTCCTGTCGGCTTTCCCCCAGTTATCAGTTTAAAAGCTGCTCTGCAGCCTTTTTGATGTTGAGTGCCAGCAATCTGGTCCCATCATGGTTCAAATGCAACCCATCCCTCCTGAACAGATTTGGCTTGTCCCAAAATGTTCTCCAGTTCCTGACAAATCTGAAACCCTCCTCTCGACACCACCGCCTCATCCACGCATTGAGGCTTCTGAGCTCTGCCTGCCTGGTAGGTCCTGCGCGAGGGACAGGCAGCACTTCTGAAAATGCTACCTTGGAAGTCCGGGACTTCAATCTTCTTCCTAACAACCTGAATTTGGCTTCCAGGACAGACCGCTTGGCCTTCCCAACATCATTGGTACCAACGTGTACCATGACAACTGGCTCGTTCCCAGTTCTCTCTAACAATCTATCTAGATTTCTTGTGATGTCTGCAACTTTTGCACCTGGCAGGCAAGTCACCACACGGTTATCATGTGCATCACAAATCCATTTCTCTGTATTTCTAATTATTGAATCGCCTAGTACAAGGAGCCTCTCTCCTGCAATCTGTTCATCTACATGCACCTCATCAACCATATTAAGGGAGAGAACCTCAGTTTGTTCCTGTTGTTCATCTTCCTGGATCTCATCAAGTGTGATGAAGGAGAGATCATCAGGTGGAACCAGTTGTTCCTCTGTGTGTTCCTCATCAGGTGTGATGAGGGAAAGAGCCTCAAATTTATTCTGTAATTTCAGACTCTCAGAGTGATCCCCTACTCTTCTCCTCCTTTGAGTCACATTCCTCCAACCATCTCCCTCCTGAGTTAGTGAAGGGCCTTCTCCCTCAGAACTGTGCCCTGTCTCTACTTTGTCCAGCATAGTCTGCTCCGCTCTGTCCAAGAACAGCTCAAGCTCTTTAATTTGTTGGTGGTTAGATATGCGGGCCTCTAGCTGCTGGACCTTCTCTTCTAGTAGTGCAACCAGCTTGCACTTGCTGCAAGTGTAGTTCTCCATATGCTTTGGTAAGAACACAAACATGGCACAAGTATTGCAGGTAACTCTTCTCATTTGATGTCCAAAGTACTTAAGTTTCATCTTTACTATTTGTCCCTCCAATGAACAGTCAGGGTTGATTTCTTCATGTATTGACCTATTTGTTCTCCTCGCTGCTCAGGGGACTCTCAGGACTCTCCTCCAACACCACATATCAAAGGCATCTATTCTTCTGCGCTCAGCTTTCCTAATGGTCCAGCTCTCACACCCATACATTACCACTGGGAATACCATTGCTTTGACTATGCGAATTTTTGTTTTCAAGGTGATGTCTCTGCTTTTCACTATGTTCCCCAGGTTTCTCATCGCTTGTCTCCCCATAATCGGTCGTCTTTTTATTTCATGGCTACAGTCTCCATCTGCAGTGATCTTAGATCCCAGGAAAGTAAAATCTGTCACTGCTTCTACTTCTTCCCCATCTATTTCCCAGGGACTGATCGGACCTGTGGCCATTATCTTGCAACAAAAGAACACCGTGGACTTGCAGAACAACCTCATAAGCCTGTCCAGCCACACACTGACCCAGGCAAGAGAATCAGTCCTATCACAAGGCCTGTCTTTCTGTCCCTTGCAGTAAAGAACATTCCCACAAATCTGACAACCGCCAAGATGACAACGCACAAGCTGTTCCTCACTTGCTATACCATGAGACGGAACCCTATACCAATCTATACCCTATACCAATCTATAGCCTTCTTACTGCCAGAAACACAGAAAGGATAATTTTATGCTGATGCCTCTATCAGGGAATTGGATTGATGTAACTGAAGGCTTCTTCCTCCACATCTAAGCTGAGATCATCAGCCAGGAACATGATACAACCACAGCCGAACAGAAGGTGAGCCTATGCACAACCTCAAAAATAATCCCGATCGAGCTACACACAGGGAGCTGAATGACATGCAAATCTACATTTTACTAGCCCCTAATTATGGATCCAACTTCCAAATATCAAAAGGAATTACAAAACCTTTCTGAAAACCTTTCCTGGAAATATACATGACCAAACATGGACTAACACACTGTGAGAGCCTCAACCAGCTACCTTTTAGCTGCTCCCTAAAACACCGTGGGTGGATTAGTGATTAAGACGCTGAACTTGATGATTGGTATCTGGTTCCCTGTAGTTTCAGCCTGTTATTGCATGTCCTGCACTTTGGGATGATAGAAAACAAATCCTGCCCTTCCTCTTAATGATCACCTTTCAGTTATTTGAAGAGTGCTATCATCCTATCCAAGGGACCGTGGTGGCTTAGTGGTTAAGATGCTGAAATTGACGACTGGAAGGTTGGCAGGCCAGCAGTTCGAGACCGGAGTGCTGCACAACAGAGTGAGCACCCATCTGTCCCTGCTCCTGCCAACCTAGCAGTACAAAAGCAAAAAAATTGCAAGTAGATAAATAGGGAACACTTCGGTGGGAAGGTAAACAGTGTTCCATGCACTCTGGTATTTAGTCATGCTTACCACATGTCCACGGAAATGTCTGCTGATACAGACAGCGCTGGCTCTTTGGCTATAAACGGAGATGAGCACCAAACTCTAGAGTCATATACGACTGGCTTTCAGGCAAGGTGACATTGACCTAAAATACCTGTACAGTAAAACCCGTATAACAATTTTAATTTGTTTCACGGGTCTGGTTGCTATGTGATTTTGTCATTGTATTTTTCCTATGGAAAAAATGTACAATGATTTTTTTTTTTGCTAAGTGTTTTTTCCCATTGAAAAATCATTGTACGTTATGCGGGGCGCCACTTTCTTTAAAAACTTAATCATTATGTGATTTAGTTGCTATATGGGCCGTTCGTTGTAAGAGGTACCACTGTATATAAACCTGGAAAGCCTGGGAGACCCATTTATCAGATCCCAGAGTGTTTTATATAAGGGCTGGTTGTGGTTAATTTTGCACAACTGTAATTTATTTATTTATTTATTCTTCAAATTTCTATTGCCGCCCAACTCGGCAACGACTCTGCGACTAACAACAATTAAAAGCAATTAATTTCATCTGATACCTACTTGTATCCATAAGACTTTACGTTTGGCCAACAACAAAACCAAGAAGGTGGCTTAATTTCGGTAGGTTAAAATTTGACCTGGATACAAAATAAGTCTGGGAAATTCTGGCCGTCACCATCCAAAACCACAAATCTATGCACCTCTCAATGCCATCACGTCTTTGACAACTTACGGCATCTTGAATAAGGCTTCCAAAGTATGTGAGATGTTCAAAACCAGGTTTACCATTTCCATTCCCCCAGTGACAAAAGTACTTCCTAGACAAATTTGGACCCAGTTTCCCCGCATCCTAGTTCAACACTTTGTCCTCCTACTCCACATTGTCTGCACACTTACTTCGGAGTAAGGCCGCCCTATTCAGACTATCTTGTTTCCTTCCTCTGCTGAGCAAGATGTGTTGAAGGCAACCCTACCCAACCCAACTCAGAAGTGGGTTTCCTTAGCCCAAACATGGCTGTTTCTTCTAAGAAATGTTGGATACAGGTACAGGAGTTTTAAAGAAGCAAAATGTTTCTGTGCTGGAAATGACGGCGATACAGTTCAAATGCAGCCGTTTTTTAAGATGGCACACAAATGGGCTGAACCCTGCTCCATTCCTATTTCTGTATGGAAGGGGGGGGGCCATATTGGAGATACCGGTTCTTTTCAAGCTCTCTAGCCAGGTTATCCTGCTATGGTAATAGGTAATAGAGTAGACCCTACTGCCAATGACTCAAGGCCGAGTGTCAGGTGGCAGTTAGCTAACTTGACCGCCCTGAGGATTAACGGCCTTGGGTGGCAAAGCCCACAGGGAAGGATGATGGTCCCCAAATGGATTAAATGGTCCCACTTGACTCCATCTTGATGGAGGGCAGCAGCTTCATCCATCCTGGTCTGGGGCTGAAGAGGGCTATGCGTGCCAAAAGGGCTTAGGACCAGAAAGTGACTCGTGGAACTGGATCAGTGGTACTATGGGTGTCATGCTGCAATCTGCAAGGCAGATGAAACCCCACTGCATTATATGCTCAAGACTATCTTCGTGGTTGATCGCCATGAGAATAGCCAATATCCGGAAATGGCAGAAGAAGAGGAGTTCTTTTCATCATAGGGGCAGGCACCCAGTGGTGGGCTCCAAACATCTTTACTACCACACTGTGGGCGTGGTATGGAGGGTGTGGCAAGGGGGAAAGCCCTGTGTTGCACCCGAATTAGGACGACTTTATTTCAAAACATGGATGGGCAGAGGGGCCAGCCAGAATTTCTGTTACCGGTTCTGGCGAACTGGTGCGAACCGGCTGGTGCCCATCAGTGCAGACACCCGTTAGGGTTATGTTTTTGGGTTAATATTTCAAAAGAGGTTTTTAACACATTAGAAAGGGAAGCAGATGCCAAAGGTGGAAAACAGAGCAATATATTGGTGAACTTTACAAAGTTGGGTTGTGCCAGGACTCATTTTTATCTACTGTATCTTTTTTTAAAACAACAACAACACATACACACAACTAAAATCATTTCTATTAAAAGAGGTTTTTAAGGACATGTTGCCAATGGCCGAGCAATACATTCTGATTAACTTTTTTTATCGTCGCCAATATGTACTTTTTTCTTTTTAGTTTTCTTTAAAATGGAGGGCATCGTTTTTGTTTTTTATAAATTCACTCAGTTTGTTTATTCTCTATGTTGAATTTGTTGTTGTTGTTGTGTTGTAAGCTGTCCAGAGTGGGAAAATATCCCAGATGGACAGGGTAGACATGCAACAAACCAATAAAAACCACAAAGAAAAGGCTTGACAAAAGCGTCTCAGTCTGTGACAAAGATTGGGTGGCAGAAGAGGTAGAACATATTCTTTTATTTATTTGCTTTTTTATTTTATTTATTACAATTGAAACCAATGTCTTTCCTTGAATGTTGGATATTTTTCCGGTTTGGCTGAGCAAAGTCTTAGGGCAAAATCAGACTTCCTCCCGTGTTCTTTAGCAGGTCGGTATCCCTAAAGAGTTGGAAGGTAATGTCTTCAGAGGAGACCCCACACACAAACCAGCAGCCAAACATCAGTGTGTTGCGCTCCTTGCATACAGCCAGGTTGGAGTAGCCACTGGGCCTTTTATAAAACAGCCAGGGTTTCTTCCAAGAACCTTTCTCCAGTGGGGAGGTGTTCAGGTAGATGCCCAAATCCAAAGCGCTTCTCTGCATGTGTGGGATGGGCAAAAATCAGCCACGATTTTGCACTCTTGAAGGACATCAAGGACGGATCCAATGCAGAAGGTTTCAACAGGGGGGCAAAACTCACAATACTTCCCTAGCAACAATGTGGTGGCTCAACCCACTCTTCACATAGCCAGGAATGTTCAAATAGATCCTTGCTGAGCATGGCAAAGGCCTCAGCCCGCTTCCAGTCAAAAGTACAGGCATTGCAGTACAAGACTTGGTTTCCATCCTGAAGGATGGAGAGGGAGGCAGATGAAAGTCTCCCCTCCCACCTGTTTTCGGCCCCTTCCCGCCAGGTCCCAGACATTCTCCACTTCACCTGTCCTGCTGCTGTCCCCCCTGGAGAATCCGGCCCACCTGGGTCAGGATTGGGGCCATGACAGCGAAAGGTGGTCGGGCACGGAGGGTTTCTGATATTTTTTTTTGGGGGCGGGGGGGCCTTCCTGGACCCAGTGGAGGGCAAAAGGACCTTCTCCTAGCGTTTGACTCTGCCGCTCCCAATCTGCAGCCTTACTCATGTTACTGCAGGCCTCATTCCTCTTTACCTGCAATCAAATAAATACTCAGTTTTGCTGCATCTTTCATTTCACGTTGGCAATGATTACTGTGGATCACGTCCACTGTGGACTAGAGGCTGTCTTCTGTTCCTCGGGACATTTGAAGTTGGCTCATTTCAAGGCATTAATGCTTGGCTGTGGCTACCCAAATACTCTTTATTAACAAAGTAGGAACTGTAAGATAAACAACTCATGCATGTCTCATTTGGCTCTAAACTGCATTCAAAGTGAGAGCTTGGGAAAGTAACTAAAAAAAATTTTTTTATCCCCAGCCAGCTTGTCCATGGTGATCTGCAAGGATACCATAAATCTTCAGCAATTCAACATCTAAAGCATTGCCGCTGACAATGCCACAACTGGAAGTCGCAAAATTGGGCCAAAAATGCACCAAAGTGATGCAAAAATGCAGTGAAAGATTCTAAAAATGTGGCAAAAATGTGCCACCCTCACTCCTGCAGCCATGGGAAGTGGCAGAACCAAAGAAAATGCGCAAGAATGCATGGCAAATTCATGTGCCACAGCCGGGAGGAACCAGCTGACCAGCCCCACTCTGCTGTCTGAGGGAGGGGGCATGGTCAGGCTCCTAGTGGTAAAGGTTTAGGGCCCCTGATTGAGAACACCCCACCCATGAACACATATCCACACAGAGTCCACTTGTTTGTTCCTTTTATTGGAAAAAAAAGTCATTTTAGAAAATGGCAGTTTATATAATAAGGGAGAACAGAGATTCTTGATCATGAGTAAGTGCACCAAATGGGACAACAAAAAACCTCAATCCCCACAAGATGAAGCACACATTTAAAAAAAAAAACTTTGCCAATTCCTTTTAAAACCCTGCAGCTGCTTTCTTCTCAAAATTCCCCCAGATCCCTCGAGTGTCTCAGCCTGCATGGTTCCATTCATCCCTCCCACCAGTCCAAATCTTTCCTCCATCCAATGAAAGGTTTCTCCAAAAAAGCCAAGTCCCTGTATTCCCTTTTCTCTTAAATATAAAAAATAAAACTTGCTTCAAAACAGACAATTGCTTATTAATGAATACAGTGCCCTGAACTGCCAACATAAAAAGAAAACCGTAAGGATTCCATCCATTGCAAAAGATGGGACAATGTGTGTGTGTGTGTGTGTGTGTGTATATATATATATATATTTATTTAAATTGGCATTGAATTTATGGTGAACTCTGCACAATGACAGGGCTGCCTTACAAACCGCTGCTAGCTTTGAAAAGGAAAAGAAATGTACACAGAGGTCCTCCAGATGTGCGATATTAAAACCCCAGTCATTTCCAATCAACACAGCCATGGTTGGAATTATAATCCAACACATCTGGATGGTGCCACGCTGAGGAAGGCTGTTACATAGGATTAAGCAGAAACCCCCCCCCCTTCCTTTTCAGTGGCAAGTCTTATCTTTATGGTTCCAAAGCAGGAAAGATGTTGACCTCAAAAGCAAGACAAAGACAAGAAGTTTGCTTCTGTTTAGCGGGTGCTACATTTTAAAACCGTTCTTCTCTTGAGGAGGAGGAGGAGGGAAAGAAGGGAAGAAGAGAGCGGATTCTCTGGACAAAAACCCGAGGCTCGCATCCGTTGCTATTTTGCTTTTATTGGCTTAAAATTAGCACGAGCCCAGTGGAAAGAGTGTGGGGTGAGGGTGGGGGACGCCAGGCAGACGGCCTACTTCATCTTTTTTTCTGCCAGCAGGCTGTCGTGCAGCTTAGAGACTTCTGGCTCAAAGGCCTCCATGACTAAGGTGCCGTTGCAGTCAAAGAATTTAGCGATGGATTTTGTGAACTCTGCCTCTCGCTGCTGCTTGGTTCTCCCGCTGATGAATGTCATTTTCAGGCTGTATTTGTCATCAAACCTGGAGAGGGAGGAACAGAAAGGATGTTAGGATGGAGCTAAATTGGGACGGGAGGAAGCTTGACAGAGTGTCCTGAAGTCATCCAAGGAAAGGTAGGTTCAAATGCTAACTGAATGATAGATTTGCATGGCTACCACAAAGAAGGGCTTCTTTTGCCATGTGGATTTTACAGAATTAGGAAGAAAACATAATGCTTATGCCTTGAGGCACATCCAAAGGGAGAATGGAGTGACAACAGGCTTTCTCTTCACTGTTGGGTCTAGTCCACCGGTGGAATAATTCTGCACTCTCTCAACTTTCGTTGTCGGCTGCAACTCGTATCCAGGAATACATGTTTTTCCCTTGAAGCAGGAAAAATGCCATTGGTGTGAATTTGTTTAAGGTGGACCCCAGCTTGCCATGAAGTGACCCACACTGTGATCTCGGAGCCATCCCCTGCAGCACGTATGAAATGAGACATGCAGGATTCAACACCGGGACTGCAATGGACTGCCGCAGCCTTGAGGATATTATCAAGGTGCCTGTTCACAGCCAGTCCATTTGGTATGGCCTCTTCCCCTCCAAGACCATTGGGAATCTAAACTCACTTATTTATCACAAAGTGCCAACAGAGCAACAAGGAAGGAAACACTTCCATTGGGCTGCTGGGCAAAGGGGTAGGTTAAACTCTGTGCTGGGGGAGGGAGGAAGTGCTCCCATTGGGCTGCTGGGCAGAAGGTACGGGTGAACTCTGTGTTGGGGGAAGGAAGCACTCCCACTAGGCTGCTGGGCAGGGCAAACTCTGTGATGGGAGAGGGAGGAAGCGCTCCCATTGGCCTGCTGGGCAGAGGGGTGGGTAAACTTTGTGACGGGGGAGGGAGGAAGCGCTCCCATTGGGCTGTTGGGCAGAAGGGCGGGACAAACTCTGTGCTGGGGTGACTGCCACCTCTGGCACGCATGCCATAGGTTCATCATCACTGCACTAGACATTGTCTATGCCTTTTTAAGCCAACGTATTCAGCCTTCAGGGCTAAAAGCTTGCCTTTTCTTCAGAATAAAGGAAAGCAGAGACTCTGAGACAACCCAATTCTACTATTGCAGAGAACACACTCAATCTTGAAAAATCAGACAAGCTTGGTGACCGCAAGTACCTTTTCAAACTTGAAGATAGTTGCCAGATATCATCAGGATCCATTCCTGCTGGATCTTTTCTGTGTGCTACCAGGAAGATGCTCTTCTCCTTATACGAGGTATAGATGGTCAGAATTCCCATCATAACAAAATACGTTGGGCAAAGTTAAGGAAAATCTTGAAGAGGAAACCGAATAGCAATAACAATTACATAGGATGGAAGACTGAGTCAGCCTTGAGCCCTGGCCAGGATCGAACTCACAATGCTCTGGCTGCAGTACAACAGAGTCTATAGCATTGAGTCTAAACTGCTAGGAGTGTCCTATCAAAAACATCTGATATCACAAGCACATACACCTGACCTGTGCAGTATCCTGAACAATTCAACCTCAACCCAAATACAGCAAGATCTAGCATGGAACTGAATGAAAACTGGAGGGTGGCGGTCAATGATTTTACACACGCACGCGCACACACGCACACACACACAGTGACTGGCTGACTATTTTGTTTAGTCCTTTTGTGCCCTGTATCCACAAGAGATACACTTCAAGACCTTCAACAGATGCCTGAAACCGAATAAAGCAGTGAACCCACTATTACTGTAGCACATGCAAGGTGTGTGTGTGTGTGGAAATGCCTCTATGTGAACTCATGAAATGGCTACGGTATAAACAGGGTTTTAAAAATACGGATATATTTCCTTCCCCAAAAGTATTTTCCAAAAGAATATTTTAAAGCAGCTGGAGAAACCATATTCATCCTCAGCCTCTCTTGCACCTTGACAAGAGAAACGGAAAAGTCAGTCCAAGGGGAAGGATCCAGAGGTGAGTTGGATCGTGCCACTTCTAAACACAAACTCGATCGGATTTTAGGAAGAGAGATGCCAAATGAATCAAGGGAAACACATCCCTGTAGCTGAACAGGACCACCCAGAAAAGGATATGACACAACACACACAGCAAGGACGGGCTTGGATTCAGGGAAGGGATGGAGATAATCCCATATTAAAGCCACGATGGCAAAAAGGCAGGAGATTGTGCAAATGATGAGGCGGCCATCAATCAGGCAGTAGTTCTCCACGTGCTTATACTTTTCCAAGAGAACCTAGAAGAAGCAAAAAAGAGATACCAATTCATGCAAAATGCAAAACAAACTTGCTGTAAACTGTTTGGGTCCAGGTTTTCCACACCTGAGGAACATGATGGTCCACATTATATGTCTCAACTGACTAAACCTTGAAAATGCTTGCTGTGGAACTTCAATTTTGACCCTACAAACTGCTATGGTAATAGAGTAGACCATACTGCCAGCGACTCAATGCCAAGTATTAGGTGGCGGTTAACTAATCTGACAACCCGGAGGACTAATGGCCTTGGGTGATGAAATCCACAGGGAGGATGATGATCTCCAAGTGGCTTAAACCCCTCTTGATGGAGGGCAGCAGCTTCATCCAGTATTCCTGAAGGGCCGTACCCAGACGGTGTGGTTGGAGAGTGAGACGTCCAGCCCTAGGCCACTCCAATATGGGGTTATGGGGTGACTCAGGGCTTGGTGGTCTCCTCTCCTTTTTAATATCTACATGAAACAGCTGGGTGAGATCATCCGTTGCTACAGGGCATGGTACCATCAGTATGAGGATGACACCCAAGCGTACATCTCGTCTCATGGTGATCCCAGTGATGCTGCCAAAGTCCTGTCCGAATGCCTGGCGGCTGTTGGGGTCTGGATGGGGGACAACGGATTACAACTGAACCCTGGCAAGACTGAGTAGCTATGGATTAGGGTCCGGTGTTATCTCGGGAGCTACCATCGTTGGTTTTGGATGGGGCTAGACTGCCCTAGACAGATCCGGTGCACAACTTGGGGGTCCTCCTGGACTCACGACTGCTGCTTTAAGATCAAGTAGCGGCCATGGCCAGGAGGGCTTTTGCCCAACTTTGGGTGATTCGCCAGTTGCGCCCGCTCCTAGGCCGGGACTCCTTACTCATGGTCACTCATGCTCTGGTCACCTCTAGACTAGATTATTGCAATGTGTTCTACATGGGGCTGCCCTTGATGACCATCCGGAGGCTGCAGTTGGTCCAGAATGCGGCTGCTCGGGTTATGGGGTGTGGGCATTGTGCTTGTGCCTCACCACTGCTTCGGGAGCTGCACTGGCTTCCAATTTGCCTCCGGGTGCAATTCAAGGTGCTGGTCATTACCTTTAAAGCCCTATATGGTAGTGGGCCAGGATACCTAAGAGACCGCATCACCCCAAGAATGTCTGCCCGTCCAACCAGAGCGGACCGGAGGGGCTCTCTGCTTGTACCATCTGCTAGAGGGGCTCGTCTCTCTAGCACATGATGGAGGGCCTTCTCTGTGTCCGCTCCGGCCTGTGGAACCTCCTGCCAGTGGAACTAAGGCTGCCCTTCAGGAAAGATCTGAAAACATGGCTGGCGGGGCAGGTGTGGGGTCCTGAAGATGTCATGACCCCCACCTGCTGGTTTGTTTAATATCAAAGTAATCTTCCACTTTTTAATGTGTGGGGGTTTTAGCGGGGTAATTTGTTTTAATGGGGTTGTTCTTGTTTTAAGGGTTTTAAGACTGTATAGGGGTGAAAGATATTAAGATAATATTAATTCTGTTTTAAAAGTAAAAATTATTGTCTGTAAAGTTAAACAGATCAGATTGACCTATCATACAGAACTGATGACGAGGCTAAGTAAACAGAAGGCTTTGTGTCCACAAGCTCAGCACAGTTTGTACAGCTGACAGGGAACCGTAAATAATATTTGTATGACATGACATGATGTGACATGAGACATGTTCCTTATACGACATGATCTAAATAACAGCTACGGGATGTTCTAACCTGAACTTAATGAAATGTCAGAAGATTAATTAATAATTTTGGCTTATCCCATAGTGATGTAATGTGTAGAAATTTCCAAATTTTATGCTATAAAAGGATGGCTCTGAAAATGTATATCCATTCAGGGAATAATTTAGCTTGGTAAAGCTTTCCTGAATCTGTTTGGCCAAATATTAATAACAATAAAACTCCTAAATCTGTCTTAGCGTGTGGAATGCGACTTTGTCTAGTTCAGAATTCCATAACAGTATGCCGCCCAGAGTCTTTGTGAGTTGGGCAGCTATATAAATATGAATATAAAAAAATTAAAAATCCATCCTGGCCTTGTGCTGAGGACTTTGCTTGCTAAAACGGCTCAGGACCAAAAAGTGATGTATGGAACTGGATCCGTGGTACTATGGGTGTCACATTATGCGGAAGGCAGATGAAAGGCCACTGCATTATATTCTCAGGACAGTCTTTATGGCTGATTGCCACAATAAAAGCCAATACAGTAAAACCCCATATAACAAAGGTCTCTTATAACGAAAACCTCATATAATGAAAGGAATTTGAAGGAAAATATTGCCTCGTACAGTATAGCGAAAAGTTCGTTATGTGAAGCAATGTATCTCCCAGGGTGGTTTTCAATGCATCCCTATGGAGATTTTCATTATACGAAGCATCCCATAGGAAATTTCGTTATAAGAAGCATGCTTTGTATAACGAAAAACTCGCATAGCGAAAAGCATTGCAGAATGAATTATTTTCATTATATGAGTTACCACTGGATTTGGATACGGCAGAAGAAGAAACCCCTATGTGCGGGGCCTTGTCTTGAGAGTGGCTTAGAAGAAAGTTCCAGCAACAGCGATTCAACTCCTCTTCCAACCTCCAATCTTGGAGAGAGGGCTGGGATTTTGCAAAGTTTACTAGAGCAGGTAAATGTAAGAATCATTCGATGCATGCATTGCAGGGGAAAGATGCCAAGAAGAGACGTAAAATATAACCCAAAGTCGGAAGTCACAGAGGTTGGCAGGGAAGGGAATCAACTGAGGAACTCAAAGGGGCGGGGGTCATAGGAAGGAGGAGAAATTGGGATTTAGTGAAGGTGTTCAGAGCTGGCTGGTGACATGGTCACAACTGAAGGGCTCGGAATACAGATATCCCGTGATTGCAAATTAAATCCCACTTGATGGAAGGCAGCAGCTTCATCAGTCCTGGATTGGGGCCGATGAGGACTTTGTGTGCCAAAAGGGCTCAGGACAGGAACATGACTTATGGAACTGGATCTGAGGTACTATGGGTGTCATGCTGCAATGTGGAAGGCAAATGAAAGGCCACTGCATAAATAATGGGACAGTCTTCATGGCTGATCACCATGAGGATCGCTAATACAGTAAAACGCCAGGTTATGACAGAGGTTCATTCCAACAGCCTCCATTGTAACCCGAAAAAATTGTAAACCGAAATATCTATAGGGATGCATTGAAAAAAATTAGAAATGGTCCTGAATTGATCATTGTAAAACCGGGGAAAAAATACATTAAAAATTTGTAAACCAGGGCGGTATTTCCATAGGATTTGCCGTTGTAAACCGCAGCAAACTTAAACCGAGGCGGTTGTAACCCAGGGTTTTACTGTATTCAAATTCAGATAAGGCAGAAGAAGAATGACTGCAAAGGGAAGAGAAAATCAAATACCTTTTTGGCAGAATCATCCAAAGAATTCTTCACAGCGGACCCATCCCATTTGTCTACTTTGACAGGTTTGTCATCGATTTTCCACTGTCAAGTAAAGAAACAGACTCTTCAAAAAGTGATTTCCCCCCGCATTAGCTACCTTAGAGGAAATAGCCAGGCATTTGGTCAGTCTGTTGCATTTATACAGACAGAATTATTTTATTCTTGGTGGTGGTAGTGGTAGTGGTCATATCTCATTCCCCAGCAATAGCCCAGTTTATGGGCCCAGACCTACCTTCCACTTCAGCAGAACTGTATTGCACACTCTTGTGGTCTACGGCACCATTCACGACACTTACATCCAGGGGCAGCATTGGAACATTTTGGCATTCACAGAACACCACTGCTAAATGACAGCACACAGGAAGCCTTGTTATACCCATGTTACAAAGGCAGGACTGAGCCTGAAGGAAAAAGTGGATCCCTTACCCAAAGCTACAGCTCAGCTCACAAGGAGGTGAAAAGCTGAACGACCAGCAGCTTTCTAGCTTCTGCTCTTATTCACAGTATGGTAGAACCCTGGATAACGACAAAACTTGGTTCTTCAAGTCGTGTTGTTAACTGGATTTTGATGTTATCCGATCCTTATGGGAGATGCCATGGATAACGACAAAAAAGTATCATTATCTGGTGCATCCATACCAATGCACTGCATAATGACACTTTTTTAGCTTTTCTTGTCGTTATGCGGGGCATCACGTGGTGCATAACGAATGCGTTGTTATGCGGTTTTGACGTTATGCAGTATCGTCGTTATCCAGGGTTCTAGTGTACTCTTATTCTAGATTAGAGGTGAGCAAAATTGGCTCTCCAGATGTTCTTGGACTTCAATTACCAGAAGCCCAAGTCAGGACATCGGTTGATCAGGGCTTCTGGGAACTGAAGTCCAAGATCATCTGGAGAGCCAAGTTTGCTGACTCCTGTTCTAGATAGTCGATTCCTGAGGATCTTTCTTTATTCATGTCAGACGCACCACCAGCATATAATAACATACAAAGCTAAAATTAACACATCTAAAACAAAATAGAATTAAAAGGGCTAGATGACATCCACCCACATCAACAGCATTTCTTTTGCCAACATAAGGTCCTCCTCAGTGCACGTCGAGGGGCATCGTGTGCATTGTACCATATGGGAGACAGTTTGTTCTTCTTCGCATTCACACGGGCTGTCATCATTGCTGAGGATGATTCAGTATTAACGAAGAGAGGCAAACAGGATGAACCTTCAATACAGTTGCAATCCAAGACTCTTTCTTGCTGTACATTTTTTTACCTGTTACCTGCTCTGGGGATGAGGCAGGGTCACATAGACACGTGAAGATGGCTGGCCCAGCTCTGGAGGAAGGCTCTCCTCTGGCTGCCAGTCTTTAAACTGGAGTCTGTACAGCTACCTGCTGGGGAGGCTCTAAGTCTGGATTTCCTCCACTGAATGGGGACCGAACAGAACACTTCCAGGGAGCCCCTTCAACTCTGAGTCTGTGTAATTCAGGCCCAGCACTTCCTGCTGTTGTCTCCCACATCCTTTAAAAGTGGAGCTTCTAGTTCCATAGCATGTGTTCTCTCCATAAACAGTGGCTCCCTGCTTCCACAGGATCCAATGGTTTCCACATCTGTTGGTGTGGCCATCACGACTGCTTGCAGTAACAAACTAAACAGATATAGTTATTTATTTAAATTTTTATGCCGCCCACTCAGGTAAACACCCGACTCAGGGCGGTGTACAACAATTAAAAAACGTATAAAAACAGGTTAAAAAGCCCGTCATCCACCCATCTATCCACCCTCCTACTCCTACCCCATTTAAAACTAAAAACTGATTTCATTAAATCAGCTAAAAGGGCATCTCAATTAACAAAAAGCCCTGGTGGCATATTGGTTAAACTGCTGTACTGCAACCAGAACGTTGCGAGTTTGATCCTGATGGGGATCAAGGTTGACTCAACCTTCCACCCTTCTTCTGCGGTCGGTAAAATGAGGACCCAGCATTTTGGGGGCAAAATGCTCATTGCCTTGTGAACTGCCCAGAGTGCACTAAGCACTATAGTCTATGGGGTGATAAATGAGTGTACATTAATTGCTATTGATTAATACAGCTCCCCTTTAGGAAAGGGAATTCAGAATAGCTGGCACTGCCTTCTAGAATGTTCTGCTTCAAAAATCTAGACAAGCACCGACCACTAGCAAGGCCTTTCCAAATCCAATCCTGTTTGAACAAGTGCAACATGGGTTACCATTTTACATGGGTATGTTTTTTTTAAAAAAAAAGTTGTATCGGCTATTCAATTTTATCTATTTGGAAGCCATTACGCCACATTAGTTAGAAGCCTCAGACCAAGAATCAAAATCCCCTCTGCCACGAAACCTGGTGGGTTGCCTTATGCTTTCTCAGTCTGACCTACTGTGGAGGGTTGTTGTGAGAATAAGGGCAGGGGAGAGAAGAAATGTATGCACAGCATCTTTAAACTCAGTAGAAAATTGGCAAGAAATGAAATGTAACAAACTTGTAACATTGTGCATTGCTTTGACATATTCCTAACAAAGTAGTATACTTATCGTTTTCGACATACGGTGACCCTAGTCCTGTGATGGCGAACCTTGGCACTCCAGATGTTCTTGAACTTGAATTCCCAGAAGCCATGATCAGCAGGAGTGCTGACTTGGGCGTCTGGGAATGGAAGTCCCAGAACACCTGGAGTGCCAAGGTTTGCCATCACGGCCCAGTGCTGTACATGGCCAACCTTGGCCCTCCAGATGTTCTTGGACTTCAATTATCAGACGCCCAAGTCAGCACTCCTGCTGATCATGGTTTCTGGGAACTGAAGTTCAAGAACACTTGGAGCGCCAAGGTTGGCTATCACCACCCTAGGCATTTTTGGACGCATTTCAGATGTTCATGGGAGGGTTTCCCACAGCCACCCGCCCAAGTCAGTTTCCATGGCCAAGTGGAGATTTAAACCCAGGTCTTAGCCTGAGTCTTATCCTGACGCTCTAAGTTTGGCCAAAGACAAGGCCGAGAAAGTGGCTTCATTTTGGTAGGCCAGGGTTCGTCCGGGCCACGAAAGAAGAAGACCACCACCACACTAGTATCTGCTTTATATAGGAATAGCTAAAGGTCACCCTTGCGTGAAAGCCAGTCGTATCCAACTCTAGGGTTGGGTGCTCATCTCCGTTTATAGCCAAAGAGCCAGCGCTGTCTGTGTTTGCAGACGTTTCTGTGGACGTGTGGCAGGCATGACTAAACACTGGAGTGGACGGAATGTTGTTTACCTTCCCACCAAAGTGGTACCTATTTATCTACTTGCAATTTTTTGCTTTCAAACTGCTAGGAATAAGATGTGTTAAAGGAGTGAACTGGTCCTTTCTCTCTTTGTACATTTTGCTGTCAATTTCCAAACTCCATGAAGTACTAAGTCTCCTCTATTTGGAGGTAGTTACGCCACATCTAGAGCACTGTGTCCAGTTCCGGACATCACACTTTAAGTGGGTTTGCTGACAAACGGGAACAAGTTCAGAGGAGGGCAACAAGGGACTAGAAATACCAAGCCCTGTGAGGAAAGACTGAAGGAATTGGGCAAGTTTAGCCTTGAGGAAAAGATATGATAACACTCTTCAAATACCTGAAGAGGAGAGACAGGAGCTGTTTAACTGGAACTACAAGTGGGCAGAAATAGCCTGAATATCAGGAAAAACCTCTTAACTGTTAGAGCAGTGCGACAATGGAATCAAAGACTTCAGGAGGTGGCGCGTGCTCCAATGCTGGAGGCCTTCAAGAGGAAATTTGACCACCATCTGTCACATCTAAGAACATAATTGCTTTGCTTTCCTGATGGTTGCCTTGCATTTGTTCTGCCAGAATTGATGTTTCTGCCTGCTGTCTTATGTTCTTATGTTATGTTCTTAAGAACAGCCTTGCTGGAAGAGGCCACAGGAGCCCATGATCCAGTCCACTATTCTGTCTCACACAGTGGCTCACCATTTCCTTCAGGGTATTATTCCCAAGCAGATGCCTTCACCTGCTTAGGAGGTTGTCCTTAAGTTTCCATAATTATAGCCATTGATACCCTTGTCCTCCATGAACTTGTCTAATCCTTTCTTAAAGCTACCAAGACTGACAGCTGTCACCACTTCTTCTGGCAGGGAGTTCCATAGATCAGTGATCATAGACATCTATGCTTTGGCGTGGATTCCTGCATTGAGCAGGGTTTTGGACTCAATGCTCTCGCAGGTCATAATAACCCTCCCTTCTCTCTATTATATGAGAATGAGAGACAAATGGAGAACAAAGCTGTTTCAGTTCAGCTGTAAAGCAACAACAGCTGGATTCATGATTGTGTAGCACAATAGCTAGCAGTCTGAGCTTTGCCATCCATTTCCTTCCCCCAAGTACTGCTACACAACTGCCTTCCTGTCACCTGCTACATGCCTCAAATAAAGACACATCATCCTTATTGAGACAAGATGGTGCCAACAAGGAAGATGTAACAGCCTGTAACTGGAAGAGAATTTTGGATCCATCCCTTTGAAGCAGGGGCAGCCAAATTTTTTTGGGCTGTGGATTGGTCACATGGTTCAGGGGGTGGTCACTATGGCCCATGGGCCGGATCCGGCCTCTGACGCCAATTCATCCGGCTCACAAAGCCCTCGATGCTCCTGCAAGCGGAAGTAAAACGTGCCTGGATGGGCACGTTTTACTTCCACTTCCGGAAGTGACGAGGGCTTCACGGGCAGGATGAATTGGCATTGGGGGCCGGATCCAGCCCACAGGCCGTAGTTTAAGCACCCCTACTTTGAAGCATTTAAACACGTAGCCTAGGCTTTCCTGTGGATAAGAGTCTAATCTTGTGCTGGAAAGCTTTTATCTCCCAGGAAAGACATTTCTTCACAGAAATGTCACAATCTATTTGAAGATAATCTTTGGGCCAGAAGTCACCCCTTCATCAACAATTAAAAAAAAAAATAAGAACCCAGATAACTGTCAGCTCCAGATGACAGAGGAGGATAAATTTATTTCATAACCTGACTTTTTGCCATGGAAATGGATCCCATATAGCAGGATTGGCCAACTTTGGCTCTTCAGGTGTTCTTGGACTTCAATTCCCAGAAGCCATGATCAGCAGGAGTTCTGACATGGGCGTCTCATAATTAAAGTCCAAGAATACCTGGAGGGCCAAGGTTGGCCATGTACAGCATAGGGCCATGATGGCGAAACTTTGCACTCCAGGTGTTCTGGGACTTCCATTCCCAGACACCCAAGTCAGCACTCTTGCTGATCGTGGCTTCTGGGAATTGAAGTCCAAGAACACCTGGAGAGCCAAGGTTGGCCAACCCTGCCATATAGGGTCCAAGGCAGCTTAATACACAATTAAAAGACACACTTAACATTCAACTCCAACCAGAGGCAAAGGGTGTGTAGAGTATAGCACCCCAATGCTTCCAGGATGTCCAGGAACAAGACACGGAAGCCATTTCCAGCCCAACTGGTCATTGGGGAAGGATGCTCTAATGATGGTGGGAATGCCACCAAGATTCCTGAAACCTGGCATCCTCCAAAAGCTCTGGACTCCAACTCCCATCATCCTGGACCAATGTGGCTTGTTAACGGACCCCTGTCTACAATGGTCTACTGAATGGACAAAGCTCCTGCTTTGCACTTTTAATCTCTTGCGGATCTAGTCATTTTGGGGTATTTATGTGTGTGTGAAATAATAAGAGGCAAAAGATCTTGGAGACCTGCTGCCAGTCACAGTAGAGCCGAAATGAGGATCAACTCCTGTTCCCCATTTTCCTTTGCTACAGGCCACGTTGGCCAAGGCTGATGGGACCTGGAGTCTAATAGCAATCAATGTTGGCCACTGATGTTTCGATACTAAATTGTGTCCTAGATATAACTGTAATTTTTTTTGCCCATATGTCACATGTAAAGGTTTCCCTTGCTCGAAAGCCAGTCATATCCGACTCTAGGGTGCAGTGCTCATCTCTGTTTCTAAGCCGAAGAGCCAGCGCTGTCTGCTTCTGCAGACGTTTCCGTCATACCTGTTAACCTTCCCAGATTGGCAGGGATTTCCCGTTTTTCAGCGCCAATTTTCGCCATTTCCTGGCAGGAGCTGCCGAAACCTCAGAATTTGGCAGCGGGGGGGGGGGGAGGCGTTACTGCGCATCCCTTCTGCGCAGCTCGCTTCTACGCATGCGTAAAAAGCAACCTGCGCAGAACCGTTCTGCACAGGTCCCGGATTGTCCGGAGCCGCGGTTGACAGGTATGGTTTCCGTGGTCATGTGGCAGGCATGACTAGACATTGGAGCGCATGGAACGCTGTTACCTTTCCCACCGAAGTGGTCCCTATTCATTGATCTACTTGGCAAAATTGTATTTTTGCTATGATTGTCACGTGTTTTGTTGTTTGAATTCATACTTTGTATACTGTATTTTGTAAACCGCTTTGAATAGCCTTAGGGGAAGGAAAGCTGTATAGAAATTTAATAAATAAATAAATAAATCGTTTAAACACACGTGTGGCCCAACTCTGCGTCAAAGGCAGCAAGAGACCGAAATAGGTAAACAGCTTCACCTTCTTGTGCTCCTTATGTGGCGCTCAGAGTCACCCTTAATTCGGTCCCTGAAGCAAAAAAACAAAACCTTTGCTTTTGGACTACAACGCCCATTATCCCCTTATAGGCTAACATTATGGGCGCTGTAGTCGCCCTCAATAAAGTCCCTCTTGAGGCTACCTTTTCCAGGATGCCGTTCTTGTTCGCGCCGCAACCGCCGCCGCCTCCTCCACCCGCCGCGCCGCCGCCTTTCGCCGCCGCCATCTTGCTGCCTCCTCCTTCCCTTCCTCCAGTCCTGACTCGGCGACCTGTTCGCCGCCGATTGGTCGAAAGCGAGGGAAGGGCCGCAAGGGACGTTGGGAAGGATAGTTCCCAACGCGGTGGTGGGCGGGGAAAAGAAGCCGCCGCCCTTTAAATGGCCTCTGGAACTCTGGGAAAGAAGCGGAGGGTTCTGGGACGCGTAGTTCCTTGGCTCCCCCGCTTCCCCGTTGCTATGGCTACGGGAAGGGAAGGCGAGAACGAAGCTCTCTCGTGAAAGGTGGGAGGCCCGAGGAAGCGGGAGTGGGGGGTGGGGGGGTGGGGGGTCACCCCTGTGTCCTGACCCCCTAACAGGACGAAGCCCAGGGAAAATGGAAGATGGGGGAGTGTCTTTTTTATCCCCCAATTTCTTTGGGATGAGGGGGGGGGGTCATTCTAGGCACTGGAGGACTTGAACTCTATAGTATCTCCCATTTCTCTCCCCCCACCCCAATAATCCCCATTCTCCATTGAGACACCTGTGCTTTCCCCGTTACTGGTATAAAAGGCTGCTTTGGTGGTTTGCCCTATGGTGGCGAACCTTTTAGAGACCGAGTGCAACACAAACTGCAACTCCAAACCCACTTATTTATCGCAAAGAGCCAACACAACAACAAGGGAGGAAGGAAATACTCTCATTGGGCTGCTGGGCAGAGGGGTGGGGCGGACTGTGTGCTGGGGGGAGGGAGGAAGCGCTCCCGTTGGGCTGCTGGGCAGAGGGGCGGGGTGAACTCTGTGCTGGGGGAGGGAGGAAGCGCTCCCATTGGGCTGCTGGGCCGAGGGGTGGAGTGAACTCTGCTGGGGGAGGGAGGAAGCGCTGGGCAGAGGGAGGAAGCGCTCCCGTTGGGCTGCTGGGCAGAGGGGCGGGGTGAACTCTGTGCTGGGGGAGGGAGGAAGCGCTCCCATTGGGCTGCTGGGCCGAGGGGTGGAGTGAACTCTGCTGGGGGAGGGAGGAAGCGCTGGGCAGAGGGAGGAAGCGCTCCCATTGGGCTGCTGGGTCGAGGGGTGGAGTGAACTCTGTGCTGGGGGAGGGAGGAAGCGCTGGGCAGAGGGAGGAAGCGCTCCCATTGGGCTGCTGGGCCGAGGGGTGGAGTGAACTCTGTGCTGGGGGGAGGGAGGAAGTGCTCCTATTGGGCTGCTGGGCAGAGGGGCATGGTGAACTCTATGCTGGGGGGAGGGAGGAAACGCTCCCATTGGGCTGCTGGGCAGAGGAGAGGGGTGGAGCGAACTCTGTGCTGGGATGACTGCACGGGTGCCCACAGAGAGGGCTCTGAGTGCCACGCCTCTGTCTGGCATGTGTACCATAGGTTTGCTACCATTGGCACTCGGAGCCCTCTCTGTGGGCACTAGTGCAGTCACCCCAGCACAGAATTTGCCCTGCAAATTCACCCCACCTCTCTGCCCAGCAGCCCAATGGGAGCATTTCCTTCCCCCCCTGTTGCTGTGTTGGCACTTTGCGATAAAAAAAGTGGGTTTGGGGACTAAAAGGTTCGCCACCATTGGCCTAGTCCTCAGCCTGGCCTACTAACTGCTGTGTTTTAATGTTAGCTTTTGTGGATCAAGTCCACTTCATCAGGCATAAGGAGTGGGACTTCAATTTATACACAGAGGCACAGAGTGCCTGGCTAGCATAACAGATAAGTACTGTATACAAATCAATATGGCTTTATGCAACTGGCAATAGCAGATGATCTGATATGCTTTAAAAAAATACCTAACACTCTGTTGGCCCAGTTGTAATTAGAAGGGCTACCTTTTAATGTCAGGTTTTAGAGAGAGAGAAACTTGTGCCAGCTGGTTCATCTCACCTGTAAGGTGCACTGAAGAGGGCATGCATAATTCAACAGCAACTACAGTACAGGGTTGTCACTTAAACTCTCAAAAAGATGAACAGCTTTTAAGTAAATAAAACCGCCAGAGAGGCTTTGAAGTGGAAAAAGAGATTTTATCAAAGTTTTTGAATCATAATATAACATACATTTCATAGAATTTACATGGTTATGATGTGTGAACACATGGTACCTGATTCTGTGGGAATCAGGAACCATGATGAGCATTTTGACAATGCTTTCAGTTGTGGGCATCAGCAGGTTCGCACCAGTTTGCCAGAACCAGTAGCAGAAATTCTGGCTGCCCCCCCCCCCCCCATCCAAGTTTTGAAATAAAGTAGTCCTAATTTGGGTGCAATGCAGGGCTTTCTCCCTGGCCATGCCCACCATACCATGTCCACAGTGTGGTAGTAAAAATTTTTGGAGCCTACCACTGGATGCTTTTATTCTCTGCATGAGCCATGCACACGTTCCTCAGTTCCACATAGTGTAGGTGGGGTGGGTGTTCCATATTTTATGTTACATATTTTAACTTACATATGCAAATGATGTACTGTATATTCTTTTCCTTTGCCTGTCACATACATGTCTGCTTACTTAGATAAGACCATTTATTTAGGGTGTATTCCTCAGTAAACTAGCTATAAACAACTTTTAATTAGAGAGGGTTTCATAATTCCAAGATGGTTCTACTTATGTTACAGCCTGTTTCTAATTGGGTACATTGCTTTGTAAAGGGAATGTGGTTAAATAATTAATTTTATCTAATTTTGTACTCACAGGGTCAGATGTTTTGTAGCGGAAACACTGCAGTTTTTATAAAAACATTGCTGGAAAGCGGGTCAATAAGATCCCAAGGTTGTTGCAGTGTCTCATTAAACAGGAGCATCACTTTCCAAGAGTGTATCCAACAAATGAAATAATCATCATTTTGAGGGAGGGCGCTGCGGTGGCTCAGTGGTTGTTCTCATGAGAAGCTCACCTTGTTAGCCGGAAGGCTGGCAAGTCGGCAGTTTGAGACCTGGGTACTGCATGATGGATTGAGCGCCTGTCTCTGTCCCAGCTCTTGGGGACATGTAAGGAGCCTCGTTTGGGCGTCCCCTGAGTGGAGTTTCTTCTGCAAAAATCCTTTCAACCCAAAATAATTTCTGACACGAATTATTATTATCATTTTTGCACCTGGAAGCTACACTGAAGTACTGCACGTTGGATTTGATCTGTATGAAATTATAGCCAGAATGCTGTAAGTGAATTACACATGTATTAAAAAAATGTGTTGTTGATCAAAGAGAGAGTATACAAATAAATGGATTTCTATTATTTTGCTTTGAATAATCTGTGAGACTGATTAGGCTACATGCACGAGAGCTATAGCTGATTTCCAGCATGGTGTAGTAATTAGGATGTTAGGCTAGAACTCAGGATACCAGTCTTCAAATCCTCCATTCAGCCAAGAAACGTGGTGATCTTGGGAATTCACACTCAGGCTGAACAAGTCTGTTGTGAGGAGGAGAGAGGGTGCACTGCTATGATTCCTTTGGAAGAATAGCAGATTCAATGCAATGTAAAACAATTAGTGAGTTACGTATCTAGCTATGGACCCAGAAGTCACAAGTTCAATTCCCCACTGTGCTTTGTAGGAGACAAACCAGCATGTGTAACCTTGAGTAAGGTGCTCAGTCCTGGACCAAACAACTCCTAGAAGAAGGGAAGGGTAAACTACTGTATTTTCTGGCGTATAAGACTACTTTTTAACCCCGAAAAATCTGTGCCAAAGTCGGGGGTCATCTTATAGGACAGGTACTTAACTGCAGCTTGTTTCCCCTTGCTTCATATGTCTGGCGCATATGGTGGGGGGTGCCGCGGCCGAGTCCCTGCTCTGTGCGGGGAGTATGAAGCAAGGGGAAGCAAGCTGCACACATCTTCCTGTACCTCGAGGAGGAGAACGTGAGCATGGATTGGCTCTCCACCAGAACCTGCCCATTCGACTCGGAGGGCTGCACGTCTTCCCTGTTGAGTGTGGGTTAATTTTTATTTGGTGTGCATTGGAAGAGAGGTAGTCTTATACGGCAAGTATATTCCAAACTCTATATTTTAACTGGAAAAGTTGGGGGTCGTCTTATATGCCCAGTCGTCTTATACGCCGGAAAATACGGTACATCTTAATATTTTGTACCTAGGAAACCGTGTAAAAGGTCGTCATAAATCAGAATCGATTTAATAGCATGTAATGATTATTTTTATGATCTGGTTATATCCTATCGTGCACAAGTAGCTTAAAAGCTGTGGACATTTTGCAAAACCACTGTTCCTGGAGCACCCAAGAGAGCAAAACTACAGTTTGTAAAACCTTTGTTTTTCTGCAAGTGATGTAAAAATCCAGTTACTCAATGCTCATTGTCAGTCGGCGGTTAACTAACCTGACCACTCTGAGGGATAACGGCTTTGGGTGGCAAAGTCCACAGGGTTGATGGTCCCCAAGTGGATCAAACGGTCCCACTTGAATCCATCTTGATGGAGGGCAGCAGCTTCATCCATCCTGGCCTGGGGCCGAGGAGGACTTTGCGTGCCAAAAGGGCTCAGGACCAGAAAGTGATTCAATGGTACGGGGGTGATGCTGCAATGCGAAAGGCAGATGAAAGGCCACTGCATTATATTATCAGGACAATCTTAACGGCTGATGGCCATGAAGATCACCAATATTCAGATTCAGATATGGCAGAAGAAGAAGAGACATGGAGGTACACATGTGGTCCCTAGAACCCCTGCCTCTGACCACCCCTGTCTTAAACCACATGGAAGAACACGTGGGAAGGAATATACCACCTAAACTCTCTATTGAAGGAGATATGACTCCGATACCACGTAAAATCTTGTGCCTTCTAAGGCCCAACTCATTGTGCTACAACATGAATGTCTCTGGCTGCATGAGGTACTCACAATGCATCATCACATCATCCTTCATTGCTCTGGCTTACTTGGATGCTGTTGCTGTCATGTGAGGGTGATGACAAAATCCTTCTTTGCTGGCATTGTATGGGGATTTCACGGCATCGTTCTAACTTGATGTTGACCCTCACATTGCCGTGTGTCACCCGCATTGCTGTTTTGTCTCACTGCTGTTCTCCCATGATGCTTTTGCCTTCTGCCACTTCACAAAACACAGGGCATGCTGGGAAAAGGGTCTTTGTGATGTGGCACATGATGCGGCTTAGGGCACTGTCTCCAAGGTGCCTCTACAGTTCTTTCAACCAGAGCTCGGACCAGTGACATCCCCGCACAATGTCCTTCCATTTGGGGTTGACTGGTGGCAAAGAAGAGTCAGTCTGAGATAGCGGTGATGAACTGGTTTCTAATAATACAGACACAAGCTTGTTGGTTGGCCTTCGGTGGTCATTCATTCATTTCTCCCTTTCTATAAATAACCTTCAACAGTTGTAGACATATCTTGATTTAAAAAAACAACAACCTATATTTAGAAATCCAGTAAAACACAGTGGTGGAATATCAATAAATAGATGCAGCATCAATAAAAACAAATGAAATAAAATACAACCAACTAAATTAAAGTGAAATCAACTAATAGTAAAGATTAAGCTAAAGTACTTTGGACACAGGTGCCTGGTGGGCAATGGTCCATGCGGTCCCAAAGGGTCATAATCAACTATGCGACTGAACAATAAAAACTATTCAAGACTTTATAAGTTAAAAACAACAGCTTGAATTGGACCTGAAAGCCTACACGTAACCGCGGACATATCAGCTAATGAGCAATCCAATCCCATTTACAGACACACACACACACCCAACACCAGCCAAGTGACCTTTGGGTCATCTTCAAGGGTAGCCAGCCCCACATAGAGTGCAATCCATTCTTGAAGTTACCAGTGTGCAAGCCAGTGTCATAAGGGACTTTGTATTTTATTATATACTAGCAGAGGTTGCCCGGCGTTGTTGGGCTGTTTTAAATTGTGTTGGAAGGTTAAATTGTGTTAATGTTTTTTAAAAAATTGCTTAGTCTGTAATTTTAATTTTTTAAATGTTTATTTATGCAAATTTTTTTGGCTTGGCTGTTATTAACTGTGATCTGCTTTTTTGGGTTTTTTTGAGGATTAATAAAAGAACAAAGTATGATATAATTTTTTCAAATTGTTTTATGTAAGCGAATAATATTTTAGTTTTTTGAATTTTTTTAATTAGTTGTACCGTAGTTAATAATTTTAATAATGTAAAAGTAAATTTTTTTACATTCAATGTTTTTAAAATGTGTTTAGATGTTTTGAGTTTAAATTTGAGTTAAAACTCAGCACAGGATTTTTAAAAGTTTCTATTGTATTTTATTGACATATGTTTGTGATTTGTGTTAAAGTGTGTTTTAGTGTAATTTTTTGACTTGTTTTTATTGGTGTGACCTTTTGTGTAAAATTGTGAATTTGTGTTATGTTTTTGGTTTGTTTTTATTTGGAGCTGTTGTGTGTTTTTGAATTGTTTTTACTATTGTGGTGAGTAGGTGGTGCTGGTAGGGGTTATTGTATTTTGACTGTTTTTTCTCTCCTGGCCTCTGGGTGGAGCTTCTTCTGGTAAGTAGTCTCTTTGTTTATTCATTTCTTTTCCAGTCCTGGTAGAGGTAGGACACCTTTTGATAAGTTTGCTTGTTTTCTTTCTTTTGTGTGTGTGTGTGTGGGCAGGGGGGGGTGTTGGAATTTGTATTTTTTGTCTGTTTGTTTTGTTTTTGATTGTGTCTTTGTTTACTTCGTATTGTTTTTGGTGTTTTTGTTTTTGTGTATTTTTGGATGTGTTTGACTGTTTTTAGTAATTTTTAAAAATGTATTTATTTGGTGGTGGAGAAGGGACGTGGTCATTGGGGGGTTAGGAAGGGTGGGCTAGGTGGTGGGGAGAGGGGCATGGTCATTGGGGGTTAGGAAGGGTGGGTTAGGTGGTGGGGAGGGGGGCATGGTCATTGGGGGTTAGGAAGGGTGGGCTAGGTGGTGGGGAGGGGGCATGGTCGTTGGGGGTTAGGAAGTGTGGGCTAGGTGGTGGGGAGGGGGTCGTGGTCATTGGGGGTTAGGAAGGGTGGGCTAGGTGGTAGGGAGGGGGGCTTTATTGTGTTATGGTACTTTGTTTGTGTGGAGTTGTGAAAGTAGATCGTGGTTTCCCCTTTAATATCAGTGGGTGGGGGGTTGCGACCCCCCTCTCCGCTGGCTCCCCTGGGGTTGGGAGGTTTGTGGGGACAAAAGAGGTATGTTGCCCCAACCCTTCTGGACCCAGGAGACCAGGGAGAGTGGATCGATTCCCCCCCTTAAAACAACTCCGTTTTTAAAGAGAAGAAAAGACGGAGTTGTTTTAAGGACGGGGGGATCGATCCCCTCTCCCTGGTCTCCTGGGTCCAGAAGGGTTGGGGCAACATACCCCTTTTGTTCCCACAAACCTCCCAACCCTAGGGTAGCCAGTGGAGAGGGGGGTCGCAACCCCCCCACCTACTGATATTAAAGGGGAAACTCCACTCGCGACCTTCAGGCGCCATGGGTGAGGGAAAGAAAGCCGGCTGGTGTGTGCTTGGCTGTGAGGCGGTGAGTTGTTTTTCTTTTTAATTTTTCAGGCGCTGGTTTCCTCAGCGTTCTGCGCGCTCATGGCGCGCAGGACTCTGGGGCTTGTAGTTATGGGTTGGTACTTTGTGTTTGCGCTGCGTTTTTTTAAAATGCTTTTCTTTTGATTGGCTGCGGCACGTTTCCGAATGCTGCGCCCTGCGAGAGCCTCTCAGCCTGATTGGCTCTGGCGCGGCGCAAGGAATGTTGGGAAGTGAAGTTGTTTCCCTTTCTTCGCATTTGTGGGGCTGTTGCCCCACTGCCGGTTTTCTCAATCCTTCGTTGATCTTCCAACACAATTTAAAACAGCCCGGCAACGCCGGGCAACCTCTGCTAGTATATATATATATATATATAAATTATTTGCACCTTTATCCTGCCTTTCCCCCAATAAAGAGACTCATGTTAAATGAAAGGATGGAAGAAATAGCAGGTGACATCTGTGCTCCATGGTCCAAGTGGGTAATGGAGGAACTGATCTTCTACACTTCTTAAACCAGTGGTGGTAGAACCTTGGCACTCCAGCTGTTCTTGGACTTCATTTCCCAGAAGCCCAAGTGCACGCAGTAAACCCATTTGTGTGGATTCACAGAGACTTGGTCTTCTGGGAACTGAAGCCCATGAACAGCTGGAGTGCCAAAGTTCACCATCACAATCTTAAGACTATGAGCCACCCTGTTCAATAAACCCAATATAATAATGTATTGTATAAACATTTTACTTAAGTGTGTGATGATGAAGCCAATGATTCAAATCCATTATTATAACTCTCATTATTGGTTAAATATATACGGTATTTTTTTCTTATAAAGAGGTATATTTTAGGAGAGGGAACAGCTAAGCAATATTTTAGTTTAAACTTCTTAATTACAATAGAAGCCATTATTTTAACACAGATAAATTTTGCATGCCAGTTTTTGAAACAACATAGGGAAACATTTCTTTTATTAAGATCATCTTACATGTTTGCTCATTTTTTCCCTTTGCAATTACTGAAGCAAAGGAGAAGCAAAATAGCCTGAAAGTTGTGGTTGATTCATTTTACAAATAGAGCTAGAAAACAAATTTTAATTTCATATACTGTAAAACCCCAGGTTACAACCGCCTCGGTTGAAGTTTGCTCCGGTTTACAACAGCAAATCCTATGGAAATGAAAATTTTTAATGTATTTGCTTCAGTTTACAACGATAATTTCAGGACCATTTGTTTAATTTTTCAATGCATCCCTATGGATGTTTCGGGTTAAAAAAAAATTGGGTTACAACAGAGGCTGTTGGAACGGGCCTCCGTCGTAACCCAGGGTTTTACTGTATTGAAAATTTGCTTATTAAATTCCCATCTCTTGCTCCCAGTACTGTGT
This sequence comes from Bradypodion ventrale, assembly GCA_035047345.1. Taxonomy (NCBI): domain Eukaryota; kingdom Metazoa; phylum Chordata; class Lepidosauria; order Squamata; family Chamaeleonidae; genus Bradypodion; species Bradypodion ventrale. The sequence goes on from JAWDJE010000003.1 coordinate 371,596,041, forward strand.
TGGCGCTTAAAAGCCTGTGTATTTGTCTGCAGCATTTTTCCAGTTAGAGGCAACAGTTCAACTAACCTATTTGTTCTTAAGGGCTGGCGTGAAAACATGGCTACCAGGGGCATGTATAAACTGGACGACGGACACAGTTTTCCAACCAACTGCTTTCCAGCCAGAAGCCTTTTACGGCCAAGATACCAAGAAGGTAATGTATCATGGTGTCAGTCTGCTTGTAATCTGCTGCTTCCCTGGAAAATCCAAAGGGTTTATACTTAGAGAAACATTTCTGGATCTTCAGGCAGCTTTCTGCTTAAAGCTATGCATGCATGGACCAATTGTCTTAAATGTCATTTGCCTATCTGTATAGTTTATGTATGGCATTGGGGTGTGTGGTAGCTTAGTGGTTAAGATGCTGAGCTTGATGGCTGGAAGGTTGCGACACCCAGCAAGTCACATGGCCATGCCCACCCACTCACCTGGCCATGCCCATCATGCCATGCCCACAGAGTAGGTAGTAAAATTTTTGAAGCCCACCACTGGGTGAATCCCAGCTTGCCATGAAGTAACCCACACACTGTGATCATGGAGCCATCTCCTGCGGCACACGTGAAATGAGACATGAAGGATTTAACACTGGGACTGCAATGGACTGCCGCAGCCTTAATAGGGAATTCGAGACACCTATGTCTGGTATTTAATGAATCATGTTACCATTGCCGCCACCGCCCCTCTACTCAATTTTCATGTCCAAGTAGGGATCCAAGCCCAGGTCTTTTGTGTCACTCACAGCCCCACATTGAGGATATTATCAAGGTGCGCCTTCACAGCCAGTCCATCTGGCATGGCCTCTTCCATTTCCATGACCGTTGGGAATCAGAGTTCCTCTTCTACTCATTTTGCCGGTGAGCCCAATATGATGGTTTCCTGTGGCATTTGCTCCACTGAGGGGGTACTAGTTCTCAAACAAATAAGAGAAAGTACTTTTTCACCCAGAGGATCCCTGGTCTATGGAACTCCCTGCCAGAAGAAGTGGTGACAGCTGTCAGTCTTGATAGCTTCAAGAAAGGATTAGACAAGTTCATGGAGGACAAGGGTATCAATGACTATAATTTGTTGTTCAGTCGCACAGTCGATTCCGACCCTTTGCGACCCTATGGACCATCGTTCTCCAGGCACCTCTGTCCTCCACCATCCCCCTCAGTCCTCCCAGTTCTGTGCCCATTGTGTCTACAATACCATCTATCCATCTCATCCTTGGCCTCCCCCTTCTTCTTTTGCCCTCCACCTTTCCCAACATCACGGCCTTCTCAAGTGAATCCTCCCTTCTCATTTGATGCCCAAAGTACTTTAGCCTCATCTTTACTTTTTGACCTTCCAATGAGCAGTCAGTGTTGATTTCCTCCAAGATTGACCTATTTGTTCTCCTCGCTGTCCAGGGTACCCTCAAAACTCTCCTCCAGCACCACATTTCAAAGGCGTCTATTCTTCTGCGTTCAGCTTTCCTATAATTATGACTATAATTATGACTATAATGACTATAATTATGGATACCTAAGGACAACCTCCGGGTTGGAGAGATAGGCAGGATATCTCTCAATGCCATTACCATAGTGGGATGTCCGGCCAGACATCTTCATCAGTAAAATAGTAATACAGGTATCAGTAAAATAGCAATAGGCGGAAGGTCAGCAGTTCGATTCCCGGGTCTGCAGGACAGAATGAGCTCCCATCTTTGTTCCAGCTCCTGCCACCTAGCAGTTTGTAAGCAAGAAATTACAAGTAGATAAATAGGGACCACTTCAGTGGGAAGGTAACAGTGCTCCATGCGCTCTGATGTCTAGTCATGCCTGCCACATGACCATGGAAACGTCTGCAGAAGCAGACAGCGCTGGGTGGACTTTGAAACAGACATGAACACTGAATCTTTTGAGCAAGAGAAACTTTTTTTACCTTTACTATAGTTTACATATTTTTGCTACAAGGAATACATTGCAGAGTACTAGCCCAGCATGCTTCAGTGGATCTTTTGTACTGCTGAGTCAACCACTTTGTTGCCAACTATGACCAGCACCATAAAAAAGGAGATAATTTTTTTAAAAAATTAAATGCTTTAAAACATAGTTAAGATATCTTATTTAAAACATCCATTCAGAGTTAAAATAAATTGAATAAAATCAGCTTTCTGGTATTGATAGATGCCAATGCTGGGGTAATCTGTTCAAATATGCAACAGAAAAATACAGGAATGACCCAGGACAGTGATGGCGAACCTTGGCACTCCAGCTGTTCCTGAACTTCAACTCCCACAAGCCCTGATCAGTAGGAGTGCTGATTTGGGCTTCTGGGAATTGAAGTCTAAGAACCTCTAGAGTGCCAAGGTTTGCCATCACAGACCCAAGGCATCCCCAAAATGACCCAGAGGAAACACCACTGTGGACAAGCCCTGTCCCTGGTGAACCTTTTCCTGGCTTGTTGCTAACTGGTTATTTTTGCACCCGTATAACTTCAGGTGCTGGTCACTGGCAAGCGGCGCGATGGACGGCCGAGCAAACCAAGATGGAGCTGCTCTTTGGCACCAAGCACCCCCAGGTCAAGTGGAAAGGTCAAGAGGTCCCGAGTACGTTGCACCTGGACGAGAAAACCCTGGACAGAGCACAGTTGGTGAGTGGGAATTTGAAAGGGAGACACTCGTACCGTGCGTTCCTCTGGGCATTGGGTGTTTTGCAAGGGAGATCCTTGCACAAGTCTGGGTTTTCATTGAAAACTTTGGAAAAGTAGGAAGCTGTTTTTTCCTGTGTCGGAGACAGAATTTGGATACGTTGCACTTTTGAACTACAAATCCCAGAATCCCCCAGCCAGAGGCATGAACCTGAGAGAGTCACACTGAAAAAGATCTAACCTGGAAGGTTGTAAATCTTCCAAAGGTACAGTTTCCATGCTCTGGTCAGAGACCTTTGGTCCCTCTGGACCAGGTATTCTCCAGTTGCTCTCCAAAGCTGTCTTCTCCAGCCAGGTATCCCTTTGCTGGACATAATTAAATGGTTGCATTTAAGAAACCTCTTGGTCTGGATAGGGCTGTGATTCTGGATTGAGCCCCTTTCTAGTCACTTTCACTGAGGACCAGCTCCTTGTTCCTCCCTATATAAAAGCATATTTCCTTATTGTTACCTAAATTAGAGTTTCCAATTAATTAATTAAGAATAGCAAGAGTGAATCCTGGTGCCAAATAGCTTGCACCATATATATATAGTGCCCCATAGTCGGGGACTTATTTTCCCTAGCACAGGGGTGCCCAAACTACGGCCCACCCTGACGCCAATTCATCCAGCCTGCAAAGCCCTTGTACGGGCGCATTTTACTTCCGCTTCTAGGAGCAACCGGCCCGTGGCCCAAAAAGATTGAACACCCCTGCCCTAGAATATTGACAGATGGAAAGTTCACCACCATCATTTTGACTGCCCTTTTTGGGAATGGGGAAGACCGGATGACCGGGTAGCTTTGTAGGACGTCCCAGATTCAGCTTTTCTTATAGGAACCCTGCTAGCACAGGGATTAAACTGCTGTATGGCAGTCAAAACATTGTGAGTTCGGTCCTGATGGGGATCAAGGTTGACTCAGCCTTCTGTCCTTCCAAGGTCGGTAAAATGAGGACCCAGCGTGTTGGAGGCAAAATGTTAATTACCTTGTGAACCGCCCAAAGACTGCAGTTAAGCACCATGGGGCGGTATAGAAATGTAATTCCTATTTCTAAGGTGGAGGGGTTTTCTTTTTTGCCTAACTGGCCGTCTGTTTCAATCCCCTTGTTCTCTGGCATGTTGTTTCCAGATTAAGATCCACCATGTGAAAATCCCATCGGACCTGTGCTCGGTGAACATCAGCAATCAAAATTTTGTCTCGGTGAGTAATGTTTTGGCTAAACGTGTGGAGCTGCTGAGTGACAATGCACCTGAGATGCCTGAGACAGTCCACTGTAAAGTCCTCTGAGGATCAGGGATGTTTCCTTTGAGTTGACTTCAAAGAGCTGAAGATAGAGTACTGTCTCTTCTCTGTTTAATCCTTTTTGTGCTGTTGTAGTGTTTGAATCCTGGTGCTCTCTTGTTTTATTTTTGTTAGAATAATAAAAAAATCTAGCACATATGTTTATGAGCCACCTTATGGACTGTGGCGGTTTAGTGGTTAAGACGCTGAATTTGACGATTGGAAGGTCGGCAGGTCAGCAGTTCGAGACCTGAGTGCTGCGCGACAGAGTCAGCTCCCGTCTCTGCCCCAGCTCCTGCCAACCTAGCAGTTCGAAAGCAAGAAATTGCAAGTAGATAAATAGGGACCACTTTGGTGGGAAGTTAAATTGCGTTCCATGCACTCCGGGGACTAGACATGCCTGCCACATGTCCACAGAAATGTCTGCAGACACAGACAGCACTGGCTCTTTGGCTGTAAACAGAGATGAACACTGAACCCTAGAGTCGGATTCGACTGGCTTTCAAGCAAGGGCGACTTTTACTTTATTGTTTTGCCAACAAATTTCTTGAAGACAAAAATACAGCACATATCCAACAGTAGCAAATGCCGGCTTTGTAATGAAAAGGATGAAATAGTAGACCATCTGATCAGTGGATGCAGCAAAATTTCACAGACTGATTATTTGCACCATCATAACAGGGTTGCAAAAATTATCCATTGGAAACTTTGACAGAAGTTTGGATTTGAATGCAGTAAAAATCATTGGGAACATCAAGTAGAGAAAGTTTTAGAGAATGAGAGAGTCAAGATCCTGTGGGACTTTAAAATTCAAAGAGACAGACATCTGCCTCACAACACACCTGATATAACAGTTGTGGAAAAGAAGGAGGTCTGGTTTATTGACATCACTATACCAGGAGATGCACAAATTGAAGACAAACAACTGGAGAAAATCGCAAAATATTGTGATTAGCAAATTGAAGTTGAGTGTCTATGGCAGAAGAAATCTCTTGTTGTTCCCATAGTGATCGGAGCCCTTGGAGCAGTACCTAAAGGACTCCCTAGATATTTGGAAATTTTGGACTTATCTGATTTGAACATCCTAATTCTCCAAAAAACAACTCTACTGGGGACTGCATATATACTCAGACGTTATCTTAACAGCTCTTAGGTCCTTGGTTAGGGCTTGAACTGTTAAATTTACTCTAGTTCTTGACTGTGAACCAAATGGTTTATTATTATTATTATTATTATTATTATTATTATTATTATTATTATTATTATTATTATTATTATTATTATTATTATTATTATTATTATTATTATTATTATTATTATTATTATAGTCAGAAATTATTCTGGGTTGAAAGGATTTTTGCTGGAGAAACTCTGCTCAGAGGACGCCCGAATGAGGCTCCTTTCATGTCCCCAAGATCTTTTCCCACCAAAGTGGTCCCTATTTATCTATTTGCAATTTCTTGCTTTCGAACGGCTAGGTTGGCAGGAGTTGGGACAGAGACGGGCACTCAATCTGCCATGCAGTACCCGGGTCTTGAATTGCCAACTTGTCAGCCTTCCAGCTAACAAGGTGAATTCCTTAACCACTGAGCCCCTGCAGCCCCATTTATTTATCTTAACCTATAAAATCGAGGGTTAACCGTTGGAACTTCGCATAGGCTCCTTAGCCAGGCCCCACTAACCCGCACCCTCCATTCGTGCACATGTCCGAACTCGGTACACAGGTAAACGCAGGATTGAGAATTGCGCCAGGGGGGCAACAGCCCCACAAATGCGAAAAAAGGGAAACAACTTCATTTCCCAACGTTCTTTGCACCGCGCTGCGCAACAGCCAATCAGGCTGAGAGGCGTCACCACAAAGAACGTTGGAAAAAGCGCTGTGGCCAATCAAAAACGAGCCGCAGAAAAAAAACAACGCAAAGGGGAAAATAACCAAAAAATACAAGCCCCAGAGTTTTGCGCGCCATGAGCGCACAGAACTCTGAGAAATCCGCCGCACAAAAAATAAAAATACAGCTGGCGCTTGGGTTACCGCAACACGGCATGGCTGCCTAGCCTGCGGAAAGAGAAGACACACACCCCCCCAACACTGCCTGAAAAACGGAGCTTGCCTTCCCATGCCCCGGACATTGAGCCCAGGCTGTGGGAAAGGAAGACTCCCCCCACACGCCGCCTGAGACTGCGGGAAGGGACCCCCCCCCACACACACACACACACAATGCTTTCAACAGGGGGCGAAGCCATCATTGCCTTCCCCCCCTTGAAAGCAAAACAATTCCCCTGCAAAGGAAAGGCACCGGACGGCACTCCGCCCGGTTCCTTTACTTTACTAGGAAGTGTTTCACTTTCAAGGGAGGGAGAAGGCATCATTGCCTTCCCCCCCTTGAAAGCGAAAAAATTCCCAGGTAAGCAAAGGCACCGGATGGCGCTCCGCACGGTGCCTTCACTTACCCCAAAAATAAACCATAAAGTAAAAAATTATACAAAAATCCCAACCAAAAACGTCCAAAAACAACCAAAAACGAACCCAAAAATAATAAAACACCAAACACAGAACCCCCCCCCAAAAAATAACAATACAAACCCCCAAAAGAAAATAAGGTAAAAAATTACACAAAAATCCCAACCAAAAACATCCAAAAACAACCAAAAACAAACCCAAAAATAACACAAACACCAAACACAGAAACCCCCCCCCAAAATAATAATAATAATAATAACAATACAAACCCCAAAAAGAAATTAAAATGGCGAACTCACCCAAACGACCTTACTGAACGAGATCCGGAAATGAAATGAGGAAAGACAGACTACTTACCGGAACAAGAGACACCCAGAGGACAGTGGAGAAAGAAAGTAAAAGTAAAAGAAAAGTGCAACAGCACCACCCAGAGGACACAGGAGAAAACACAGTCAAAAAGAGTTGAAAGAATAACTTTTCTAAAACATTTCTAAAATCCTGTTTACAGTTTTCACTCAAAAAATAAATAAACATCTAAACACAGTTTTAAAAAATTGAATTTAAAAAATATATACTCACACATTATTAAAAAAAACACATAGAAAAACATTATTTGCTTACATAAAATAATTCTAAAAAATTATATCATCCTTTAAAACAGCCCGACAACGCCAAAAAAAAAGAATTGGATAAATAAACATTTTTAAAAATTCAATTATAGACTAACCCAGGGGTGGGCAAACTTTTTGACTCGAGGGCCACAATGGGTTCTTAAACTGGACCGGAGGGCCGGAACAAAAGCTGGATGGAGTGTTTCTGTGAACTAATATAAAGAGAACCCTCCGTTCTTTCGGATCTGTGGGCCGAATAGAACAGCCAAACGGGCCAGATCCGGCCCGTGTACCGTAGTTTGCCTACGGCTGGACTAACCTCTACTTTACAATAATTATCAAAAAAACCTTACAACACCATGGGCCGGATAGAACTGCCAAACGGGGTGGATCCGGCCTGCGGGCCATAGTTTGCCCACGGCTGGACTAACCTCTACTTTACAAACATTATAAAAAAACCCAACCTTCCAACACCATTTAAAACAGCCCGGCAACGCCGGGCAACCTCTGCTAGTTTAAAATAAATAAATAGCAATTATATTTATATACCGCCCTCTAGTGCTTAGTGCATTATCTGGCTGGTTCACAAGTTAATTAGCATTGCTGTGGATTCGAATTGTGGTCTTTTTCCCCCATTGATCCAGAAATATTCAATCCAAGCTCCCATACCTGTTAGTCAGTTAGTCTTGTGAAATGCTCTAACTTTGTCTGGTTACCTGGGAAGCTTTCCCATCTGGTCAATGAGGGGGAAAGCAACAAAATGTCGCTAAATTCAAGTAGAAAATTTGACTAGTTCCATCAGTTTCATCAAGGAGCCTAACCAGGCTTTCAGATCAGGGCAAGAAAGCAAGATACTGACAAGAAGTGGCTAAAAGCAAGAAGAACCCATAAAATGATATCTGAAGCTGATGTCAATTGAGTTCTAATCCTACATGCCCTGCTAAGAACCAGGTTTGTTTAAGACAAGGGATCATGCCGTATGGAGATGGCAGGATCTGGAAGGACCTGATGTGGGAGAGAGAGAGAAAAAATATTATATATAACCATTTCCAAGCAAGGGAAAATAATCCTCAACTAGAAAGGAAGTAGAAGGAATGAACTGGAGTCTCCAATAACTGCATGAATATTCTGTTTAATTGACTCAAGTCAATGGAGCAAAGAGGGTGTGTGGGTGAATTCGTGTTTTCTTCCTCATTTCTACAGGCAAAAGAAGAGGATTTTGAGCAGTTTACTTCAGTTGCCTACATCACTGCCACAGAAAATCTCTTGACATTAGGTAAGGAATGGGGGCCACGCTGTGGATACCAATGTTATGCTTTACTCAGACATGAAACAAATAAACTACAAATAAATAATGGTTACACAGTCCGGGATGGGTAAAACAAATGAGGTGGCAGATTTGTGGTTGGAAGGTGATAAAACTTTACGCTTTCAAATGCATATTGCTTCTAAGACAACTTTCCAATGAGATCCTGTTTGCTGGAAGGGGTCTTTTAGGCCATTGAGTCCAGCCTGTGTCCCTTCTTCCAAAGTTATTTGGTTATGAGGAGTTACAGTGGAACCCCACATAACGAACGCCTCGTATAACGAACATTTCGTAGAACGAAGCGTTTATGCGGCAATCACCATCCCCTGCATAATGAATTTTTCCTGTTATATGGGTTTTTTGTTAAGCGGGGTATACCCCAGTTAATGAAAAGCCCGTATAACGAACATTTTCCTTTCGTTATGTGGGGTATCGCCCATTTGATCTGCATAGTGGGGGGAAACGCATAGTGAAGAGCTGCGTGGAATGGAGCTTTTTCGTTATGCGGGGTTCTACTGTACTTCTGGTGTAAATTAAATGTTTTGTTTGCTACTCCTTTTCTAATTTGCATGCGCTCATGGGCGCCTGTGGTTTTTTCATTGTTTGCAAAGGGGATACACAAGGGAGGGTCCATGTAGGGACTGGCACATACTGCTTCCATCATGTGCTTTTTGTTGAGCTTCTTGCCCACTGATCCAAAATGCTGGCCACCTTGTTTGTGATTTGCCCCATTAGTGGTTAAGATGCTGAGCTTGGAGACTGGAAGGTCAGGGTTCAATACCTGAGTGTTGCATGACAGATCTTGGGGACATGAAAGGAGTCTCATTTGGACATCCCCTGAGCAGAGTTTCCCCAGCAAAAAACCTTTCAACCCAAAATAATTTCAGACATTTATTTATTTATTTATTTATTTATTTTTGTCTTTTCCCTTTTCAAAACACCCACCTAGGAGCTTTCCGTACATTTCCTGAGCTGCGGGAATTGGAACTCTCCTTGAATGGCCTGCGAAATTTGAAAATTAATGTTGGAGACTTTCCACACTTGGAAGTATGAGCCATTGAGATGTTAACAGCTAAAGAGGTTTTCTTCTATGCCAAAGTGTTGAAGAGCATGTTCCATACAGATGTGCGGGAATGGAGATAGGGAATACACCACCAGGGCAGAAAGGATTAAACACCTTTTCTTTCCAAGATGCCTTTCTGCTTTTCCAGTCAACTTTCGACTTCAAAAATCAGGTCCAGAGGTCAGATAGAGATGTTGTATGTCACATTCTCATTGGACCCAGGTTAGAATAATACCATTGCATCATGAATTCCCCCTCTATTCAGCACTAGTTAGACCACATCTACTGTGTCCAATTCTGGGCACCACACTGAAAGAAGAAAGCAAACAAATTAGAGCAGATACAGAGAAAGATGGTGGAAGACAGAGGTGCCTGGAGGACAATGGACCATAGGGTCGCAAAGGGTCGGAATCGACTGTGCGACTGAACAACAACAGAGAAAGGGCAGTGAGGTTGATCAGAGGAATGGAAACTAAACCCTAGGGCCATGATGGAGAACCTGGGCACTCCAGATGTTCTTGAACTTCAATTCCCAGAAGCCCAAGCCCTCGTGAATCCACATGAATGGGTTAACTGCGATTCATCCAGCCCACGCCACCCTCATTGCTCCTGGAAGCAAAAGTAAAGCGCACCCGTATGGAGGAAGGGTTAACACGGAAGAGTCTTAACCGCATGGGCATGTTTTACTTCCGCTTCTAGGAGCAATGAGGGTGACGTGCGCCGGATGAATCGCAGTAAACCCATTTGTGTGGATTCACGGGGGCTTCTGGGAATTGAAGTCCAAGAACATCTGGAGTGCCAAAGTTCACCATCACAGCCCTAGGAGGGAAGACTAAAGGAACTACATTTTCCAAATGTGGTAGTCAACTTTTTGTCATTTCTGGCTTTTTTTTAAACACGGTTTTTGGCATGGGGTCGGGGGCAGTTTGGGAGACTTCCCAGACACCACGGCTTACAGAAAATGGGTTTCCAAAGATGTCACCCTTTGTTATGTAGGTGGCTGAGTATTTTTTCTCTCCTTACCACAAAACAGTCTGCCTTTTCCCCTCTACCCCAGGTCTTGGACCTCTCGTACAACAACCTGTCCCCTGAAGATGTCCAGGTCTTGGGAGTTTTGCCCCAACTTAAAGTTCTCCATCTCACCGCTAACGGACTGAACTCACTTCCATCAGACATGGCCATCCCTGAGAGGTAAGCCTGCTGAGAGATCAGGTTGGCAAAACGGGTTCTGTTCCAGGTAAAATGAAACAAAACCAGGAATATGGCATCTGCGTATCTTCCCTTGCACAATACAGCATCAATAGCAATTATACTTATATACTGTTCCATAGCACTTAATGCCATGATGGCGAACCTTGGCACTCCAGTTGTTCTTGGACTTCAATTCTCAGAAGCCCAAGGACCCGGTGAATCCTCACGAATGGGTTTACTGCGATTCATCTGGCCCACGCTGCCCTCATCGCTCCCGGAAGCGGAAGTAAAACGTGCCCGTATGGAGGAAGGGTTAACCCGAAAGAGTCTTAACCGTACTGGTGCATTTTACTTCCACTTCCGGGAGCGATGAGGGCAGCGCGGGCTGGATGAGTCGCAGTAAACCCATTCGTGTGGATTCACAAGATGCTTGGGCTTCTGGGAATTGTAGTCCAAGAACATCTGGAGTGCCAAGGTTCACCATCACGGGCTTAGTGCATTAACTGGGTGGTTCCAAGGCAATTTATATCCCCCCCAAAAAAAAATAAATAAATGCTGGGTCCTTATTTTACTGACCATGGAAGGATGGAAGGCGGAGTCCATCTTGATCCCCACTAGGATCGAACTCACAACATTTTGGGTACAGTACATCAGTTTAATCCCTGCACCACCACGGCTCTTATATGCTCTACACTTGGTCCTTCTGATGATTATTTCAATAGGATTGCTCTTTTAATGAAGTTGCAATTCTGTGCAAACCTGCTAGGAGCTAACCACCACTTCATGCTGTTCAGCATGCCCTTCATGCTGTTTTTGCACATTTGGAGCAGCGGAGGGGTTATGCCAGATTGCTCTTTGTGGATTTCAGCTTGGCATTCAACACCATTCTACCGCAGCGTTTGATATCTAAGTTGAGAGATCTGGGGTTCCTGCCATCACTTTGTGGGTGGATATTGGATTTTCTGTCAGAATGCTCCCAGAGGGTCCGGTTGGGCCCTTATACCTCTAATATGCTTATTACAAATACAGGAACACCACAGGGATGTGTGCTTAGCCCGCTCCTTTATCTATACCTATAAAGCTCTGCGTTAACCGTTGTGATTTGACAAAGGATGTTTAGCCAGGCCCCACTAACCGATCATTCGTGCACTCGCCCGAACTGGGTACGGAGGTTACTGGGGGCTTGAGAAATGCACCAGTGGGGCAGGAGACCCACAAACACCAACAAAAAGAAAGAACTTCAATTCCCAACGTTCCTTGCGCCATGCCGCACCAGAGCCAATCAGGCTGAGAGGCGCGAGCAAAAGGAACGTTCGGAAACGTGCCGCAGCCAATCAAAATCAAACGCGCAGAAAAAAATGACACACAAGCCAAAAACGCAAACGCCAAACTACAAGCCCCAGCATCCTGCGCGCCATGAGCGCGCAGAACACTGAGGAAGCCAGCGCGTGAAAAATAAAAGTAAAAAACGCAGCACATCACAGCAACACAGGCCGCAGTAAGGAAACCCCCCGCCCGCCGCTGCCCTTCCTTTCCCTGGGCCAGACATCGAGCCCGGCCCGCGGGAAGGAAAGACACACACACCCCCAGCCGCTGCCCTTCCTTTCCACGGGCCAGGCTTCGAGCCCAGCCCACGGGAAGGTAAGACCCCCTTAAAACAAAACAATCAAAAACATCCCAAAACCCCCAGAAATTAACTCCAAAAACATACAAAGTAAACACACACAAAAATTACAAAACACAAACAGCACCCAGCCAAACACCACCACCACAACAAAAAAATACACCACAACAACACAAAATCCAAACACACACACACACACCCCAACACACACACACAAAAAAAAAACAAGGGAACTCACCAGCAGACATCCTCACTCCACGACGGCCGGAAACGAAATGAATAAAGAAACAGACTACTTACCGGAAGAAGCTCCACCCAGAGGCCACGAGAGAAAAAACAGTCAAAATACAAGAAAACACCTTACCAGCACCACCTGCTGGCAACAAAAGTAAAAACAATTCACAAAGACACAACAGGCCCAAACAAAAGGCCCCAAGTCAACAAAATAACACAAAATCACAATTTAACACAAATCACAAACATATGATAATAAAATAAAAACTTTTCAAAAATCCTGTGCTGAATTTTAACTAAAATAATAACCCAAAACATCTAAACACAGTTTAAAAATATTTATTGTAAAAAAACATGTACTTTCACATTTTTAAAATTATTACCTACGGTACAACTATAAAAAAAAACATACTAAAACATTATTTGGTTAAATAAATTTTTTTTGGTAAAAGTATATCATTCTTTGTTTTTTTCTTAATCCACAAAAGCAAAAAACAAACACAACTAATCACAGTTTATAACAACCCGGCAAATAAATAAATAAATAAACATATTAAAAATTTCAAATATAGACTAGCCTCTCCTTTACAAACATTAACAAAAATAAATAAATACAAACACCATTTAAAACAGCCCGGCACCATAGGGCAAAATCTGCTAGTATTCTCTATAGGTTTGACTGTGTCTCTGTCCACCCTAGCAATAGGATTGTCAAATTTGCAGATGACACAACTGTGATCGGGCTCATCTCTGATAAGAAGGGCGAGACGGCCTATAGAGATGAGGTGGAGCGGTTGACAAAGTGGTGTAGAACCAATAATCTGCTCCTCAACATAAATAAAACAAAGGAGCTTGTGGTGGATTTTAGGAGGCAGAGAACCGATGTCCAGCCACTTTTGATTGATGGAACCTGTGTGGAGAGGGTAGCAACGTTCAGATTTCTGGGCATTGAGATACAGGAGGATCTTTCCTGGGGTGCCAACACAAGGGGGCTTGCGAAGAAGGCGCAGCAGAGACTGTATTTTTTGAGAACTCTAAGGATAAACCATCTTCCGCAAAAGCTGCTGCTTGCCTGCTATGCGCTATTGAGAGAGTGCTCACTTATAGCTTATGTGTGTGCTATGGGAGTAGTACTCATCGGGATAGGATAATGTTGCACAGAATTATTGAAACAGCAGAGAGTATCATTGGCTGTCCACTCTCCACTTTAGAACAAATTTACACCATCAGGTGCCACAGAAAAGCATTAGATATAGTAGGAGACCCATCACATCCTGGCCACTGTTTCTTTGAGCTTCTGCCATCAGGACGGAGATATAGAACAATGAAGATAAAAACGAGCCGTCTCAAGAACAGTTTCTTCTCCAGAGCAATTTTGGCCTTAAATGGAAACTCTGGACTCTGAAGTCATCTTATCTTATTTTAAATTTTTAGATTTTTAGGATTTTAGAATTTTGAAATTTTAAAATTTTGAAATTTTAAAGTTTGGAAGTTTTAAATTTTTTAAATTGTACTGTATGGTACAATCTTAATTAGTGTTTCTGTAGCTGTTTTAAATTAAGGGGTATGCCTTATTCGAGTTGATATATAGCAACCAAGAAATTTCGTTGTTCCCGCAAGGGGACAATGACAATAAAGATTTATCTATCTGAACACGTTGGAACTTACTTATAACTGAGTAACCATGGAGCAGTTTGGATAGTCTTTCTTTCTTTCATTGACTGCAGTGACTCAAGTGGTTAAGATGCTGACTAGGAGGCAGCAGCGTGCTGGCTACCCTAAATGGGTGCTGGATAGGGAGTGATTAGGGTGTCTAACCCTAAAAAAATTATGTATGTGCCCACTTGCCTTCTAATTTCAAATCCTCTCTGGGTTTTCGAACCAACAACCTCCTACTTACAAGACAAAATTGCAACCTCTAAGCCATGGTGTCTCCACTATCAACAGGACTGCTTTTAGTAATCTTATAACAGAGAACTCTATGTTAATCAGAGATGATATCATTGCTTTAAAAAATCAGGTTTAAAGAGAAATCCTTAGTGGATAGGTGGTTAGTGTTTTTGACTATGACCAAAAGGTACCGATAGGACTTAATTTTTGTAAAATATATATTATTATAAATATATAATTACAATTATAAAAATAAAATAATAATAATAAAATTACTGTTCCATGTTGCATCCTTTCTTCAAACAAAGGGTCTCTCCTGAGGCAGAGTTTGATTCTCATTTAGGGCTTCTACACCCTGGATTTTAAAAGCAATAATATCCTCTCTGGTTAACATAGAGTTCTCTGTTATAAGACTGCCAAAAGCAGTTCCATTGGTTGTGGAGCTGTTGTGGCTTAGAGGTTGAAATGTTGCCTTGTAAGCAGAAGGTTGGGGTTCGATTCCCCAGGAAGGATGGTGGGAAGATGTATAAAGGCCAGAGACAAGGCGGGAGGAAGGTGCCCATCCCACCCCTGCTTCACCTTGAGTTAAGCCCTGGGCACCGCTGCCTTGGCTTCTCCCTTCCCACCCTTTGGTTAAGGAAATGAAATAAAAATAAAATTCCGCCCACATGGGTGGAGATTGCTGGGGTGGAGTGGGACATTGCTGCTAGGAGGCGGAAGGTCAGCAGTTCAAAACCTGAGTATTGCATGACGGAATGACCGCCCGTCTTTGTCCCACCTCCTGCCAACCTAGCAGTTTGAAAGCAACAAATTGCAAGTAGGTGGAAAGTAGGTGGAAAGGTAAACAGCGTTCCATGCACTTCGGTGTCTAGGCATGCCTGCCACATGTCCATGGGAATGTCTTCAAACGCAAACAGTGCTGGCTCCTTGGCTATAAACAGAAATGAGCGCTGAACCCTAGAGTCGGATACGACTGGCTTTTGAGCATGGGTGACCTTTACCTCTTTTTTCATCTTAGCATAACTGAGTTGGAAGAGACCACTGAGTGAGTGAGTGAGTTCAGTCTTTCTTTCTTCATAGAATAACTGAGTTTGAAGAGACTTATGGGACCAATGAGTTTCTTTTCCTTCCTTCCTACTTACCTGCTTACTATTTGCTGGGCGAAGTGGGAGAGTAACAGACTGTGACATTTCCATCCACAGCGGAAGTTGCCCTAAGTTCCCAGCTCTGGAAGTCTTGCTCTTGGATGACAACCAGCTGTCTCATCCAGACGTCTTTGTCAGTCTGGCCAACCTCCGGAGGTACGGAAGACTTTTAGTGCAGTTTGCTAAGCAAAATGCAAGCCAGCTAAAGTCCAAATGGGATGGATTTTATCGACATCTACTTGAATCTGGGAACTGGAGAAGGGGAGTGTACTGCTGTTAGTTTTATCAGGCCTCCAAGTGGCTTCAATACAGTTGACCATGGTACCCAGGTGGGTCACCTCTCTGGGATGGGTGTTGGAAGATGTTGTTTTTAAATGACCCTTGTCCTTCTTTGAAGAGCCATTTCAGAAGATTGTGCTGGGGAATTCTTGTTTGACACCTTGGCCTCTGGTTTGTGGTGCCCTTCAGGGTTCAATTCTACCCTCCATGTTATATAACATGCATATTAAACTTCCAGGAGTAGTCCCCCCAAAGCATGGGGAATCCAGTGCCACCAATATTTTGGAGTAAACAAAACAACAAAAAAATTATGGCACCTTAAAGACTAACTCCTGTATTTGAATGTGAGCTTTTGCGAATCGAGTCCACTTTGTCAGACACTGGAGTGGGACTTCATGGCATCAATTTATACACATCAGGTGCAGAGGCACACAATGGTGCCAACGGCTTCTACAGAAATAAGGAAGAGAAGCCAAGGCAGCTTGGAGCCATAAGATAACTGACAAGAATACATTTTCCTGACATTTAGGTCCAGCTATCTGGCAAAGTGTACTTGATCCACGAAAGCTCACATTTAAATACAAGAGTTAGTCTTTAAGGTGCCACAAAGTTCTTTTTGTCTTTTATGTCGTTATGTTTTGTTTCCTCTCTGATATGCTTGAAACACAGATTAACAAGAGGACTACTTCAAAAATTTCGACCAATATTTTGGTGACGCTCAAAGCTGTTTCTGTTTCACAATCTAACTCCAAGGAGACTGGAATCTGCCTTGCACCCAGCAAAGTCTCTGAAGAAAATCTGACCTCCCTTGACTGCCCGCATCCTTGTTTCCTCAGCTTGAAGCAATTAAATTTGGACAAAAACGGGATCAGGCAGGTGCCGTATCTCCATTACATCAGCAACTCCCGTTTCTCCATCCACCCTTTATCAGCAAAGTCCGGCATCAAGGAAGGACTACGCAGCCGGAAAACGGCTAGGAAACAGCTCCGCCAGGATGGGTCCCAAAGGGTCAGCGAGAAACCAGAGTACATCATTCTACAAAGCACCAAGGATCCCAACAAGACTGGTGGGTTTGAGGCAGGGATGGTGATCCCCTTAGAGACCAAGTGTCCAAACTTAACAGGCTGCCATCTGCGCCGCAGAGGTGTGTGGCATGCTCTGTGCTGGGGGGAAGGGGAAGCACTCCCATTGGGCTGCTGGGCAGAGGGGTGGGGCAAATTATGGTGGGGCGACGGCGCACGTGCCCACAGAGAGGGCGCTGAGTGCCCCTTCTGGCATGCGTGCCATAGGAAACGAGAAACCGGCTGGGGTGTATATACAAGAAGGTAAGGAAACACACCCAAAAGGAAACAAATCAAATCTAAACAACAAAATTAACTTTAATCAACTTATACATATGAAAACTGAATAAGTACTCAATACGTAATAATAAATACGGCAGTTTGCTGAGATGTACAGACAAAAAAGTTCAAACAACAACGAGCACCAACACCCCCGCCCCATGCCTGCAATAATCTAAGCTAAATCTCCAGAGGCTCCCTGTAGGTGCACACAGTAAAGTTCGTAAAAACGATATATGGCATAGTTCACTCCATCATTTTACTGGAAGCTGTAGGCAACCCTTCGGGACAAAGATAAAGTTGGAAATAATCTTCATAAATCACACCGGCAGGGAGAGTAACCAGGCAAATAATGTATGCAGGTGAAGGAGTGGGCGTGGAACGCTATGTCTCGATATCCATCCGGTAAGTGGACATTTCACGAGCCTTTTTCAAGAGTCTAGAGTATTTTCATAGCGCATAGAACCTCCATGGTGTTATTCATATTCACCTGCATACATTATTGCCTGGTTACTTTGTCCCGAAGGGTTGCCTACAGCTTCCAGTAAAATGACGGACTGAACTATGCCATATATCGTTTTTACGAACTTTACTGTGTGCACTACAGGGAGCCTCTGGAGATTTTGCTTAGATTATTGCAGGCACGGGGCGGGGGTGTTGGTGCTCGTTGTTGTTTGAAATTTTTTGTCTGTACATCTCAGCAACCTGCCGTATTTATTATTACGTACTGAGTACTTATTCAGTTTTCATATGTATAAGTTGATTAAAGTTAATTTTGTTGTTTAGATTTGATTCATTTCCTTTTGGATAGGTGCCATAGGTTCACCACCACTGGTCTAAGGTGTAGATCAGGGATTCTCAACCTGAGGCCCATGGCACCATTTCATGTGGGCCTCCACCACACAAGGAAGTGCCATGTGGTGGAGGAAGGGCAAAATGGCCATCCAGCCCCTGAAGTTGTCTAAGGGAGGGTGACCCCAGTCCCCAGCTTTAAAAGGTTGAGAACTGGTGTAAATGATGACATTGTTGTTGTTGTTGCAGTACACAGGCTGAACGTAGCTAGGAAAGCCCACAAAACCAAAGGCTCCTAATCCAGTCATTAAAAATGTCACCCAGCTGACCTGGGCACTTCCCTCCCGTGGCCGGGGAGAAGAAACACTGGTGATAGGGTAGGAGCCGCTGCGGCCCCTGTGGATGGATGAGGATGTGTTATTTGTGCTGCTATGGGACTTTAAATGAACATTTATGAATATGGACATTTATGAATATTTTATGAGTATTTTATGATGTTTTATGATGGGGTGATTTATATTATGATTTTTTTGCTGTTATGTGATTTATTTACTGTTATGTGATTTATCCGCTGTTATGATTTGCATTTTTGTTAGCTGCCCTGAGTTGCATAATTGAGTGGGTGGCATATACATGTGAACATAACAACCACAACAACAACAATAACAATAGCAACAGTTCAACAGTGAGAACAGCATTTAAAAGCACCAGCGAGGAAATCCCAACTGGTGCGGCACTTGTGCGGACTCAGCAACATACAGGCCATTTTACAAAGTGGACAGGGGTGAGCATGGAAGGTCCCTTTTGATGTTGTTCAGTCGCACAGTCGATTCTCACCCTTTGCGACCCCATGGACCATTGCTCTCCAGGCCCCTCTGTCCTCCACCATCCTCCTCAACCCACCCAGCTCTGTGCCCATTGCATCTACAATACCATCTAGCCATCTCATTTTTGGCCACCCCCCTTTAAAATCTAAAAAAAGGGGGTGATTCTGTTCGGTGGGAAACGAAAGATGAGCCCAGATGTGCCAAGGATACAGTGCAGGCAATTGGGGTGCAAAAGGGTTAATCTGGGGTAGGGTTGGAACTGAAAGGAAGAGACTGGAACACTATTTTTGAAACAAACCCAACAAGGCATCAGTTGTTCAGTTATGGGTAGGCCAAGCATGTCACAGTATTTGCAGATTTCAAAAGTAATATTGGAGAGTTCTAGAACCGTGCATACCTGTCAACCGCGGCTCCGGCGAATCCGGGACTGCGCGGACCGGGTTTGCGCAGGTCGCGTTGTACGCATGTGCGTGGAGGGCTACGCCGCTTGCGTAGCCTTCTACACATGCGGCGTAGCCTTCTGCACATGCGTGGAAGGGAGCTACGGAAGTGTAGAGCCCTTCCACGCATGCGTGCAACGTGACCTGCGCAGATGGGCTGCACAGTGCCTCCTTTCCCCCACTGCCAAAATCCGGGGTTTCGGCAGCGCGGAGCGGGAAAGGGCAAAAATCTACGCCGAAAACCGGGAAATCCCGGCCAATCTGGGAAGGTTGACAGGTATGGAACCATGGTTCTCTGCTCATCACCTTGCGGGATGCAGCAGCCGTGTCGATGTGGTGCTGAGCTTTCCCAACAGTTACTAAGAATTCTCCCTGCCTTTCAAAACCTTGCGTCCTCCAAATGCGATATCAGCCACCGTTCATCCTACTAGCAGTAACTTTGCAACCGCAGTGTTTCTTCTGATCTCTTGTTCCTGAGCATCTGTGCCAAATGTAACTCCTGTAAACACACTCCTGTCCTCGAGAAAAATATGGCTTTTATTTTTTAAAAAAAATTCTGCCACGGCAGAAGCCCTTCTGCGGCCCATAGGCCCACCTTGCTCACCACACACATTGGGGTTCAAGCCTTTAGGCGTGTGGATCACTCATGCACGAAAAGTTTCTGTCCAATCTGTGGTGTTATAGCTGGGTGGGGGGTGGGTTGGGGCTAGGAAGGCAAAAAGAACAATTTAGATTAAGGTTCCACCTGGGTGCCGAGGGCATGGCTTTGCTGACTGTCAGCCTTCTCTGATATCCTGCAGCCTGATGTAAGTCTCTTTATCTTTCCCCTAGAGGTAGTCCTTCCATCTTGGTCCCCGGAGCCGACATGGCAGGTAAGAAAGGCTTCTCTTTCTGTTATCCTTATCATCTCTGATGGGGACCCCAGACCCAGGCGGTCCACCTGCAGAAGCCCATATAGGCATGTTTTACTTCCGCTTCCAGGAGTGACAAGGGTGGTGTGGGCCAGAAGAATTGGCAACGGGGGCCAGATCCAGCCCATGTGCCATATTTTGGGCACCCATGGTTTAAGCAGAGAAAAAGGCAGCCTAAAATCTATCTCATCCTGTTTCAAAACATGTCTGTTGCAAAATAGATTGCAGGGCGCGTTTTGCTTCCGCTTCCAGTGGGAGGAACCATGTGACCGGCCCGCTGAAAAACCACGTGACCGGCCTGTGGCCCGAAAGGTTTGGGTACCCCTGGTCTGCTTACTCACCTTTGAAGCATATCTCTCCTCTTCCTTTTTCCCCCCAGGAGGGTTCTGTGCCAACAGGTGATGCTCCCAAGACCTCTTCTGCCAGCGACGTATGCTCAGACTTCATGCTTCCCTTACCAGAGCTGAGGTTTCTCAGTCTGGCCGACAACCAGGTGACTGAATACATCTTTCTCAAGCCAGACTCCCCTTGTGCAATCTGGTGACCAGGGCTGGAGATTTGCAGCCTGCCCAGACCTAGTAGAGCTATAGCGTTAGAAGGGATGCAGCATGGTCCTCTATTGTGGGGTGGGCCAAGCGTGGTCTCAGTATCCATGTGGCCTCCTTGCTACTCCCCCCCCCCCGCCTCCTCAGGGCCCCAAGAGTATCCTACTGTCTTGAAGTCCTTAAAGCGTTGTTCTAATTTATTCCATGCAACATTTTCCTGATGATAATAATTTTGTGTCAAAAATTATTCTGGGTTGAAAGGATTTTTGCGGGAGAAACTCCGCTCAGGGAACACCCAAATGAGGCTCCTTTCATGTCCCCAAGAGCTGGGACAGAGACGGACGCTCAATCCATTGTGCCATACCCGGGTCTCAAACTGCCAGCCTTCCAGCTAACAAGGCGAGCCTCTTAACCACTGAACCACCGCAACCCCCTAGCTTCCTGATTTGAAATGATAGCTTAGTTCCATGTTCCTATAGCACCATAGAAAAACCGAAGGAGGCAAGAGGACGCAATTAAGGCTGGCAGGAGTTGGGATAGACGACAGGAAGACGCCGCCGCAGTGCAAGGACGTTCCTCCCCGCCCCCTGCCACCGGGCGGAGAGGTTAAAAGGGCTCCCCGTGGCCGGAGGGAGCCGAAGTCGCCGCCGCCGTGCGAGGACGTCCCTCCCCGCCCCCTGCCACCCGGCGGAAAGGTTAAAAGGGCTCCCCGTGGCCGGAGGGAGCCGAAGACGCTGCCACCATGTGAGGACGTCCCTCCCTGCCCCCTGCCACCGGGCAGAAAGGTTAAAAGGGCTCCCCATGGCCGGAGGGAGCCAAAGACGCCGCCGCCATGCGAGGACGTCCCTCCCCGCCCCCTGCCACTGGGCAGAAAGATTAAAAGAGCTCCCTGTGGCCGGAGGTAGCCGAAGACGCCGCCGCCATGCGAGGACGTCCCTCCCCGCCCCCTGTCACCCGGCAGAGAGGTTAAAAGGGCTCCCCGTGGCTGGAGGGAGCCGAAGATGCTGCCACCATGCGAGGACGTCCCTCCCTGCCCCCTGCCACTGGGCGGAGAGATTAAAAGGGCTCCCCATGGCCGGAGGGAGCCAAAGACGCCACTGCCGTGCGAGGACGTCCCTCCCTACCCCTGCCACCGGGCAGAGAGTTTAAAAGGGTTCCCTGTGGCCAGAGGGAGCTGAAGACACCGCTGCCATGCGAGAACATCCCTCCCCGCCCCCTGCCACTGGGCGGAGAGGTTAAAAGGGCTCCCCATGGCCGGAGGGAGCCGAAGTCGCCGCCGCCGTGCGAGAATGTCCCTCCCCGCCCCCTGACCCCGGGCGGAGAGGTTAAAAGGGCTCCCTGTGGCTGGAGGGAGCCAAAGCCGCCGCCGCCGTGCGAGGACGTCCCTCCCCGCCCCCTGCCACTGGGCGGAAAGATTAAAAGGGCTCCCTGTGGCCGGAGGGAGCCGAAGACGCCGCCGCCGTGCAAGGACGTCCCTCTCCGCCCCCTGCCACTGGGCAGAAAGATTAAAAGAGCTCCCTGCGGCCGGAGGGAGCCAAAGCCGCCACCGCCGTGTGAGGACGTCCCTCCCCGCCCCCTACCACCTGGCGGAGAGGTTAAAAGGGCTCCCCGTGGCTGGAGGGAGCCGAAAACTCCGCCACTATGCGAGGACGTCCCTCCCTGCCCCCTGCCACCGGGCAGAAAGGTTAAAAGGGCTCCCCATGGCCGGAGGGAGCCTAAGACGCCGCCACCATGCAAGGACGTCCCTCCCTGCCCCCTGCCACCGGGCGGAGAGGTTAAAAGGTCACCCCGTGGCCGGAGGGAGCCGAAGACGCCGCCACCATACGAGGATGTCCCTCCCTGCCCCCTGCCACCGGGCGGAGAGGTTAAAAGGGCTCCCTGTGGCCGGAGGGAGCCGAAGACGCTGCCGCCATGCGAGGACATCCGTCCCCGCCCCCTGCCACTTGGGCGGAGAGGTCAAAAGGGCTCCTCGTGGCCGGAAGGAGCCGAAGACGACGCGCGAAGACGTCCCTTCCTTGGCCCCACCATGGTCGTGGACGTTGAGCTATGGACTCTATTGTGGACTTGGCTGCTGAGGACATTGCGGTAGTTGTTTTGTTTCTTCCTTGTAGGAATCGGGGCCACTAGGACGGCCGTTAGGTCCCGGAGGAGACTGATCAAGGAACGACACGAGGCAATATGGAGCGAGATCAGATCAGTGGTTTATTGAGGAAAAGACATCATCATTTATAGATCAGAAGGCAAGGCAGGAAAAACCGTCATCTGACAGAAAATCACATCACCCATTTACTCGGGTTAATGGGAAATCTCTCTTGGGGAAGTTAATTAACGTGGGCAAACATTGACAAGGGAAACACCATTGTCTAGGGCTTAGACCGGGGTAAATATAGCCACTATTTGCACCAAGGATTACGCTAAACTCGGAGATGAGTGTTTGCCTTAATATGTAACAGGAGTTGGCGATCTGCTTACTTGGCAGAGCCGTGGGTCAGATCAGAATTGGGTGAATCAAACCCTATCATAAATCCACCCCCCTTAATTTCCATACTGGCAAAGGCCAGCGGCCAGGAGTCTGCTCAACTGGTTTAACCTCTGCCAAGGTTCTGTGCCAATTGGGCATGCGGAATCCGCATCTCCCCTTTTCTTTTTACTTAAGGACCTGACCGGCAACTCTGCGCAAGAGGGGCATCAGCTGATGAGCGGGAATGATGCTTCGGGGTTTCTTCTTGGAGAGGCACTTAGATATCAGTGAGGGAATACATTGCGCGAAGCAGCATATGGCTATGCCTAGTATAATCACCCCCACAATCACTTTGAGCACCGTCTGAAGCCATCCCCACGGGATCCATGACCACATCCAGTTCCACAATGAACTCAGCCAAGTTCCCCATGCAGAACCCTCCCTGATGCCCTCGACTATGGTGTGGAGGTCTGTGAGCTGGCTCTGTACCTTACGGGAGTTATCAGTGAGATTAAAACAACACATACCATGAAAAGATTCGCAACCCAGGTGATGTAGCAATAAGAGATAGTCTATAGCCGCTCGATTGTCAAGTATGGCATGGCGAAGCTCTGCCTGCTCTTGATTGAGCAGCGCTATCGCAGAGGAGGTATGGTTAATGGCTTTGGCTAGTCCGCAAGCCAGTCAACCAATTCTCCGAGCGTTGCCGACGGCTAAGCCTGGCACGCCAAAAATGCTGACTGCCAACGAGAGATATTCGGCTGAACTCATTACTCTAAAGCTGCTCTCACACGAGCTGTCTTACTGGGTGGTGCGAGTGTGTCGTACCAGTGCCGGAACATTTGTGCTTGGGGTAACCATATCCTTAGTAGGGAGTAACAGTGTCAAACGACTGATACAACAAGTAGCGTCTGATACATTTGCGGGAATGTAGTTCCAAGTGTACTGATTAGATGTAAAGAACCAACCAGATGGTAGGGTAACATGAGCATACATTGAGCCAAGTGTCACTGGGTTATCACAAGTCCAATTGCCGCTGCCAACGTTGAGGCAGCGGCGCCGGGTTCGACCGACTGAGGCGCAGCCGGTCACTCGAGCACAAGTAGAGTTCGGACTGACCGCCACTCGAGGAGTGTGGAGAGTGGCTGCATCAGCCGGCAAAGTCATGGTGAGCCGCATCTCCCAACGGGCGTATTCTGAAGAAGCTGTCGGGATGTATGGGCTGAAAATCCGTTTCACGAGCCAGTCCCCATCCCTGGGGTGCGCGCCTGGAGAGTGGCACACTGGGATGAGGCAGGTGCTCAAGATTGAGGCAGAACCAATGTCCTGCTTCAGGCAAAAGTCGGACTGGTTGACGAGACCCGCCAACCTTTCCCATATGTTGTAATGCATCCTGGCAGAGAGGTCTCCACCGGGCATCAAATCGTTGGCCTTCAATGAGGCGGCCTGAACGCCTCCCCCAGCAAGTAGGGAGAGGATCAGGATGATGGTGAATGCCACGGAGTTGGCATTGATCTGGGCAAAGACTGCGGCTACAAAATTCTCCGGTGTCGGCTCCTTCTCCTCGCGTTGGAGGGCGTCCCGGGCCTCACTGCAAAGGGTCTTGATCATCCCCCAGGTGATCCTCGGCGCTGCCGTCCGCAGGCGCCGCTTCTCCCGCCGGGTCCCCTCGGTCAGGGTGAGGTCCTCCATCTCCGGGATCGGACTCGGGTCGGTCTGGGTCCACGCCATGTGGTTCCAAGTGAGGTTTGACACACCGAGCTGGAATCCAAACGACACCTGTGGGAGACATAACTGCAGCATACCCTCTTCTCCAGGTTACGAGTGGCGCCGGGCCCCTCCATGAAGGGTCCGGT
This sequence comes from Bradypodion ventrale, assembly GCA_035047345.1. NCBI lineage: Eukaryota > Metazoa > Chordata > Lepidosauria > Squamata > Chamaeleonidae > Bradypodion > Bradypodion ventrale. The sequence goes on from JAWDJE010000003.1 coordinate 371,620,983, forward strand.
GGCACCCGGTATCGGACCATCGGTCGCGGGAGAGCTTCCGAATGGCGGAAATGCTTCTCCTGTGGCGTGCAATCCGAAAAAACATTAAGGTGATTGTATGTGAACAATACCTTGTTCAGACAATGCTGTGCCTGGCCCTGTGACTTGGGGAGGGCTGGTGGCTCCCCCCTTTCTGTTTGTTTGTCAATATAGGACTTGAGTGTCCGATTGACTCGTTCCACAATCGCTTGCCCCTGCGGATTGTAAGGAACGCCAAAAGTATGCTTAATGTCCCATGTGGCCATGAAGGCGGCCAACAGCCTAGAGCAGTAGGCCGGGCCGTTATCGGTTTTCACATGCCGTGATTTGCCCATAGCCGCGATGCAGGAAAGGAGGTGCTGCTCCACGTGGGAAGCAGTCTCCCCTTTCTGCGCCGTTGCCCAAACGAATTGAGAAAAAGTATCAATGCAAACGTGCATGTACTGCCATCTGCCAAACTGCGGAACATGCGTGACATCCATCTGCCACACCTGGTTAGCCTCTGTCCCTCGTGGGTTGACCCCCCACGAGGGCCCCCCCGGTGCCCCTGCACAATGCTGGCAAGAGCGAACTATGCCTTGGGCTTGAGAAAGTGGCAGATTGAACTGTCTGGCGAGCGCCTTGGCATTTTGGTGAAAGAATGCATGACTCTGAATTGGCGTAGTAAAAACACCTAACACTGAACGTTGCTGAACTTCCTTTGCCACCGCATCCGCTCTGCTATTGCCCGCGGAAATCGGACCCGGTAGGTCTTGATGACTTCAGATGTGGGCAATATAGAGCGGCTCCGTGCGGTTTCGCAAATGAAATTGAGCAGTGAGAAACAGACTAAGCAAGTTCTTGTCTATCGCGGGAGTAATGTATGCTCCCGGTAGACTGTGAAGCAAATTCCTAACATACTGACTGTCAGTAATGATGTTTAGGCGCTCTTTGGCGAAGGTGCGCAAAGCAAGGTTCACCGCTGCCAACTCTGCCCGCTGCGCGGACTTCTGTGGAAGAGTTAACAGCGTGCGCCAAGCCTGGCCCTCCTGTCAAGTTAAGACACCATATGTGCGACCCCCATCCGTAAAAACTGTCCTGGCCCCCTGAAGCGGAACCAGCGAGAGCAACTCGAACAAGCTGTCTGCGTTTGAAGTGAGACAAGTCTGGGGTCCTTTGGCAAATGGTATGCCAAGCATCCGGTGAATCCCTCCAAAGCAATTGGAAGCGAGTCACCGAGCTGCATCAACTGCTGAATCTGTTCCTTGGTGAACGGGACTACGATTTTGGCTAAGTCGTGCCCTGAAATGTCCCTAGCTCTCAGCCTTCCGCGGTAGACCACCGTGGAGACCAATTCTTGGGGAGGAACGATGTTTCGGGAAGAGGTGTTCGGCAAGTAAACCCATTCCACGATACTCGCTCCTTTCTCGGAGTCTACTCCGAGGGCTCCGGTGAACATGGATCCTGCTCGAACGATGTACAAATTCAGGATCGGAGCATATGGCCCTGGGGTGATCCTATCTACCCACCTCTGGCTGAGAACTTGGTTGACTTTCTCGAGAGCCAGGCGTGCTTCTCGAGAAATTTGTATCCGGTCTGCTGGCTGCTTACCTAATGTGAGCAGCGAGAAGAGCGGTTTTAAGAGATCCGTATCCAATCGGAAATACGGTCTGGCCCAATTAATGTTTCCTAAAACCTGCTGCAATTCTACTAAGGTGACTGAATCCTTCAAGTTGACTTGGGGCAAAACTGGTGCTGCGAAAGAGCGGAGAAGCCGATGACCCAAGTATGAGAAGGGCTCGGTTCTCTGCACTTTCTCCGGGGCAGTGAGTAACCCTTTCTCCCCCAGGCTGGCCTGGAGGTCTGAAAACATTTCGCTGCCGAGTTGCGGCACCGCGACCAAGATATCATCCATGAAATGGCAAACTAAGGCTTTGGGGTAAAGGTTTCGGAACTTTGCCAGTGCGTTGTGAACATAAATTTGGCACAGGGTGGGCGAATTGAGCATGCCCTGTGGCAAAAATTTCCACGCGTAACGCTGCGTGGGCTCACTGTGGTTCACAACCGGCACCGTAAAGGCAAACCTTTCCCGGTCCCTGGGGTCTAAGGGAATCGTGTAAAAGCAATCCTTGAGATCTACAACTAGGATCTCCCACCCCTCGGGAATCGTATTAGGATTTGGGATGCCGCATTGAAGCGGACCCATTGGCTGTATGCACTTATTGATCTCTCTGAGATCGTGGAGGAGTCGCCACTTCCCCGACTTCTTTTTGATGACAAAAATAGGTGAATTCCAAGGACTAGTGGACAGCTCTATATGTCCTGCGTCTAGCTGTTCTTTAACCAGTTGCTTAAGGGCAACTAATTTCTCTCCCACTACCGGCCATTGTTCTACCCAGACTGGTGTATCGGTGAGCCATTTAAGTGGCAACGCCATTACCTGAAGGTAAGGGTAGCACCGTACTGCTGCAAGATGTCTCGCCCCCAAAGGTTGATGTGCACGTCAAGAATGTGCGGCCGAATTACCGCTGTGCCGTCAGCCTTTGGGATTGTGACTTCTACCCACTCCCGGCTCCTAAACGCTTCCTGAATGCCGCCTACCCCCCACACATCGGAGACCGGCTCAATGGCCCACTCCCGTGGCCACTGGCCTCTGCTTATCACGCTCACATCAGCTCCGGTATCTAATAACCCTGAAAATGATCTTTTATTCAGAAATACCTCAATAACTGGGCGCTGTTTCCACTCAATGTTGGTCTCCACTGTCGCTAAGACCTGGTATCCTTGTACTGCCTCACTGGCGCTCGAGCGGTCCTCTGTCCGGGACTCTGAGCTGTCCCTGAGCCTTCCCTGGCTATCTGCTGGCGAGTGACAAGGAACCATGATCAGTTGCGCTAATGTGTCTCCTTTGTGAATTGTCTGGGGTAAGTGCGTCCAAAGCTGAACTTGGAGAACGCCTGAAAAATTGGAGTCAATGACTCCTGGAATTACAAGAATTCCGCGTGCTCCAGCTACACTGCGGGGCAAAACTAAACCTATAAAGCCCTTGGGCAGTGGACCCATGTACTGAGAATCCACCAGATAGACCATGCCTGGCAGGTCGCATGTAACGTCTGCCTGACAAGTCAAATCTAGCCCTGAACTACCCTTGGGGCTGGCCTGTGCCCTCGCAATGCCTGGAATGTGACTGGAACCTAATCTAGCTCTGGCGAGCTCTGAATGAGGGAAGCCTCTGTTTGGACAGGGGCCAGAGACATGCCCGCGCTCCGGTTTCCCGAATTCGGACAGTTCCTGGCCCAATGGTAGCCTTTCTTGCACTTCGGACACAGGGTGTTTGGAGCCTTGGAGCGGCCGGAATTTTGTCCGCCTCCCTTGGATCGGCACTCCCTAGCGAAGTGACCGACCTTGCCACAAGAGTGACATGCTCCTTGGTTCTTACTTTTGGGTCTTCTACCCCCTTGCACCGCTGCCGCTAGCAAACCCATTTTATAGGATTCTGTGCCAACGTCGGCGCAAGCTCTAATCATGTCCGTGAGAGTCAAGTCGGGACGATTGCCCAGGGACTGCAAGATTTTACGGCAGTCTAAATTGGCATTGTCCTTGGCTAACTTCATCATGAGCTCTTGTTGGGCTTGCTCATTATCGATCTGCCTACTGATCGCTTCCTCCAAGCGATTGATGAAGTCCATGTAGGGCTCCTGGGCTCCCTGCTTAATTGCGGTGTAATTCTTAGCCGCTTTGCCGGTCGCAGGGACCTTGAAAAAAGCCCTAAAGGCAGCCTCTGCTGACATCTGAAGAGTGGCGAGTGGCAAGTTGATCTGCGCATCGATGGATTCGAAGGCACCTGAACCATATAGCTGGTCAGGAAGTACTGCGCCTCCCATCCTGGCAGCCCTTGTCTGAGCCTCAAGGCGAAACTCGCTGTCCCAAATCAAATACTGGCTAGGGTTGAGCATCATCCGCATGACGGCTTTCCAGTCATGTGGAATGAACATGGTGTTCTCGCACACTTGCTGAAGCGTGCCCCTAGTGAACCGACTCTGAAGCCCTGTCTCTGAGATGGCCTTCCGTATAGCCATGAGAAGCTTATACGGGACTGGTGAGTGAACTATCTGCTGGGCCCCTGTGAGGGCATCCATTTCCATGCGAATTGGACAAATCTGACTAAGCTCAGCTAGTTCTTCTGCTGGCAAATCCCCCTTCCTAAGTTCTTCCTCAACTGTGCGCTGAAGGGCACTCTTGGTAACTCGGGAACCTGTAGCTGTCAGAGAAGCGCCTGCGCTCCCCATTCCATGCATTCCGTCGGTGACGTCTGCAGCTGTCACCGAGGGAAAGCTCCCTACGCTACTCTGCCTAAACTGCAATGACGGATAGAGCGCTGTGGGCGCCGATGGTTCGGCTGGCGCTGGGGGTTCTTTGGCCTCTACCCGGACTGGTTCTATCTCCGCTAAGAGTTTCCTACATTTACTCCATGTGCGAATTACGCCTCCTGGAGCTTTCGGGGGTTGCTGAATGCAGTCTCCTATCTGATCCCAAAGCTTAAGGGTTAACGTACCTACTTCTGGGTAAAGCAGGCAGTGTTCCCTTAGGTACGCCAAAAGTCTCGGTAGCTCTCGGCTGTGAAAACGCAACTGAAATACCCTGGCCAGGATTCTGAACTCTTCCTCACGAGTTCTTTGGCTAGCGGACGGACCTTGTCGCTGAGGACAAGTCCCCATATTACCTGCGAGGGTCCTCCGAAGTTTCCTCCTCGGGACGAGTCGACGCGTCTTTGGGCAAGGTAATAGGCTCTGGCGACGATTCTCTGGGTAGAGCTCAGAGCGTGGACTGCTGCCACTGGCCCTCGGTGGCTTCTGCGCTGTCAGGGGTTCACAGCTGACCCTGAGCGGAATGCGTTTTTCCGTAACCTGCAAGCCGCCGCGAAAGTTGGGAGCAAGCTGTAGGATGCCTCTTGGTACTGCCTCGCCGCTTAGGCCGTCCTCCCGACCGGCTGGTTTACCGGCCGGGCTGCCGCGCTGTCCTCCGGGATAAGTGGACGCGGTTCAAGCGCAGAACCGGACCGTGTGATCGCTTACCCTCGAGTAGACCGCTCGGAGGTCGCTTACTCTCGAGTAAATCACGTCGGGGTCACCAGATGTAGGAATCGGGGCCGCTAGGACGGCCGTTAGGTCCCGGAGGAGACTGATCAAGGAACGACACGAGGCAATATGGAGCGAGATCAGATCAGTGGTTTATTGAGGAAAAGACATCATCATTTATAGATCAGAAGGCAAGGCAGGAAAAACCGTCATCTGACAGAAAATCACATCACCTATTTACTCGGGTTAATGGGAAATCTCTCTTGGGGAAGTTAATTAACGTGGGCAAACATTGACAGGGGAAACACCATTGTCTAGGGCTTAGACCGGGGTAAATATGGTCACTATTTGCACCAAGGATTACGCTAAACTCGGAGATGAGTGTTTGCCTTAATATGTAACAGGAGTTGGCGATCTGCTTACTTGGCAGAGCTGTGGGTCAGGTCAGAATTGGGTGAATCAAACCCTATCATAAATCTACCCCCCTTAATTTCCGTACTGGCAAAGGCCAGCGGCCAGGAGTCTGCTCAACTGTTTTAACCTCTGCCAAGGTTCTGTGCCAATTGGGCATGCGGAATCCGCACTTCCTTATTTTGTGGAATGTATTATTGCTTATTATTACTGAGCTGGGCTCCGATGTAGTCGTTGAGCCCGGCTCTCATTAAGAGTTGTGTAAGGTCGTTGAGCCTTGGGTCCCCCCCCCCCCCCTTTGGATTATTGTTTTTCCTGATGATATCTTGTAAACTTGTAAACTGTTATTATAATGTTTTGCATATTTTTATTGTATTTAATTGTTATACTGTGTTTATACTTGATATGTTGTTATTGTACTGTATTGCATAATGAACTGTATTGTGTTGTATTTCCCCTTCCCTTTCCCCTACTTATGTTTTGCTTTGTATCTTTTGGATTGCTCTGTAAACCGCTTTGAGTTGTCAGTAGACAAGTAAAGCGGTATAAAAGCACACTAAATAAATAAATAAAAATAAATAATGTAACACGTCTCCATGCTTTAAATAGCCTTTTGTGACTTGTGGGGGGAAAAAACATTTTAAAACTTTCCTATTCAAGGAAACCTTTTTGAATATTATTATCCCCTTAACAATAAATTAACCAGTCAGTTAATCCTCTGTGCCCACAGATGTCAGTTATTTTATTTTAGGATGTATTTATTTGGTGGGTTTATTTTCATTTTGTTGTGTGTTTCATTATTGTTATTTTGATATTTGTATGAAGAGTGTGAAATATCCCAAATGGGCAATATAAAAATGCAATAAATTAAATAAATAAATACATAAATATTGTTTCTGATCAGGGATCAGAGATAACAAAAGAAAGGTGCATGCAGGTCAGATGAGAAATCCCTGCCAGCCATATCTGGCTGCATGGCTCAAAGTGCCTGGTTCTCAACCTAGTCCCATGATGGCGAATCTTGGCACTCTAGCAGTTCTTGAACTTCAATTCCCAGAAGCCAAAGTCAGCACTCCTGTTGATCAGGGCTTCTGGGAATTGAAGTTCAAGAACTGCTAGAGTGCCAAGGTTTACCATCACTGATCCCTGCTTGATGCATCAGCAGTAAAAGATGGCTGTCCGTCTCAAGGGAAGGAGGTAGGTCAGATCTCTGACCGGCTGACAGTAGATTAGCCCTGGGTTTCTGCTTTTCAATTGTCTTCCTCTGCCTGTTATACTGAACTGTAAAGGTAAAGGTAAAGGTTTCTCTTGCTCGAAAGCCAGTCGTATCCGACTCTAGGGTGCAGTGCTCATCTCAGTTTCCAAGCCGAAGAGCCAGCACTGTCTGCTGCTGCAGATGTTTCCTTGGTCATGTGGCAGGCATGACTAGACATCGGAGCGCACGGAACGCTGTTCCCTTCCCACCGAAGGGGTCCCTATTTATCTACTTGCAATTTCTTGCTTTCGAACTGCTAGGTTGGCAGAAGCTGGGACAAAGACGGGGTGGGGGGGCTTATTTCCGTCCTGCAGTACTCGGGAATTGAACTGCTGACCTTCCGCCTCCCATTCAGCATCTTAGCTACTTGAGCCACTGCAGTCCCTGAACTTACTACTTACTATTTATGACTTAGGACTGCAGTGGCTCAAGTGGTTAAGACACTGACTGGGAGGCAGAAGGTCAGCAGTTCGATTCCCGAGTACTGCAGGACGGAATGAGCTCCCGTCTTTCTCCCAGCTCCTGCCAACCTAGCAGTTCGAAAGCAAGAAATTGCAAGTAAATAAATAGGGACCACTTCAGTGGGAAGATAACAGCGTTTCGTGCGCTCCGGTGTCTAGTCATGCCTGCCACATGACCACGGAAACGTCTGGAGAAGCAGACAATGCTGGCTCTTCAGCTTGGAAACAGAGATGAGCACTGAACCCTAGAGTCGGATACGACTGGCTTTCGAGCAAGGGAAACCTTTACCTTTACTGAACTGTAGTAAGAAGGAAATAGGAAATTTTATGTGAAAAGGCTGAAAGCTTATTTATTCATTCATTCATTCATTCATTCATTCATTTTGGAACAGCCTCCAGTTAAGGTGTGGGGTGAGGTATATAAGCTCTCCTTCATGTATTCTGTGAATCCCTTTTGGGTTCTGTGCATGCGCGGAGCCGTTACCGGAGCTTTCAAGCCGATTGGATAAAAGTTTCAATGTTAGGGCCACGCAGGTAAAGAACCCAAAAGTGTTAATTCACAGAATACTTACTGGAAGAACAAAAGTTATTACTGGTTAGTACAACTTAACTATTCCTAGAAAGAACATAAGTCCACAGAAACTCTTTTGCATTCTTAAGTGTATCTTTGCCACAGTGGGAATCAGGTGGGCCTCAATCCTGCTATTTCTTTCATGATGGAAACTCAACAGATCCAAGCAGTGATGGGCAAGAATTTTTTTTACTAGCACACCGTGGGCATGGCCTAACTGGTGGGCGTGGCCTAACTGGTGGGTGTGGCCTAATCAGTGGGCATGTGACTGGGTAGCCAATCTAGTCATGCCTGCCACATAGCCCATGAAAACATCTGCAAACACAGACAGCACTGGCTCTTTAGCTGTAAATGGAGATGAGCACTGCACCCTAGAGTCAGATACGACTGGCTTTTGAGCAAGGGCACCCATTACCTTTACCTATTGTTAGATCCAAAGCTACCATTCGTATCTGTCTCTAGGGTTCAGTGCTCATCTATTTATAGCCAAAGAGTCAGCACTGTCTGTTTGTACAGGTTTCTGTGGACATGTGGCAGGCATGACTAGACACCAGAATGTTGTTACCTTTCCCACCAAAGTGGTTCCTATTTATCAACTTGTGGTTGCCAGGGTCAGAGACAGGAGCTGGAACAGAGACGGGAGCTCAAACGGTCATGTCGGCCTTCCAGCTAACAAGGCAAGCTTCTTAACCACTGAGCCACCACAGCGCCAGATCTATCTGGTAGGATTCATTTATTGGGTGGAAGGACATTCAGTTCTTTGGACTCTTTCCTACAACTTTTGGGTGCTACCGCCTCCAGCCTACACCAAAGGGTGCTTTCGCAGCTGTTGACCTTGGCCATGGCCAAAACCCTGATTCGGGTTTCTGTGTCTCAACTTGCAGATCGAACATGAAGAGGATTTGCTAGCTGTGGCCCTCTTCCCATCTCTAACCGAGCTGACGTTCTATGGCAACCCTTTCACCACGTCACGGAGCGGTAGAGTCTTCAACTACTTCACAACGTTAGGGGTTTTGCTTGAGCATCTGTCAAGTAAATGGATCCCCCAAATCCCCCAGCCTTTGGGTCTCCTCTGTCTCCTAAGCTGGAGGGAGATCTGGCCAACTTTTTGTAGGCTCAAGCCTCCACGGAAAAGAGAAGGCTGGCATTGCAAAGGGTGTGTGTGTGGGGTGTTCATCAACACCTTAACATTTCCATGTTGGAATGAAGTTGTGGGAGGATGGCATAAAGCAGTCATAGCGAACCTTGGCCCTCCAGCTGTTCTTGGACTTCTATTCCTAGAAGCCCAAGTCTCTGTGAATCCATTTTTAATTTTTTTATTAATAACAATACATAAAAACATACAGTATATAGAATAACATAACAATAAAATCAGAGAAAACTCCTTGGCACACATAATTTCCTTATTATCTATCTCTATAAGATTAATGTGCACCCACCACCCTTGGAACCATACATTCCCCACCCCCCTTGTATGGATTCACAGGGTGCTTGGGCTTCTGGGAACTGAAGTCCAAGAACATCTGGAGTGCCAAGGTTCACCATCACGGGCATCGATAGAATGGTCTCAGAGGGTATGATGAGGCCTCCTTGAGAGACTATACCCGTGATGGTGAGCATTGGCACTCCAGATGTTCTTGGACTTCAATTCCCAGAAGCCCAAGCCCCCGTGAATCCACATAAATGGGTTTACTGTGATTCATCCGACCCGCACCACCCTCGTCACTCCCCGAAACGGAAGTAAAACGTGCCCATACAACAAGGGCAGTGCGGGCTGGCTGAATCGCATTAAAGCCATTCGTGTGGATTCACATGGGCTTGGACTCCTGGGAATTGAAGTCCAAGAACATCTGGAGTGCCAAGGTTCGCCATCACGGGACTGTACCATACCCCAAAGCACATTTATAACCCAAGTGGTTCCCTTCCACTGGCTGCAAAAATGAGCTGGTGTAAGTTGAACTCTCCTGTCCCATCCAGCTCCATGTTAAAATAGGTCAACGGTCAAGGTTGCCCTTGCTTAAAAGCCAGTCGTATCTGACTCTAGGGTTCCGTGCTCATCTCTGTTTATAGCCAAAGAGCCAGTGCTGTCTGCGCCTGCAGACGTGTCCGTGGACACGTGGCAGGCATGACTAGACACTGGAGTGCATGGAGCACTGTTTACCTTCCCACTGAAGTGGTCCCTATTTATCTACTTGCAATTTCTTGCTTTCAAACTGCTAGGTTTGCAGGAGCTGGGACAGAGACGGGCGCTCATTCCGTCGTGCAGCACTCTGCTCCTCTGAAATGTATTTGTGGCCAAAGGGGGTCTTGTTGTGGGGAGATGTTCCTCTAGTAGTTCCGCTCCCCCCTTGGTGTACCCCCTTCCGCCTAGGCTTGCTTGCTTGCATCCATCTAATCACAAACCAAACACAAGAGAACAGCCTCCCTTTTCGCTGTTCTGCTTGGTTGTGTCAGAGGAAGAACAGAATCACCAGCAAAGGAATCCACGTTCTGATCATTCAAAGATACCACGTTTTTCGCCCCCAGTCAGTGCCTAATTGATGCTGCAGAAGCCAGAGGATTTGGAAACATTTTCCAGTGGCTAACAAGTGGTTACGATTCCGATTCCCAATGTGGTGTAGTGGATAAAGTAATGGTCTAGAACAGAACAGGGTTTCTCAAGCCTGAGGCCTCCAGGTGTTCTTGGACTTCAATTCCCAGAAACCCAAGTCAGCACACCTACTGATCAGGTCTTCTGGGAATTGAAGTCCAAGAACATCTGGAGAGCCAAGTTTGAGGGACCCCCTGGTCTAGGACTCTAGATGCTTGGGTTTGAATCCCTGCTTATTCACTTAAGATCCTAGGTCAGGGGTTCCCAAACTTTTCATGCTGCGGGCCTGACCATGCCCCCCAGACAGATGAGTGGCCCGGACCACACACCCCGGAAGCAGAAGTGGGCTCATTTACAGCTGTCATAAATGTGGCCACTTTCACGACAGTTGCCGGCACATTTATGCATGTGTGGGCACGTTTTACGGCTGATGTAAATGCGTCTGTTTCCACTTCAGGGTGTGGCAGCAGCGGGGCAGCCCACATGAAATGATACCATGGGCCGGGTCTGGCCCGTGGGCCATAGGTTGGGAAACCCCTTCTTAAATATCTCAACCTTGAAAGCCCTATTAAGGTCACTATTAGTCAGTTCTGAGTTGATGGCACATTAAAACAACAACAGTGATTGTTTAGGTGTGTATGTATGTATGTGTGTGGAGAAACAAGCACCATAACTCATACTACAGCAGTGAATGGAAAATTTACCAGCTAGCTGCATAAAAATCTTTTTTCCTTTCTCCTCTCCTCCAGGTGACCCACCTTTACTCACCAGTTTCCTTCAAAACAAACTAGGAATCAAAATGGTACGGAAGAAAATTTCCAAACTGGAAAAGCCGCGGATCTTCATCCCCATCAAAGCTAACCGGAAGGTATGAACTTAGAAGATAGACTCATAAGATGCCAGCAGTTGCAGGGCAGGAAATTGGTTGTAAGAGAAGTGTTGTCTTCTGCTTTTCCTCCTCCTCTCCCCTCTTTCTTCTTTCTTTTCCTCCTCCTCCTGCCCTTTGGATGTCAAGGGAGATCCAAGGTTGTTGCTCTGGCACTTCTAGCTGCATCCATCTCTTTGTCATCATTTCCTCCTGTTTACTTCCTAAACCAGATTACGTTAAATTAGCACTCGCCAAATCTGCTATAATCCAACTCCCATCAACTCCAGCCATCGTGCAGGGCAAGAGATGTTCAACAAGGTGCACTGTCTGGCAGTGATGGGGATTGGGACCCAGTGCATCTGGAGGTCTGAAGACTCGGCCAAAGGTGGGAGGGAATGTGGGAGGAAAGAGCAGGTTGAATAAAACAGATGAAGGAGCAAGCAGGCACCGTTTTTGGTTAAGGTTTTTAGAGGTTTTGGTGCTCTAGGTTGCAGCTGAAGGTGGATTTGGGTGGGTTGGAGAAGACTAAAGATGTTGAATCATAGAGTTGTAGAGCTGAAAGGCAACTCGTCCCGTGATGGCGAACGTTGGCACTCCAGGTGTTCTGGGACTTAATTTCCCAGAAGCCCAAGTCTCTGTGACTCCATACGTACGTGCAGTAAACCCATTTGTGTGGATTTACAGGGACTTGGGCTTCTGGGAATTGAAGTCCCAGAACACCTGGAGGGCCAAGGTTCGCCATCACGGATCTAGCCAAATAGGGTCACTTAGTCCAACCAGCCATCAGTTCAAGAGATCCATGTTGCACAGTTTATTCTGGATGTTTGTTGCAGATAACATCGCGGCTGCCCATGGTCCGGAAACACCGGAAGATGATAGAAGCTCCACCTGAGACCACCTTCTGGCAACTCTGGACCGCTGATGACCTTCTGGAAGCCAGGAAAAATCTTCTTCAAGACAGGTCTTTGCTTCTTCCTGCCATCCAGTCAATTTCTACAACGTTTTGCTCTGCTTCTCAGATCATTTCTACTCTCGAAAAGGGTGACATATCTAGACCTTACTCTCGTGAAGGCTCCTTTTCTGAAGTCACTAGCCAGGCCTCAGATGACCATTTGTCGGTTGAAACTTCCACAGAAAGTGGATCATCACTCGACCGGATATTATTTGAAGATGCCCCTGAGGCCCAGTCCTCTCTGGAACAGATGCTGTATGAATCCATTCTGCCAAGTGTAAAGCCACAGGTCCAAGCAAAGTTTCCGCCACTAACTGAGCCACATCTGATGGAACAAGTTCAGCCTAAGCCTATCCCATCGGCAAAGGACCGGTTGGAATCTGCCATGGCAGTTCAAATGCCTTCTACAGAAAGCGATGTGTCTGAAAGTACTTCACCCACCTCAGGACTTCTTCCACCTCCAAACTCACCTTTGCAACAGAAGGACTTGGCAGCGCATGTCCCAGCATCTCAGATGCCTGCAAAACACCATTACCTGCCTGAAACTCATGTCACTTTTGAGCAAGACCAGTCACAACCACCATCACCAGAACAAAATCTTTCTAAACCAGATCTGTCAACTGAACCTTATACAGAAGAGTGGAGTGTAGCTGAATCTTTCCCGCCAGACAGTTCACTTTCAGAGGAAGATCTTCCTGAGGATTTCCCAACAACTGGGTCACCTGCAGTGAAACGGCGCCAGTCGGAACTCATGGCACGAAGACTGGATTTGTCAGAACCTCTCTCACTAACTGGAGATGCCCCACAGACTGGTTTGCCAGCAAGTTCTCCTGAAGGTCAGGTTTGTGAAGAACCAGTTCAACCAGCCAGGTCAGCGTCACAAGCAGAGGACCTGCCCGAGCCTCTTCTTCCAGTTCATTTGCTTCCAGCAGAACAAGATCAGTTGGAATCGGTTCCATTGCCCATCTCATCTGTACAAGGACAGAATCCTTCCGAGTCTGTTCCACTAGGTGGACTTCTTGCAGGTCAAGAGGGATTGACTGGGTCTCCTCTAGCTTCAGCTGAGCCTCATCTGCCTCCAACTTCGATACCAAGAAGAAGATCGCTTCCAGAAGACCAGCCTTGGGTCAAACCTGGACCACCTACCAGCTCAGCATCCCAAGAAACAAGTCAGATGGAAACTGAACCACACATTGGATTGCCTTCAGCATCTCAGGAATCTGTCAGACATTCTCTGGCAACCACATCCTTTCCTTCTAGTCGGGAGTACCTATTGGATGCCTTCCCACCTCTTGAATCCCCCACAACCCTGAGAGATCCACTGCAGTCGATTTCCCCATCACAATCATCTTCCAGAGAGCTTTATCAGATATTTGCCCGACTCTACCAGGAACCCACTCCTTCAAGAGTTTCCCCCAGTGCAGAAATATTGAGTAGCAGGGAGGAGTTGCTGGGGACAGAGAAGCCAGAATCCTTTTTTATGACTCAGGTGAGTCCACTGAGAGATTGCATATACTCTGTGTGTGTGTGTGTGTGTGTGTGTGTGTGTGTGTGTGTGTGTGTGTGTGCGTGTGTGTGTGTGTGTGCGTGCGTGTGCGTGTGTGCGTGCGCGCGTGCGCGTAAATGTCTGGCTGGACATCCCGCTACAGTATTGGAGTAGACCATACAGCCAGCGACTCAACGCCGAGTTTTGGGTGGCGGTAAATAACCTGACTCCCTAAAGGGGCCAACCACTATGGGCAGATGAGCCCCTTAGGTGGGATGATGGTCCCCCCTCAGTGGAAACCAACTTATTGGGCCCAACGGCAAAATGAGCATAGGAGGAACTCTGATTCCCAATGGTCATGGAGGCGGAAGAGGCCATGCCAGATGGACTGGCTGTGAAGGCGCACCTTGATAATATTCTCAAGGCTGCGGCAGTCCATTGCAGTCTCGGTGTTAAATCCTGCATGTCTCATTTCATATGTGCTGCAGGAGGTGGCTCTGAGATCACAGTGTGTGGGTCAGTCACTTCATGGAAAGCTGGGATCCACCTCAAACAAATTCATGCCAAAATTGCAAGTAGATAAATAGGTTCCACTTTGATGGGAAGGTAACACCATTCCATGCGTTCCGGCATCTAGTCATGCCTGCCGCATGGCCATGGAGACATCTGCAGATGTAGACATTGCTGGTTGCTGGGCCTTGGGCCCCTGTGGCTTAGTGGTTAAGATGCTGAATTTGATGACTGGAAGGTCAGCAATTCGAGATCTGAGTGCTGCACAACAGATTTCCATGTGGCAGGTATGACTAGGTAGTGGAGTGCACAGGATGCTGTTTACTTCCCCACTGAAGTGGTCCCTATTTATCTCCTTGCAATTTCTTACTTTCGAACTGCTAGGTTGGCAGGAGCCACATAATGGTACAGTATTATTACTTTCAGTTCCCTGTGGCCTGTTCCACCAAGGCTGTTCTTATGTTCTTATGTAATGATTTTGTGCAACACACGATGTATTGATTTTTTTTTTTTAAATCGTGCCGGAAGCACACAAAGGCACTTTTGGGGTTGAAAGGATTTTTGCTGGAGGAAATCCACTCAGGGCGATGCCCAAATGAGGCTCCTTTCATGTATTGAATTATGAAGATTCATATTAGACACAACCATGTTCGTTTGTTATCCAGGGCCCTTTGTGTCTGTACTCTGATTGTTCACTTGGCAATACATGTCAAGTTCATCTGTTTACATAGGTTTTTACCTCTCGTCCCAAGATGCTCACTCGGGTATTTAGAAGTACTTAAATATAATGTATATATATTTTAAGTATTAATGTCAGGGTACACAGAACAAGCCTCCTTGAAGATTGTGATATTTTTGAGCTACACTTGGGTGTACTCTGGGCAACAGCGACCACAATCTTCAAGGAGGCTTGTCCTGTGTACCCCGAACATTAATACTTAAAATAAATAATATAAATTATATTCTCACACTATGTCACTGCAGAATGAACTCACCAAAAGATGCCTTCATTCTGGCATCTTGTCTGCCCTAGAACGGTAGAATTATTAATGTCAATAATATTTATTTATATTTAATTATATAATAATATTATTGTTAGATTGGCCAGGTTATCCTGCTATGGTAATAGAGTAGACCCTACTGCCAACAACGATTCATGCTGAGAACTTTTGGGTGCTTTTTGGGGTAAAAATCTGCCCGTCTCTGGCTTGGGTCTGAAGGTAGACGAGGCCTCCGGTCCTTCTTTGAAACCAATGGCACAGACCAGCAAAGAAGAGCTGATGGGAGCCCGCCCGGCAATACCTGAGAAATACCGAGGTTACGAAGAGCTGCTTGGGAAAGACCCTGGCCCCGATTTCATCGAGCCTGTCGGTAAGTTGATCCTGGGTTCCTGTGAAATCTCCAGTGGGGAATGTGGGTCTTCTTCCATGTCTGCTTAGTTCAGGAGTGTCCAAACTATGGCCTGTGGGCCAGATCTGGCCCCGGATCTGGCTCATGGGCCATAGTTTGGACACTCCTGAACTAAGCAGAGAAAACGGCAGCCTAAAAATCTATCTCATCCTGTTGCACAAGAGATTGCAAGGCGCATTTTACTTCCGCTGGGAGGAACCATTAGACCGGCCCACTGAACCATATGACCGGCCCACTAAACCACTTGACCGGCCCACTGAACGACGTGACCAGCCCAAAAAGTTTGGGCACCCCTGGCTTAGTTTGTTGCATGGGGGGGGGGGGGGTTTGGAGGCAGCAGATGAACATTTGTCTCTCTTAAGAACAAGCTCATGGGTTCCTTGCAGATGTGGTACATACAAGAGCAGTAGCAATGACACTTATAGTATTGCTCCATAGCTCTAATGCGTGTACTCTCTGGGCAGTTCACAAGTAGATTAGCACTTTGCTCCCAACATGCTGGGTCCTCAGTTTACTGCACTCAGAAGACTGGAAGAGGCTGAGTCAACCTTGAGCCCTGGTCAGGATGGAACTTACAATGTTCTGGCTGCAGAACAGCACTTTAACCCTTGCACCACCAAGGCTCTATAACAGGAGTGCCCAAACCTTTCCCGCTAGGGGCCTGACCACACCCCCTCAAACAGCTGAGCGGGCTCGGTCATGTAGTTATTCCCAGTGGCAGCGGCATGTGAATTCATGCCGTGTCTCTGGGCATTTTCCCCTCCATCACTTCCTTTGGAGGAGAAACCGAGGCCGGCGGCACCCTTGCTCTATAATGATAGGTTGCTTACCTGCAACTGATCTTCGTAGCCTGCGCATTAAACCCAATCATGTAGATCAGGCGTTCTCAACCTTTTAAAGTCAGGGGGCTGGGTCACGCTCCCTCAGACAGCTTCCAGGGCCCGGATGGCCATTTTGCCCTTCCTTCACCACATGGCACTTCCAGGGTGTGGTGGAGGCGGTGGTGGGCCACATGAAATGGTGCCACGGGCTGCATGTGGCTCACGGGCCACAGGTTGAGAATCCCTGGTGTAGATTCACAGGAGACCACGAAGAAGAACTTGATTGAGTGTAGGGGCAGAAGTAGACGTTGTAGGCAGCCCATAATTAGAGCCTTGTTATATTTAGCAAAGAAACAGCAATTATACTTCTCTACCTGCCCATAGTGCTTAGTGGACTCTCTGGATGGTTCACAAGTTAATTAGCATTATGCCCCGACATGCTGAGGACTCATTTTATCGCCTCGGAAGGAAGGAAAATTGAGTCAACCCGAAAGGTACTTTCCCCAAAGTTAGATTACCGTACATGTTATTAGAACCAATGATTCCAGTGTTGGGCTGATCATGCTCATAAATGCTGTGGGCGGAAACATGGTCCACAAAACGTGGTCGTCCCTTTCAGCAGGATTAGAGATTGACCCTAGTTTGACAAATCCAATTCTGCCGATTTTCTCATTTTCCCTCCAGTGTTAAGATTTGTTCTGCCTCATTTCCACACCACGTTTTTGTACATGTTTCTTGCAATATAAACTTCCCCAACGCATACATTTGTGTGTGCACTTTCCCCCAAATATATGCATTCCTGGAAGCAATTCACCATGTTCTTACATTCATTGTTTTGCCTTAAAGTGTGGATTTTTGCATAACCTTTTGGGTTCAATTTTGTTTTATGCATTTTTAAAAATAATTTACAAACTACACTGTAATGCAAATATTTAAAGGTAAAGGTCTCCCTTGCTTGAAAGCCAGACGTATCCAACTCTAGGGTTCAGTGCTCATTTGTTTATAGCCAAAGAGCCAGTGCTATCTTCATCTGCAGACATGACCATGGACGTGTGGCAGTGCATGGAATGCTGTTTACCTTCCCACCGAAGTAGTACCTATTTGTCTACTTGCCATTTCTTGCTTTCAAACCTCTAGGTTGGCAGGAGCTGGGACAAAGACGGGAGCTCACTCCGTCCTGCAACACTTGGGTCCCGAACTGCTGACCTTCTGGCCGTGAAGTTCAGCGTCTTAACCACTAAGTGGCTAAGCACTGAATGCTAATTCATGTCCTGGTTCAGGAAGTATACATCTCAAGAGTTCTTGTAAGCTTGTGAGCCCTTATTCATTTCTTAGTTTCCAGTTTGCTTCCACTTTAATTTAAACCAGGGATACAACACAACGTCCAGGCTCTGGAGAAGGCGCTCCGTTACCCTCGCGTCTACCGAGACTCAAAGGCCAGGCTAGACAGTATTCAGAAGCGTTATGTGCCTGCTCCGATGAAGGTCAGTGGTCCTGAGGGGGGAGAGAGAGAGAGGATCTTGGCTCCATACTTTGGAGGCTGGGGTTGAAACCCTCGCCCAGGCGTCAATGCAGGGGAAACCGCTCATGCCTCACCACTGCTTCAGGAGCTGCACTGGTTGCCAGTGTGCCTCCGGGCGCAATTCAAGGTGCTGGTTTTGACCTTTAAAGCCCTACATGGTATGGATCTGCATACTTAAGGGACCGCGTCACCCCAAGGTATTCTTCCCATCCTACGAGGGCAGACCGGAGAGGCTCAGTGCTGGTCCCTTCTACAAGAGAAGCTCACCTGACAGGGACCAGAAGAAGAGCCTTTTCGGTGGCTGCCCCGGCCCTGTGGAACCTCCTTCCACCTGAAGTGCATCTCCAGTCAGAGCTGCTCCCCTTTAGGAAGGCCATGAAGACCTGGTTCTGCCAGCGGGTGTGGGGGCTGGCCGGTGTGGGGGCTGGCTGTCCTGCTGGCTTATATAGTACAGTGGACCCTTGGTTAACAACGCGTTCGAATAGCGTAATTTCCGCTTACCGACATGTCACTTGCCACGTGACTATTCGCACGACGAAAAACCGACGTTTTTTTAACGTAGTTGTGCGGGTAATGACAGTTTTTTGCCACTACATGGCGCAGCTGCCATTGAAAACCGCACGATGTTTCCCCTATAGCGACTACTTGGGGAACCAAGCAACGTTTTTTTGTGAGGGTCTACTGTACCTTCAATTGACCTGTCTGGTTTTAATCTCCCCCTCCCCCCTTTTAAAAAACCTTTTTAATTCCTGTTTTAATTCATTTTTGTCTTCTTAAGGGGTTATTGTAGGGTTTACGTGTTTTATGATTCTTCTTTAGAAAGGGGTTTTAATATTGTTTTTAGCTGTAGATGTCTTTTAGGGGTTTATTATATGGGATTTTATTTTTGTAAGCCGCCCTGAGTGGTGTTTACACCAATAGGGTGGGGTATAAATTAAATAATTTTGGGGAAATCAGGGCTTTCTAATTAAAAAAGGGCTCATCCAAGCTAGTTATGTGGTTCAGACTGAGGAGAGTTGGAAGCGCGGTCCCTTTCGCCATACGGTATATCGGGAGTCAATCCAAGCTTCCGTAAGGTCTCCCTTGCCGCGAAGGGACTGTGGAGTCAGAGCACAAGGATCTGGACGGATAAAAAAGAGCTTTAAATGTGAATTAAGACAACCATATAGGGGGCAAGGAGGTCTCCACATGGCTATAATGTCAACCGTCTCCAACTGGGCCCTCTCCAGATGTGTTAGACTCAGTCTTGCTCGGAAGCCAGTCATATCTGACTCTAGGGTTCGGTGCTTATCACCATTTATAGCCAAAAAGCCAGTGCTATTTGCATCTCCAGATGTTTGTAGTATGTGGCAGGTATAACTAGATGCAGAAGCACATGGAACACAGTTATCTCCCCCCCCCTGAAGCAGTACCTCTTTACCTACTTGCAATTTTTTTGCTTTCGAACTTCTAAGTTGGCAGGAGCTTCCATACCTATTTTAGGGAGGCTGGACATGCTGCTGCTAACCCAGCCCCCCACCCCCCACCACTAGCCGGGGAGATGAGGTGCCACCAAGGTTACCAATGGTTTTGGTGTGGCCCGTGTGCAAGCTATGTTATGTTATGATTATGATGTATGCTGATACGGACTTTTTATTGAATACTTTTCTTTTTGCTGTTTTGGTTGTATATTATTATATGCTGTTTTTGTATATTGAACTCTGTATACTGTGTTACTGTGTATTTATTGTGGATATTGGTTTAATTGTCATGTGAGCCGCCCTGAGTCGGGTTTCCTGATTGGGCGGCATACAAGTGCGAAAATTAAATTAAATTAAATTAAAATTACCTGGAATGTAATCTAGCTTCCTCTGATTTTATTTTCAGAGGCATTCCCTTTCTTCCTCCTGCCACCTCTGCCACACTAAGTATCTGTGGTAAGGGGTACCTCTACATTTTAGTAAAGAAAGAACATGGGTTTAAAGTGTTGAAGGTACCAAGTGTTGAGTGCATGGCTACTCTGAATTCTCCAACTCTCTGAAACCTTTAACAATGCAGGGACCCTCCCCTCCCACCATTATCTTCTTGCTTATTTATCCTTCCTTCTCTTGTCTTCTATCCCTTCCTTCCTTCCTATCTATCTAATCTATTTATTTACTAGATTTATCTATCTATCTATTCCATCTATCTAATTTATCTATCTATCTAATCTATATCTAATCTATCTAATCTATCTATCTATGTCTAATCTAATCTAATCTAATCTAATCTAATCTAATCTAATCTAATCTAATCTAATCTAATCTAATCTAATCTAATCTAATCTAATCTAATCTAATCTAATCTAATCTAATCTATCCATCCACCACCCACCAACCAGTCCTAGGAACCTGTCCTTGCTTGCCTTCCACTCAGAAACGTAAGAAATAAGAGGTGGACGTGGATGAAATGGTCCCATTTCGAGAAGGCAGGCAGACGGAGGGTGTGTCCATCCATAGGCTGCTCTCTTGCCTTTACAGGTCCCGAGGGTCCTTCCTCAACAGCCTCTGCAGGACAAAGTCGAGCGGCTGGAAGAAATCCTCCTAAGGTTGAGGGATCCCACCAACATTGTCCACATGCCTCTAGGTATGCACTTAGATGCGGTACACTTTATGATGGGGGCAATGGGCACCCGTCAACATTTGAGAGGGAGTCGGGCACCCTCCTTGTTGTGTCCACCTAAGCTGCCCACACCCAGAGAGTCTTTGACATGGGTGGCCCGTTACGGGAGGGCTTTGTAGAGGCCAAAGAGGATGGGAATGGCTTCTGCCAGAGCATGGAAAGAAGCGGCCTTTCAAGGACCCAGCCGCTATTTGGGCCTTCTTGCTTATTAGATTTCTGTGGCTTGTCCCCATAGGCCAGGGAACTGCAGGAGGAAGGCAGGTGGTGGCCTCATGCTGATCCAGACCCTTGGTCCTCCAAGCCCAGTATTGTCAACTCTGACTGGCAGCTCTGTCGGACGTCCGACAGCATACTTTCCTAGCCCTCCGTGAAGGTCCTGGTAGGCAGGGGATTTTTGGATTTACTGTCCCTGCAGCTAGCAGAACTCAGCAGGAATTCCCCCCCCCCCCAAAAAAAAAAAAAATTTGAGAACTTTAAACAAAAACAACTAAAAATCTCAGAGAAGATCTAGGATGCCCATCTGTTCTTTGCCAAAGAATGCCATTAAAATATGGAGGAGGTCATGAGTAGATCTTTCTGAGCTCCATGGGGACTGCAAAGCACCAGGGATGGTAGTTTCTGTCTAGAAGTTGGGGGTGGAGCAGAGTTTCTAATGGGTTCAAGGGAAAAGGTTAAATATCCATACGCACCGTAAACCCATTCGTGTGGATTCACAGGGACTTTGGCTTCTGGGAATTGAAGTCCAAGAACAGGTGGAGTGCCATGGTTTGCCATCACTGTTCTAGATAAATAAACAATGCACATGGGTTCTTCTGGGTGCTGGATTCAGATGGGAGCACCTGGTCTGCATACAGACCTGTTCTCTGATGTGGCTCTTTGGGAGAGGAGGTGACCAGTGGGGGCTTGTTCTGTTCCTTGCAGTGTGCATTTTGCAGAAGAGAAAAGAGAACTGGCGCGAATATAGGGAGGCCTTAGCACTCCTCCAGGAGTTCCGGGAAGAGTATGAAGCCACCGTGGCTGCCTGCCAGGACAGTGGGTCCAAAAGTAAGCGGCTTACAGATGCAGACCAGAAGAATCAATGCCAGACGCTTGGACCTCTTCCAGAAATCAAGGTGAGCGCACCTGATTGTGATCTCGATTCTGATCCCAAGGACTCGCCATCAAAATAACCGATTAACAAAGACATCGAAGAGCCGCTCAAGCCAGAAGACTAAGAACCATCATTTCCCTTCCATTAGCCACAGTGATACCCGGGGTAGGGTGATTACTCAAGAGTTGCGGGTTCGGGTTCGTTTAGTACTCACTTTAGTTGCGGCAGTTCCAAGCAGAAACACGAAAGAAAGCAGCCAGCGCACCTTGAGCATAGTTGGGACACCATTTCCATCTTGATTTTGTGCCTTGAATCCCCACAGCGGTCAGAAACAGTGGAATAAATAGCTGTTGCATTGCTGGGCTTCTGGTTTTATGAAATGATGTGCAGCCTAAGGAAGGGCGGCCCTTCTGGAGAATCCACTGGTGGAGACTGGCCGAGTAATGGCCATTGGTTGACCAGAGGGTGCTTCTAGAGGCACAATTATACTGGTTTCCTGTGTCTTAATATATGACAGTAATACATCTCCCCCACCCCACAACTCTACCAGCCCAGGTGGCCTCATGAAGATTACTCTGCCTCCTTTCAGGAAGGGAAAACCAGGGGGAAACATCTGTCTTGCAAACACAATGTCTTTTACTTGTCAGTTGTAAACTCTTGCTCTTCTTTCCAATACTTCTTTCCCCTTTCTGGCCAGCTGTGGCTTCAGAGAAGCAATATAACTAAATGTTTGATCATTAAGACTGTTGTGCATTTCATACATTGGTTTGTATACCTAACTTTTCCTAGACAATCCACTTTTTAAACTAAAGATAACAGAGTCTATTGATTGGGGCGGTATATAAACCTACGTAAAAAAAATCTCGCTAGTCTCATAACCTAGAGCTGAGAAGATATACTAAAGACAAAGGTTTCCCTTGTTTGAAAGCCAGTCGTATCTGACTCTAGGGTACAGTGCTCATCTCTGTTTCAAAGCCGAAGAGCCAGCGCTGTCTGCTTTTGCAGACGTTTCCGTGGTCATGTGGCAGGCATGACTAGACACCGGAGCGCACGGAACGCTGTTACCTTCCCACCGAAGCGGTCCCTATTTATCTACTTGCAATTTCCTGCTTTCGAACTGCTAGGTTGGCAAGAGCTGGGACAAAGACGGGAGCTCATTCCGTCCTCCAGTACTCGGGAATCGAACTGCTGGCCTTCCGCCTCCCATTCATTAACACGTATTGCTGATTAATTTCAGTGCTGTATCCTCGGTCAATTTTTTAAAAAGGCCATACAGGAAGGTTGGAGGGTAGTGTGTGAAAGCAAGGGGTGGTAAGAGAGGGTGATGTTAATAGGATGGGAGGGACCCAGATGAAAATTGTACTGACTGGTTAAGTGCTGCATGGAAAGTAACAGGAGCAACTAATTATTTCTCTCTGAATGACTAAAGCAAATTCAGGAATGGAAACATAGTGGAAAAACTTCCCATCAACCCAAACAAGACGCTGAATAGCCTCCCTGTGTATTCATCTCCTAAGTAGCAATTCCCATGATAAATCCTGCAGGGTTTTATCTGCTTCTTGCCTGGAGGAAATAGCTGAGTATTTGTGAGCAAGACATGGTATGGCTTCAGCACTCACTCCAAAAGCAATTCTGTGCGGACAAGATTCTGGGGATTCAGCGAAAATCAAAATAACATGGCTGCAGGTGCTGAATGAAGAGATGAGACTCTTATATTAAGTGCTCTCAGACCTGAAGGGGAGAAAATCTATGGGGTGGGGGTGGGGGGTTTAGCCCCATAGGGTATTTTTTGCAAAATCTGAACTGAGAAGTGTCTACTACTGACAGCAATGGAAAAGCTCAACTTGCCTTTTCACCTCAGGCAGTATCTTTACTCAAGTGCATAAGGAACTAAGAACTTGCCCTTCCTTTAGACAATATAGTTTGTTGGAAAATCTTTTTGATGTTTGTGAATTCTGCGAAGTAATAAACCAGGAAATATATTCATTCATATTTCACTTAAAAGGCGAAACAAATATATGAGATAGACTCACTACATGCAAAGCAAGAGATGTCATGCCTTAATGCGTTATAATTGTGATGAACAGCGTACATGAGATTATGTGATGATTATGGGGTACATGAGATTGGGGGGTTGGGGTTTTCATAAGATGTAAGCCATAAGCATCAATATTATAACGAATTAAGGCATGAAATCTCTCGCTTTGCATGTAGTGAGTCTATCTCATATATTTGTTTCACACCTTTTAAGTGAAATGAATGAACATTTGCATGATATTCTAGTTTTCTGAGTTTCACCTGTATTTCCTGATGAGCTCAGTTATCCTGGTTTTGGCATGGATGCATGCCCAACATCAAGGCTTGGGAAAGGAAGCATACAGGGGCAGGGAAGCAATATGGTTAGGTCTGGCTTAAAAGGCCTCCCAATATTATGTTACCAAGTACAGTATCTACTATTCACACAGATTTGCATGTTTAGCGATTCCTCATAATCCAAGACCAAATTTTGGCTCACTCAGTTTACAGGTGAATCCAGTAGTCCTACTGCGTCATTCCATTATTGTAAGCACTACATAGTACAGGCCAAAGCTTTCCCCACAGAAAGTACCAAACTCAGCAAGAGATACTTGTGTACCTTTGCCCAGGAAGACAGACGCACACGCGCACACACACAAATAAGGTTGTCAATAAATCTGTTTTATCAAAAAATCGATGAAGCCACAGTGATTCAATTGCAATTTCGCAAATGTTTTGTCCTGTACTGCACTGGTTTTCAAGTAACAAGCGGAGAATACATATCAAAGCACAAAATGATTTAGAGCATACCTGGGTGACTGGAAGTTGGGGCATGAGGGAGTAGGTTAACACGATCACATAACATTTCCCCTCGAAACTGACCGTCCCACACCAGCATACAAGAAAATGCACCAGTTAAAACCAGGTGGTGGTAAATCTTTCTTTCTTTGCATAGTCAGTAGCTAGTTCTACACTTGCTTGCAGTGTTTCCAAATAGTAGTTGGAGAAAGAGCTACGTTGTCCATCACACTACTCCTAGAGTACACCATTGGGAAAGATGGCAGTGCCAGTTCAAGGGATGCAGTGAGGAGGTCCTGACCTCCCTGAGAGAGGGAGGAGGTTCAACTGGGGAGACCTGACAGACTTTATGATAAGACATTCACACCCATATCCAAACCTCTTGGGAAAGGGAGGCTGTTTAAAGGATTGGACTTAACTCTCTGGAAGCGGAAACCCATTTTAACCGCCCCTTCCTGAAGAGCGCATTGCCCGCCTTATCAAGTGAGAAACCAAGTTGCCCCATGTGATTGTGTGCGGTGCATCAGGAAGCACAGCTGGATGTGCTCCAGGGCCAATCTTGTAAGAAAAAATTCATCAGAGTGTCTTTAATACAGGGGAACCCAAACTGCAGCCTGTGGGCTTGATCCGGCCCCGACGCCAATTCATCCACCCCACGCTGCTCCTGGAAGTGGAAGCAAAACGCGCACATTATGGACATTTTTTTACTTCCGCTTCCGGGAGCAATGAGGGCAGCACGGGCCTGAGGAATTGCCCATGGGCCGTAGTTTGGGCACCCCTGGTTTAAGCAGAGAAAATGGCAGCCTAAAATCTATCTCATCCTGTTGCAAAACATCGTTGCAAGGTGTGTTTTACTTCTGCTTCCGGTGGGAGGAACCATGTGACCGGCCCGCTGAACCACATGACTGGCCTGTGGCCCGGAAAGTTTGGGCACCCCTGCTTTAAGGCTTATGCTCCCCTTATTTTGCTTTCAGTGAGAGCACCATGGAAAAAAAGTGTTTGCTTGACCTGTATACTCCATGACATGGCCCGTGAAATATCTGATGGGAACAAACACTGCTTGGGTCCATAATAAAATGTGATACAATCATCTTACAAAATCCAACCGTTTTTGGCACTTCATGCCTTTATCTGCGTCAATGGCAACTGATCCACAATGAATATAAAGCATGTGCTTTTCTGTGAAATGTATATTCAGGGACTGAAGTGGATTTTCAAAGTTGGATCATCCTCTTTGGTGGCTGCAGTCATTCATCTAAGGTAAAAATAATAACTCACACACCTTTCATGCACGGTCCAAATGCCCTCTTTGTACACCCCTCCGCCCCCGTCCCAAGGTATGAGGGACATCCCATAAAACGGGGCAACCTGGTTGGACCAGCTAAGGAGGGAATTAGGTTTTAAAAGGAAAACCAAGTTTTACAGAGACAAAAAGTTGATATGCAGGAAGGCCGTATTCCCTTCAATTGATGGCAAGACTCCCTTTGACTTTAGTGGGTGAAGAACTGGACAGGTTATGCTCTCCTCGACAGGTGGAGAAAGCACAGGTGAGTCTCAAAGGATTATATCTTATTTATTCAGCCAACAGGAAAAGGCTGAGCTGAGGACAGATCTGCCAGGGCCATGAATACACAAAACTGCATTTTTCAATTGTTCGGCAGTAACCATCCTTGCAACCTTTAAGACAAACCTCTAGGATTATTGGAAAACCTACCGCCAGACAATTAATATTTTTTTTAATTAAAAAAAAGAGAATTTAAGGCCCATCTTCCTGCACGGAGGCTAAAAGGAACCCCTTAAATACATTCAGTAACTTGCATACTCAGGACAGGTTTGTACAACAGTTTCTATGTTTAGCATCTGGACCGGTCAGGGGATACCAAAGATACTTTGAACAGTCCTCCTTAAAGTCTCATTAAGAGAAACAGCAAGAGGCCTGGATCTACCTTTCGGTCTCTCTTAGCCTGCCTTTTGCGAGACCGCATTGCCTGTAGGGTGTGCCTTGCCATGTGGGGAAACAATGGCCGCTCTTTCCCATGCTTCCGTTGTCGACTTTGGTCCTTGGGCTGTGTGTGTCCTTTTTCTTCCTCATCTACAGCATATGCGCGTAGCAGCATCCCTATTTTCAATCAACACATGCTCATGTTGACTAATGGGAAGCCTAGATGTCTAACAGAAGAGTCCCCCAGCCTGCCCTGAGGCTAGAGGGCAAAGTTCTTTTGAAAGTGGACACACAAGAAGATTGCGATGGTGACCCTGACTTTCCAAGAGAAATTAAAAGATACAAGCAACTGCTGCTCCTCTTCAGTCCCTGGGAGCACCTAAAATAGCACTTTGGATCCTGGCCATTAATGCACCAATCACCATCTCCTAGATCTGTGACGGCGAACCTTGGCACTCGAGGTGTTCTTGGACTTCAATTCCCAGAAGCCCAAGTCTCTGAATCCACACAAATGGGTTTGCTGCACGTACACACCTGGAGTGCCAAGGTTCGCCATCACTGTCCTAGATCGTACTGGGACTGTGTTCTCCTTTCTTCCACAGGATGGTAAACTCCAGACGACAATGCAAAGAACAGCCATAGGTGTTAGCTCTTTCCATAGAGAGCCTCCTGGAAAAAGCTGGGGCAGATGCTAACAATAGCTATCAGAGACAGTGCTTTACCTAACAATAGCCACCAGAGGCAATCCGTGGGACTTTAAGAAGGCTGCTGCTTATTAAAATCTTCCTAAACATTAACTCAAGCCATAACACGTGGCATCAAAATGGCTTGGTGATGAGTAAAACGTCCTTATTTTCCCTTGCCTTTATTTACAGCCCCCACATATTGTGCATTGATACTGATACACAAACACATTGAACTGACAAGTTTCCCAGTATCCTTTCCAGATGGGCAGTCTGGAGCATTCCAGATGTTGTTTCTGGTCCCCCACCAATCGCCATACTGGAGAAGGCTAATGGGAACTACAGCCTCATTATTTATTATTTAGATTTATATACTGCCCGTCTGTACTTTGAGCACTGAAATTCAAACCGAGGCAATGCTTTCTGTTGAAATTCTCCACTAGGAAATGAGCTCTACTGACATTGGGGAGACTGCCTTCTTGGGCAGGGATCCTCAACTTTTTAAGCTGGGGCCCGGGTCATGCTCCCTCAGACTCTTGAGGGGCCGGACTGGTGGCCCCCCACTGCTGTCTTTGGTGGCGGCAGCCCACCACACCACAAGCCCCCCCACCCCGCTTACCGGCCTGGATGAGCTGTGTCATGTAGATGAAGGAAACGTGGCTGCAGCCCCCGGCCTCAATCCTGGTTTCCTCTGCATGGCTTGGTGTGTCCCTAATGGCGCTCTGCTATGGAGTGTCGCTAGGGACATGTCAAGCTAAGTGGAGGAGACAAGGATTGAGGAGGAGGAGGCAGAAGCGGAGGCTGGAACAAGGTTCCGGGCTTGATGATCTGGTGCTGTGGGCCAAATCTGGCCCACGGGCCATAGGTTGAGGATCCCTATTCTAGGGGAATGTAGTGTAAACATAGGAAAGATTAATTTTCTTGCCAGCAGTTTTGGAGAATCCCTGTTTCAGAGACTCCTCCAACTGCCCGGCCCATTAGATCTAAGCCAGAGTCTGAGCTGATGATGCTACAGAGGCAAGACTGCTGAAAGCCCCAACTCTCGAGGAAAGAAGTTGCTAGGATCCTGACCCAAAGAAATCAGGCTAAACCTTTCTTTGTGGTAAGCAGGAAAATAAAAGATACACGTCTCGAGAAGGACAGTGTTCACTTTCTCCTGCTATTGAACAAAGAAACCTGGTTCCACAATGACACCAGAAGTGCAGCCTAGTTTCAGGGATTACAAAGCATTGGTCCACCAGAAACAAGATTCTGTGGCTCTAAATCAGGGGGGTGTTCACTGTGGCCGGGGGGATGGATCTGGCCTCTAATGCCAATTCATCCGGCCCGCAAAGCCCTCATCGCTCCCAGAAGCGGAAGTAAAATGGTTTGCACATGTATCTAGAGACCCAGCGTAACACTGGGATTTGTTCTCACAGCTATGGCTCACTGAATGTGGCCAAGGATTGGGCATTATTGCAACGGGAAAGCCTTCTGGCAAGAGAAAACAAAGTGCATTCTCTCCTGTCTCCTGTTTTGTCTTGCCAGCATATGTTGCCTTGCATTTTTACCTACTGATCTGATTCTACTGCCCTATTCCAGAAGGTCTAAACGGTATCCATTTCAACACAGTCCTCTAAGAGAGGGTTCATTTGGGCAAACGGGTCGGGCCTCTGGTGTGAGAGAGGCTGGACACCAGTGCCAAAAATATCCTCTCTGGTCCACGGTTGCTAGCTTGGGTTTATTCTTGTCAAAGTAATATGCTGTACATTGTAAATACCTTTCGGTGTATCCACAGCTGCAATGGGGTGGCCTCCCTTTCAACCTACGACTCTTCCTAGACTGAACAAAGGATCACTTATAGCAGGGGTGGCCAAACTATGGCCCGTGGGCTGGATCCAGCCACTGATGTCGTCATCCGGCCCACCCTGCCCTCGCCGCCACCCTGGGGCAGGGGGCCTGCCGTATGGGCACGTTTTACTTCTGCTTCCGGGAGCGACGAGGGCACCACAAGCCAGATGAATTGGTGTTAGGGGCTGGATCCAGCCCATGGGCCATAGTTTGTCCAAACCCTGGTTTAAGCAGAGAAAATGGCAGCCTGAAATCAATCCCATCCTGTTGCAAAACAGATTGCAAGGCACGTTTTACTTCTGCTTTCGGTGTGGGGAACCATGTGACCGGCCTGCTAAGCCATGTGACCAGCCTGTGGCCTGAAAAGTTTAGGCATCCCTGTCTTATAGCAAGGGGAAAGATGACATGTATTACAGCAGCCACGTCAGGATGTCCTTCTTGACCAGAGGGAACAGCAGAGACTTGCCCCACAAGTGAGACCCATAACCTCAGGAGACTTGAAGGGTATCGAGTGGCTGCCTTGTGTGCAAAAAGCCCCCCCCCCCCCCCCCCCCGCAACAGGAACTGGGTTTACAATCATCTGACCACCCAAAAGAAATGTTGGCCAGGCCAGGCAGAAGGAAGGGAAAATCCTTTCCCAGATTACTTTGAGCAACCTCACATTCACTAGAAAAGGCAACCTTGTTCACCGAGTCCTATTTTGCCCCCAGGGTGCTCTTTGACCGCAAGAAATACTGATCCACTCTCCCCTTCCGTCTCACCAAAGTCCGGTTCTCGTTGTCAAACTTTCGCTGGAGCTGCCAGGCCAGCCGCCGGTCTTCCTCCTCCTGCTGCCGTTTCTGTTCCGCCTCGCTCTTTTTCCTCCGGGGATCTGGACCCGCCAAGCCACTGGGGCAGGGGGCCTGCCTCAGCCGCTTGACCGAGTGAGCCTGTTCCAAGTGTTTCATCTTGCACTGTCTCTTGCGTCCCCATCTCAGGGAGGACAGGTCGTCATTCACGGCCTTCTCAAGACAGACGCCGTTTGGGAAGCTGGCCAGTTCGCAGCCTTTCAGGCATTTAAGCTGCTTCCTTCTAGCCGCCTTGGCACCTTTCTCAGGAAGGGCAGAGCTGGCTCCTTTCATTACTTTTTGGGCCACTAGGTTGGCATCGGTGTTGCGACAAGAGCCAGCCACGGGTAGAGCCAATCTGGCATCTGAGACCTCAGAGGTTCTGGCATTTAGGGTGTTCTTGTTCAGTCTCATCGCGGGTACAGTTAGGCCAATCTCGGTTGAGTTTCTCTTGGCTTTGCAAGAACTCTCAAATTTGGCTACACGGATGGAAGGGAAGCACTCTGCCTCTGCCTGGGGCTGTGCAACGGGATCTCTCGTTGGCCGGTCCTGTGCTACTTGCAGAGACTCTTTGACGAGGACATTCACATTAGGAGCCAGAACGCCGTCCCCTGCTTCTGGGGCAGTCGAGGTTAGGGTTGCTTTGGACAATGTCTTTTTAATCTGGCGATCCTGAAATATCTGTTCCCATTTCTTCAGAATCCTAGGGCTTGCTTCATAGGTGGTTGGTTTCTGGAGACTCCTGGTCAAATTCCTTGGAGTAGACTTGATAATTAAAGGACTCAAAACTCGGCCATCGGGAAGCCGTTTGGGAGGGGTGCACGGGGAGCAGACGATTGGTTTGAAATGATTGAGCTCTTCTGAAATGCTGTCGTTACTCTCAGGACTAACAGACCGCTCCGGCTTTGGGAGAAGGGGGAATGAAGCTGTGGCGTTGAGGAGGAGAGGTTTGTCTGCTGTCAAGTCTGGGGCAGAGAGGCAGCGGTTGTTCTGCGTGGATGACAGAACTCCAACCAGAGCAGATGATCCACTGGTTAGGGGGTTGACCTGCAAGACAAGCGGTGACATTCAGAAATATTGCTATCGTGCCAGGTAAGATGAAGAAGACGACGACGACGACGATAATGGCCATCAGCTTAGATTTGCTAATTAACATTGGCCTTTCAGTGCAATCAGGCGGGGTTAATGAGTGAAATTTGACCTACAGCAAAGACCTGGAATATGGAGAGCCATATACTGGTATAGAGTGAAGCAACCAAACTATTTCCTTTCCCCAGAGCATTGTTCTCTACACAAACCCATGGGTATATTCAAGAACTCTTTTTGAAGGCTCCAGGCATCCACAAGAGCTTTTGAAATCAGAAATGCAAACCATCAGAACAAAGTTAATCCA
Organism: Bradypodion ventrale; assembly: GCA_035047345.1. Classification (NCBI taxonomy): domain Eukaryota; kingdom Metazoa; phylum Chordata; class Lepidosauria; order Squamata; family Chamaeleonidae; genus Bradypodion; species Bradypodion ventrale. Next base: position 371,652,134 of record JAWDJE010000003.1, read on the forward strand.
GCTAGACACAAAAGCCTCTTCTGCTGCCTGGTGCAACCACTTCAGAATGATCTGATGCTATCCCAACAACTGGAGCTAATTGAAGACCTGAGAAAGAGCTCTCGTTTTCTCTCGTACCCACAGTCTCTTGACAAATTCAAGTGGGAGCCGTTTCTATTGAATCTTCAAAAGGATCATCGGGTACCTTTGTTCTAATTGGAGCTGTTCTTTGCCTGCTCTTCGATTTATCCCGGAGGGTATCATTGCAACTCTGGCTCCTTTCTACGTTAGCGGTTAGGTTTCTGAAATGTTAGAAGAAAAGAAGAGATGTAAGAGAAAAGGAACAAAGCATTAACAAGCTTATGTAAGACACTGAGGTGACTACATAATGCTACCATTAAATACAAGTTTATGCTCTGTGTGGTTTTGAGGGGGAGGAAGAAGACCATGCATGGCAGGGACTGACAGTTCACCTGCAGGAAGATAGATAGACTTGACACAACTCTTATTCACAACTAGAAGCCCCGGTGATGCAGTGGTTAAACTACTGAACTGCACCCAGAAGATTGTGAGTTTGATCCTGTTGGGGAACCAAGGTTGACTCAGCCTTTCAAGGTCAGTAAAATGAGGAACCAGCATGTTGGAGGCAAAATACTAATTACAGTGGAACCTCGAGTTACATATTTAATCCGTTCCTCGGGATTTTTCATATTACGAAAAAATTGAAACTCAACATGCGGTTTCCCATAGGAATGCATTGAAAACCAATTAATCCGTTCTGGAGGTCAGAAAAAAGTAGGGAAAAAACAGCTTTTATCTATTCAAAACTCTTTATAAAGTGAACTTTGGAATTTTTGCCATGTTTTTCCAACTTTATAAAGAGTTTTGAACAGATAACACACACACACACACACACCATTTTTTCCCTAACCATTGGAACAGATTAAATGCACTTTCGGCACTGCCAGGTCAGCAAAAAATTCCAAAAACATAGCGGAAATGCTCTACATACCCTCCTGCCATTGTGCAAGTGGCGGAGGCTGCCAAAGCACCTGAAAAATGGCACGATGGTGCCTGCTGTGGCAAAACACCAGTTGCGTGGAGGCGGAGGCAGCAATCACACTATTATATTAATTTTTTTGCCTGCTTTGGCAACTGCCACCACTTCCCACTGTAGTGGGAGGGTATGCAGAGCATTTCCACACCATTTTTGGAATTTTTCTTTACATTTACATTGTATTTTGGTGGCAGGGGGAGCTTCTGGTGCTGCCTGGGTTCCAACCAAGGAACCTGGAAGTGCAAAAACACATTTTAGATGCCGAAACACATTGAAAATATGGCAAAAAATTCCAAAAATGGAGTGGAAATGCTCTGCATACCCTCCTGTCACCATGGGATGCGGTGGAGGCTGGCCAAGCAGCCGAAAAAATGACACGATTTTGACCGCCACTGCTGAAAACAAACCACACAGCTGAGTGTCAGGGGCAGGTCCAGCACATTACCTGAGCTGGCTACTAGAGGCCGCGGTCTGAAAACAAAAAAAAAATCTGTTCGTATTGTGTGTGTGTGTGTGTGTGTGTGTGTGTGATTACTCAAGGGATTATTTTCAGTGGATTTTCATTCGCATTGCGAAAATTTCATAAGATGAACTGTTCATAACTCGAGGTTTCACTGTAACTTGTGAACTGTCCAGAGAGCACACTAAGTGCTATTGGGTGTTATAGAAATGTAATTACTATTGTTATTCAGTCATCCTTATCTCTACATCTAGGTATAAGACTTTATTGGTTTTATTACTGAACAGATTATGCCTTACTGACAACATGAGATACTCCAGCAGGAGCATCAAAATATGACAAATGGACACAAATCAAATCGAGAGTCCAGACCACAGGGAGGCTGTGAAATCCCCACATCGACAGCCTCCACAGCTAAGCATTTTTAGCCCCAATAAATGCCAAGATATTCAGATAGTGCCATCATCCTAAATATATCTAAGACTAAACAAAACTGAATAGCCAAAAAAGACAGAAAATGTGGCACTTTAAAGACTAGGTCCTGTATTTAAATGTGAGCTTTCATGGACTTGGTCCATGAAAACTAACATTTAAATATAGGAGTTAGTCTTTAAAGTGCCACATCATTTTCTGTCTTTTTTGGCTGTTCTGTTTACCCATATATACTCAAATATAAGCCGACCCGAATATAAGCCACGGCAAATGAGCTTCAACACTAGTAAGTGTAGAGTGCTGCATGTTGGGGCAAAAAAAAAAACCAATTACATTTATAAATTGATGGGGTCTGAACTCTCTGCGACAAACCAGGAAAGGGACCTTGGTGTCCTGGTGAACAAGAGCTCAATGAAGGTGTCAACCCAGTGTGCCTCAGCAGTGAAAAAAGCAAACTCAATGCTAGGGATCATTAGGAAGGGTATAGAAAATAAGTCAGGAAGTGTCATTTGGCCCCTTTATAAATCTATGGTGAGGCCCCATCTGGAATACTATGTACAGTTCTGGTCGCCATACCTCCAGAAGGATATTATGGAGCTGGAAAAAGTGCAGAGGAGGGCAACCAGAATGATGAGGGGACTGGAACACCTTCCTTACCATCGGAGGCTGCAACGGTTGGGCCTTTTCACTCTTGAACGACGGCATCTAAGATGTGACCTGACTGAAGTTTATAAAATCATGCACGGTGTGGACAAAGTAGATACGGAAAAACTGTTTCCCCTATCGCATAACACTAGAACTAGGGGGCACTCCATGAAACTTTTGGGTATTAGTTCTCAAACAAAGAAGAGAAAGTACTTTTTCACCCAGAGGATCACTGGTCTATGGAACTCCCTGCCAGAAGAAGTGGTGACAGCTGTCAGTCTTGACAGCTTCAAGAAAGGATTAGACAAGTTCATGGAGGACAAGGGGATCAATGGCTATAATTATGGATACCTAAGGACAACCTCCGGGTTGGAGAGAGGATATCTCTCAATGCCATTTCTAGGGAATCCTAAGCAGGTGAAGGCATCTGCTTGGGAATACCCTGAAGCAAATGGTGAGCCACTGTGTGAGACAGAATGCTTCACTGGATGGGCTGTGGCCTGTACTGCAGCAAGGCTGTTCTTATGTACCTAATTTTGACCTAGAAAGCCAGAAAAATAGATTGACCCAAGTATAAGCTGAGTGGAAAATGCAACAGCAGCTAGTGAGTTTCAAAATTAAAATACATGAAAATACAGTAAAATTAATTAATTTAGTGCATTTTAACTGTATTTGCACCACCCAACTAGTGGTGGCGCTGCAGGGTAAGTGGGTGGGCAGGTCAATTGCACTAAGGCAAGAAGTCTTGCTCTAGCCTAGCCTCTTGCTCCCCCTGCAAGTAAGAAACATGGCTTTCCCCTCCATCTTGGCCAGAGCAGGGACAAAGATACGAAGGTAAGTGAAATCTTTCTTTTTCCACACCAGTTTGGAAGGGGGACACGATTGCATTGTAGAGCTTCTTTTTTCATCTTTGGTTTTCCATAGGAATGAATTGAAAACAAACTTCAGAATAGAAATTAATTTTCAACATATTCTTATGGAAAATCATGATTTTCGCCCTCTTATGGCCAGTTGTTGTAACTGCGCCTCAGCAGTTTTGCCACAGAAGTGCCAAAGCTTACTTTTAAACTGCCAAATCACTCAAAAAACATATTTTTAGACACTAGTAGTTGTTGACCCGTGTATAAGCCTAGCCCCCTTTTTGGACCTCATTTTTGGGGCTAAAAAAACTCGGCTTATACTCGTATACGGTACTCTCAGATATGCTTGCACAGACTTACACGGCTACCACTCCAAACATTTCAATCATCCTAAATGGCTCTCTATATGCCAAGAGTCACTAATTCCTGGCTGGTATTCATGCCTCAAGGTCAATAACATTACTGCAAAAGCTCAGAGCCACGCCACAATGGATGGTGCAAAATTTACACCAGATTAGTCCCAACACATTTTTCTAGCCTTCTTCAGCACAATCCAAAAGCCATCCCTGTTTGTGGCTGGATTTTCCTCTCCACCCCTCACCATTCCTTTGGCTGCAGAGTCTGAGCTGTGGCTGAGGACTCACCCTGCCAGCAATGAAACTGAATAGCTGCTTCCTTTGGAGACAAAGGCTGACCGATGGGCAAATTTGCTGTGGAACGGTTCCTCATTCTCAGAATCAGAGAGGCATTCTAGAAACTGAAGTTCAACAAAAAAAAAAGTTGACATTAGTTAGTAAACGGTTTGAAAACTCAATTCATTGAAACCTGGATCCTTCTGACCATGCTTTGATCATTGAGGAATATGACCCCAGGAACATTTTTGTGGCCATAATGGCCTCACCTAAGTTTGTATTAAAAAAAATTTTTTTTTTAAATGGATCCATTTTTGCTACCAGGAGAGCAGTTTTCAACATCAGGGAGGACCCTGGAATTATTTCCTAGCCCCCTTTGCCAATAAAGACAGACCAAACCAGATGTGCTCAGTCAGGTAGTTCCTTTTAACTTTTTTTTTTAAAATAGCATATGTCCTTTTCAGGACTGTGTGGCCTATAAAAGGAAAGGGATATACAGCGGAAACCTAAGTTATGAAATTAATTTGTTCCTTGGGGTTTTTCATATCATGAAAATTTTGTATCTCAAAGCACGGTTTCCCACAGGAATGCACTTAAACCCAAATAAGACATTCCGGAGGTCAGAAAAAAGTAAAACAAAACAAAAAAACAAAACAAAACATCACGTATTTTTTCTGTTCCAAATCTTAACCTATCAAATCGAGGGTTAACCGTTGGAACTTCGCATAGGCTCCTTAGCCAGGCCCCACTAGCCCGCACCCTCCATTCGTGCACACGCCCAAACTGGGTACGCAGGTAAACACAGGATTGAGAATTGCGCCAGGGGGGCAAGTGCCCCACAAACGCGAAAAAGGGAAACAACTTCATTTCCCAACGTTCTTTGCGCCGTGCCACAGCCAATCAGGCTAAGAGGCAGGAGCACAAAGAACATGGGGAAACGCGCCGTAGCCAATTAAAAACCACCCGCACCAAAAAAAAGAGCACAAAGGGAAAAAACTACAATCCCCAGTGTCCTGCGCGCCATGAGCGCGCAGAACGGGGAGAAATGTGCTGCGCGAAAAATTAAAATAAAAAACGCACTGCCTCAGAGAAACACAGCCCACGTTAAGGAAATCGCAATCCCGCAGATAGCCTTCCTTAACGCGGTCCGGCAACAGAGGCCACGCCACGTTAGGGAAATCCCCCACCCCGCAGATGGCCTTCCTTAACGCGGTCCGGCAACAGAGGCCACACCGCGTTAAGGAACTCCCCCTCCCTCGCAGCGGCTGCCCTTCCTTCCCACGGGCCAGGCATCGAGCCCGGAATGCGAGAAGGAAAGACACACACACCCCCGCCGCTGCTGCCCACCGCCACATGGTATTGCCATGGGCCAGCCCACGGAAATACCCGCACCCCCAACACAAACAAGAACACTTTTAAAAAAACCAAAATAAGAAACATAAAAAGGAAACACAAAAACATCAAAAAACAACCAAAAATAAACAAGGAGAAACACACAGAACCCCCCCCAAAAAAACCAAAACAGAAAGACAGCCCCCCCGCCGCTGCCCACCGCCACATGGTATTGCCATGGGCCAGCCACCGAGGCCAGCCCACGGTACTCCCACCCCCAAAACAAACAAGAACATTCAAAAATAATCAAATACAAAAACTAATAAACAGAAAAAGAAAACACAAAATCATCCAAAACAACCAAAAATAAACAAGGAGAAACACACAGAACCCACACACACCCCCACAAAAAAAACCAACCCAAAACAACCCCCCCCTAACAAAAATAAACCAGAGAACTTACCAGGAGACGTCCTCACTCATCGACAACCGGAACTGAAATGAGAAAACGAGGACACTACTAACCGGAAGAAGACGCGACACCCACAGGCCATAGAGAAAAATCAGTCAAAATTAAAAATTACACAACAGCACCACCCAGTGGCCACAGGAGAAATAACAGTCAAAATATTAAAATTAATCTAAAAGATTAACAAGAAGGAAATAAGTTTTAAAAACATTCAAAAATATCCACAATTATCAAAAATAATTCAAAAATAAATAAATAAGTTCTCACAAAAAATACCAAACATCTAAACACAGTAAAAAAACATTGAATTTTAAAAAACATACACTTACACATTTTTAAAATTGTTATCCGAGGTACACCTATTAACAAAAATTCACATAGTAACACATTATTTTTTAAATACAATAATTGAAAAAAATTATATCAACCTTTCCTCTTTTTAAAATCCAAAAAAAAAATTTGATCAGTTTAAAACAGTCCATGCGTATAAATAAACTTTTTTTAAAAAAATTACATACTAACCTCATTTGCATAAACATAAAACAAAAACCTTACAACACCATTTAAAACAGCCCGGCAACACCGGGCAACCTCTGCTAGTTCTTTATAAAGAGATTAGAACAGATAAAAGATGCCCCCCCACACACACACACACTTTTTTCTAACCTCCGAAAGGGATTAATTGGTTTTCAATGCACTTTCAGCACTTCCGACAGCAGCCTCTAGTGGCCAGCTCTCATAATGTGCCAGACTCATCCCCAACAATCAGCTGTTTGCTTCCCCTGCCACCCGGAAGTGCAGAAAACTCTGCATTTTAGTTGCCGAAACGCACCGAAAAATTCCAGAAATGGAGCGGAAATGCTCTCCATACCCTCCCACCACGGTGGAAAGCAGTGGAAGCTGCCCAAGCAGACCAAAATAAAAATAAAAATGGAGCAATTACGCCCACAGTGCCAAAAAAACTGTTCGTATGGCGGGGGGAAAAGTCCAAGCATCATTTCCTCAGGATTTCCTTTCATATGGCAAGTTTTTCATTACTCCAGGTGTCCGTAACTCAAGGTTCCATTGTATTTGCTCAAAATCTACTCACCCTGCTCTACAAACACAACTGCAATCACTTTGACTGAAGAATAGACACTACAATGCCTTGACAACTAAAATACTGTCATAATGGAGAAGGCAGGCTGAGAACAGGCAGGGTAAAACCTGCCCAATTCAGAGTCATAGAATAACGTTGCCTTCTGCTGGTCTCTGGGGCTGATCAGACCACCCAAATCTCTACTTTCCTTATTGTGACAGTATGACTGTTCCAGCGGATAACAGGATCTCCATCTTGTGCTGGAATACTGCCTAGCACTGTTTCATCGAACGGGGCGTGTGCGTGTACTGAGGCAATAAAACTGTGACATGTTCAATGACATTTTCAGGTGGAAGGGCATTCACTGTATTTGTTTCTTCTTTAACAGCACCATATTTCTCTTTCTATTTTATACATATGCATTATGACCAAAACCCATTTATTCTGCTAATGGGAAGGTAGAGGTTTTGGAAAGAGGGTGAAGAGATAAAATGCATTTGGGAAAGGACACACGGTACAACTGACAATGACTTACATGTTCTTGGGTCATTTTGGCTGTTAAAGGCTCCTCTTTCTTTTGATCTTCTGGCTTCTTCCTCCCTGCTTCAGACTCCTCTATAACCAGCTTGTGAAGACAATCCTCAGAGGCTCTCTCTTCTTGAAGCCGGTCACCCCTCAACTAGAAGCAAACAAGAAAGGAGGTACTTTTACATGGAGACAGAGTATGGAGTGAAACAGGTGCATGGAGCAGACACCTTCTTTGCTGAACATGGACATCTGGGGGCCTCTCCAATCTTCTCTCTTCCAACTAGAAGCTCAATCCTACTTTTGTCCTTTTGCTGTGCTGGAAGCCTTAATTCCTCCTGCAATATTCCTGATTATTACCTATCAGGTATTGACTAAGTACTGGTAGCCTTTTCCTTGTTCTTTTTGACCACCCTTCTGCAGAGAAGAAAGAGCAGAACACAACTCAGCAGGAAAAGCAGGCAGTTTGTCCAGTGCTTCTGTGACCATTAGTGACATGGTTTGGCCAGGATTAACCACCAGGAAAAACCAGATGGGGGGATCTGCAATTGATATAGGGTGTTCTTGGACTTCAATTCCCAGAAGCCCAAGTCTCTAAGAATCCTCATGAATGGTTTTACTGTGCGTTCCCTCCCCATGATACTCAGGGTTGAGTGTATACAACAGGGACTTCTCATCCACTGATGTAGCACTGATTTTTGGTTCAAAAAATAAAATAAAACAAACAGCACTGTATGTTTGTTGCAAGTTTTGACTCAAATTGCAAATCTAAATGCTCACAGTAATAAAATGAATACAGTATTAGCAACAAACATACAGTACCAAAGGAACACAGTACCAAAGGCTGACATTACAATATGAAAAATGTCAAACATCAAGTGGCACCACATTAGCAAAGTACATATCCTGGATACAGGTAATTACTTAAAGGTAAAGGTTTCCCTTACTCGAAAGCCAGTCGTATCCAACTCTAGGGTTCAGTGTTCATCTCTGTTTCAAAGCCAAAGAGCCAGCACTGTCTGCTTCTGATGTTTCCGTGGTCATGTGGCAGGCATGACTAGACACCAGAGCGCACAGAATGCTGTTTGCCTTCCCACCAAAGTGGTCCCTATTTATCTACTTGCATTTTCTTGTTTTCGAACTGCTAGGTTGGCAGGAGCTGGGACAAAGGCAGGAGCTCATTCCGTCCTGCAGTGCTCGGGAATCAAACTGCTGAACTCCCGCCTTCCAGTCAGCATCTTAGCCACTTAAGCCACTGCAGTCCTAGGTAATTACTAGCATCTGCTTTACACATCAAGAGCAATATGCCTTACAAACGAAGATGTTCTCATTTAACAAATGTTTGAAGTGGTAGCCGTGTCAGTCTGTGCAAGCATATCAGAGAGTAAACAAAACAGCAACAAAAGACAAAAAATGTTGTGGCATCTTAAAGACTAACTCATGAATTTAAATGTTAGCTTTTGTGGATCAAATCCAATTCAACGGGTAGAAGAGATTTAACATAGTATCTGCTGCTGCCTACCTTTCGCAGCTGACTTTTATATTCCTCATGCAGTTCTCCAGGCTTGCTTACTGTGATGGGTGCTCTGAATATAAAATCTGCAGAGAAAGAAAATATTTAGGGCTTTGAATATGCATAGAAATATTAAAGCAACACAACTTCTTATTTAGAGCACATTAGGACAAGGGTTCTCAATGTTTTTCAGGAGTGGGCCGGCCCACGCCCCCTCACAGCTGAGCGGGCCGGACTGGTGGTTCCCCTCACCATAAATGCTGCCATATAATGAATCCATGGCTGTTGTAAACATGTTTACGACAGCTGCAGACTCACTTACGGCTGTCGTAAACGTGTTTACTACAGCTGTAAATGAGTCCATGGCAGGAGCGAGGGCTGGATTATTTAGCGCCACAGGCTGGATCCGGGTCATAGGTTGTGAACCCCTGTATTAGGATATATTTCCCCATACATGAGTCTTAATTAGACCACTTCAAGAACATATATTTTCCAGAACAAATCCCTGTAGCAGGGAGGCACATGTGCATGCTAAAGAAATAACCTACAAAGCAAAGCAATCACACTTTTATACCGGCCCATATAAGCGCTTAGTCCACTCTCTGGGCGGTTCACAAGTTAATTATCATTTTGCCCCCAACAAAGGTAGACTTAGTCTCTCGTGTAGAATGGAAAACAATGCAGGCAATGAGAGTTTTCACTTACATAAATAAAATTCTGAGCAGAGAACGCGCGCGCTTAGCACACAGGGCGAAAGATATCTTGCTTTTCCAAAGTAAGCTGCCTCCCCATTTTTTGTGCAGTCCAGAACAGAAAGCCTAACTGCAGCTTTGGAAATCACACCCACTTCTGCTAAACACATGTCTGGGCAAGTCACCTTTGGGAACCAGAGAATCTTTCTGAGGAATTCACGACAAAGTCATCTGACTTTATAGTCTCATCCCTTGTGCAGAGTAAACAACTGAGATGCATCACTTCCTAATACTGTACATCACTTCGAAAAAGGACAAGTTAAGAAATAAAGCTTTAAAGAAAACTTTTCACACACAGCATCAGCATTACAAAACAGTGGATCAGCATAAAAAATAACCACAACGCATTTGTCTTAGAAACAACTTTCATGTTTGTCCTGAAAGATCTCCAAAACAGAAACAGCTAGAAGCACATTTCATATGGATTCTACCACTTTTCCAGCATGGCTGAGTGGGTGAGGTTTTCAAACTGGCTCCCAGCAACTCCAACTGGCCCCAATGATTAGATTTTACTGGCATGTGATCATAAATATGCTGGCTATTTGCTGAACTCTTCTGTAAAGCATGTCCAATAAAGAGGCTTGAGTGATGAATAATACTTGATGATACAAACGCATCTTCCACCAAACAGAAATAGTGCAATTCTAATCTGGGCAAAGCCAGATACATTCATAAGGTTTTAAATACTGTACAGTGGTACCTCATACGACGATTTTAATCCGTTCCACGGGGCTCGTTGTTGCATGAAACAATTGCTATACGATGCATGTATCGTAGAGCGATTTTCCCTATGGGATGCATCGTACAATTATTATTATTATTATTATTATTATTATTATTATTATTATTATTATTATTATTATTATTATTATTATTATTATTATTATTATATTTGAACTTATATACCACTTTCCTTTGTCAACGACAAACTCAAAGCGGTTCACAACAATGATTTTTTTTTCGCTAAGTGGTTTTTCCCATTGAAAAACTGTTGTACGATTTTTTTCCATAGGGAAAATTGTTATGCAGGACACCATTTCCCCCCCAAAACCTAATTGTTATGCGATTTCGTTGCTATACAGGGCGATTATTGAATGAGGTTCCACTGTACTGTACAGTATAAGCAAATGGACAAGGTATACAGAAGAAAAAGGCAGGCTGTTCTATGTAAGGATTGAACCTGGAGACTCCATTCTAATGTATTTTGTCCACATTACTGCCCAAGACACTGAAACACAACGAGCTCACTCTTTAATTCCTGGGAGGAATTAAAGCCACAAGAGTTTGCAGGTTCACAGTTCAGCAAGTGACAGGCACGCGACAACCTCCAAGCTCTCAATGGACATATGAACATAAGAACAGCCTTGCTGGAAGAGGCCACAGGAGCCCTTCCAGTCCAGCATTGTGTCTCACACAGTGGCTCACCATTTCCTTCAGGGTATTATTCCCAAGCAAGATGCCTTCACCTGCTTAGGATTCCCTGGAAATGGCATTGAGAGATATCCTGCCTATCTCTCCAACCCGGAGGTTGTCCTTAGGTATCCATAATTATAGCCATTGATACTCTTGTCCTCCATGAACTTGTCTAATCCTTTCTTAAAGCTGTCAAGACTGACAGCTGTCACCACTTCTTCTGGCAGGGAGTTCCATAGACCAGTAATCCTCTGGGTGAAAAAGTACTTTCTCTTATTTGTTTGAGAACTAGCACCCAAAAGTTTCAAGAAGGAATGCCAAGAAGGAATGCTAGGCACTTACTTAGGAAGGGGCTTAAACAAAAATACAACTTTATCACCCCTGGCACCATGTCGTAGTCACCAAATCTCACAGACAGAAAGCTTCTGAGACTTCAGTGATCATCGTGATCAGTTTAGAACTGTGGATCATAATGCCCAACCCCTGATAACCAAGCGCAACAGGGAATCAAACTCCCAACCACTGGCTCCAGAGCCAATTACCTAAACTACTGAGTCATCCATAATTTTCAGAGTCTAAGGCTGCACTGACTTTTGCCAAACCCTTGGGGACTGGGCCATATTCCCTGGTCAGCAGGAACAACAAACATTGATGAACTGGCTATGTTTACAGTTCCTTCCCTGCTAAAACATGTGGACATAAGTAGGATTTGCAGAAAGACAATGTGCATCTCTAAATATTCTCTCCTACTGTATATATAAGGAAACCAGCCCTGAATGCCTCTATCTATCATTTGGAAAAGGAGAGTAAGACAATACAAATGCTAAGTGAGAATAATTCGTGGAGATCACTTCCCACTTGCAAGGTGAAAAGACCATGCTATTGACATCTCCATTCAAGCTCATCTTCTTTTCTTGGCACGAATACGATACTGACAATCAAACCAACCTAGGGGTGAAGGAGCGCATGGAACTGCCCCCACAGTTCAGTGCCAAAGCCTCAAGGCCAAAGTGACAGTCACCATGGTGTGATGCTCGTCTTCTGATGACGTGGTGGGCCCTGGCCTATGGAAGCATATGGCACAATTTTTGTATTGGTTAAAATGCAACGAGTGTCTTCCTCCTCCCATCACACTTCATTTTAAAACTATGGAATAGCCAAAGCATTCCTCCCAGATCCACAGTCAAGTTAACAGACACACTAGCGCGGTCTTCTTCTTCTCATTTGCTTCCTCTTTTACCCCATCAGTTGTCAAGGGAGATCCAAGGTTTTTGTTCTGGCACTTCTAGCTGTCTCAATTTTTTGTTGCTGTTCAGTTGCAGTCGACTCCAAACCTTCGCGACCCCATGGACCACCGCACGCCAGGCACCCCTATCCTCCACCATCCTCAACCCGCCCATTGCGTCAACAATGCCATCTCACCCTCTGCCGCCCCCTTCTTCTTTTGCCCTCAACCTTTCCTCCATTTAATGTTCTTGTAATGTTTATTTGATGTTATCCGCCTTCCCTCTGAACCTGCCTAGTGGTCTTTGTCCTTCTCCTCTTTCAACATAGGTCTTGTAAAGTATGGAATTCAAAAATATTCTCTCAAAATGGGCAAGCTACTTTGTTGTCTCGATATGTGGTTTAAGATTGGTTCTGTTCCAATTCTTTCCCTCATAATCTCATTCCTGGTTTTATCCCTTCTAGTCACTCCAGCAGACTTCCTCAGACATCTTATTTCCATGGGTACCAAATGTTGTTGCAAGTATCAATGGTTGGCACTGGTAACCTAAGGTGGGAATTAATATGGTTTGTATGAGGTGTTTCTTTGTGTTGGTCAGTATTGCCTTGTGTTGCAAGTCTACCCACGGTCCACCAGGTAATATACCTAAGGTCACTTCTATGAAAAATATGGAATGCACGTGAGCTGTGCTTGTGCATTCAGTACCCAAAGCTAAAGTGTACATGAAAGCAGCTCTAAGATGTAAGGCAGCCAGCTTTGCCCCTTAGATGAAGCCACAGATCACAGCTTACACACAAGGTGCCACTGGTTGGGTGTTTGTGCTGGATCTGTTCAAGTATCAATGTGGACACTTAAACCTACTTGGGCCCCTGATCCTATGGAAGTGATTGCTTGAAACTGAGCCCTCTCCACACTAACACAGATTGGTCAAACAACAAGGTTGGCATGCCCACGGATATCTAACCAGTACTGTAGATAACCCAGTGCTCTGTGCCCGTTGCATCAACAGTACTATCTAGCCATCTCATTCTCTGCCACCCCCTTCTTCTTTTGCACTCAACCTGTCCCAGCATCAAGGCTTTCTCAAGTGAATCCTCTCTTCTCATTTGATGTCAAAGTACTTCATCTTCAGTATTTGACCTTCCAAGGAGTAGTCGGGGTTGATTTCTTTTAAGATCGACCTATTTGTTCTCTTTGCTGTCCAGGGGACTCTCAAAACTCTCCTCCAACACCACATTTCAAAGGCATCTATTCTTCTGCGCTCAGCTTTCTTTATGGTTCAGCTCTCACAACCATACATTACTACCGGAAATACCATTGCTTTGACTATGCGAATTTTGGTTTGCAAGGTGATGTCTCTACTTTTCACTATGTTTCCCAGGTTTCTCATAGCTTGTTTCCCAAGAATTAAGTCGCCTTTTTATTTCACAACTGCAATCACCATCTGTGGTGATCTTGGATCCTAAGAATGTAAAGTCTGTCACTGCTTCTACTTCTTCCCCATCTATTTTCTGGGAAGTGATACGGCCTGTTGCCATTATCTTGGTTTTCTCGACTGGCTCTCAACTGGACTTTTAAGACAAAGGCAAACTAAAATTCCCTTCAATTGCCCTTTCCTTGGCTTCTGATAAGAAATTTCCCGGTTTTTTAAAGCGATGCAGCACATATGTACCGTCCTAATACACTTTTAAAAATTCCCCCTGCATCACTGGCTCCTCTAGGGAGCTCACAAAATGGTTAATTTGCCAATAACCAGAAGCATCTCTCTCCTTAAGCCAGTTCATGTTACCGGGAAATTGTCAGCCAGCTGGTATGGATCTAATAGGGTCACTTGAGGCCCATATGCCGTTTGGATGTGAGGATGGCATCAAGTTGGATGTGAGGATGCCATCTGATGAAGGGGTTGCACTCCAGAAAACGTACATCTGATAAAAGTTGTCAATCATTTAGGTGTCAAAAGACCTGCAATGCTTTTATGGCAACAAATCCAACTAACCCCTAAGGAATGTCTATTATGTTTACTAAGCCCACCCATCCTTCTCTCAATAGTACACTTCCCTTAAACACCCAATGGTTCCCAAAACCTTTTCACATGTAATACGACTGTTCTGTGACTGTAAAGCACAGAGCATATCCCATGCTGTCAAGCTCAAAGTTTCTGACGCAATCAAACTGCCTCCCCAACAAACAACACTCAATGTCCAAATCACACAGGTCTGGTTCAATACTAAACATTTTTCACACATTATGGGGAGATGGGTTCACTGACCTCACATTCAATGTTCCCTCTACAATTATTTATGTATTTGTCACACGTTTCAGAGTGATGTAGTGATCAGGATACCCAACTGAGATTACAGTGGACCCTCGATTAACGACACGTTCGAATAGCGTCATTTTCGATTAACGACGCTCCGACGCTCCCAATGTGATTGTTCGAATAACGTCGTTAATTCGAATTATGACGGTATTTTACTGTTATCCAAATAACAGTATTCAAATAGCGATGCTACTTGGGGAACCAAGTAACGTCGTTATTCGAGGGTCCACTTGTACAGTACATAGATCCAGGTTCTCATTCCTACGGAGTGATGAAACTCACAGCCTGACCAACTAACTACACAGCACTGTGAAAAGGAGGATAAAATAAAAGGATCTTTTATGCCATCTTGAGCTGTCTGGAAAAATATACATGTACATAATTTCATTCCTCTTTAAGGCTTGTAGTCTTAGTAGAAAGGTAACTGAGAGGCTCAAAAATGCTTTAATTGCAAGTCGGATGTTTTGGAGGAATAGCTCTGAAAGGTTTTCATAGCTGGAGGGATAATGTTGTTAAAGAGCCGAGGGTAGTTTTAGGGGGAGGGTAGTTTTTAATCATGTTTTTATTATGATTGTGAACCGCCCTGAGTTGGCCTTGGCTAAGTGGGCGGTATAGAAATCGAAATAATAAATAAATAAATAAATAAAATTATGTATCTCACCATGGGATCTGCCTATGGAATCATCTCTGTGAAGGCCAATACAGGAACATATAAATATGTACCTGAGACTGTTCACTTGCTGGTTTTAATTGGCTAATTAAGAGTCTGCTCAAAGGCTAAAAAAGAGGGGGCAGAACAGCCTATCATCCTAAAACAGGGGTGCCCAAACTACGGCCCACGGGCCAGATCTGGCCTCTGGCACCAATTCATCCGGCCCACACCATCCTCGTCGTTCCCAGAAGCTGGCTTCTGGGAACGACGAGGATGGTGTGGGCCGGATGAATTGGTGCCGGAAGCCAGATCGGCCCCTTGGGCCGTAGTTTGGGCACCCCTGTCCTAAAAGGGCCATCCTATTCTCCTCGCAGAACAGAACATGTGAAAGCAGTGACTACTCTGGGTTAAGCAGAGATCATTGACTGAAACCTGACCTTCCCAACACGGAGGACTGCCTCCATCACGTATCTCCAACACTAAAGTTCTTGGAGGTCTATTCCCCCGGTCTTCATAGGAGGAGGGCGGGTTGTGCCAGCCAGGTACACCCCCCCACACACGTTCCGCCTGGCGCCTAACACGCGTGTCAGCATCTCCACGACGTGCTTAGCTCCCTGTTAAAACACGCGTTCACACGCGCAACACCCATGCGTGCGAGCGAGGCAACGCTGTGCCCCCCCTTTTTTTTGAGACTCCCCTCCCCAAACGGCTCTCAGTCTCAGGGCGCTTTCCTGAGTGACGCGTGTTCTCGCATTCGCACGATACGCGCCGCGCACCTCGCTCCGCCGGGGCTGGGGGCGGCGGCTCCCCTCCTGAGGCGGTCAGCAACGGCTGCGCCTGCGGTCGGCGGGCGAGGCTGCGGCAAAGCAGGCGACCTGGGCCTTGCCGTTGGTGGCGTCGGCGGGGTCGGCAGCCGCACCGGCACTCTCCGGGCGCCTCCGCCTCCTCCAGCCCGCCTTGGCACCTCCGGGGGCGGCGGCGCGTCCTCCTGGCCCGGTCCCGTCGCGCGAGCGGCGATAAGGCCGCGGCCCGGACCCCCAGCCCTGTCGTCGTTGCCGTGGCAGCGGCCGCCATTTTGTCACGGCGCCCTAGCGGCGGCCCGCCGCGCCGGCCACGCCCACCTCGTGCATATTCATGAGCCAGCCGCGCCCCTCCTACTTGCGCGGCCGACGGTTGGGAAAGGACCCCCTCCCCCCACTCAGTACCAGGCCGTCGCTTCGTCCCACTTTTTTTGAAAAAGAGAACACGACCAATCAGAGGAAGGAGGATCCGCCCCCTTTATGAATATTCAGAACCTCGCGCGACGCCTCCGCCCTCTCCCTCATCACGTCACGCGCGCAGTTTGTTTTTCTTCTCCCCAGTTCGTTCTCTCCCGCTCACAGTTTACCTCAGGAGAAGGCCTTCGAGACGTTAATCCGTGCGTGGGCCCGAAAGAGGGAGGGAGGCAGACGCGCGCGCGTGTCGCGTCGTGTTTCCTCCTTTGCGCCTTTCTTGAACGCCGCCTCAGCGGGAATGGGCTTTTTCCGCAGCGGCCATCCGACATTTTCCTCAGAAGTTCCTCCTCTTGGTTAGGCGGGCTGGGGAGGGGGTACCTCAGACCGTGACTGTCCATTGATTTGGATGATGTATATCAGAAAACAAATAAAATAAAATAAAAACACTTGGATGATATAGTTATTTATTACCTTTGACCACACAACCTTAATTCAGAAAATGGGAACCGATATTTAAATACACAGGGTGACAAAAATGTATACACATTTTAAGAGGGGGGGAGGTAAAGGTTTCCCTTGCTCGAAAGCCAGTCGTATCGGACTCTAGGGTTCAATGCTCATCCCTGTTTCAAAGCCGAAGAGCCAGCGCTGTCTGCTTCTGCAGACGTTTCCGTGGTCATGTGGCAGGCATGACAACACCGGAGCGCACGGAGACGGAACGCCATTACCTACCCACCAAAGTGGTCCCTATTTATCTACTTACAATTTCTTGCTTTCGAACTGCTAGGTTGGCAGGACCTGGGACATGACGGGAGTTCATTCTGTCCTGCAGTACTCGGGAATCGAACTGCTAACCTTCCGCCTTCCAGTCAGCGTCTTAGCCACTTGCAATTCTCAATATATACCAACAACAACAACAAAATGAATACAAGTCATGTGTTTGGCTTCTGCAATTACAAGAGGTACTCAAAGTCCAGACACTTCTAATTATGGCAAACTGCTTGACTGCAGTGGCTCAAGCGGTTATGAGGCTGACTGGGAGGAGGAAGGTCAGCAGTTTGAGACCCAAGTCTTGCACAACGGAATAAGCTCCTGTCTCTGTCCCAGCTCCTGCCAACCTAGCAGTTCAAAAGCAAGAAATTGCAAGTAGATAAAGAGGGACCACTTTGGTGGGAAGGTAAACAGCATTCCATGGACTTCCCTGTCTAGGCATGCCTGCCACATGTCCACAGAAATGTCTGCTATGGTTTCCCCGTGCCCCTTTGGGCATGGGACGGCCAGGCAGAGGCCGCTTGAGTGAGAAGGCTCCTGGCAGTGGCTTCTGTGGGCAGCCATATCAAGGGGGGGGGGTGAATAAATTATAGGGCTATAGGGTTTGATTCACCCAATTAACGTGACCTGACCAGCGGCTCTGCCAGACAGGCAGAACGCTATCTCCTGCATCTCCTGTGTATAATTAGGCAAACATTCTTCCCCCTGGCTTGGCGCTAATCTCGGGCGCAAACAGGGACCATGTTTGCCCAGCCGGTAAGCCCGAAACAATAGGGCTTCCCCTGTCAAATGTTTACCTGTCATAATTAACTTCCCCTGAAGAGTTTTCCCAATTAACCTGAGTAAACAGGTAGCTTGATTGAATCACTGGTGACGGTTTTTTCTACCTGCCTTCTGACCTATAAAAGGTGTGTGTATTTTCCAATAAAGGACTGATCTGATCCTGACTCCTTGCCTCGTATCGCTTATTGATCAGTCTCCTCCGGGATCTAAGCGCCGCCTAGCGGCAGATATTCGCAACAGCTGGTGACCCCGACGTGATTTACTCGTGAGTAAGGGACCCCGGAGAGGTCTACTCGTGAGTAACGATCCACGCGGTCCGGTTCTACGCTTGAACCGCGACCCGTCACCCCGGAGGACAGCGCGGCACTCTGACCGGCAGCCAGCCGATCAGAGAAGTGGCCTGCGGCGAGGCATTCCAGAGAGGCATTCCTACAGCTTGCTCCCGCTTTCGAGGAGGTTGCCATAGAGGGAAACGCGTTCCGCTCAGGGCAGGCTGTGAGCCCCTGACATCGCAGAGGCCGTTAGAAGGGCCCGTGGCGGAAGGTCCACGCTCCGAGGTCTACCCCAGACACTAGACGTCCGAACCTGTTGCCTGACAAGACGCGTCGCATTCGTCCCGAGGAGGAAACTTCAGAGGACCATCTGCAGGTAATATGGGGACTTGTTCTCATAGACCAAGTCCGTCCGCTAGCCAAAGAACTCGTGAGGAAGAGTTCAGAATCCTGGCCAGGGTTTTTCAGTTACGATTTCACAGCAGGGAGCTAGCGAGACTTTTGGCGTACCTCAGGGAACACTGCCTACTTTACCCAGAAGTAGGTACGTTAACCCTGAAGCTCTGGGATCAGATAGGAGACTGCATTCAGCAACCCCCGAAAGCTCCAGGAGGGATAGTTAGTACATGGAGAAAGTGTAGGAGACTCTTAGAGCAGATCGAGCCAGTCCGGGTAGAGGCCAAAGAACCCCCATTAGAAAAGCCATCAGACAAGCCAGTCGAACCGACTGCGCCCACGTCACTCTACCCGTCAATTAGCTATCGGCAGAGCAGCGTAGGGAGCCTTCCCGCGGTGACAGCTGCAGACGTCACCGAAGGAACGCAAGGAATGAGAGGCGCTGGCGCTTCTCTGACAGCTCCAGGTTCCCTAGTTGTTAAGAGTGCCCTTCAGCGCACCGCCGAGATCGAGCTAAAGAAGGGGGAATTGTCAGTTGAACAGCTAGCTGAACTTAGACAAATTTGTCCAATCCGTCTAGAAATGGACGCGCTCACGGGCGCACAGCAGGTAGTACATTCCCCAGTCCCGTACAAGCTTCTCATGGCTTTACGGAAGGCAATCTCAGAGACAGGGCTCCAGAGTCGTTTTACCAGGGGCACGCTTCAGCAAGTGTGCGAGACCACCATGTGGATTCCTCATGACTGGAAAGCCGTCATGAGGATGATGCTGACCCCTAGCCAGTACATGATCTGGGACAGCGAGTTTCGGCTCGAGGCTCAGGCCAGGGCTGCTAGGATGGGAGGCGCGGTAATTCCTGACCAGCTATATGGTTCAGGTGCCTTTGAGCCCATCAACGCTCAGATCAACTTGCCTCTCGCCACCCTAGAGATGTCAGCCGAAGCTGCCTATAGGGCATACTTCAAGGTCCCGGCATCTGGCAAAACGGCCAAAAATTACACCGCTATTAAGCAGGGAGCCCAGGAGCCCTACATGGACTTCATCAATCGCCTGGAGGAGGCAATTAGCAGGCAGATTGATAATGAGCAAGCCCAGCAAGAGCTCATGATCAAGCTAGCAAAGGACAACGCCAACTTGGACTGCCGTAAAATCTTGCAGTCCCTGGGCAATCGCCCTGACATAACCTTAACGGACATGATCCGAGCATGTTCCGACGTTGGCACGGATTCTTACAAGATGGGTCTGCTAGCGGCAGCGGTGCAAGGGGGGAAAAGACCTCAGGGCAATGGCAAGATCAAGGGGGCATGTCACGCTTGTGGCAAGGTCGGTCACTTCGCTAGGGAGTGCCGATCCAAGGGAGGCGGACAAAAGTCCGGCCGTCCCAAGGCTCCGAACACCCCCTGCCCGAAGTGCAAAAAGGGCTATCATTGGGCCAGGTTTTGTCCGAGTTCGGGAAACTGGAATCCGGGCATGTCTCTGGCCCCAGTCCAAACAGAGGCTTCCTTCAACCAGATCCAGAACTCCCCAGAACTAGACTAGGTGCTAGGCACATTCCAGACATTACTAGGGCACAGGCCAGCCCCAAGGGTAGCACAGGGCTAGAATTGGCTTGCCAGGCGGACGTTACATGCGATCTGCCAGGCACAGTCTATCTAGTCGATTCTCAGTACATGGGACCCCTACCCAGAGGCTTTATAGGCTTAGTTTTGCCCCGTAGTGTAGCTGGAGCACGCGGAATTTTCATAATTCCAGGAGTCATTGACTCGAATTTTTTAGGCGTTCTCCAGGTCCAACTTTGGACACACCTGCCCCAAATTATCCGCAAGGGAGAGACCTTAGCGCAACTGATCATGGTTCCTTGTCACTCGCCAGCAGGCAGCCCGAGAAGGCTCGGTGACAGCTCAGAGCCCGGTTCAACAGACCGCTCGAGCGCAAGTGAGGCAGTGCAAGGATACCAGGTCTTAGCGACAGTGGAGACCAACATTGAGTGGAAGCAGCGCCCCGTTATCGAGGTATTTTTGAACAAAAGAGTGTTCTCAGGGCTCCTCGATACCGGAGCGGATGTGACCGTGATAAGCAGAAGCCAGTGGCCGAGGGAGTGGGCCATTGAGCCGGTCTCCGATGTGTGGGGGGTAGGTGGCGTTCAGGAAGCGTTTAGGAGCCGAGAGTGGGTAGAAGTCACAATCCCAAGGGCTGACGGCACGGCGGTGATTCGGCCGCACATTCTTGACGTGCACGTCAATCTTTGGGGGCGAGACATTCTCCAGCAGTACGGTGCCACCCTTACCTTCGGGTAATGGCGTTGCCACTTAAATGGCTCACCGATACTCCGGTCTGGGTAGAACAATGGCCGGTAGTGGGAGAGAAATTAGTTGCCCTCAAGCAGCTAGTCAAAGAACAGCTAGACGCAGGACACATAGAACAGTCCACGAGTCCCTGGAATTCGCCAGTTTTTGTGATTAAGAAGAAGTCGGGGAAGTGGCGACTCCTCCACGATCTCAGAGAGATCAATAAATGCATTCAGCCGATGGGTCCGCTTCAATGCGGTATCCCAAATCCTAACATGATTCCCGAGGGGTGGGAGATTTTAGTCGTAGATCTCAAGGATTGCTTTTATACAATCCCCTTAGACCCCAGGGACCGGGAAAGGTTCGCCTTTACAGTGCCGGTTGTGAACCACAGCGAGCCCACGCAGCGTTACGCGTGGAAATATTTGCCACAGGGCATGCTCAATTCGCCCACCCTGTGCCAAATTTATGTTCACAACGCGCTGGCAAAGTTCCGAAGCCTTTACCCTAAAGCTATTGTGTGTCACTTCATGGACGATATTTTAGTAGCGTTGCCGCAACTCGGTAGCGCAGTGTTTTCTGACCTCCAGGCCAGCCTGGGGGACAAGGGTCTACTCATTGCCCCGGAAAAGGTGCAGAAGACCAAGCCCTTTTCATACTTGGGTCATCGGCTTCTCCGTTCCTTTGCCGCACCGGTTTTACCCCAGATAGCTTTACAGGACTCAGTCACCCTGGTAGAGTTACAGCAAGTTTTAGGAAACATCAATTGGGCCAGACCGTATTTCCGATTGGATACGGATCTTCTGAAACCGCTCTTCTCGCTGCTAACTTTAGGTAGGCAGCCGGCAGACCAGATAAAAATTTCTCGAGACGCGCGCCTGGCGCTCGAGAGAGTGAACCAAGTTCTCAGCCAGAGGTGGGTGGATAGGATCGCCCAGGGGCCATATGCCCCGATCCTGAATTTGTACATCGTGCGGTCAGGATCCATGTTCACCGGGGCGCTAGGCGTAGACTCAGAGAAGGGAGCGAAAATTGTGGAGTGGGTCTACTTGCCTAACACATCATCACGGAACATTGTTCTGCCCCAAGAGTTGGTTTCCGCGGTGATTTACCGCGGCAGGCTAAGAGCTAGGGACATTTCAGGAAATGATTTGGCCAAAATTGTGGTTCCTTTCACCAAGGAACAAATTCATCAGTTAATGCAGCTAGGTGATTCGCTTCCGATAGCTTTGGAGGGCTTCACTGGGAGTTTAGCACACCATTTGCCCAAAGATCCTAGGCTCGTTTCACTACAGACAGGAACAGTCAGCTTGTTCGAATTGCTTTCGCTGATCCCACTTCAGGGGGCTAAGACAGTTTTTACCGATGGGGGACGCACATATGGCGTCCTGACCTGGCAGGAGGGCGAAGCTTGGCACACGCTGTTAACTCTTCCACAGAAGTCCGCTCAGCGGGCAGAGTTGGCAGCCGTGAACCTTGCCTTGCGCACCTTCGCCCAGGAACGTTTAAATATCATAACTGACAGTCTGTATGTTAGGAATTTGCTGCACAGTCTACCGGGAGCTTACATCACTCCCGCGATAGACAAGAATTTGCTTAGCCTGTTTCTCACCGCTCAATTTCATTTGCGAAACCGCACGGAGCCGCTCTATATTGCCCATATTCGAAGTCACCAAGACCTACCGGGTCCGATTTCCGCGGGCAATAGCAGAGCGGCCGCGGCCGCAAAGGAAATTCAGCAACGTTCAGTTTTGGGTGTTTTTACTACTCCAATCCAAAGTCATGCCTTTTTCCACCAAAATGCCAAAGCACTCGCCAGACAGTTCAATCTGCCACTTTCCCAAGCCCAAGGCATAGTCCGCTCTTGTCAGCATTGTGCAGGGGCGCCGGGGGGGCCCTCATGGGAGGTCAACCCACGGGGGACAGAGGCCAATCAGGTGTGGCAGATGGATGTCACGCATGTGCCGCAGTTTGGTAGATGGCAATACATGCATGTGTGTATTGATACTTTTTCCCAGTTCGTTTGGGCCACAGCGCAGAAAGGGGAAACTGCCTCCCACGTGGAGCAGCACCTCCTCTCCTGCATCGCGGCGATGGGCAAGCCGTGGCACGTGAAAACAGATAACGCCCCGTCCTACTGCTCCAGGCAGTTGGCCGCCTTCATGGCCACATGGGACATCAAGCATACATTTGGGATTCCCTACAATCCGCAAGGGCAGGCGATTGTAGAACGGGTCAATCGGACGCTAAAGTCCTACATTGACAAACAAACAGAAAGGGGGGAGCCACCAGCCCTCCCCAAATCACAGGGACAGGCACAGTTTTGCTTAAATAAGGTATTGTTCACTTACAATCACCTTAATGTTTTTTCGGACTGTACACCGCAGGAGAAGCATTTCCGCCGTTCGGAAGCTCTCCCGCGACCTATGGTCCGGTACCGGGTGCCACCGGACCCTTCTTGGAGGGGCCCGGTGCCGCTCATAACATGGGGAAGAGGGTATGCTGCAGTTATGTCCCCTACAGGTGTCGTTTGGATTCCAGCTCGGTGCGTCAAGCCCTACTTGGAACCACATGGCGTGGACACAGACCGACCAGAGCCCGATCCCGGAGATGGAGGACCTCACTCTGACCGAGGGGACCCGCCGGGAGAGACAGCGGTCGCGGACGACACCACCGAAGATAACCTGGGGGATGGTCAAGACCCTCTGCCATGATGCTCAGCATGCCATCCAGCGTGAGGAGAAGGAGCTGACACCAGAGAGCTTCGTGGTTGTAGTTTTCGCCCAGATCCATGCCAACTCCATGGCAGCCACCATCATCCTGATCCTTTCCCTGCTTTTGGGGGGAGGCGTTCAGGCCGCCTCACTGGAGGCCAGCGATTTAATGCCGGGCGGAGACCTTTCTGCCCGCATGCAGTACAACATTTGGGAAAGGTTGGCAAGCCTTGTCAACCAGTCCGATTTCTGCCTCAGACAGGACGTCGGTTCTGCCTCGATCCTCAGCACCTGCCTTGTCCCGGTGTGCCACTCTCCAGGCGCGCACCCCCGGGACGGGGACTGGCTGGTAAGGAGACTCTTCAGCCCATACATCCCATCAGCTTCCTCGGAATACGCTCGATGGGAGATGCGGCTAACCATGGCCTTGCCGGCTGATGCAGCCACTCTCCACACTCCCCGAGTGGCGGTCAGCCCGAACTCTACTTGTGGGCGAATGCACGGTTGCTCCAGACTTGGCCGAATTGGGCGCCGCTGCCTTAACGTGGGCAGTGGCAATTGGACTTGTAATAACCCAGTGCCGATGGGCACAATGTATGGACATATCATCCTTCCATCTGGATGGTTTTTCACTTGTAACCAGTATACGTTTAACTACATTCCTGCCAATATGTCAGATGCTATTTGCTGTATTAGCCGGTTGACACTCTTGCTCCCCACTAAGGATATGATTGCCCCAAGCCCCAATGTTCCTAATGTTTCCAATGTATCTAATGTCCCTTCACTCATACGGCACACTCGCACCACCATGTTAGACAGCTCATGTGAAAGCAGCTTTAGGGTAATGAGACCTGCCGAGTATCTCTCCTTGGCAGTCAGCATCTTTGGCGTGCCAGGCTTAGCCGTCGGCAACGCAAAGAGGATTGGTCGTTTGGCTTGCGGTCTAGCAAAGGCCATCAACCATACCTCCTCAGCGATAGCGCTCCTCAATCAGGAGCAGGCGGAACTTCGCCATGCCATTCTCGATAATCGGGCGGCTATCGACTACCTCCTACTGCTTCACCACTTGGGCTGCGAGTCTTTTCATGGTATGTGCTGCTTTAATCTTACGGACAACTCTCGTAAGATTCAAAGCCAGATCGAAGATCTTCACTCCATAGTGGCTGGCATCACGGAAGGCTCTGCATGGGGGGCTTGGTGGAGCTCACTATGGAAGTGGATGTGGTCGTGGATCCCATGGGGGTGGCTTCAGACGGTAATCAAGGTAGTGGTGGGGGTAGTCATACTAGGCATTACAGTCTGTTGTCTTGCTCAATGTATTCCCCCACTAATCTCAAGATGCCGCCGGAGAAGGAAACCCCGTGACGTCACTCCAGACCAACAGCTGGTGCCGCTTCTGCGCAGGGTCGCTGGTCAGGTTCTTAATATAAATAAGTAAGGGGAGATATGGTTTCCCCGTGCCCCTTTGGGCATGGGACGGCCAGGCAGAGGCCGCTTGAGTGAGAAGGCTCCTGGCGGTGGCTTCTGTGGGCAGCCATATCAAGGGGGGTGAATAAATTATAGGGCTATAGGGTTTGATTCACCCAATTAACGTGACCTGACCAGCGGCTCTGCCAGACAGGCAGAACGCTATCTCCTGCATCTCCTGTGTATAATTAGGTAAACATTCTTCCCCCTGGCTTGGCGCTAATCTCGGGCGCAAACAGGGACCATGTTTGCCCAGCCGGTAAGCCCGAAACAATAGGGCTTCCCCTGTCAAATGTTTACCTGTCATAATTAACTTCCCCTGAAGAGTTTTCCCAATTAACCTGAGTAAACAGGTAGCTTGATTGAATCACTGGTGACGGTTTTTTCTACCTGCCTTCTGACCTATAAAAGGTGTGTGTATTTTCCAATAAAGGACTGATCTGATCCTGACTCCTTGCCTCGTATCGCTTATTGATCAGTCTCCTCCGGGACCTAAGCGCCGCCTAGCGGCAGATATTCGCAACAGTCTGCAAAAACTAGACAGTGCTGGGTCTTCAGCTATAAACAGATGAGCACTGAAGCCTAGAGTCAGATATAACTGGCTTTCAAGCAAGGGTGACCTTTACCTTTACTGCTTAAGAATATTTTCATTTTGAAGTAGTAGCTGTGTTAGCCTGTGTGCAAAAATATCAAAGTAAACAAACAAAAACAAAAAGACATGGCACCTGAAAGACTTAATTCCTGTATGTGAACTTTCATGTATCAAGTCCACTTTGTCAGACGTAAGAGTGAGACTTTTGGCACCCAATTTATACACATCAGGTGCAGAGGCACACAATGGTTGGCCAGCCTAACAGAAAAGTAGCATTGTAGCTTTTTACAACTGACAATAATGTAAAATCCCTGGTTGTTAGAATGCGCGAGTTAGTCTTTCAGGTGCCACAATGTCTTTTGTCTTGTTTTGTTTTCTCTCAGATATTATTTCGTGTCCAGATCAAACATTAAACTGCCAAAACCAAACCACCTTCTTGGCTTTGTCGTTAGCGAAAATTAAATCCTAATTGGTGCATGTTTCCAATAGTCATCGGCAGACTCGTAAGTGAGCCAATGGATTCTGTATCTCTCCACATTCACACAACGTGTGTTGTTGTCCGCCGGCAGCCCCCACTTGCGCCTGATGGTCTTGCATTTAGGGTCTCCAACCCTCAGTCTATTCAAGGTCCTCCAGGTGACATAGGGGAGGTTGAGTTCCTCAGCCATTTTCTCCTCCTTTAACATTATCCTTTATTCAGTGAGCTCCTGTTCCTCCATCTTCTCATTAGGATTTGCTCTTGCCTACCCTCAAGAATGTTTGTTGAGCAAAATTGACCACTTGTAACACCTGTGTATGCACTGTTTCTATTCCTTTCTGAAGCACTGACAATGTAGCTGGTTTTATATGGTACACCACATCCTTTAAGCATATCTGAGAGTAAACAAAACAGAACAGGAAAAAAAAGACAAAAATTGTTGTGGCACCAAGTCCATTTCATCCACGAAAGCTCACATTTTAATACAGGGGTTAGTCTTTAAGGTGCCACAACATTTTTTTTTTTGCTGTTCTGTTTTGTTTACTCACAGATGTGCTTGCACAGACTAACATAGCTAACACTTCAAATATTACATCATTTTTGTCTTTTTTTGTTGTTCTGCTTTGTTTACTCTCAGATATGCCTACACAGACTAACACGGCTACCACTTCAAACATTTCACATCGTTTAAGGTTTATTTATTTACATGAATACCCCCGCCCTTTTGGTGCTAAAGGTGTCCCTATTTATCTACTTGCAATTTCTTGCTTTCGAACTGCTAGGTTAGCAGGAGTTGGGACAAAGATGGGAGTTCACTCTATCGTGCAGTAATCGGGTCTCAAACTGATGATATGCTGACCATGTCTTAACCACTAAGCCACTGCAGTCACACTGCGATCTCGTAGCCATCTCCTGCGGCATGTATGAAATGAGACATGCAAGATTTGACACCAGGACTGCATTGGAGTGCCGCAGCCTTGAGGATATTAACAAGTTGCACCTTCACATCCTGTTGCGATAATCACCTGGTGTTGGAGTGGCTGGCCGCAAGGAAGACACACGAGACAATCGTGCGGTGAAGTCCAGCCCCGATCTGGGTCAGGTGGTACGCATTTATTACCTTGTCTTGGGGTGGTGCGCGCCTAGGATGTGCGTGACCCCTGATACAGAAGGCTTGCATACGTGACCTCTTCTGGTGGCCCAGCTGCCATGCCGGTTCTTAGGAAGGTACCTAGGTGTTAATTGGACAACTCGCACCTGATTACCTTGGGTTGGCGAAACCCATTGTTCTTGCCCTAATCTCAGAGCCTTATGTGTATTGACTCCGGGCATCTAACAATCAGCTGTCTGGTGCGACTTCTTTGCCCAACCTAATCCGTGACCAGAAGCAGAATAATAATAATAATAATAATAATAATAATAATAATAATAATAATAATAATAATAATAATAATAATAATAATAATAATAATAATAATTTTTAATTTATATCCCGCACTTTCTCAGCCGAAGCCGACTCAAGGCGGCCATTACAACAAATATATACCATACAAAACAATAATACAGTAACAAAGAAGCAAAAAAGTAAATTCAGTACAATTCAAAAGCAATTTAACAAAGTCAAATTACAACACAAAATATCACATCAGAAATAAACCCAATAATAATGAATAACAAAATTAGACAAGATTGTGTATTTCCATTAGAGTCATCACCTTTTGACTTTTGCCCTATTTCTATCGTAGCCACCAGCCAAGGCTTTATGAATTGCCCCCCAAACTATCTAACTAGCCCGAACCCCAATTGCCTTTCCAGCAAAGTCCAGTTGGTACCCAGATGTGTTCAAGACCGGGCAAACCCCTTGGGAAAGGTTTGGCCAATTATTCACGCGGGCAACCCACATCATCCAGTCCATCTGGCATGGCCTCTTCCGCCTCCATGACCATTGGGAATTAGAATAATAAAGTGGTTCCCTTAAATGTAGCAGATAAAAAAAGGGATAAACTGGATTTCTTCAAATAATGATTTCAACATTTTGCTCTCCAGGCCAGCAGGTGTCTCTGTAGCACCAGGACAAAGTGTTTCCTGCCTATGTGTCACTTGAGCAACCAGCTACTCATTACTAAAATCAGATTGCTGATCAATCAATATCTGTATGTTCCGTAGCATGGCAAATTCACAATCCAGGGGAATGAAAAAGTAATGGAAGGGTTTCGTCTCCACAAAATTTTAATCCACGTTCTTAATTACACCCTCCGGTCTTGCTTGCAGAGAAGATAAGCCTTTTTCTCTGCACTACCTCACTTAAATTGCACCTGCTCTCTCACATGCTTGGCACATATTTCTCTATCAAAAAAACTCTCTCAGAAATTGTATATTGGGGGATGAATCTTGAAGAGCGGATAAAAACCCAACAACACACTGTTTCAGTGTCTGTTGTTGTACTCTTAAAAAGGCACTTTCCCCAGCTTCTTAGAATGACCATGACTTAGGAAGGAAGAAAAACAGCTTTCATGATTACTTGTGAGTGGAAAAAATACCTCCAAAAGCAGATTTATTATTTTATTTTATTTTTCAATTTATATGCTGCCCCACTCGCAGAGTGCAAGTCTGGGCGGCTCACAAACATATCATAACCTCACGACAAAGTGTAGCAAAACATCACAAAACATAGATACAAACAATAAAAAACAATGTCCTCTGTCGGCACCGCAGCTGGCCATTAGTGAGTCCCAGGGGTCGGAGCCCGGGGCTCAACATCCTCGACGGAGCCCAAGGCTCAACAACCTCGATGGCATCTTCAATTTTCTATTGATTATCTAATACATGTATATCAACACATCTTCCCAGTTTCAGATAGGGAAATGACATACTGTACTGTATTGGGATCTTGAGATGTGTGTCTCTCCCCCCCGCCTCACACACACAGGTTGTTACAAATGGGGGGGAAAATATTCCTAGTTCATCACACTCCGAAATTTGAAATAATTAAAAATAAGAGAAGGCAAAGAAGAGCCATTCAAATGTTTTCTCCCCATTGAAGATGTTGGGGAAGGTTGATTTGAAGCGAACCTCCAGCAGCATTTGGAGAGCTGTGCTTTGCCTACCTCTGATTTAAACAGTTGATTAATGCTAAATCCATATTTCTACACACCAACATTTTAAGGGTATTCTTTAGGTCAGTGCACAGTTTGAAAATGTTAGGTTTCGGACTATGGCTCCCCAAACCCCTCTGCTCTAGCAGCATCCCCATTGCGTGACCAGTTTCATGACTTTTCATGCAACTGCATAAGAACACATTGATTATGGGGCTTTCGCGAGATGGGGAGCCTGCAGGAGCAGGGGAGAGGCTTCCCCTACCTCTGCATTTAGGTAAAGGTAAAGGTTCCCCTTGCTCGAAAGCCAGTCGTATCCGACTCTAGGGTGCAGTGCTCATCTCTGTTTCAAAGCCGAAGAGCCAGCGCTGTCTGCTGCTGCAGACTTTCCGTGGTCATGTGGCAGGCATGACTAGACACCGGAGCGCACGGAGCGCTGTTTCCTTCCCACCGAAGTGGTCCCTATTTATCTACTTGCAATTTCTTGCTTTCAAACTGCTAGGCTGGCAGGAGCCTCTGCATTTAGGCTGCAGGAAAGAAGGCCTACTGCGCTACAACACTGGTTGAATTGGGGGGCATGGCAGCTACTATGAAGAGCAGGTGCACGGGGTAAGAAATGATCCACTGGGCTGAACAAATGATGTTTGTAACACGCAGCATCCTCTCAGGGCTTCCTGGCTCCTTTTAATTGGGCCCTGTTTAGGACAGGTGTGCCAGCCAGGCCCTCACTGTGTAAATGTGTAACCATCACAGCAAGAGACACTGCCTGGGGAGGAAATAATCCCCCAAATGCTGCCAAACCGACCCTTGGTTAAGAATGATAGAGATCTTCTCAAAGGAAGCAGGTTCACCATCAAAGGAGCTGAACTGTTGCATAACCTTTTACTACAGCAGCTGCCATCTGGGACTCAGGCAAGCTTGATTCGGGGGCCCGCGGGGCTGCTCTTGGTTTAGCAACTACAAGGATTACAAAGGTAAAGCCAATTATGACATATGCCATTTAAAACAAAAATCATAAAAGGAATGAGTGTTAAGCAAACCACAGTGATGTTGTAATTACCAGGAACTTAGCTGTGGGCAATTATTATGCATTACAAATGAGGCTATATTTATGCATCATCTTTTGAGACTGCATGGTCTGCTATCAAATCAAAGAGAACCTGAGAAGGGCTTTTTCTGGATTAGGTTGAGAGTCCACCTAGCCCAGTGGTGGAGAACCTATGGCATGCGTGCCAGAGGGGGTTCTCAGAGCCCTCTCTGTGGGCACGCATGTCATTGCCCCAACACAGAGTTTGCCCCACCCTTCTGCCCAGCAGCCCAATGGGAGCGCTTCCTTCCTCCCCCCAGCACAGAGTTCACCCTGCCCCCCTACCCAGCTCACATGCAGCATAAGGCAGCCTGTTGAGTCTGTGGCGAAGGTGAGTTTGGGCACTCGGTCTCTAAAAGGTTCACCACCACTGATCTAGCCTATAGCTTGCAAAGGCCTCTCTTTTTTGGGATACCTCTAAGACAGTATGGCCAATGTAACACACACCAGTTGTGCTGAGCTGCAGCTGAGGAGGTCGCTGCTTGTCTCTATGCACCTTCCATACGTAGTAGTGCTCAATACCCCAAATTCTGCCCATATTGCAGGGCAACATCCAGTGGCCTGAATGCAGAGAGAAAGAGCTGTTGCTCGAGTTCTTCCATGAATGAATACAAGATTCTTGTTGTCTTCCATACTTGCAGTACCTGCAAGGTTGGTCTTCTTCTCCCATGTCTAGGTCAGACCTGAAGCTGCCAAAATTAAGGCACTTTCTTGTAAGTTCATTCTGCACTTCCTTTCACCTGATCCAGTGTGAGAAAGATTAGCTAGCAATGTAAGGTTGCCATTACCAGGGTGCACCCGATCGTGGTTCAAAAATACCACAATCTTCAAGGAAGCTCTTTTTGTCTCTCCCGCAAAACTTGTTGTGTAGTTTATGAGCTGTACATCCTGGGAGCTGGAAATGTTTGTAAGAGTGAAGCTTGCAAGCAAGTCCATCCATTCCCAACCTCTGTTCTTCCAGATGTTTTGTACTATAGTTAAGGTGGCTTGAGCGCGAATTAAAGATAATTGGAGAAGTTCAACATCCTGTTTTCACATGGAAACAAGTAGATGTCCCTGGGATGCAACACCAATGCCATCATTGTGTTTGTAGCCATCATCTCATATCCTGCCCATGAACTACAGATGGCATGGCTCATATAGCCATTAGTAGAAGTATGCACCAGTTGACTTGCCACCTCATTTAATAATGTCAACTTATTAAATCTAGAACATTATTTCCCAGCTGTGCTCTGAATGTCTACAGTCCGGAGATCACAGGAGAAAACATAGGATAGAAATAGTCCTTGTAAACAGTGGAGATTTTATTGGGGGTGGGTGGTGGGTGGTGTGAGGGTTGTAGAAAGAAAGTCAGTTCTGGGAAAGGAAGAGTTAAACATTTCCCAGCTTTCAGCCCCTCCTGCTGCTTAGCTTAAGAAAAGTTGCAGGGTGGTGGTAGTAGTGGTGGGGATATTTTAAAAGGCTGGTTTTTAAAAATTGCAATCTAGTTTTTGACTTTTCCCTGCATAGCCTTTTTTGCATCAGGCTGTGGCTAAGAGGCGGAGGGTGAGGAGCAACTGTTGCTGCTCAATGCTCACCCAGGTGGGTGCATGAGTGGGGCATTGCAAGCTGACGCCTCTGTCCTCGCGCCCTGGTTGCCCTCTCAGATCCTGGTACTTGGAAACTCTTCAAAGAGAACGAGATCTGGATATATACCTTCGCTGGATTGTTGCCTTCTTTCTTTCCTTCTCTCCCTTGCTCCTATTATCGCATCTGGAGCATCAGAATGATCGCAGAAATCCGGGAGATTGTTTTTGGCCTGGGATGCTGGCTCCTTTATTGTAGTTTGGAAACTGATGCCAGTAAGTAAAGCAGAAGAGAGAAACTCATTGAATGGTTGTAAAAGGTGGAGAAAAGATGGGGTTCTGCCGAAGAGGAGCTCAATGTATTTCTAGTGGCATTTTCAGCGACCCACTTGTTACTGTTATCATTAAGATTCTTAGATTTTCTTAGATTTTATACTCAAATACTAAGATTTTCTGCATGCAGCAGGAAACAGAGCTAGGGAACATTGTATTTTGCACCTCAAGCCAACATCTGGCTGTGCGTTCTGGGAGCTGTAGTCTAAAAAAAAAAGTTACATTTCTATGCACAGGCAGAAATCTTGGTTGGCTGAATGGATACTGCCTGGCTTCCATTTCAGTAATAATAATAAAGACAAAGCAACCGCTGTCTAAAAAGTCATTGATCAAGAGCAAAAAGTGATGGGGAAGGAGAAGGAAATTAGGAGAAAGTTGTAGGGGAAATACTAACCTGTCAAATGAACTGCATCACATTTTGAGAGATACCTGTTATTCCTGTGATATTCCTATGGCATTAGCCATTGGGTAAGGTAAAAGTCACCTTTGCTCAAAAGCCAGTTGTATCCGACTCTAGGGTTCAGTGCTCATCACTGTTTATAGCCAAAGAGCCAGCGCTGTCTGCGTCTGCAGATGTCTGTGTTTGCAGACGTTTCTGTGGACACGTGGTCCCTATTTATCTACTTGCAATTTCTTGCTTTCAAACTGCTAGGTTGACAGGAGCTGGGACAGAGACGGGCGCTCAATCCATTGTGGAGTACTCGGGAATCGACCTTCCAGTTGTTGTGTTCAGTGTCTTAACCACTTGAGGCACTGGCAGTCCCAGCCATTGAGTACATCTCTCTTAATGAGAGCGTAACTTGAAAAGCACGGTGCATTACACTCCTTTAATAACCCTTACAAGAACTCTACTGTATTGTTACCAGCTAAAATAGGCTGTGCAGGTGGTTTATAGTGATAATATTCTTCTTTTCATCAACCTGAAGGAAGATGGGGCTGGGGGCTTCCAGGGTCTTGTTCAATAGTAACCCAAGGTTTCCAGATTCCAAGCGGTTAGTTGAGAAGTGAAGATTTATGACAGGAATGTTTTATGTAGGCCAAATGTGGTTACCCTAGAATAGCTTTACCTATGAGCCTTTTAGCAAGTGTTAACTGTAATTCAACCATGTAATGAGTATAAAGGGATGATAAACCGTATAGTCATGTCGCTATCTATAAGACTATAACCATATTTGGAGCAGCTGAGTGGAAACACCTTTATTATTTGTGGTTGATCACAACCTGATCTAGTGATGGAAGAGCCATGCTTACAGCCATTAGGAAAGTTTGCTTCCCTTACTTGTCTGCTATTTGAGGCAGGCTGATCCTTACTGTAACTTGCCTCCTCACTGCAGAATCTGCAGTACAGGATGCAACTTGCAGTAGATGACTCTCTAGCCTTGGTTTCAATACCTCCAGAACTGGTGAGTCCATCAACACCTGAGAAGCTTAATTCTACTGTCAAACAGCTCTTACTCTCAAGATATTTCATTATTCTACATTTTTGGATGGAATCCATTTTCTTTCAATTGCCCATCCTCCCTTCTGAAGCATACCTGTCAACCTTCCCAGATTGGCCGGGATTTCCCAATTTTCGGCGCCGATTTGCGCCATTTCCCACCCGCAGCTGCCCAAACCCCGGAATTAGCAGCAGGGGGAAAAGAGGTACTGCGCATCCCTTCTGCGCAGATCACCTTCTACGCATTCGTTGAAGACTTTTACGCTTGCGTAGAACCCTTCTATGCTTGCGTAGAATCCTTCTACGCATGTGTAGAAGGCGATCTGCGCAGAAGGGGATCGTAGAAGCCTATGCATGCGTAGAAGGGTTCTACGCAAGCATAGAAGGGTTCTACGCATTCGTAGAAGGCGATCTGCGCAGAACCATTCGGCGCATGTAACGTAGAAGGCGAGCCGCGGTTGACAGGTATGTTCTGAAGCAATGAGCGAACTGGTTTGCTTTGTCCCTGCATAACAGGTGTTCAGAGAGCTATCATATCTCCCCTTAGTGCTGTCACCTCCTCCTCCTCCTCTTCTTCTTCCATATTTGACTCTGAATAATGGCGATCCTTATCATTTGGGGTAACAGAGCTGTTTTCATTATTCTGCTAAGTAGCAAAGTGCCTTATAAAACATATAGGGGTGTAATTTATGGTCTGATTTTTTTTTTAAAGACTGGAAATATAATCACTCAGTTTCTAGGGTGAAATAAAAACCCAGTAAGCATTG
Organism: Bradypodion ventrale; assembly: GCA_035047345.1. Taxonomy (NCBI): domain Eukaryota; kingdom Metazoa; phylum Chordata; class Lepidosauria; order Squamata; family Chamaeleonidae; genus Bradypodion; species Bradypodion ventrale. The sequence goes on from JAWDJE010000003.1 coordinate 371,686,738, forward strand.
CAAAGAGGAAAAGACCTTGTTGATCACACCTGGTTGTGAACTTGAATTTCTCAGTTTCCCCTCTTTTTCTTTTCTGTGGCATATGGGGCTTGATTCATTTATAGGAGTTATTGACATCCTTCTTCTTCAGGAAAATCAAGTAAAGCTACTGCTAATTGATCTGGATTAGGTTTGAGTTGATTTGTTGTCCTGATTGTTGTGGCTTCTGTCTTGGGCTACATGTGTGGTTGTCCCGGCAGTTTCTTACTCATGTGTTTACTGCGGATTTCACTATTCAGACTCTAGACTGCAACAACTCTGCTGGTGGTGGTGGCAATATTCTGAATGGTCAAGTCATTTCTGGTTGATGGCAATCTTATGAAATAGTGACTTCCCAAAGGCCCTATCATTGATGGCCCTGAATTTTAGCTACCTTGTAAACCCACCAAGAGTGGCGTCTGCATGACTGAAGCACTACATAAACCAAATCAATCATTTAATGAATTAATTAGTCATATATCACTTCTTTTGAGGAGTAGATCAGGCCTTGGAATCTACATTAAATGGTCATGAAGGTGACAGGAGGAAGGGCCAGGAATTGACAAGTTTTTTTCTTTCGTGTCCAGATCAAAATTTGGACTGCCAAAATGAAACCACTTTCTTGGCTTTGATGTTGGCCCAACTCAAGTTCTCATCAGTGAATGTTTCTGGTATTAGTCGGCAGACCAGTAAATGAACTGGATTCTGTCTCTCTCCACATCCACACAGTGTGTTGTTGTCTGCCAGCAGCCCCCACTTGAGCATGTTGGTCTTGCATTTAGGGACTTTGATGCTCAGCCTATTCAGGGTCTTCCAAGTGACACAGGGGAGGTTGAGTTCCTCAGCCATCTCCTCCTCTTTTATTGTCATTCCTTGTCCAGTGAGCTCCTTCCTCCATCTTTTAATTTGGTTTTGCTCTTGTGTACCCTCAAGAATGTTTGTTCTTGCCATAAAACTTTCCCTACTTCTGAGCCAGTGGACTTGAGGTCCCATCAATTCAGAGGATGTCAAGGGTCCTCCTCATGCTTAGTTCTCTCAGGGTCCGCTGATACCAACAAGAGGACTTTTTCTTCGTTTGTGTCTAGGCCGTATATGAAACTGCCAAAATGAAGCCTCCTTTTGGTGAGTCCATTCTGCAGTTCCTCTCGCCTGACCTAGTGTGAGAAAGATTAGCCAGCAACACCAATTTGCCATTACCAGGATAAGCCCAATTGTGGCTCAAAAATACCACAATCTTCAAGGAGGCTCTTTCTGTGTAGCCAGACAAGAGGATACAGTAAAACCCTGACTTACAAGCGCCTCGAGATACAAATTTTTCGACTTATGAAATGCTTTTTTTGTAACCCGGGGTCCCGACTTATGAAAAAAAAAACAAGTTACAAAATACCTCAGGTTACAAAAATTCAGGTTTTTAGCGCCCAAAATAGCGGTGCCGCATCCTGTCACTATGTACATTGTTTCGTTAACAGTGAAATTGACAAGTAAAATTCAGGAAAAGGAAGTTAATGTGGCAAGTAGAAATTAGATACAGTAGAACCTCACATAACAACCACTATGGTCACTATGCAATTTTTAGCGCTATGCAATCCAAATGGGCCATACCTCGGATAAGGACCAAAAAATGGTCGTTATCTGAGGTTCCTATACCAAATACCTTGGATAACGAACATTTTTAGTGGTTTTTAGCATTATGCAAGGTATCGCCCTAGCATAAAAACCCTGTCGTTATGTGAATAAATCGTTGTGCGATGCGGTCGTTATGCGAGGTATTACTGTATTTTTGAGCATAGGGATGCAGAAAAACAGCAGGACAGCTTCTCCTTCTCCCAGGGATCCGCTGCCAAGCTTCAGCTGGCATCAGTGTTGACTTCATCGCTTTGAAGAGTGCCGTAGGCGAGGAAAGCATTGATTTCCGGAACATGAACTTTGGAACTTTCCAGGACCTGGTGAACTGAACTGCCAAATGTTGGGTTGTTGCTCCACCGCTTCCCTGGGGGAAATCAGACTGTTTAATCCAGCAGAAGTCAGATGCTACAGAAATTCTAACTTTTGACAAATATCTTAAAACCTGGATTCGACTCATTTCTGTCCCAGCTTTCCCCCTGAAATTCCAAAAATGAGGGAGATTTTTTTTTAAAAAAAATTCACAAACTCGGTCTTAAAAATCAAAAACGCTGAAACATGAGGGCAGCAGCACTAATAGAGAAATGTCTGGTGAAGGAGTAATGAAGAAGAAATCAAAAATTAGTGAGATTGCAGCTTTTAAAAGGGACTACAGTGGCTCAAGTGGTTAAGACGTTTACTTGGATGTGGAAGGTCAGCAGTTCAAAACCCAAGTACTGCATGACAGAATGAGCTCCAGACTCTCTCACAGCTCCTGCCAAGAAATTGCAAGTAGACAAATAGGGACCACTTTGGTGGGAAGATAAACATCGTTCCGTACCCTTCAGTGTCTAGGCATGACTGCCTCATGTCCACGGAAACATCTGCAAACACAGAAAGCACTGGCTCTTTGACTATAAACAGAGATGAGCACTGAACCCTAGAGTCGGATACGACTGGCTTTTGAGCAAGGGTGACCTTTCCCTTTACTTTATACTTTACAGCCACCACAGTTATTGCTTCTAGTTAAGGAGTGGTTTGGGACCACGCTACTCCTTCGAAATTGTACCCGTTCCACACAAATGTTTAAACTTTGGGTGGTCACCCCTAAAGATGTAAAAAAAGGGGGTGATCAGATCTAGAGGATTTTTTGTCATAAGCCCACAAGTTGTGGAATGAATTGACAGCAGAAATTAGATCTGTTCCAACTTTGCTTACATTTTGGAAATGTTAGAAAACAATTTTATTCCACAAAGTCTTTCCTTGTTAATATGCTAATTATTGGTCTAGAGATGATGGACATGGCCACTGACTGTTTGATAGACTTCCATGTGCTATAATATGGGGAGCTGTTTTAATGATGCTGCTGACACCTGGGAGTTATGTTTTGTTGATCTATTGTATAATGTTTTATGATGTTTTGTTCTATGGTTGTTTGTATTTTTACTGTTGGTAAGCTGCCCATAGTGGGGTATTACCAGATGGGCAGGAAACAAAGTTATATCTCAACTATTTCTTTCAAAAAATGTCCATATCTCTAATTATTTATCTTTACCTGAGCTGTATCCAACCAATTTTCATCCAAGGACACCCTTGCTCAAAAGCCAGTCGTATCCAACGCTAGAGTTCAGTGCTCATCTCTGTTTATAGCCAAAGAGCCAGTGCTGTCTGCGTCTGCAGACATCTCCGTGGACATGTGGTGCACGGAATGCTGTTTTACTTTCCCACTGAAGTGGGACCTATTTATCTACTTGCAATCTCTTGCTTTCAAACTGCTAGGTTGGCAGAAGCTGGGGCAGATGATAGGTGCTCACTCCATCGTGCAGTACTTGGATCTTGAACTGCTGACCAGCCAACCTTCCAATCGTCAAGTTCTGCATCCTAACCACTAAGCTACTACAGTCCCTCTTGCATCCAAGTCAAGAATATAAAAATTCATCCCTAATGGCTATCCAAATATAAAATAGCTATCACATCATTCATCATTACAATGAGCCCTGGTAGTGCAGTGGTTAAACTGCTGCCAAAACATTGTGAGTTCGATCCTGATGGGGATCAGGGTTGATTCAGCTTCTTCCATCCTTCTGAGATCTGTAAAATGAATCCCCAGCATGTTGGGAGCAAGAATGCTCATTACCTTGTGAACCACCCTGAAAGTGCACTATGCGCTATGGGATGGTATATAAGTGTAATTGTTATTGCTATCATTGACCAAGTCAGCAGGGGCCAATGAGATGCCCCGGGAGGTCAGTTGAGGATGTTGAGCTTTTGCTCCATCAGGACTCATTGAAATGATTATAGTATGTTTGTAGATATTGTTAATTTTACTTAGTATATTGCATATTGTATTTGGATCCTATAGTCTCTAATATTGTTATTTTTGAAATGTGATTTGTCAATGCTTTGTGTCATTTATATTGCTTTGTATTATTTATATTGAATTGTTTATATTGCTTTGTATTACTTGTAAACCGCTTTGAGTTCCCCTAGGAGATGGAAAGCGGTATAGAAATCCAAGCAAATAAAATAAATAAATAAAATGTGGGTCCAAAATTATCAGGAGTGCTACATGTCCTGATCCAACATTCTCTGCCGGGAGAGCAACCAGAAAGTTACTTGTGGCCGACCAGGAGAGGAAAGGATATGACTATTTTGCAAAACGAGACATATTATCCATCAAGAATTTTATTTCTACAATAATAAAATTTCAGTTTTCTGCAATGACTTATGGGTATAAAACAGTTGTCTCTCTGACAGACTAGGACCGTGATGGTGAACCATGGCACTCCAGGTGTTCTTGGACTTCAATTCCCAGAAGCCAAAGTCAGTGCTCCTGTTGATCATGGCTTCTGGGAATTGAAGTTCAAGAACATCTGGAGTGCCAAGATTGGCCATCACTGGACTAGGACCTAATTCTGGAGGGCAAAGGCCTCTTAACATTTCTGGGAGAGGCAAGTCTACATTGTCAGTAGTTTATCACTGTGATCACAGCCTCCAGCCTCAAGTGATGAATAGTTTGATAATCCTATTAATGAGAATGATTGTTACTTTTTCTATCCCCCATGTCCCCACCTGATGAGGGGGATATGCATAAATATAAGGTGCAGTATTTGTACTCTTGCGCCTGAAGAAGTGGATTTGATGCCTGGAAGCTCCCCCAAATAATAATAATAATAATAAATAAACATAAATAAACCATGTTATGCCTTTTCCCTCCTGCGTTCTGAGTTGAAAGGATTTTTGCTGGAGAAACTCCACTCAGGGGACACTCAAATGAGGCTCCTTTCATGTTCCCAAGATTTTTTTCCCCACCAAGTGGTCCCTATTTATCTTCTTGCAATTTTTTGCTTTTGAACTGCTAGGTTGGCAGGAGCTGGGACAGAGGTGGGCGCTCATTCTGTCATGCAGTACCTGGGTCTTATTTATTTATTTGAATTTATATTACTTTAACTGTTGACATGCTGACCTTCCAGCTAACAAGGCGAGCTTCTTAACCACTGAGCCACCATAGTCCTGATGATGGTGATGGTGATGGTGATGATGATTATGATGACAGTGATTGCCCATTTTGTGTTTATACTATGAAGAAATGTTGGGTGTATATTTATAAATGGACCAAATTCAATGAAAATGATGTTTCATTTCCAGGTTTGGAGGCATCCTGCACATTTCATGGCAAGAAGTACAGAACTGGCCAGAGTTGGCACCCTTACCTGGAGCCTCAAGGGGTGATGTACTGCCTCAGATGCACTTGTTACCAGGTACTTTGTAACACTTGAAACTGTTTGGTTATAGCCAGTCTCCATCATCTTTGTGTCAATGATGTGCAGATGGGGTGGAATGGATGATAACACAAAACTCAGGCTATGACTATGGTTAGAATTTAATGGCAGGAAGGATTCAGAAGGTTACTTTGGCTAACTGCCTAGAACACAAGAGGTTCATCTGTGTTAATTGTAGAAATATGTTTATTTATCTTGTTTCTCAATCGACACTACACACAAGGTATATTAAATACTAGCAGGGGTGCCCGGCTTCGCCCGGGTGGTCCCAACCTGGCTAGCTGAGTGCCAGTGTTGCCTGGGAAACCCACTGGCCAGGGGTTGGCCTGTGATGAGAGCTCGGCAATGACATCACAACACACACACCCCTGGTTGGCCTAGCACTGGGGCAGAACCAAACCCTCCTGTCGAATATACCCCCCTTTGCAGATCAATTTAGGGGGCAAACACCCCCCCCTAGGCTTTGGTACCCCGACAGTGACCTGCTCACGTGCGCAAGGTACGTGTGTGCTGAATCTCATGGGGTTTGGTCAAGGGGTGTGGCAGCTCATTCCAGACACTGAACCTACACCTTTGCTTTACAGGTATAGATTTGTTAAAACATTAAGTGATACAGCACATCAGTGACAATCTAGCAGAGGCAAAGTAATAATTTTGTGAAGTGTTCAATTTACAGATATCCTGAAGTGGTTTATTTAATAAACACTGCAAAAGTAGAAGTCTCTGATAGGGTCTCAAAAGCAAGAAATCGCAATTAGATAAATAGGTACTGCTATGGTGAGAAAATAACAGTGTTCCGTGCATTTCAGCATCAATTCATGCCTGCCACATAACAACAAAACATCTGCAGACACAGACAGTGCTGGCTCTTTGGCTCTAAATTAGGGGTGCCCAAACATTTTGGGCCGTGGGCCGGTCACATGATTCAGCAGGCCAGTCATGTGGTTCAGTGGGCCAGTCATGTGGTTCCTCCCACTGGAAGCAGAAATAAAACTCGCCTTGCAGTCTGTTTTGCAACAGGATGAAATAGATTTTTAGGCTGCCATTTTCTGCGCTTAAACCAGGGGTGCTCAAACTACGGTCCAGCTGCCGGATCCAACCCCCAATGCCAATTCATCCAGCATACGCTGCCCTTGTCTTTCCTGAAAGTGGAAGTAAAATGCACCCATACGGGCGCAACAAGGGCAGCAGGGGCCAGATGAATTGGCATCGGGAGCTGGATCAGGCCCACGGGCCATAATTTGGACATCCCTGCTCTAAATGGAGATGAGCACCAACCCACCTAGAGTTGCACACAACTGACTTTCGAGCAAAGACAACCTTTGCTGTAGCGATGTCTGGCCGCTAGGGCGGCGTTACGTCCCGGAGGAGACTGATCAATGACAATACGAGGCAAGGAAGCAGGATCAGATCAGTCTTTATTGGGAAAATGCATACACCTTTTATAGATCAGAAGGCAGGTAGAAAAAACCGTCACCAGTGATTCAATCAAGTCGCCTGTTTACTCAGGTTAATTGGGGAAACCCTTCAGGGGAAGTTAATTATGACAGGCAAACATTTGACAGGGGAAGCCCTATTGTTTCGGGCTTACCGGCTGGACAAACATGGTCCCTGTTTGCGCCCGAGATTAGCGCCAAGCCAGGGGGAAGAATGTTTGCCTAATTATACACAGGAGATGCAGGAGATAGCGTTCTGCCGGTCTGGCAGAGCCGCTGGTCAGGTCACGTTAATTGGGTGAATCAAACCCTATAGCCTTATAATTTATTCACCCCCCTTGATATGGCTGCCCACAGAGGCCACCGCTAGGAGCCTTCTCACTCAAGAGGCCTCTACCCAGCCATCCCATGCCCAACCGGGCACGGGGAAACCATATCTCCCCTTACTTATTTATATTAAGAGCCTGACAAGCGACCCTGCGCAGAAGTGGCACCAGCTGTTGGTCTGGAATGACGTCACGGGGTTTCCTTCTCCGGCGGCATCTTGAGATCAGTGAGGGAATACATTGAGCAAGACAGCAGACTGTAATGCCTAGTATGACTACCCCCACCACTACCTTGATTACCGTCTGGAGCCACCCCCATGGGATCCACGACCACATCCATTTCCATAGTGAGCTCCACCATGCCCCCCATGCAGAGCCTTCTGTGATGCCAGCCACTATAGAGTGGAGATCTTCGATCTGGCTTTGAATCTTACGAGAGTTGTCCGTAAGATTAAAGCAGCACATACCATGAAAAGACTCGCAGCCCAAGTGGTGAAGCAGTAGGAGGTAGTCGATAGCCGCTCGATTATCGAGAATGGCATGGCGAAGTTCCGCCTGCTCCTGATTGAGGAGCGCTATCGCGGAGGAGGTGTGGTTGATGGCCTTTGCCAAACCGCAAGCCAAGCGACCAATCCTCTTTGCGTTGCCGACGGCTAAGCCTGGCACGCCAAAGATGCTGACCGCCAAGGAGAGATACTCGGCGGGTCTCATTACTCTGAAGCTGCTTTCACATGAGCTGTCTAACGTGGTGGTGCGAGTGTGCCGTATGAGTGAAGGGACATTGGATACATTGGAAACAATAGGAACATTGGGACTTGGGGCAATCATATCCTTAGTGGGGAGCAAGAGTGTCAACCGACTTATACAACAAATAGAGTCTGTGATATTAGCAGGAATGTAGTTAAACGTATACTGGTTACAAGTGAAAAACCATCCAGATGGTAGGGTGATATGTGCATATGGTGTGCCGCGTGGCACTGGGTCACTGCAAGTCCAATTGCCGCTGCCCACATCTAGGCATCGGCGCCGGGTTCGGCCGATTCCGGAGCAACCGTAAATTCGGCCGCAGGTAGAGTTCGGGCTGACCGCCACTCGAGGAGTGTGGAGAGTGGCCGCATCAGCCGGTAAAGTCATGGTTAGCCGCATCTCCCAACGGGCATATTCCGAGGAAGCCGCTGGGATGTACGGGCTGAAGAATCGCTTCACCAGCCAATCCCCATCCCGGGGGTGTGCGCCTGGAGAATGGCACACCGGGATGAGGCAGGTGCTGAGGATTGAAGCAGAACCGACGTCCTGTCTGAGGCAAAAATCGGACTGGTTGACAAGGCTTGCCAACCTTTCCCAAATGTTGTACTGCATGCGGGCAGAAAGGTCTCCGCCCGGCATTAAATCGGTGGCCTCCAGTGAGGCGGCCTGAACGCCTCCCCCCAAAAGCAGGGTGAGGGTCAGGATGATGATGACTGCCATGGAGTTGGCATGGATCTGGGCGAAAACTGCAACCACGAAGCTCTCTGGTGTCAGCTCCTTTTCCTCGCGCTGGATGGCATGCTGGGCATCATGGCAGAGGGTCTTGACCATCCCCCAGGTTATCTTCGGTGGTGTCGTCCGCGACCGCGGTCTCTCCCGGCGGGTCCCCTCGGTCAGGGTGAGGTCCTCCATCTCCGGGATCGGGCTCTGGTCGGTCTGTGTCCATGCCATGTGGTTCCAAGTAGGGCTTGACGCACCGAGCTGGAATCCAAACGACACCTGTAGGGGACATAACTGCAGCATACCCTCTCCCCCATGTTATGAGCGGCACCGGGCCCCTCCAAGAAGGATCCGGTGGCACTCGGTACCGGACCATAGGTCGCGGGAGAGCTTCCGAACGGCGGAAATGCTTCTCCTGCGGCGTACGGTCCGAGAAGACATTAAGGTGATTGTAGGTGAACAATACCTTATTTAAGCAAAACTGTGCTTGTCCCTGTGATTTGGGGAGGGCTGGAGGCTCCCCCCTTTCTGTTTGTTTGTCAATGTAGGACTTTAGCGTCCGATTGACCCGTTCTACAATCGCCTGCCCTTGCGGATTGTAGGGAATCCCAAATGTATGCTTGATGTCCCATGTGGCCATGAAGGCGGCCAACTGCTTGGAGCAGTAGGACGGGGCGTTATCTGTTTTCACGTGCCGCGGCTTGCCCATCGCCGCGATGCAGGAAAGGAGGTGCTGCTCCACGTGGGAGGCAGTCTCCCCTTTCTGCGCCGTGGCCCAAACGAACTGGGAAAAAGTATCAATACAGACATGCATGTATTGCCATCTACCAAACTGCGGCACATGCGTGACATCCATCTGCCACACCTGGTTGGCCTCTGTCCCCCGTGGGTTGACCCCCCACGAGGGCCCCCCGGCGCCCCTGCACAATGCTGACAAGAGCGGACTATGCCTTGGGCCTGAGAAAGTGGCAGATTGAACTGTCTAGCGAGAGCTTTGGCATTTTGGTGGAAAAAGGCATGACTTTGGATCGGGGTAGTAAAAACACCCAAAACTGAACGTTGCTGAACTTCCTTTGCGGCCGCGTCCGCTCTGCTATTGCCCGCGGAAATCGGACCCGGTAGGTCTTGGTGACTTCGAATATGGGCAATATAGAGCGGCTCCGTGCGGTTTCGCAAATGAAATTGAGCGGTGAGGAACAGGCTAAGCAAATTCTTGTCTATCGCGGGAGTTATGTAAGCTCCCGGTAGACTGTGCAGTAAGTTCCTAACATATAGACTGTCAGTAATGATATTTAAACGTTCCTTGGCGAAGGTGCGCAAGGCAAGGTTCACGGCTGCCAACTCTGCCCGCTGAGCGGACTTCTGTGGAAGAGTTAGCAGCGTGCGCCAAGTTTCGCCCTCCTGCCAGGTCAGGACACCATATGTGCGTCCCCCATCGGTAAAAACCGTCTTGGCCCCCTGAAGCGGGACCAGCGAGAGCAATTCGAACAAGCTGACTGTTCCTGTTTGGAGTGAAACGAGTCTGGGGTCCTTGGGCAAATGGTATGCTAAACTTCCAGTGAAACCCTCCAAAGCTATCGGAAGCGAATCACCTAGCTGGATTAACTGATGAATTTGTTCCTTGGTGAAAGGAACCACAATTTTGGCCAAATCATTTCCTGAAATGTCCCTAGCTCTCAGCCTGCCGCGGTAAATCACCGCGGAAACCAACTCTTGGGGCGGAACAATGTTCCGTGATGATGTGTTAGGCAAGTAGACCCACTCCACAATTTTCGCTCCCGTCTCTGAGTCTACGCCTAGCGCCCCAGTGAACATGGATCCTGACCGCACGATGTACAAATTCAGGACCGGGGCATATGGCCCCTGGGCGATCCTATCCACCCACCTCTGGCTGAGAACTTGGTTCACTTTCTCGAGCGCCAAGCGCGCGTCTCGAGAAATTTTTATCCGGTCTGCCGGCTGCTTACCTAAAGTTAGCAGCGAGAAGAGCGGTTTCAGGAGATCCGTATCCAATCGGAAATACGGTCTGGCCCAATTGATGTTTCCTAAAACTTGCTGTAACTCTACAAGGGTGACTGAATCCTGTAAAGCTATCTGGGGTAAAACCGGTGCGGCAAAGGAACGGAGAAGCCGATGACCCAAGTATGAAAAGGGTTCGGTCTTCTGCACCTTTTCCGGGGCAATGAGTAAACCTTTGTCCCCCAGGCTGGCCTGGAGGTCAGAAAATATTTCGCTGCCGAGTTGCGGCAACGCTACTAAAATATCGTCCATGAAGTGGCACACAATAGCTTTAAGGTAAAGGCTTCGGAACTTTGCCAGCGCGTTGTGAACATAAATTTGGCACAGGGTGGGCGAATTGAGCATGCCCTGTGGCAAATATTTCCACGCGTAACGCTGCGTGGGCTCGCTGTGGTTCACAACTGGCACCGTAAAGGCGAACCTTTCCCGGTCCCTGGGGTCTAAGGGGATTGTATAAAAGCAATCCTTGAGATCTACAACTAAAATCTCCCACCCCTCGGGAATCATATTAGGATTTGGGATACCGCATTGAAGCGGGCCCATCGGCTGAATGCATTTATTGATCTCTCTGAGATCGTGGAGGAGTCGCCACTTCCCCGACTTTTTCTTAATCACAAAAATTGGCGAATTCCAGGGACTCGTGGACTGTTCTATGTGTCCTGCGTCTAGCTGTTCTTTCACTAGCTGCTTGAGGGCAACTAATTTCTCTCCCACTACCGGCCATTGTTCTACCCAGACCGGAGTATCAGTGAGCCATTTAAGTGGCAACGCCATTACCCGAAGGTAAGGGTGGCACCGTACTGCTGGAGAATGTCTCGCCCCCAAAGATTGACGTGCACGTCAAGAATGTGCGGCCGAATCACCGCTGTGCCGTCAGCCCTTGGGATTGCGACTTCTACCCACTCTCGGCTCCTAAACGCTTCCTGAATGCCACCTACCCCCCACACATCGGAGACCGGCTCAATGGCCCACTCCTTCGGCCACTGGCTTCTGCTTATCACGGTCACATCCGCTCCGGTATCGAGTAACCCTGAGAACACTCTTTTGTTCAAAAATACCTCGATAACGGGGCGCTGCTTCCACTCAATGTTGGTCTCCACTGTCGCTAAGACCTGGTATCCTTGCACTGCCTCACTCGCGCTCGAGCGGTCTGTTGAACCGGGCTCTGAGCTGTCACCGAGCCTTCTCGGGCTGCCTGCTGGCGAGTGACAAGGAACCATGATCAGTTGTGCTAAGGTCTCTCCCTTGTGGATGATTTGGGGCAGGTGTGTCCAAAGTTGGACCTGGAGAATGCCTGAAAAATTTGAGTCAATGACTCCTGGAATTATAAAAATTCCACGTGCTCCAGCTGTACTACGGGGCAGAACTAAGCCTATGAAGCCTCTAGGTAGGGGTCCCATGTACTGAGAATCGACTAGATAGACTGTGCCTGGCAGGTCGCATGTAACGTCCACCTGGCAAGCCAACTCTAGCCCTGTGCTACCCTCGGGGCTGGCCTGTGCCCTAGTAATGTCTGGAATGTGCCTAGCACCTAGTCTAGTTCTGGGGAGTTCTGGATCTGGTTGAAGGAAGCCTCTGTTTGGACTGGGGCCAGAGACGTGCCCGGATTCCGGTTTCCCGAACTCGGACAAAACCTGGCCCAATGATAGCCTTTCTTGCACTTCGGGCAGGGGGTGTTCGGAGCCTTGGGACGGCCGGACTTTTGTCCTCCTCCCTTGGATCGGCACTCCCTAGCGAAGTGTCCGATCTTGCCACAGGAGTGGCATGCCCCTCTGGTCTTGCTGTTACCCTGAGGTCTTTTCCCCCCCTGCACCGCTGCCGCTAGCAGACCCATCTTGTAAGAGTCTGTGCCAACGTCGGAACATGCTCTGATCATGTCCGTTAAGGTTATGTCAGGGCGATTGCCCATGGACTGCAAGATTTTACGGCAGTCCAGGTTGGCGTTGTCCTTTGCTAGCTTGATCATGAGCTCTTCCTGGGCTTGCTCATTCTCAATCTGCCTGCTGATTGCCTCCTCCAGGCGATTGATGAAGTCCATGTAGGGTTCCTGGGCTCCCTGCTTAATGGCGGTGTAATTCTTTGCCGTTTTGCCAGATGCCGGGACCTTGAAGTATGCCCTATAGGCAGCCTCGGCTGACATTTCTAGGGTGGCGAGAGGCAAGTTAATCTGAGCGTTGATGGGCTCATAGTTACCAGAGCCATACAATTGCTCAGGAAGCACCGCGCCTCCCATCCTAGCAGCCCGAGTTTGAGCCTCTAGGCGAAACTCGCTGTCCCAAATCATGTACTGGCTAGGGGTTAGCATCATCCTCATGATGGCTTTCCAATCATGGGGAATCCACATGGTGGTCTCGCACACTTGCCGAAGCGTGCCCCTCGTAAAACGACTTTGGAGCCCTGTCTCTGAAATTGCTTTCCGTAAAGCCATGAGAAGCTTGTACGGGACTGGGGAGTGTACTACCTGTTGTGCGCCTGTGAGCGCGTCCATCTCCATGCGGATTGGACAAATCTGTCTAAGCTCAGCTAGCTCTTCTGCTGACAATTCCCCTTTCTTTAGCTCGATCTCAGCTGTGCGCTGAAGGGCACTCTTCGCGGCTAGGGAACCCGGAACTGTCAGAGAAGCGCCTGCGCTTCTCATTCCTTGCATTCCTTCGGTGACGTCTGCAGCTGTCACCGCGGGAAGGCTCCCTACGCTACTCTGCTGATAGCTAATTGACGGATAGAGCGCCGTGGGCGCAGTCGGTCCGACTGGCTTGCTTGATGGCTCAACTAACGGGGGTTCTTTGGCCTCTATCCGGACTGGTTCGATCTGCTCTAAGAGTCTCCTACACTTTCTCCATGTACTAACTATCCCTCCTGGGGCTTTCGGGGGTTGCTGAATGCAGTCTCCTATCTGATCCCAGAGCTTCAGGGTTAACGTACCTACTTCTGGGTAAAGTAGGCAGTGTTCCCCGAGGTACGCCAAAAGTCTCACTAATTCCTTGCTGTGAAATCGTAATTTAAATACCCTGGCCAGGATCTTAAACTCCTCCTCTCGAGTTTTTTGGCTAGCGGACGGACTTGGTCTATGAGAACAAGTCCCCATATTACCTGCAGTTGGGTCTCCGGAAGTTTCCTCCTCGGGATGAGTCGACGCGTCTTGTCAGGCAATAGGTTCGGGCGTCTAGTGTCTGGGGTAGACCTCGGAGCGTGGACCTTCCGCCACGGGCCCTTCTAATGGCCTCTGCGCTGTCAGGGGCTCACAGCCTGCCCTGAGCGGAACGCGTTTCCCTCTGTGGCAACCTTCCTCGAAAGCGGGAGCAAGCTGTAGGAATGCCTCTCTGGAATGCCTCGCCGCAGGCCACTTCTCCGATCGGCTGGCTGCCGGTCGGAGTGCCGCGCTGTCCTCCGGGGTGACGGGTCGCGGTTCGAGCGTAGAACCGGACCGCGTGGTTCGTTACTCACGAGTAGACCTCTCCGGGGTCCCTTACTCACGAGTAGAATCACGTCGCGGGTCACCAGATGTAGCGATGTCTGGCCGCTAGGGCGGCGTTACGTCCCGGAGGAGACTGATCAATGACAATACGAGGCAAGGAAGCAGGATCAGATCAGTCTTTATTGGGAAAATGCATACACCTTTTATAGATCAGAAGGCAGGTAGAAAAAACCGTCACCAGTGATTCAATCAAGTCGCCTGTTTACTCAGGTTAATTGGGGAAACCCTTCAGGGGAAGTTAATTATGACAGGCAAACATTTGACAGGGGAAGCCCTATTGTTTCGGGCTTACCGGCTGGACAAACATGGTCCCTGTTTGCGCCCGAGATTAGCGCCAAGCCAGGGGGAAGAATGTTTGCCTAATTATACACAGGAGATGCAGGAGATAGCGTTCTGCCGGTCTGGCAGAGCCGCTGGTCAGGTCACGTTAATTGGGTGAATCAAACCCTATAGCCCTATAATTTATTCACCCCCCTTGATATGGCTGCCCACAGAGGCCACCGCTAGGAGCCTTCTCACTCAAGAGGCCTCTACCCAGCCATCCCATGCCCAACCGGGCACGGGGAAACCATACTTTGCCTTTCTAGGATTGTTCTGGAGACAGATTGATTCACTTATTATTTGATTGGCCTTTTTAAAAAAAAACCAAATCAACCTATCATTGCAGCATACCAAACAGACCAAGCCCAAAATGAAAGACTCTTGTATACCCTGTTCAATTCCATGCTGGAGAATAGAATTAAGTGGAATTAATTTTAATAAACGTTATCTAATTGTTAGTCCCAGCTGGAGTAGACCCATCAATTCAGTGGGAACTCACCAAATCGACATTTACACAAACCCCATTGATTCAGTCTTCTTCTTCTTCTTCTGTGTCTAGACCAGATGTGAAACTGTGTGAAATTGATTCAGTGAGTCTCACTTTACTCAGGACTAACCCTGAAATTCATGTTAGTGTTTCGACTGCAACTAACACAAGCATCTTCCCTTTTGCTGGCCAGGACTCCAGTGTCAACTGCTACCAGATCCAGTGCCCAGCTCTTCATTGTGCAAATCCCATCCGTGACCCGCACCAGTGTTGTCCAAGGTGCCCAGGTAAAGTGGTTTTCCATGCCTGCCCCATTTGATACATATCCTCAATTTCTCCCCATACTTGCACCATAACCTTCATGATGATACAACTAGAGGGAGCTTGCCTTTACGAAGCACAAGTCTCTTCCATAAGAGATGCACATTTTTGTATGTATGTGTAACTCTCAGAATCCTGGGTAGTAAACATGAAGAAGGCAACTTTCTGAGTTCCTTCTCTTGTCTTTTTTTTCCAAGTTTATTTCAACAACTACACAAGAAATGTACATCCTTGCTTGTCTCATCTTTGAAAGGCTATTTAAACGAAACCTCTTTGCCTTGCAAGGGGCTGATGTATTTCCTTGCACAATTAATGAGAATTTTCTTGTGAGCAAGGACCATTTTTCACAAATGATGCTAACATAGGGTTGCCATAATTCTCTCCCGCCAAACTGGGACAGCCACGTGACATCATTGCATTCGGCAAACTATGCACATGCATCTGATGGGGCTGTCAGGGAGACTGAGGCTCTAAGAACCCACTGTCTAGGCCAGACAGCCTTCGTCAGTTTAAAATAAACTGTAGTCAAGAGGTTTGTCCCCATGTGATTCTTCTTGCAAAAGACTATTCTTGATGGTTCTATTTTTATTGTTTTTGAATAAAATTTCTTGGGCCACTCTTGAAACCATCCTTCCTCCCCCTGAGGTCACCCCACCCTCCCCTTCACACACACACCACTGAAATAGACTCACACTCAAACCCCACATGAGGATCCCTTGGAAGAAAGTTCTAAAGAGTGGCCCAGAATGGCAATGCAGTCCGTGGCGCCTCCATTTCCCTCTGGAAGGAGAAAAGCAGGAGCCCAGTGTCTCCCCTCCCCGGCAGGCTTCTCAGGGTGCTCTTTTGCCTTTGCCGCTTTCAAGCAGGATAATTGAAAGAAAGGCAGGGAGGCTGTGAATTAACTCTTTGCAAAAAATCCCTCGGTGGAGGTGATCTTGCTTTCTTTGTTCAAATTTAAAAATCTGGGACTTTTACATGTTTTTTCTTGAACCGATTGGGACAGCTTGAATCCAGGAAAATCCTGGAAAACTGGGACATATGGCAACCCTATGCTAACAGCACAAAATTGCAACTCTCCCAATGCTGTAATGCTTGTTGCTTATGGACTTTATAGGTTTTAGAGCCGTGATGGCGAACCTTGGTGCTCCAGGTGTTCTTGGACTTCAATTCCAAGAAGCCCAAGTCTGTGAATCCATATGAATGAGACACAGAGACTTGGACTACTGGGAGTTGAAGTCCAAGAACACCTGGAGTGCCAAGGTTCGCCATGACTGTGTTAGATGCATCAGAGGTTTGCGTGATGTGCTTCTCAAAGGGAAAAGACACTGTATGGTGTGTTTTACTTTGCAAAGAAATTGTGCACAAATTATACAGTCCCACATTCCATGCGAGCCCTGTTATGAAGTTGTAACCTTGTAATGCGGGTGCAGTTGAAATTGGGCAAATTCTCTGCAGCTTAGTGAAAAGAGGCCATGTATTTTCATTAAATGGGAGCTGTGGTGGCATAGTGGCTAAGACACTGAACTTGATGACTGGAAGGTCAGAAGTTCAAGACCCGAGTGCTGCATAATGGAGTGAGCTCCCGTCTCTGTCTCAGCTCCTGACAACCTAGCAGTTTGAAAACAAGAAATTGAAAGTAGATAAATAGGTACCACTTTAGCAGGAAAGGTAAACAGCATTCCGTGCACTCTGGTGTTTAGTCATGCCTGCCACATGTCCACAGAAATGTCTTCAGACACAGACAGCACTGGCTCTTTGGCTGTAAATGGAGATGAGTACCACCTCTTAGAGTTGGATACGACTAGTTTTTTTTAGCAAGGGCGGCCTTTACTTTTACCTATTTTCAACAAAAGCAAGGTCATTCCTATTTGTTTAACTCTCCTCTTCCTCTGCAGAACTTCATGCCTTTTCTGGATTCCAGAACCCAGTTAACTCCTCCTGTCAGTACAATGGGACAACGTACCGACATGGCGACATTTTCCCCAACAACGAGCTCTTCCCTTCCAGGCAGTCTAGCCAGTGTACCCAGTGCAGCTGTTCAGTAAGTGACTAATGGCATAAATCTAAGTGAGTGTCGACGAAGTGGCAAAAAAAGCAAAAAAAAAAAGCAAATGCAGTTCAAAGCTATGGCATTAGTAGAAGGAGAGTGCCAAGATTGGGGAAAATCGTAGCACCTCTTCTCTCTCCTTATTTGACTAGACCCCTTCTTTATCTTAAGAACATAAGAACAGCCTTGCTGGAAGAGGCCACAGGAGCCCATCCAGACCAGCATCCTGTCTCACACAGTGGCTCACCTTTTGATTCAGGATATTCCTTCCCAAGCACATGCCTTCACCTGCTTAGGATACCTAGGAAATGGCATTGAGAGATATCCTGCCTATCTCTCCAACCCCGAGGTTGTCCTTAAGTATCCATAATTATAGCCATTGATGTTCTTGTCCTCCATGAACTTGTCTAATCCTTTCTTGAAGCTGTCAAGACTGACAGCTGTCGCCACTTCTTCTGGCAGGGAGTTCCATAGACCAGTAATCCTCTGGGTGAAAAAGTACTTTCTCTTATTTGTTTGAGAACTAGCACCCAAAAGTTTCATGGAGTGTCCCCTAGTTCTAGTGTTATGCGATAGGGAAAACAGTTTTTCCTTCTCTACTTTGTCCACACCGTGCATGATTTTATAAACTTCAATCAGGTCACCTCTTAGACGTCGTCGTTCAAGAGTGAAGAGGCCCAACCGTTGCAGCCTCAGATGGTAAGGAAGGTGTTCCAGTCCCCTAATCATTCTGGTTGCCCTCCTCTGCACTTTATCCAGCTCCATAATATCCTTCTGGAGGTATGGCGACCAGAACTGTACATAGTATTCCAGATGGGGCCTCACCATAGATTTATAAAGAGGCAAAATGACACTTGCTGACTTATTTTCTATACCTTCCTAATGATCCCTAGCATTGAGTTTGCTTTTTTCACTGCTGAGGCACACTGGGTTGACACCTTCATTGAGCTCTTGTTCACCAGGACACCAAGGTCCCTTTCCTGGTTTGTCGCAGAGAGTTCGGACCCCATCAGTTTATAAATGGCATTGGGGTTTTTTGCCCCAACGTATCTTCTTCCTCTTCTCCTTCTCCTTCTTCTTGTGCCATATCTGAATCTTAATATTGGCGATTCTCATGGTGATCAGCCATGAAGTCTGTCGTGAGAATATAATGTAGTGGCCTTTCATCTGCCTTTCGCATCACAGCATGACCCCTGTACCACTGATCCAGTGCCATTAGTCCCTTTCTGGCCCTGAACCCTTCATCAACCCCAGGCCAGGATTGATTTAATCCACTTGGGGACCATCACCCTTCCCTGTGGACTTTCCCACTCCAGGCTGTTAGTCCTCAGAGTTGTCAGGTTAGTTCACCACTGCCTGGGAATCGGCGCTGAGTCGCTGGCAGTAGCGTCTACTCTATAGCAAGATAACCCGGCCAGACTTCTGACTCAACCCCACTGTGTCCATTTTGGCCACTACAGTCAAAGAAAGGAATTGACAAGCTGGAATCTGTCCAGAGGAAGATGATCAAGTTGTGGTTTCTTTCCTTATTCTACCAGATGATAAAAGATCAGAAAAACAATAAATCACACCTTGCAATCTGTTTTGCAACAGGATGAGATAGATTTTAAGCTGCCATTTTCTCTGCTTAAACCAGGGGTGCCCAAACTATGGCCGTGGGCTAGATCCGACCACCAACGCCAATTCATCTGTCCTATGCCACCCTCATCACTCCCAGAAGCAGAAATAAAACGTGCCCATGGGTCGGATAAATTGGCATCAGGGGCCAGATCCGGCCCATGGGCTGTAGTTTGGGCACCCCTGATTTAAATGTTACATTCAACTGTAAAAGAAGAAGGCAAAAGAAGAAGGCAAAAGAAGAAGGGGCAAAAGAAGAAGGGGCAAAAGAAGAAGGGGGAGGCCAAAGATGAGATGGCTAGATGGTATTGTAGACACAACGGGCACAGAACTGGGAGTGCTGAGGGGGATGGTGGAGGACAGAGGTGCCTGGAGAACAATGGTCCATAGGGTCGCAAAGGGTCGGAACCGACTGTGCGACTGAACAACAACAACAACAATTCAACTGTTGAGAGAGATTTCTGGAGATTTGGAGTTCATTGTCCCCAATATGTGGGTGATACCCAACTCTATCTCTCCTTTCTGCCTAATACCAAGAAGCTTTTCCTGTTCTAATCTAGTAGCTATCATTAATAATGGCCTGAATGAGGCAAACAGGTTGAGACTTAATCCAGACAAGAGAGATGAAACCCCTGATCAATCAAAAGGCAAATCAGGGAACGGGGATTCAGCCTGTTCCAGATGGCACTACAGTCCTGCTGACTGGCGCCAAATGCCTTAGTTACATCCACTTTGATTAACATGCTCTTTGTGGGTAGGGTTGCCATAATTCTCTCCCACAAAACCGGGACAGAAGCACTTTTAACAACAAATCGGGCAGTGAAATTATTATATGTTTTTAAATTTATGGTGTCTAGCCAGGTTATCCTGCTATGGTAATAGAGTAGACCCTACTTTCAGCAACTCAACACTGATCGTCAGGTGGCAGTTAACTAACCTGACTACCCTGAGGACTAACGGCCTTGGGTGGCGAAGTCCACAGGGAAGGGTGAGGGTCCCCAATTGGGTTAAATCCCACTTGAATCCATCTTGATGGAAGGCAGCAGCTTCATCCATCCTGGCCTGGGGATAAAGTTGAGGACTTTGTGTGCCAAAAGGGCTCAGGACCAGAAAGTGACTCGTGGAACTGGATCAGTGGTACTATGGGGTTCACTCTGCGATGCGGAAGGCAATGGAAGGCCACAGCATTATATTTTCCCCAGAACAATCATCATGGCTGATCGCCATGATGATCACCAATATACAGAATCGGATATGGTAAAAGAAGAAGAAAAATATTTTAAGGCACTTTTAACCATTTAAATCAATGATTTTTAGAGCTGTGATATGTTTAGTTTAAGAAAGGCTAGGAGAATCCATGGCAATTAAAGTGGTATACAGTAAAAAAAAACTACTTACGCAAAAAGTCCGTTCCATAGGCTTTTGCTTAAATCAGTTTTTTATGTAACTCGCTGCAAACCCATAGGAAAAAATATTTTTTTATGTAACTCGAAGCAAACTCATAGGAAAAATGAAATTTTTATCTAAATTGAAGCAAACCCATAGGGAAATGAATTTTTACATAACTCGAAGCAAACCCTTACCCATAGGAAAAATGAATTTTTTAATGTAACTCGAAGCAAACCCATAGGGAATCGTGTTACGTAAATTTATGTAAATCGGGACATTTATGTAAATAGGGACATGGTTTTAGCACAAAATCATTATGTAAGTCGAATTTTATGTAACTTGGGGCATTTGTAAGTCTCAGTTTTACTACATAACCAGGACAGGTTTTGCTGTTGTGAGACACCAGAGAGACATGTGCAGATATATGGTACACGTTTGCATGTACTTGTCTCTTTCCATTTTTTGTCTAACTTTGGAGCACATGAAAGTGTTGAGCGGAAGAATCTCCCAGCCACTTGGCTCTGATAATGTATGCTGAAACCTTTCTGTATCGCAGGAAGGCCAGATCTACTGTGGTTTAGTGACCTGCCCAGAGGTGCTGTGTGCCTCACCCCAAACTGTTCCAGACTCTTGCTGCCAGGTCTGCAAAGGTAATATGAGACATATCCCACATAGTTCTTCTCACTGTTTCCAGGTACTTATGGGTCCACGAGAAGGGATGGGTGGAGGAAGATGCCATCTTTAAAGTGGCATCATTACTTTCCCTGAATCATCAGGGATGCAGCTCTTTGGTTTATCAAGAACAGGAGGGGCCCTGTATTCTCAGACACTGGGCAAAACCAATGGCTGAATAATGCCATTAAAGGTCCTCTTTGATCGAAAGCCAGTCATATCCGACTCTAGGGTGTGGTGCTCATCCTTGTTTACAGCCAAAGAGCCAGCGCTGTCTGCCTCTGCAGACGTTTCTGTGGCCATGTGGCAGGCAAGACTAGACACTGGAGTGCACGGGACACTGTTACCTTTTCCACCAAAGTGGTCCCTATTTATCTACTTACAATTTCTTGCTTTCAAACTTCTAGGCAGGAGCTGGGACAGATGACGGGCACTCACTTCATCATGTAGCACTTGGGCCTCAAACTGGTGACCTGCCAACCTTCTGGTCGTCAAGTTTAACGTCTTTAATCACTAAGTCACCAAAAATCCCTTAAATAATGCCATTACTACCTCTCAAAGCCAGGAAACTCTATTTACTCAGTTTATAGTCAATGCATAATGGCAGTTCTCTGTTTTCTCGGGAAAAGGAGACCCATTTAGAGAAATAATTTAATTTTAGGTTGTAATTATTTTTGGTTTTTTGTAAACCCATTTGTGTGGATTTACAGGGACTTGGGCTTCTGGGAATTGAAGTCCAAGAACACCTGGAGTGTCAAGGTTCACCATCACTGCCCTAGAACTCTTTAGTTTGGGCATTCTGGGGATGGGCTATGCCAGCTGTAGAAAGTCCTGCTTAAATCTTTATTGTTCCTTTTCTTTTTTTTCTTGCAGATAATTCCTTTGAGAAGTTAACGGAGGAGCCCCATTTAAACAGAGGTGTGGTATGTGAAGTTCCCATTTCAAAAGACAGTTTTAAAACAATAATAACCTGCCCTTCACGAACATGCCTATTTTCTGAATGAAGCCAAACTGGTGTGCCCAGTTCTGCATCTCATTTGCACATGCCCTCTTTTCAATGTGGCCTTTGGGTAGAATTAAATCTTGTTATACAATATTTCCATTTTAGTTTTTAAAAAAAGACATTGCTTATTTCCAGAATTTTGTGTATGCCATAGGAAAAACAAACAAAAATAAAAGAGGCAAATCAGAATTGTGCATCAAAAAATGTAGAATTCTGCAAACCTTGTGGCACCTTAAAGACAAACTCCTGTATTTCAATGATAGCTTTTGTGGATCAAGTCCACTTTGTCAGACACAAGAGTGAGACTTTATGGAATCCATTTACAGTACAGGTACAGAAGTACACAATGGTTGGCTAACATAATAGATAGGTTTACAAACCAATGTGGCTTTTTACAACCAGTTATAACAGAATGTACCTCTGTACCTGATATGTTTAAATTGATGCCATGAAGTCTCACTCTTATGTCTGACGAAGTGGACTTGATCCACGAAAACTAACATTAAAATACAGCAGTTAGTCTTTAAAGTGCCACAACATTTTTGTTTTTGTATACTCTCTGTTTTGCTTGCACAAACTAACATGGCAACCACTTCAAAAATTTCAGCTATGAAATGCATCACAACTGCACAAAGCCTCATAGTTTGTGGGGTCCTAAAGTTCAGTCTGGACAGAAGTAATGCTGTCGTTGCACCAGAGTGCTTACCCTGGGGCAGTGATGGCGAACCTTGGCACACCAGATGTTCTTGAAGTTCAATTCGCAGAAGTCCTGATCAGCAGGAGTGCTGACTTGGGCTTCTGGTAATTGAAGTCCAAGAACTCCTGGAGTGCCCAAGTTTAGCCATCACTGCAGGGGGGGGTGTTTGGGGGGTGAGCCACAGGAGAAAGTTGAATAGATGTGGATTGGGGAAGCTCTGGAAACAGTGGGATGAAAAGAAGAGAGAACTGGAAGCAGTGTGGATACAGGTTGTGAAAACATCATTAATAACAATTTTTTTAAAAAATGATTTGTGGGTAGAGGGGAATATCAGAATTGCAGATTTTTGAAATGGTAGCCATGTTAGTCTGTGTTTCAAGCACATCAGAGAGCAAACAAAGCCAGATAAAAAGACAAAACTGGCAGAAAAAACACATTGTGGCACCTTTAAGACTAACTGCTGTATTTTAACATTACTTTTCATGGATTAAGTCCACTTCATCAAACATGAGTGAGACTTCATGGCATCAATTTTGACACATCAGGTACAGAGACACACAATGGTTGGCCAGCGTATCAGAAAAGTATACAAATCAATGTGCCTTTTTGCAATTGGTCATAGCAGAAAATCTCTGGTCGTTGTTCAGGTTACTGGTGGAGCTTCACCCTGTTGAATTGCAAATGGTTAGTAGATAGATAGAATTGCAGATGACAGTTGGAAGATCTCTCAGTGTCTAAGTTGTCCTCTGGCTCTCTAGAGGCATTCACGCCAGCAGTGCACAGAGGAAGATGGTGGCAGCCACCACCATGGACCCCCGGGAAGGGCAGATCCTCCGACCGGCCCTTCGCAGGAGCTCATCACAAAAGACATCAGGCCAAAAGGAAGAAGTGGAACGACCGTCAAAATCATCCTGAAGGAGAAGCACAAAAAAGGTAACATTGGTTTATGTAGATGGGTGGTTCCCACCCTTATTTTTTTTGGCCGTGCTCCATCTAAGCATCTCTAAAACCCTGACACATGCATGCACACGCACGCATGCACGCACACACACGGTGAAATATAATTCTTATTATTCAAAAAGTAAACTCCTATTCATGTGGAGGAAGCCTAAAAGGCCACTCACTGTTAATAACTCATTCTCAAATTGCCCCCCTTAAAAATCAAATTGCCCCCTATGGGATGTGTGCCCCACATTGGGAACCATGGCTGTAGATGCAGCAAAATCTTGCCTGAGGAAGACTGGACAACATGATCTGTGCCTTGGGTCTCTTTATGGGGAGAAAGGTATCATAGAATAAGAGAATGAACGAATGAGAGAATGAATGAATGAATGAATGAATGAATGAATGAATGAATATGGCCATGAGACACTTACTTCAACTCTTAGTAGCACCTGAGCTTGTTTTGTGAATACTATCTATCTATCTATCTATCTATCTATCTATCTATCTATCTATCTATCTATCTATCTATCTATCTATCTATCTATCTATCTATCTATCTATCTATCTATCTATCTATCTATCACGTGTTTTTGCTGCAGTTTTATCCTTTTCCCCTTGACAAATATCTCCCCCCACCCCAAATAAATTCTTTTTTTACACCTCTTTTTGTATTTTTATTCACATGTCAATTTATCATTTAATGGCATATTCCACAATTCTTTATGCCAGTCCTCTATTCTAAAAGTCATGCATGTTTTCCAGTTTTTTGAAACCCACAATCTCACAGCTGTCATCATAATGACCGTTATATTTCTCTTGTTTCTAGCCAATATGATAATTGTGTGTTATTGTATTTTTTCTGTATTTATTGCATTTATATTATAAAATTTCTTTTTATGTTTTAAGCCGCTCTGAGAGGTGCGTGCACCAGGAGAGCGGGGTATAAATAAATCTCAAATCAAAAAAATATTATGTTTCTATAGTCCATCAATAGATCACAACCGTTGTGTGTGGAAAGTGGGGATGTACAAAAGGCAAAACAAAGTGTAATAGCCCGTCAAGGCTCATGAACCCACCACTTCTGTTTCTGTTATTTATTTTAACCTGGGACTGTCTTTTCTGCCTCGTTTTTTTCTCTCCAGCCTGCCTGTACAATGGGAAGACCTACTCTCATGGGGAGGTGTGGCACCCCACAATCCGTCACATCGTGCGCCTGCCTTGTATCTTGTGCACCTGCCGAGATGGGAGACAGGATTGCCAAAGGATGACCTGTCCGAAGGAATATACCTGTACAAATCCTGAAGTTGTGGAAGGGAAATGTTGCAGAGTATGCCCAGGTAAAAAGAAATAAACAAATTGATTAAACGTGATTGTATTTTTGTGTCTATTTAATCTTTAATTTCAATCATATCCCACCTTTCCACCTAGCATAATGCTACGGAGCTAACTTATCAGAAGAGATAGAAAAAGGGGCCATCTGTTTATATCATAGTATAAAGCAGGGTACCCAAACTTTTTGGGCCACAGGCTGGTCACATGGTTCCTCCCACTGGAAGCAGAAGTAAAATGCGCCCATGCATGCACAGAACATTACTGTAAATGCACCTGCAGCTGTCGTAAATGCATTTACGGCATCTGCAGGTGCATTTATGGCAGCATTCTGCGCATGTGTGGGAGCATTTTTATTCCGCTTCCGGGAGCAGTGAGGGTGGCACAGGCCAGATGAATTGGCTTTGGGGCCAGATCTGGCCCACAGGCTGTAGTTTGAGCACTCCTGGTATAAACATTCGATTCCCAGAAGCCTCAGTCAGTACATTGTCTGATTGGTACTTTGGGGAATTGACTTAGTCTTCTGGGAATTGACGTCCAAGAACCAAAGGTTGGGAAAGACTGGACTAAAGCTTATAACCAGTAGCAATGTAGAAGACAGGAATCCATAAAATCACAATGGGAATGCTTTGGTCTACCCATTTCTTCCCCTCTCCCTGCTTGTTGTGAAACACTGCTATCTCCCAGAATCCCCCAGACTACATAGAAAACCAGATGCTTCTGGGAGTTCATGCTTAGGTGGATTCCCAGAAGTCCACTTCCTCCTGCCAAATTACTCTTCCAAGGGCAAAGCACCTCTAAAGGTGGGAAGGCCACCACCTCACCTGTCCTCCCTCCTCCTCCAGCCTCACCTGGATGTGCCACAGAGACCCAGACTCTGTAGATGTCTGTCCTGCTCTTCCCTTTCAACTGTGACTTTGGGGTTTGTGTGCTTTTAGAGGGCAAAACGACACCCCCCGGCGAGACCCATGCCACCCAATGCAAAGTGTCTGTCTGTATGTTTGCGCCAACCTCCTCCTCCACCTCTGATCACCCCAAAGAGAACTTGAGGAAGGTAGCAATAGAGAGTGAAGCCTCAGAAGATGTGAACATCTACACCTGGAAGTTTGTGAAAGGTGAGTTCCCACCTTACCCCTCCCAGATTGGGAAAGTATAAGATTAATTCTTTTGTGTGTCTGTGTACAACTGGCAAGTTCATGGATCAGATAAGTTCATGGAGGACAAGGGTATCAATGGCTATAACTAAGGATACCTATCTACTACATCAGGGTTTCTCAACCTTGGTCCTCCAGGTGTTCTTGGACTTCAATTCCCAGAAGCCCAAGTCAGCACACCTGTTGACCAGGGTTTCTGGGAATTGAAGTCCAAGAACATCTGAGTGCCCAAGGTTGAGAAACACTGTACTACATCATCAATGGCTGTTGTGGTAGGAGTACTATTGGCTTATTTATTTTTTTAGCTCGGGTTGCACCTCAAAGCCTATGTATTCATTTTCACACCCATACCTTGATTTTTTTAAAATAGAATTGTTCTCAATTCTAATAGTACAACCACATCTTTCCAGGGGTCTTTCCCACGTAACTAAAGCTCACAAAATTTGTCTTTTTGTTCTAGAACTCCAAGAATCCTCCTAGTCATCAATGAGCACAGGAATCCTAGGAGTTTAATAATAATAATAATAATAATAATAATAATAATAATAATAATAATAATAATAATAATAATAATAATAATAATAATAATAATAATAATAATAATAATAATAATAATAATAATAATATGCCACCTATGACTATGACTACTAGTGATGGAAGGTTAATTCCCATGTATGGCAACCCTTCCCAGGATTTTCCGATAGAGAATAACGCCGAAGTGGTTTCCTATCCCCTTCTCCCAGGACCACTGTGTAGCTTGCCCGTGGCTACACCTGCTGGTTGTTCTTCCTGGAAGCAGTGGACAACTCAACTCCTAACTTCAGGCTCTGCAGGTAGCTACTTAAACCACTGAGCTATCCAGCCAGCTCCTTCCTTTTGTAAATGCCATAAAAAAGATTGCATTTGCCTAAGGAATTAGACTAATGCCTTTCATGCCATTACCACCAGCCTTGAGCACGCCAGACTTGGGTACATTCCTTGGTAATGGTGCTATGTACACTTCCTTCAGGTGCCATTACTATCCCCTCAGCCCTTCAGCGCCATTAGCAGAGCCACACTTCTACCCGTCCTGGTACAAATCTCTCTTCCGGCACTGGATTTCTGTGCTGTCTCACATTTATTTATTTATTTAGTGCAATTTGTATAGTCGCCCAATTGACGGGTGACTCTGGGTGGTGTACAGCATTTCAACCCAGGTTCATAAAACCCCATTGCTCACTGGCTGAGTTTTTGAGATGAACGGCAGCAAGGGCTTTGAATGGGAACAGAGCCTAGGACTGGCTTAGATCAGAGGTGCAGACCTCTGCCAAGGGGAGCAAAGGGAGTAGTTGGCTAAACAACCTAAGCTTCTGGGGAAATGTCGACTGCCTGCCATGGCCCTCTAACCCAGGGATTCTCAACCTACGGCCTGTGGCCCAGATGCGGCCTGTGGCACTATTTCATGTGCCCCCCAAAGGCCTCCACCACACACACCCGGAAGTGGCATGTGGTGGAGAAATGAGGGAGCATGACCTGACCCCCAGCTTTAAAAGGTTGAGAACTCCAGATGTAACCCATCTCCTCACCCCCATCCTGATACTGTAGGGCTGTGATGGTGAACCATGGCACTCCAGGTGTTCTTGGACTTCTATTGCCAGAAGCCCAAGTCTCTGTGAAGCCACTGCTTAAAAGCCTTCTCCTAACTGCCCATGCCCAGTCACGTTGACCTGAGACCTTGACCTTCCACTGTGACTCTCTGGGAACCTGAATACCTGCCTGCCTTCCTTTCCGGTCAATCCCAGACAAGAAGGAACGGCTGCCGCTCAATTTCACCAGGATTATAATCATTCCAAAGAAAAGGCCCATTGCAGGTTCAGTTTCCTAAATTCTGCATGGTGATTTGTGTCTAATTTTAGGAATATTTCATCTGATTCAGATCAAGAAGGTCGAGAAGCAGCAATTCAAGCAAGAAGTACAGAACCTTCGGCTGGTTTCCAGGACAAACGAAGGTACACACATTATCAGGCCAGTGCTGGACACCTTTGGAGGGCGTGTGACAGAAGGGATGAAGGCACCTACAGGTGAAATTCAGAAAATTAGAATATCATGCACATGTTCAATCAGTCCAGTAATGCAACTTAAAAGGTGAAACAAATATATGAGATAGACTCACTGCATGCAAAGCGAGATAGTTCAAGCCATACTTGATGCTTATGGCTTACAGTTTATGAGACCCCTAAAAAAAAAAACATCTCATGTGCCCCATGATCATCACAATTACAACGAATTAAGGCATGACACCTCTCGCTTTGCATGTAGTGAGTCTATCTCATATATTTGGTTCACCTTTTACATGAAATGAATGGACGTTTGCACGATTTTTCTTTTCCTGCATATGGAGCAAAAGCTTGTGCACAACATCTATTCGGAAGGAAGGCAAACCATGAATGCAAAATTATACCTCTCCAGCAACCTGGAATAGTCTTGTGTGATTTGACAATTGGTTGCCTATAATCCTGAGAGCAGCAAGAAGTCCTGCAACAGCGCCCGGTCTGCGAGTCAATCCTCCCACTTCTTCCACCTAAACAGGCCAAGCTTATGCATTTTCATAAGAGTCAGATACGAATGGCTTTTTTGAGCATGGGTGACCCAGTTGTTGCAAATCAGCTAACTTTAGTTTTGTGATAGATGTTTGGAAAATAAACCGATGTGTGTGGCTTTCTCTGCAACTCTGCTTTTTCAAGTATGAAACTTTGAAGGAACCGAGTGGCTGGAGGAAAAAAAAAACATTGTAAAGGCTGAAAATATTTATTTCCCTTAGTCTGTACTGTAAGATTTAGGCAGATTCCTACGAAAATGCATCAGCTTGGCCTGTTTGGGTGGGAGAAGTGGGAGGATTGACTCGCAGACCAAAAAACTAACCCCGAATAACCCTCGCAAAGATGTCCAACCATGTTCATAAGAACAGGACTTTAAAGATATTTATGAAATTCTCCTCCTGCTGGGACTTTTGCACTCAGCTCAACAATCACTTTCCTGACCTGACAGTTGACAGAAAATAAGGCAAGGGACAGCATTTTAAACAAACAACCATTCTTTGCAAACTTAGGGTTTGCAGGAAGCTCAACATCATCAGTTGTTCAATGTGCACCTTCGTAACACGTGGAATAACAGAAAGAACCTATTAGAGACACTGATATCCGCTTTCAGCACACCGAATATGGGCAAAGGATTATGACTCCCTCCTACGTGGGGGGAAAAGCCCACAGTGAATGACTTGAGCTTTGTCTTTTCCCAGTCTCTAGAGCAAGGGTGCCCAAACTTTTCGGACTGTGGGACAATCACATGGTTCAGCAGGCCATTGATGTGGTTCCTTCCACCGGAAGCAGAAGTAAAACACGCTTTGCAATTCGTTTTGCAACAGGATGAGATAGATTTTAGGCTGCCATTTTCTCTACTTAAACAATGGGTGCCCAAACTATGGCCCACAGGCCAGATCCGTCCCCGACCCAATTCATCCAGCCCATGCCGCCCTTGTCGCTTCCGGAAGCAGAAATAAAACGTGCACGTATGGGTGTGTTTTTCATCCTCTTCTGGGAGCAATGAGAGCAGCATGGGCTGGATGAACTGGGTTGGGGCTGGATCCAGCCCATGGGCCATAGTTTGGGCACCCCTGCTCTAGAGCTCTTTCCATCCAGGATTCTGGGAAAGGATGATGTGTCAAAATTGTGGGTCGGTGGGTGGGTGGGTGATCTATCCTCCTGACTTTAAAAATAGTTACTGTCACATTCCTGGAAGTGTGTAAATGGTGTTACCAGAAATTGCAAAGGCATGATTTACTTTCCTGTACAAGAAAAATAGACAAATGAGGTTTAATTTTGACTCACAAGTTGCTTAATGTCATATTTCTTCTGGTGTACAACTTGTAAAAGAGACAGCTTTACATTTCTTTCAGCAATTTATCACTTGCTTTTCTCACAAAAACAGGACTGTGGTGGCTTAGATGCTGATCTTGACGACCGGAAGGTTGGCAGGTCAGCAGTTTGAGACCCGAGTGCTGTGCGATGGAGTTAGCTCTCGTCATCTGTCCCAGCTCCTGCCAATCTAGCAATTTGAAAGCAAGAAATTGCAAGTAAATAAATGGGTACCAGTTTGGTTAGGGTTGCCATAATTCTCTCCCGCCAAACCGGGACAGCCATTGCATTCTTCAAACTGCGCATGCATTGGATGGGGCTGTCAGGGATGGGGTGGCTCTAAGACCCCACAGAATCCCTGTCTAGGGCAGACAGGGAATACCGACCCTATGCAATTAACCCTTTGCGGTCATGTGAAGAAGGAATCCTCCGTCCCAGTGTATGGTGGGGGTTTGGCTTCTTAGATATGGGTATTTCTTGCTCCCTCCCGGCTTTCAAGGAAAAGGGCTGAGGACGACTCCTTGTCCCCCAAACTTCAAGGTGAGCCAAGGGATTTTTGCAAAGAATTATTTCACTGCCTCTGTGCCTTTCTTTCAGTTATCTCGCTTGCAAGTGTCTCCTCTCCCCGGCGGGCTTCTCAGGGTGCTCTTTTGCCTTCACTGCTTTCAAGCAGGATAATTGAAAGAAAGGCTAGGAGGCAGTGAATTAACTCTTTGCAAAAATCCCTTGGTGAGGGGTGATCTTGATTCCTGTGTTCAAATTTAAAAATCCAGGACTTTTACATGTTTTTTCTTGAACCGGCTGGGACAGCTTGAATCTAGGAAAATCCTGGAAAACCCGGGACATATGGCAACCCTAGGTTTAGTGGGAAGGTAACAGCATTCCGGGCAGTCCAGTGTCTAGTCATGCCTGCTACACCCACACCCTAGAATTGGACAGACTGGCTTTCGAACAAGAGAGGCCTTGACCTTAACCTTTATTCAGACACATCTGGAGAGGGCCCGGTTGGAGAAGGTTGACATTATAGCCATGCAGAGACCTCCTTGCCCCTATATGGTTGTCTAATCTATATTTAAAGCTGCACATGCTGTAATGTAAGCCCTCCACACATTTTGTAGCCACATCCGATACATTTAACCTGTATTTAGAAACACCTGTGCTCTGACTTCATAGCTCCTTCTTGCCTTTCTTCACAGACCTGTGTTGGAGAAACAGGGGTTTCTCTCTCTTTCTTTTGCAAAAGAAATTTTTGTCTGAAGATCCAGATCCTCCTTCACAAAGTAAATTATTTTTTTCTTTAGCATCACCGGATGCTAGTGATATGGAGAGGGAGGGGAGAGGGCTCATATTCTATAAATAGTCTATTGTCCTTATAGGGTATATGTTTCACACGAACCATGAGTCACGGCTCTTCCCTGTATCATCTTCTTTCAGTTTATTGGAGCACATTTCTGGTCCAAGGAGGAGGAGAACTAAAGGTGACTGAAAGTCCAGAAACAAAGAACGTGTAAGAAAAAGGAAAGAAAGGTATATTTGATATTAATATATATGGGAGAAGCTGCATTATTCAATAAACTGTTTCGGCATTTATGGGAAAAGAGGATACACTGCAACAGCTTTATGAGAACTTTAGTCAAGCCACCCTGATGTGCAAAGGACGAGGACAGCAAGGCCATCTTCTGAATCTGGACACGAAAGAAGAAGAGGAATGCTGCAAGAGCAATGGATTGTGTTTCCATCTGTCTCGTTGTGTGTGTGTGTGTGTGTGTGTGTGTGTGTGTGTGTGTGTGTGTGTGTGTGTGTGTGTGTGTGTGTGTGTGTGTGTGTGTGTGTGTGTGTGTGTGTGTGTGTGTGTGTGTGTGTGTGTGTGAGAGACAGAAGGAGACTGAGAGAGTGGCCCTGTGTTCTTGTAGGGCAAGGGTGGAAATAAGTCCACTGAAAGATTCCAAAGCAGATTTTTATTGACCTCTTAGGCCACTGATGGCGAACCTTGGCACACCAGCTGTTCTTGGACTTCAGTTCCCTGAAGTCCAAGTCCCTGTGAATCCACATGAATGGGTTTACAAGGCTCTCACCTAGTGGTAAAGTTTGGAATGAAGCCCTGGGTAGAATCATCCCTTTGAAACATTAGATGGGAGATTTTGTTGACCAATACCTTTATAAGGTCCTGTATAGGGGAAAACTGCTTTAGACACTTGAGGCCTTGGGCAGACGCCACCTAAATGTTCCCCTCACTATGCACCAGTTGTGGTGTGGTGCGCGCGCGCACACTTCCATTAATTTCAGGAGCCTTACTCATGAGATCTTTCTAAATGGATGGCCACCTTTTCACCACCTCCCAGCAGGCACAGTGAGGAATCAAACTCCCAACCTCTGCCTCCACAACCAGAAAAGTTCTAGTAATTCTCAATACCTAAAAGCCAAACACAACGCAACAGGATGGGGAAATCAAATGCAGGTGAAACTCGGAAAATTAGAATATCGTACAAATGTCCACTCATTTCACTTAAAAGGTGAAACAAATATATGAGATAGACGCACTCCATGCAAAGCAAGAGACGTCATGCCTTAATTCGTTATAATTGTGATAATCATGGCGTACAGCGTACATGAGATTATGGGGTACATGAGATTGGGGGGTTGGGGTTTTCATAAGCTGTAAACCATAAGCATCAATAGGCTTTCTCGCTTTGCGTGTAATGAGTCTATCTCATATGTTTGTTTCACCTTTTAAGTTGCATTACTGGACTGAATGAACATTTGCACGGTATTCTAATTTTCCAAGTTTCACCTATACACACAACTTTTGCTCCAAAATAGCTTTCCTATCTGTTATGATATTGGGAATCCCAAAACTAGCACTTTCTGAACTGTGACCTGCGGCAGTTCACCTCCCTCAAAGGATAAGACCAGCATGGCGAGGGTCACACAGGCTGGCTCTTTTCCTGGGGAGACAGAATAGGACATCGAACTCCCAACCTCTGGCTCTAACACACAGAGCTCTCCAGCCAGCTCCATTCTGTCTACGAGGAACCTGAACATCACAAGGGAGGAATTCTTCATCACAGGAAACAGGAATCCATTTTGCCGAGAAGTAACCTGAGTCCCTTCATTGAGAAGTTCAGGTTTCTCAGCATCTGCTGTCTTGGATCCTGTGCAAACCAGAGAAGTGGATGAAACCTATTTTGCAAACTGCACAAAACTTCAAACTTTCAGTGTCTGAAGCCACAAGACTGTCACCAGGCGTCTGGATTTGCCCTCAGAATTTAATAACCAAGCAGCTTTTCATGCCGTTTGTTGGGATGGCGGATTTTGACATAACAGATTCAGCTACTTTGAGAAAGAGCACTTTTCAGGAAGGATACATACCTGTCAAGTATCCCGGATTGGCCGGGATTTCCCGTATTTCCACGCCGATTTTCTCCATTTCCCACCCAGAGCTGCTGCTACCGAATAATTTGGCAGCAGGGGGAAAGGAGTTACTGCGCAGGTCCTTTCTACGCATGCGTAGAACCCTTCTACGCATGCGTAGAACCCTTCTATGCATGCGTAGAACCCTTCTACGCATGTGCAGAAGGGGATGCGTAGAAGCCTTCTATGCATGAGTAGAAGTGACCTGCGCAGAACGTTTCTGCGCAGGTCCATTCTACGCATGCGTAAAAGCCTTCTATGCATGCGTAGGCTTTTACGCATGCGTAGAATGGACCTGCGCAGAAATGTTCTGTGCAGGTCCCGTAATCTCCGGAGCTGTGCTTGACAGGTATGGAAGGATATTTTATGGTCACTGGCCAATGCTGTGACTTGCCATAGTAAATTGCACTAGAGTAGGTACACTAAATCAATAGGGATTCGGTGAATCTGCACCTCTGAAACTTTTATTGATTCAAATTGGCTTACTCTCACTGATTTGGCTGGATAACTTAGTGAGCTAGCAATATGGATGGGCTACGATCCTCATTATGCTGCCTAGATGTGATGGGATTTGTAGTCCAGTGTGGGGATGGGGGAGGGTGGGTAAGAATGTTCTTTTTGTCACCTTCTTGAATCCACTAGCATAATATAATATATTCCAGAGAGAAGAGTTTGAGTCTTTTACGGATAATCCAGTGTTCCCATCTTTGGGAAGGGAAATGCCAACATTTCTCCCGGATGGAGAATTCTTTCCCTTTTGAACTTCCACTGCTGCCCATTCCTGTTAGCTTTACCTTCCTAGGCTGCTTCCGTTGTGACTCATTTCTGACACAGTTGAATGTGAGCATGGAGGGGATCATTCATACTGTCTGTATGTGCAGCACATAGTAACACAAAACCTGCATTTTCCATGTTTCCATATGTGTAGAAAACTCACCATGTTTCAAGGTCCTAGTTGTGTTGTCTGGTATGGATCCCTGTCCCTGAAACTATGCAAACATGCACTATATTTTTTAAAAGCCTGGCAGTTAGGATCAGTGTACTTCTTGCACACAGAAGGTGCACAAAAGTAGGATGGGGAGGGGGCCTCTTGGATCAACAGGTCATGAGGGTGGGTGAGTAGCACCTCTCTGGTTTGGTCAGAAAACCCATTCAGCTCTCTAATCCAGGGATTCTCAACCTGCGACCCGTGGGTTGGATGCGGCACATGGCACCATTTCATGTGGACCACCACCGCCGCCTCCACCACACTTGGAAGTGCCATGTGGTGGAGGAAGGGCAAAATGGCTGCCTGGCCCCCGAAGCTGTTTGAGGGAACGTGACCCGGCCCCCAGCTTTAAAAGGTTGAGAATTCCTGCTCTAATCAATCGTTTAACCCAAACTCACCTTGGTGTGTCAGGATGTGACCTTTGTGGTAGCAGGGAACAGACTAGTGTGGTTCCAGCTGCACCTAATGGCAGCGGTGTAGCGTATTGTTGTGGCTTATCTATGCATTGCACATCGCATTCTGCTGCATTAGAATACTCACCCCAGGGGATGCATCTTTCATAAACTGGTTTTGTCTGTTGTATGTTAACAACATCTGCAATTTGTACCCACTGGAAAGCAGCTTTAGTATACAGTATATATAATATTTATGCCAGTTTTGACTGAGAGATAGTTTTGGATAAATGTATTTATTTGAAGATTTGTGTCTCTGTCTGACAGATTGCAATAAACTGGCTTCTGGTACCAAACTTCCTTCCCTGTCTTTTTTCCCCCCAAGGCTGGCACGGCATTTCTGCCACACAACAGCCCCAAGTCCTGCCATGGGTTCAACCCAATGCTTCTCAAACTACTGGACATGAGTGTCCATGTGTGTGTTTCTATGTAGGCTTCTCTGGATTTTAAAAAAATGTTTTTAATGTTTCTTTTTGTTATATTATTCTTAGAACATAGAACATAAGAACAGCCTTGCTGGAACAGGCCACAGCCCATCCAGTCCAGCATTCTGTCTCACACAGTGGCTCACCATTTCCTTCAGGGTATTCCCAAGCAGATGCCTTCACCTGCTTAGGATTCCCTGGAAACGGCATTGAGAGATATCCTGCCTATCTCTCCAACCCGGAGGTTGTCCTTAAGTATCCATAATTATAGCCATTGATACTCTTGTCCTCCATGAACTTGTCTAATCCTTTCTTAAAGCTGTCAAGATTGACAGCTGTCACCACTTCTTCTGGCAGGGAGTTCCATAGACCAGTAATCCTCTGGGTGAAAAAGTACTTTCTCTTATTTGTTTGAGAACTAGTACCCAAAAGTTTCATGGAGTGTCCCCTAGTTCTAGTGTTATGCGATAGGGAAAACAGTTTTTCCTTATCTACTTTGTCCACACCGTGCATGATTTTATAAATTTCAATCAGGTCACCTCTTAGACGTCGTTGTTCAAGAGTGAAGAGGCCCAACCGTTGCAGCCTCAGATGGTAAGGAAGGTGTTCCAGTCCCCTAATCATTTTGGTTGCCCTCCTCTGCACTTTTTCCAGCTCCATAATATCCTTCTGGAGGTATGGCGACCAGAACTGTACACAGTATTCCAGGTGGGGCCTCACCATAGATTTATAAAGAGTCAAAATGACACTTGCTGACTTATTTTCTATACCCTTCCTAATGATCCCTAGCATTGAGTTTGCTTTTTTCACTGCTGAGGCACACTGGGTTGACACCTTCATTGAGTTGTCCACCAGGACACCAAGGTCCCTTTCCTGGTTTGTCGCAGAGAGTTCAGACCCCATCAGTTTATAAATGTAATTGGGTTTTTTTGCCCCAACATGCATCACTCTGCACTTACTAATGTTGAAACTCATTTGCCACTGTTTTGCCCACTCCCCCAGTGTCGAGAGATCCCTCTGAAGCTCCTCACAGTCTCTCACAGTTTTCACTACCCTGTATAATTTAGTGTCGTCAGCAAATTTGGCTACCTTGCTTTTTACTCCTACCTCTAGATCATTTATGAAGAGGTTGAAAAGCAGGGGTCCCAGTACTGAACCTTGGGGGACCCCACTCTTTACTTCCCTCCACTTGGAGAAGTGTCCATTTAGTGCTACCCTCTGTTTCCTGTCCCTTAGCCAGTTGCTGATCCAGGACAAGACCTGTCCCTTTATTCCATGACTGGTAAGTTTATTCAAGAGCCTTTGGTGTGGGACCTTGTCAAAAGCCTTCTGAAAGTCCAGATAAACAATGTCAACTGAATCCCCCTTATCCACATGCTTGTTGACACTCTCAAAAAATTCCAACAGATTAGTGAGGCATGATTTGCCCTTGCAAAAGCCATGTTGGCTCTCCTTTAGCAGCGCCTTCTCTTCTATGTGCCTATTAATTCTATCTTTTAGGATGGTTTCCATCACTTTACCTGGGACACATGTCAAACTGACAGGTCGGTAATTCCCTGGATCACCCCTGGATCCTTTTTTGAAAATTGGTGTTACATTCGCTACCTTGCAGTCATCAGGCACAAAGCCTGATTTGAGGGAAAGATTATATATTTTGGCTAGGAGATCAGCAATTTCATCTTTAAGTTCCCTGAGAACTCGTGGATGGATGCCATCTGGTCCTGGTGATTTGTTAGTGTTTAGTTTAACAAGACATGCAAGGACCTCCTCCCTGGTTATTTCTATCTGGCTTAATTCTTCGGTTTCCCTCCCTACGAAGATAGGCTCTGTTTTGGGCATGTGGCCTCTGTCTTCTTCAGTGAATACTGAAGCAAAGAATTCATTGAGTCTCTCTGCAATCTCTGTTTCCTCTTTAATAACCCCTTGCCTTCCATTGTCATCTAATGGTCCAATGGCCTTCCTAGTTGGGTTCTTACTTCTAATGTACTTAAAGAAGTCTTTGTTATTTCTCTGAGTATTTTTAGCTATACGCTCCTCAAAGTCTTGCTTTGCTTTTATTCTTGTGATATTAATTATTTTCATTTAGTAAATTTTATTGTTGGTTATGATGTTTGTAATATGTTTGTAAGCCACTGAGTGGAGCATACAGGAGAAGAGCATGGGGTGTGTTTGTGTGAGCGAGCGAGCGAATGAACGAACAAGAGGACAGAAAAAGCAGGAAAGAAGGAGAATATATGGCCACATTTGAGTTTAGTGGTAGCATAAAGAATAGCGGATTTGTTTCAGTAAGAGCATTTGTTGATTGCTTCTATTTTCCACCTACAAGAAAAAGAGATGGACAAGATGATGAGATATCAGGATTTGAGAATTGAAGTACAGCAACTCTGGGAGAAAAGATCAAGAGCGATATCGGTAGCAATAGGAGCAATGGGAGAAATGCCAAAATGTTTGAAAAGGACATCTGAATGTGATCAGCACTGTTAACATCACACTAGAGCATATGCAGAGAGTAGCACTATATTAGGTACAAACTGCATTATCAGGTGATACCTCACAGACTCTTAGACCCAGGATTAGGATCTGAGCCATGAAGATTGTCCTGGGATCAATATAACGCGGTGGCCTTCCATTTGCCTTCTGCATTGCAGCGTGACACATCGCATAGTACCACGGATCCTGTCACTTTCTGGTCCTGAGCCCTTTTGGCCATATCCATCAAGCACAGCTCCGCAAAATCTCGTTGTTCTGTGCAGGACAATGACAATAAAGATTTATCTATTTATACAGAAAATTATTGCGCATGCGTGGACGCACACGCTCAGTAACCCGTTTGTGCATGCGCACCATGGCCGTGCGTGTGCATTAACCATTTGCGCATGCACGCAGTGGTCATGCATGCACAGTAACCCATTTGCGCATGCGCAGTAAGCCCTTTCCCCACCGTTCAAATACGGGACGACGGCGGGAAAGGGGAGGAACAAGCGCAGAAAAATGGGAATTCCCGGCCAATACAGGATACTTGACAGGTATGCTTTTGCTACACAAAGTCCTCCTCAGGAGGAGGAGGAGAAAAATATTTGGCCAAGGGAAGACATGGTCCACAACTGTATTTTGCATGCAGTGGAGTATGTGGGATCCTGGTGCACCACCTGACCAAAATAAATTCAGGGCAGGAGAGGAAAAGGGAATTGTGTTGTGTGGCTCATTTATGGAATTCACAGCCATAAGTTGTAATGGCACTTGGTAGATGGCGTTAGATGCCCATAGAAGAGAATTAGAAAAATGCATGGAAAAAGAGGGCGAGGTAAGGGGTCTTGCTGAGATCAAACAGGGCATTAGAGGAACGTCTGTATTCAGAGGACGTCTAGGTCAAGGTCAAGGCCGGCCTTGCTCGAAAGCCAGTCGTATCCAACTCGGGATCAGTGCTCTTCTCCGTTCACAGCCCAAGAGCCAGTGTTGTCTGTGTCTGGGGTATACAAGTTTGCACAAAGGATCAGAGCGAATGTGGATGCAGAAGATCAAAAATCATAATATTAACATTAGGCTGTTACCATTAACAGTAAAATCCTGACAACAAGAAAGCCAGATAAGATATTATAGCAACTGGTCTCCGTCACGCAAATCTCCTCAGCAGTTTATTACACCGAAGTAGTCAAACAATGAGCTCTCCTCTCTTTCAAGGAAGAACTTGTCCTGTTCTCACATGCCGGAATCAGATCGTCCCACTGCATCTTGCAGATTTATTAACGTTTCACTGCACACAAAATGACCGTGAACAACCAGCGAATATATATGCGTGGGCGCGACAGGAAAACTTGATCTTGGTTTTAAACCTTTGGTAATGGAACAGAATTTACGAAGGTGTGCCACGGTTTCACCTATAAACCTTCCCTTTAAATCCCTTTGCTGGTCAATAGGTACTATAAGATCCGTGACATAGCATCTGTGGAAATTATCCCTTAATTGTTGTACATTTGTTTCATTTATTTCTGTTTCCTTTGACGAGCTAAACATGGTGTGCATGGATCTCCCTTCTTGCAACGAAGACAGGCCAGGGATGAAAGAGGGCGAGGGTGTAATTTTCTGCTACTGGTGCTTGTGTGTTATCATTTGTGATGTCAAGGGTGCGGTGGCTTAGTGGTTTGGGTGCCCAAACTATGGTCCATGGGACGGATCCAGCCCCCGACACTAATTCATCCGGCCCATGCCACCCTTGCCGCTCCTTGCCATACAGGCGTGCTTTACTTCCACTTCCAGGAGTGGCAAGGGTGGTGTGGGCTGGATAAATTAGTGTCAGGGTCCTGGTCTGGCCCCTGGGCCATAGTTTGGGCACCCCTGGTTTAAGCAGAGAAAATGGCAGCCTCAAAATCTATCTCACCCTGTTGCAAAACAGATTGCAAGGAGTGTTTTACTTCCGCTTCCGGTGACTGACCCACAGCCCAAAATGTTTGGGCACCCCTGATTTAGAACTTTTAGTGTCTTGCACGGAAGACAAAGAAGGAGTCGCAGGAAGGACTAACACAGGTTTATTCATTGATGCTCAGCACAAACATGAGGTAATGGGGCAGATACATCTCATTATATACCATAACACAATACATTTGAATCTTGTTGCACGGTAGCTCATTGGCTGCTACCGGCGTGGCCTCGCCCAGGTCACGCCTCTCTTCTGCAGTTGTTTTCTCTTCTGCAGTTGTTTTCTCTTCTGCAGTTGTTTTCTGTAGCTCCTGATCATGTGGGGAATTTCCCGCGGCTGTTTGTGATTTGGGCAATGTGGACCATGTGAGACTGAACGCTCGCAGCTGCCCTCTATGGGCGGCTTGCTCGCGTTCCTTAACAGCTGAGATACATTGTGATTGTGGACTGGTTACATTCATATATTTAAAGTAACATTGTACATGCATACATAACAGAACTCCACAACTGGAAGTTCATCCAAAAATTTCCTGAGCCTTTCTTGAGGCTTCCCAGAAAAAACTTCAAGGAACCTGTGGCATTGCTGGCAAAACCAACAAAACCCGTTGCCTCTCCTGGCATTTAGTCGCAAACCAGATGTGAAAGATCCAGAGGTGATTGTTCAAGCCTTCTGTAAACCGTTCCCATGTATCCTCAATCTATGAGTCGATCAGTTATATTTACAGTCCACAATTCAGCCCAAGCTTTTGCTTCCAAAGCTGCTTATGATGCTAGCCAACATAACACCTAGAGCCATGATGGCGAACCTTGGCACTCCAGATGTTCTTGGACTTCAATTGCCAGAAGCCCAAGCACCCTGTGAATCCACACAAATGGGTTCACTGCGATTCATCTGGCCCACACCGCCCTCATCGCTCCTGGAAGCGGAAGTAAAACCCGCGCGGATGGTTAAGGCTCTTCCGGGTTAACCCTTCCTCCATACGGGCGCATTTTACTTCTGCATCCGGGAGCAATGAGGGCAGCGCATGCCGGATGAATCGCAGTAAACCTATTCGTGCGGATTCATGGGGGCTTGGGCTTCTGGGAATTGAAGTCCAAGAACATCTGGAGTGCCAAGGTTCACCATCACGGACCTAGAGTGCAAAGGTTGGCCATCACTGCTCCATAGCAATGGTCCCCACCCTTGGACCTCCAGATGTTCTTGGACTAAAACTCCCAGAATCCTCCCCTATTTGCTGTGCTGGCCAAGACCTCTGGAAGCTGAAGTACAAGAACATCTGGAGACCCAGGTTTTGGAGACCTATCCATCTAAAGGGTAGCAGGATCTCAATTAAGTGGTTGCGAGGCAGTTCCATGCAGGTTTCGAAGGTTTCTTTGTTTGCACCACAACTCACTGGATCTTGGATGGGATATTATGGGAGTTGTGGCTGAAAAAAGAAAAGAGAAACAACCTGCTCAGCTATCTTTTCTAAGCTGCTTGCTTTTTACCGATTAACGGACCATGCTTTACTGGTTCCATTGATCTTTCTGGAGTAATCTTTGCCAAACATAACTGTCAGCTGGCATGAATGCATTGAGTTTCAGTTTGCTGAACCTTCTGCAAGACTAGAGTGTGACAAGTAACAGAAAAGTCAAAAGGTGCTTCTGAGCATGTTTTGATGGCACATTTGGAAACCCCGAGAAAGAACCGAGCAAGGGCCATCAATCAGATCAAAGTCACCAAGAATCAAACTCTGAGGGCTAGAGAAGTCACCCCAACACCTACCTGTACTTCAGGGTCAAGACCTATGACCACTGGTCACTCTTGGATAGCTGATGACCAGAAGGGAGGTTTTACTCCAGCCTTGGGAAAACAGCCGGCTCATTTCCAACATTTTCAAACCCCAATACTGTTTTAAATTCTCCCTGCAGAGCATGGCCTGGGAACTATGCGCACATCAGCCCACCGAGCATGGCAGCGCTCGTCCTGCGTGACAGGGCTGTGATTAATGTGCAGTGCGGTTTGGTAGATTCCTTGGCCAGAGAAAAGCACAGCTTGTCTGACAAAGCAAAGCCGTTTTACTGGGGATGTTAAACTCTGCCAGGGTGTTCACGGTGTGTGTGTGTGTGTGTGTGTGTGTGTGTGTGTGTGTGTGTGTGTGTGTGTGTGTGTGTGTGTGTGTGTGTGTGTGTGTGTGTGTGTGTGTGTGTGTGTGAGAGAGAGAGAGAGAGAGAGAGAGAGAGAGAGAGTGCATCCCAAGACAGGAGCAGCAGTGATGGGAAGAATAAAATGCAGGCCACAGTTGTATTATTAGCGGTTCCAAAGCCACAGAGATGGAGACCCTGGCTCAGTGGTGAAGGGAGTGAGTGAGGAGAGGCGTAGAAACCAAGATCCAGAAGATAAGAGGAATTATGCCTTTAGATGGAAAAAATGAGCTGGGCCAGGACAGTCAGGTGTAGGAGTAATGTGTCATTTAGTGTAGGAATCGGGGCCACTGGGGGCCGGCAGGTCCCGGAGGAGGACTGATCAAGTAACGACACGAGACAAGCTGCTGGATCGATCAGACCCTTTATTGGTCAAAGACAGAATCATTTATAGGGAAAGAAGTGCAACGGTGGCAAGGCTGTCATCTGGCAAGGCATTACCTCATACGTTGACACAAGTTAATGGGAAAACCTTCAAAGGGGAAGTTAATTAGTTCGGGCAAACAGGGAATAGATTGACCATTGTCTCGGGATTTAGGCAGGGGTAAACATGGCTTATTTGCGCCAGGGATTTCCTCAAACCGGGGGATGAGTGATTTGCACTTAATGAAACACCTGAGTCAGCTATCTGCTTACTCGGCAAAGTCGCGGTCAGGTCACAGTAATTGGGTGAATCAAACCCTATGCTTTTATTCACCCCCCTGATACGG
Source organism: Bradypodion ventrale (assembly GCA_035047345.1). Taxonomy (NCBI): domain Eukaryota; kingdom Metazoa; phylum Chordata; class Lepidosauria; order Squamata; family Chamaeleonidae; genus Bradypodion; species Bradypodion ventrale. The sequence goes on from JAWDJE010000003.1 coordinate 371,729,324, forward strand.
CTGCCCAGAGGCCACCATCGGGAGCCTTCTCCACCTAAATGGCCTCTGTCTGGCCATCCCATGCCCAACGGGGCACGGGGAAACCATATCTCCCCTTTAATTTCTATTTAAGAACCTGACCGGCGACCTGACGTAAGATAGGCATCAGCTGCTGAGCGGGGATGACGTCACGGGATTTCCCTCTGGGGCGGCACCTGGAAATCAGCGGGGGAATACACTGAGCAAAACAGCAGAGCGTGATGCCTAATATGGCTATCCCCACCACTATCTGAAGTCCCATTTGCAGCCACCCCCAGGGGATCCATGACCACATCCAGTTCCACAGGGAACTCCACCAGGCTCCCCACGCGGAGCCTTCTGTGATGCCCGCAACAATGGAATGGAGATCCTTGATCTGGTTCTGTATTTTCCGGGAGTTGTCTGTAAGGTTAAAACAGCACATACCATAGACAGATTCGCACCCCAGGTGGTGCAATAAGAGGAGGTAGTCGATAGCCGCTCGATTATCAAGAACAGCTTGGCGAAGTTCCACTTGCTCTTGATTAAGGAGCGCTATCGCTGAGGAAGTATGGTTGATGCTTTTAGCCAAACCACAGGCCAAGTGGCCAATTCTCCGTGCGTTGCCGGTGGCTAACCCCGGCACGCCGATCAGACTGACTGACAGGGAAACATACTCAGCGGGGCTCATAACTCTGATGCTGCTGTCACAAGAGCTGTCTAACTGGGTAGTGCGTATGTGCCGAATAAGTGGGGAAACATTCACATGGGATACATTTGTGTCACTAGAACGTGGGGCGATCATGTCCTTGGTAGGGAGTACAAGTGTCAAGCGACTGATACAACACATTGAGTCCGACAGATTGGCAGGAATATAGTTCCATGTGTGCTGGTTGCAGGTAAAGAACCACCCTGAAGGTAGGGTGACATGAGCGTACAATGAGATGAGGGTTTCCGGTTTATCGCAAGTCCAGTTGTCAATGCCAGGGTCGACACAGCGGCGCCGAGCCTGACCGTCTGCGGTGCAACCGGTCATGCGGGTACAGGCAGCGTCCGGGCTGACCGCCACCCGAGGGGTATGGAGGGTGGCTGCATCAGCCGGCAAGGTTGGGGTAAGTTGCTGTCCCCCCCAACGTGCATATGCCGCGAAGGCGGTAGGAGTGTGAGGGGCAAAGGATGCCTTTCGCAACCAGGCACTGTCCTCGGTGTGCTCGTTATGAGTGTGGCACACAGGGATAAGGCAGGTGCTGAGCATGGATGCAGAACCAACGTCCTGCTGTAGGCAAAAATCGGACTGGTTGACGAAACCCGCCAACCTTTCCCAAATGTTGTACTGCATTCTTGTAGACAGATCCTCACCAGGCGACAAACCGTCGGCCTGGATTGAAGCAGCCTGAACGCCTCCCCCCAAAAGCAGGGAAAGGGCCAGGATGATGGTGACAGCCATGGAGTTGGCATGGATCTGGGAGAAAACTGCAGCCACGAAGGTCTCTGGCGTCAGCTCCTTCTCCTCGCGCTGGACGGCATGTTGAGCATCACGGCAGAGATTCTTGACCATCCCCCAGGTGATCTTCGGCACGGCCGTCCGCGATCGCTGTCTCTCCCGGCGGGTCCCCTCGGTCAGCGCAAGGTCCTCCATCTCCGGTATCGGGCTCGGGTTGACCTGGTTCCATGCCATGCGGTCCCGTGTGGGGCTTGACACACCGAGCTGGAATCCAGACAACACCTGTAGGAGACATAACTGCAGCATACCCTCTCCCCCACGTGACGAGCGGCACTGGCCCCCTCCAAGTGGGGTCCGGTGGCACTCGGTATCGGACCATTGGTCGCGGGAGAGCTTCCGAACGGCGGAAATGCTTCTCCTGCGGCGTGCAATCCGAAAAAACATTGAGGTGGTTGTATGTGAACAAAACCTTGTTTAAGCAAAACTGTGCTGCTCCTTGTGACTTGGGGAGGGCAGGAGGTTCCCCCCTTTCTATTTGTTTGTCAAGATAGGACTTTAACGTCCGATTGACACGCTCTACAATCGCCTGCCCTTGCGGATTGTAGGGAATTCCAAAAGTGTGCTTAATATCCCATGTCGCCATGAAGGCGGCCAACTGCCTAGAGCAGTAGGACGGCGCGTTATCCGTTTTCACGTGCCGCGGCTTGCCCATCGCCGCGATGCAGGAGAGGAGGTGCTGCTCCACGTGGGAGGCAGTCTCCCCCTTCTGCGCCGTGGCCCAGACGAATTGGGAAAAAGTATCTATGCAGACGTGCATGTATTGCCATCTGCCAAACTGTGGCACATGCGTGACGTCCATCTGCCATACCTGGTTGGCCTCCGTCCCTCGTGGGTTGACCCCCCACGAGGGCCCCCCCGGTGCCCCTGCACAATGCTGACAAGAGCGAACTATGCCCTGGGCTTGGGAGAGCGGCAGATTGAACTGCCTGGCTAGTGCTTTGGCATTCTGATGGAAGAAAGCATGGCTTTGGATAGGAGTAGTGAAGACTCCCAAAACTGAGCGTTGCTGAATTTCCTTTGCGGCCGCGTCCGCTCTGCTATTGCCCGCGGAAATCGGACCCGGTAGGTCTTGGTGACTTCGGATGTGGGCAATATAGAGCGGCTCCGTGCGGTTTCGCAAATGAAATTGAGCGGTGAGAAACAGGCTAAGCAGATTCTTGTCTATCGCGGGAGTGATGTAAGCTCCCGGTAGACTGTGCATTAAATTCCTTACATACAGACTGTCAGTAATTACATTCAAACGCTCCTGGGCGAAGGTGCGCAAGGCTAGGTTCACGGCTGCCAACTCTGCCCGCTGAGCGGACTTCTGTGGAAGAGTTAGCAGCGTGTGCCAAGCTTCGCCCTCCTGCCAGGTCAAAACACCATAGGTGCGACCTCCGTCTGTGAATACTGTTCTGGCCCCCTGAAGCGGGACCAGAGAGAGCAATTCGAATAAGCTGACAGTTCCTGTCTGCAGGGAAACGAGTCTAGGGTCCTTGGGCAAGTGGTACGCTAAACTCCCAGTGAAACCTTCCAAGGCTATCGGAAGCGAGTCACCTAGCTGCATTAACTCATGAATTTGTTCCTTGGTGAAAGGAACCACAATTTTGGCCAAATCATTTCCTGAAATGTCCCTAGCTCTCAGCCTGCCGCGGTAAATCACCGCGGACACTAGCTCTTGGGGCGGAACGATGTTCCGAGATGATGTGTTAGGCAAATAAACCCACTCCACAATTTTCGCTCCCTTCTCTGAGTCTACGCCTAACGCCCCGGTGAACATGGATCCTGACCGTACGATGTACAAATTCAGGATCGGGGCATAGGGCCCCTGGGCGATCCTATCCACCCACCTCTGGCTGAGAACTTGGTTCACTTTCTCGAGCGCTAAGCGCGCGTCTCGGGAAATTTTTATCCGGTCTGCCGGCTGCTTACCTAAAGTTAGCAGCGAGAAGAGCGGTTTTAAAAGATCCGTATCCAATCGGAAGTACGGTCTGGCCCAATTAATGTTTCCTAGAATCTGCTGTAACTCTACCAGGGTAACTGAGTCCTGTAAAGCTATCTGAGGCAAAACTGGTGCGGCAGAAGAACGGAGAAGCCGATGACCCAAGTATGAGAAGGGCTCGGTCTTCTGCACCTTTTCTGGGGCTATGAGTAGACCCTTGTCCCCCAGGCTGGCCTGGAGGTCAGAAAACACTGCGCTGCCGAGTTGCGGCAACGCCACTAAGATATCATCCATGAAATGACACACAATAGCTTTAGGGTAAAGGCTTCGAAACTTTGCCAGTGCGTTGTGAACATAAATTTGGCACAGGGTGGGCGAATTGAGCATGCCCTGTGGCAAAAATTTCCACGCGTAACGCTGCGTGGGCTCTCCGTGGTTCACAACCGGCACCGTAAAGGCGAACCTTTCCCGGTCCCTGGGGTCTAAGGGGATTGTATAAAAGCAATCCTTGAGATCTACAACTAGAATCTCCCACCCCTCGGGAATCATATTAGGATTGGGGATGCCGCATTGAAGCGGGCCCATCGGCTGAATACATTTATTGATCTCTCTGAGATCGTGGAGGAGTCGCCACTTCCCCGACTTCTTCTTAATTACAAAAACTGGCGAATTCCAGGGACTGGTGGACTGCTCTATATGTCCTGCGTCTAGCTGCTCTTTCACTAGCTGCTTGAGGGCAACTAATTTCTCACCCACAACCGGCCATTGTTCTACCCAGACCGGAGTATCGGTGAGCCATTTAAGTGGCAACGCCATTACCCGAAGGTAAGGGTGGCACCGTACTGCTGGAGAATGTCTCGCCCCCAAAGGTTGACGTGCACGTCAAGAATGTGCGGCCGAATTACCGCCGTGCCGTCAGCCCCTGGGATTGTGACTTCTACCCACTCTCTGCTCCTAAACGCTTCCTGAACTCCACCTACCCCCCACACATCGGAGACCGGCTCAATGGCCCACTCCCTCGGCCACTGGCTCCTGCTTATCACGCTCACATCAGCTCCGGTATCGAGTAACCCTGAGAACACCCTTTTGTTCAAAAATACCTCGATAACGGGGCGCTGCTTCCACTCAATGTTGGTCTCCACTGTCGCTAAGACCTGGTATCCTTGTACTGCCTCAACCGGGCTGGCACTGAGCCTTTCCTGGCTGCCTGCTGGCGAGTGACAAGGAACCATGATCAGTTGCGCTAAGGAATCTCCCTTATGAATGGTCTGGGGCAGGTGTGTCCAGAGTTGAACCTGGAGAATGCCTGAAAAATTCGAGTCAATGACTCCTGGAATTATAAAAATTCCTCGTGCTCCAGCTACACTACGGGGCAAAACTAAACCTAAAAAGCCTCTGGGCAGGGGACCCATGTACTGGGAATCGACCAGATAGACTGTGCCTGGCAGATCGCATGTAACGTCTGCCTGACAAGTCAGCTCTAGCCCTGTGCTACCCTTGGGGCTGGCCTGTGCCCTCGTAGTGCCTGGCATGTGCCTGGAACCTAGTCCAGCTCTGGGAAGTCCTGATTCTGGGGAATGAGAGACGCCTCTGTTTGGACTGGGGCCAGAGACATGCCCGCGTTCCGGTTTCCCGGACTCGGACAAAACCTGGCCCAATGATAGCCTTTCCTGCACTTTGGACATGGGGTCTTCGGAGCTGTGGTCTGGCTGAACTTTTGTCCGCCTCCCTTTGATCGGCATTCTTTAGCGAAGTGCCCGATCTTGCCACAAGTGTGACAGGCTCCCTTGGTCTTACCCTTGGGGTGAGATCTCTTACCCCCTTGCACTGCTGCCGCTAGCAGACCCATCTTGTAGGAGTCCGTGCCAACGTCAGAACAGGCTCTAATCATGTCCGATAGTGTCAGGTCAGGACGATTGCCTAGGGACTGCAAAATCTTACGACAGTCCAAGTTGGCATTGTCCTTGGCTAACTTGATCATGAGCTCTTGCTGGGCTTGCTCATTATCAATCTGCCTGGTGATAGCTTCTTCCAGGCGATTGATGAAGTCCATATAGGGCTCTTGGGCTCCCTGCTTGATAGCGGTGTAATTTTTAGCCGCTTTGCCAGATACTGGGATCTTGAAGTACGCCCTATAGGCGGCTTCAGCTGACATTTCGAGAGTGGCGAGAGGCAGGTTGATTTGGGCGTTAACAGCCTCAAAGGCACCTGAGCCGTATAGCTGCTCAGCGATTACCGCGCCTCCCATTCTCGCGGCTCTGGCCTGTGCCTCGAGCCGATACTCGCTGTCCCAGATCATGTACTGGCTAGGGGTTAGCATCATCCTCATGACGGCCTTCCAATCGTGAGGAATCCACATGGTGGCCTCGCACGCCTGCTGAAGCGTGCCCCTAGTAAAACGACTTTGGAGCCCTGTCTCTGAAATCGCTTTCCGCAAAGCCATGAGAAGCTTATACGGGACTGGGGAATGCACTACCTGTTGTGCGCCCGTGAGCGCGTCCATCTCTAAGCGGATGGGACAAATCTGTCTGAGCTCAGCTAACTGTTCTGCTGACAATTCCCCCTTGTTCAGCTCTATCTCAGCTGTGCGCTGAAGGGCACTCTTGACAACTAGGGAAGCCGGTGCTGTCAGAGAAGCGCCTGCGCTCCTCATTCCTTGCGTTCCTTCGGTGACGTCTGCAGCTGTCACCGGGGGAAGGCTCCCTACGCTGTCATGCTGATAGCTAAATGACGGATAGAGGGTCGCGGGCGCAGCCGGGTCGGCTGGCGGACTTGATGATACTTCTAACGGGGGTTCTGGGACCTCTATCCGGGCTGGTTCAATCTGCTCTAAGAGCCTCCTACACTTTTTCCATGTGCTGACTACCCTGCCGGGCGCTTTGGGGGGCTGCTGGATGCAGTCTCCTATCTGTTCCCAGAGCTTCAGGGTTAACGTACCTACTTCTGGGTAAAGTAGGCAGTGTCCCCTGAGGTACGCCAGAAGTCTCGCTAGCTCTCCACTGTGAAATCGCACCTTAAATATCCTGGCCAGGATTCTGAACTCCTCTTCTCGAGTTCTTTGGCTAGCGGACGGACTTGGTCTATGAGAGCAAGTTCCCATATTACCTGAGATGAGTCCTTTGAAGCTTCCTTCTCCGGACGAGAGTCGACGCGTCCTTTTTCAGGTAACCGATCTGGCGACGAGTGTCTGGGGTAGACGTCGGAGCGTTGACCTTCTGTCACGGGCCCTCGGCGGCCGCTGCAATGTCAGGGGCTCACAGCCTGCCCTGACCGGAACGCGTTTTTCCCTTCGCGAACCTCCCCAAAGCCGGGAAAAGGGGTAGGTAGGAAAGTCTCTTAGGAATGCCTTGCCGCGGCCACTCCTCTGTCCGGCTGGCTGCCGACCAGAGTGCCGCGCAGTCCTCCGGGATGACGGGTCGCGGTTCGGGTGTAGAACCGGACCGCGTGGATCGTTACTCACGAGTAGACCTCTCCGGGGTCCCTTACTCACGAGTAAGATCACGTCGGGGTCACCAGATGTAGGAATCGGGGCCACTGGGGGCCGGCAGGTCCCGGAGGAGGACTGATCAAGTAACGACACGAGACAAGCTGCTGGATCGATCAGACCCTTTATTGGTCAAAGACAGAATCATTTATAGGGAAAGAAGTGCAACGGTGGCAAGGCTGTCATCTGGCAAGGCATTACCTCATACGTTGACACAAGTTAATGGGAAAACCTTCAAAGGGGAAGTTAATTAGTTCGGGCAAACAGGGAATAGATTGACCATTGTCTCGGGATTTAGGCAGGGGTAAACATGGCTTATTTGCGCCAGGGATTTCCTCAAACCGGGGGATGAGTGATTTGCACTTAATGAAACACCTGAGTCAGCTATCTGCTTACTCGGCAAAGTCGTGGTCAGGTCACAGTAATTGGGTGAATCAAACCCTATGCTTTTATTCACCCCCCTGATACGGCTGCCCAGAGGCCACCATCGGGAGCCTTCTCCACCTAAATGGCCTCTGTCTGGCCATCCCATGCCCAACGGGGCACGGGGAAACCATAATTTAGGAATCTGTGCCCAGCCCTTAATTAAGTGGCTAAGACGCTGACTGGGAAGTGGAAGGTCAGCAGTTTCGATTCCCGAGTACTGCAGGACAGAATGAGCTCCTGTCTTTGTCCCAGCTCCTGCCAACCTAGCAGTTCGAAAGCAAGAAATTGCAAGTAGATAAATAGGGACCACTTCGGTGGGAAGGTAAACAGCGCTCTGTGTGCTCCGGTGTCTAGTCATGCCTGCCACATGTCCACAGAAACATCTGCAGAAGCAGACAGCGCTGGCTCTTCGGCTTTGAAACAGAGATGAGCACTGAGCCCTAGAGTCAGATACGATTGGCTTTCGAGCAAGGGAAACCTTTACTGGCCAGGTTATCCTGCTAGGGCACTGTTTCCCAACTTTGGGTTTTTGGACTTCAATTCCCAGCAGCCAAAGTCAATTCCTCAAAGCACTGATCAGCCAATGTACCAACTTAGGATTCTGGGAATTGAAGTTTCCACGTGGGGCCTGGGGCCCAAGTTGGGAACCACTGTGCTAGGGTAAAGAGTAGACCTTACTGCCAATCGTCAGGCAGCAGTTAACTAACCTGACAACCCTGAGGACTCATGACCTTGGATGGCAAAGTCCACAGGGAAGGATGATGGTCCCCAAATGGATTAAATGGTCCCACTTGCATCCCTCTTGATGGAAGGCAGCAGCTTCATCAGTCTTCTTCTTCTTTGTCTCCTTCTCCTTCTTTTCTCTCCTCCTCCTCCTCCTTCTACAAGAGGCTCCTCAAACGTATCTTGAACTGCGGACTTGCCAGCCTTCTCCTCCTCCTCCTCCTCTTGCTCTCCACATTCACACAACCTGTTGTTGACTGCCAGCAGCCCCCACTTGAGCCTGTTGGTCTTGCATTGAGGGACTCCAACCCTCAGCCTATTCAGGGTCCTCCAAGTGTTGTAGGGGAGGTTGAGTTCCTCATCCATCTCCTCCTCCTTTAATGTTATCCTTTGTCCAGGGAACTCCTTCCTCCATCTTCTCATTTGGTTTTGCTCTTGAGTGTTTGTTCTTGCCATAAAGCTCTTCCTGAATCTGAGTTGGTGGACTTGAGGCTCATCTCCATTCAGAGGATGTTGAGGGATCCTTCTCTTGCTTTTTCTGATATTAAAAAGGCTGAAAGATATCAAGGCAGTAGAGTGTTGACACACTGCTTTTCTCATAATCTCCCTCCCGCCCGTGCTGGTTGAGCCATTCCAGGGGCTGAAGTCCAGACAAAGGACTTCACCAAACTGGTATCCCAGTTGGATTTTTCAAAGCCCTAAAAGATGATGGAATCAAATGATTGCATTCTATATGCCAACAGAATTGGAAAACACAACATGGCCACAGGATTGGAAAAGATCAATATACGTCCAATCCCAAAAAAAGGGCAATGGGTTATCAAACAATTTTGCTCATCCCACATGCTAGCAAGGTTATGCTCAAGATAATACATGATATGCTTTAGCAACACATGGAGAGAGAATTACCAGAAGAGGCAGGGGAGCTAAAGACCACATTGCCAACATACGTTGGATCATGGAGAAAACAAAGGAATACCAAGCTTACTTCTGTTTCATTGACTACACCAAGGCCTTTGACTGTGTGGACCACAATAAAATGTGGCAAGTAATTAAAGAGATGGGAATACCAGAACACCTCATATGCCTCATGAGAAATCTGTACATGAGTCAAGAAGCAACAGTTAGGACAGAATATGGAATGACAGAGTGGTTTGGAATAGGAAAAGGAGTCAGACAAGGCTGCATCTTGTCACCCTGCTTATTCAACTTATACACAGAGCACATAATGCTCAATGCAGGGATGGAGGAATCACAATATGGGATCAAAATTGCTGGGAGAAACAATTTGAGATATGCAGATGATACCACCCTAATGGCAGAAAGTGAGGAAGACCTAAAGAACCTCTTGATTGGGTTTAAAGAAGAGAGTGCAAAAGCTGGCTTGAGACTCAACATCAAGAAAACCAAGATAATGGCCACAGGTCCCATCAGTCCCTGGGAAATAGATGGGGAAGAAGTAGAAGCAGTGACAGATTTTATTTTCTTAGGATCCAAGATCTCTGCAGATGGGGATTGTAGCCATGAAATAAAAAGGCAACTGCCTCTTGGGAGACAAGCTATGAGAAACCTGGGGAATATAGTGAAAAGCAGAGACATCACCTTAAAAACCAAAATTCACATAGTCAAAGAAATGGTATTCCTGGTGGTGATGTATGGTTGTGAGAGCTGGACCATTAGGAAAGCTGAGCGCAGAAGAATAGATGCCTTTGAGATGTGGTGTTGGAGGAGAGTTTTGAGAGTGCCCTGGACAGCGAGAACAAATAGGTCAATCCTAGAACAAATCAACCCTGACTGCTCCTTGGAAAGTCAAATAGTAAAGATGAAGCTAAAGTACTTTGGACATCAAATGAGAAGAGAGGATTCACTTGAGAAAGCCTTGATGCTGGGAAAGGTGGAGGGCAAAAGAAGAAGGGGGCGGCCAAAGATGAGATGGCTAGCTGGTATTGTAGACGCAGTGGGCACAGAGCTGGGCGGGCAGAGGAGGATGGGGGAGGACAACAGAGGAGCATGGAGGTCAATGGTCCATAGGGTCACAAAGGGTCGGAATCGACTGTGCGACTGAACAACAAAACTCTTCCCAGCTCTCACGGAGGAAGGTGGTTTGTTCACCTTTAACTGTACCTTTCTTGGCCTTAGGACAACCTGTTCTGAAAGGGGCAAAACTGGGGCCATGTAGGATCATGGAAACTCTTTGGAAAAGGGCCTTTTGGCCCATCGAGTCCAACCCCTCCTGCTCAGTGCAGGAATCCAAGTCAAAGCAGATCTGACAGGTAGGATTGTCCAATTCTCTCTTGAATGCTTCCAGTGATGGAGTGAGTGCTCACCTCCTCTTGAGTCCAAAATGTTCCTGTAGCGTTCCAAAGGATCTGAGGCTGTAGGTTTAGACCAGGGGTTCCCAACATGGGGCCCAGGCCCCACAGGGGGGCTTCAATTCCCAGAAGCTTAAGTCAGTCCATTGGCTGATCAGTGCTTTGGGGAATTGACTTCGGCTGATAGATGTTCCATAATGCTCCATACACAACAGGCTGCTGGGAATTGAAGTCCAAAAAGCCAAAGGTTGGGAAACACGGCTTTAGAAGAAGACCTTTCTAGAACTGCTATTACCTTGTTTTTGGCGGTGGCTGTTTTCGTTTTCTTCTCTCTGCTGGGCTGACCTTTTGCAAGGAGCTGCCTTCCATCATCACCCAAGTAAGCTTCTTACTGGAAGGGGTTTTAAATCAACCGGCTGCCTCCAGAGTTTCCGTTGCCAGCAAAACAAGTGAGGTTCTCCAGCCCCAGCGGAAGAGAGATGCTTTGCTTGGTCTGTCCCGGGGAGAGGTGGGCGGACAAGAGCCGACACCTCTTGGGGCTAAAAGACTTCCCCTTCCCCTGACTTGCCCTGGCCACTTGAAGGCATCTCATCCTCTAGTTCAGGGGTGCCCAAACTTTTTGGGCCGTGGGCCGGCCATGTGGTTCTTCCCACTGGAAGTGGAAGTCAAACATGCCTTGCAGTCTGTTTGGTAACAGGATGAGATAGATTTTAAGTTGCTATTCTCTCTGCTTAAACCAGGGGTGTCCAAACTATGGCCCACAGGCCAGATCTGGCTCCCGATGCCAATTCATCCGGCCCATGCCACCCTCATTGCTCATGGAAGTGGAAGGGTGCATGGAAGCAACGAGGGCGGCATGAGTTGGATGAATTGGCATCGGGGGCCAGATCGGGCCTGTGGGTCATAGTTTGGGCACCCCTGGTTTAAGCAGAGAAAATGGCAACTTAAAATCTATACAGGCGCGTTTTATACTTTGGCTTCCGGGATTGGCAAGTGCAGCATGGGCCAGATAAATTGGCATCGGGGGCCAGATCTGGCCTGTGGGTCATAGTTTGGGCATCCCTGGTTTAAGCAGAGAAAATGGCAACTTAAAATCTATACAGGCGCTTTTTACTTTGGCTTCTGGGATCGACAAGTGTTGCATGGGCTGGATGAATTGGCACTGGGGGCCAGATCCGGCCAGCAGGCTGTAGTTTGGGCACCTCTGTTCTAAAGAAGAAATTTCAGCAAGGGCTGTCGATTCTAACTAGTTTGCAGCAGCAACAACATCCTGGGGAATGGAGAATGTCAAAGACTCGTTCACCATGCCAACAATGTGAAATCCAGGAAAGGAAGAAGGGTCAGAATGCTTCCCTCCCTACTCCACTCCCCATGTGCAGAAGCAGGCAGCACCGTTAAGCCGTGAGAAACTGCAACCGGTAATGAACACTACCAGCATTATGAGGTGCGCTCAAGTGTTCTTGCTGAGAGTGAAAAGTGAAACCAGAAAAAAGAGCATTTCTCAAAGAATGAAAAATCATATGAAAGTAATAAGCGCAGCAGCCGATAAACAAAGATCAAATACAGGTTGCTCCACATATCTGTGGCTTCAGTATCCATGGTGTCAGTTATCTGTGGGTCTAAAAGCATTCAATAAATTAATAAAAACCCCTGAAATACATAAGAGCCCTGGTAACGCAGTGGTTAGACTGCTGTACTGCAACCAAAAGGTTATGAGTTTGATCCATACTGACCAAGGTTTACTCAGCCTTCCAAGGTCAGTAAAATGAGTACCCAGCATGTTGGGGCAAAATGCTAATTAACTTGTGAACCGCCCAGAGTGCAATAAGCGTTTATATGGGCTGGTGTTATAAGTGTGATTGCTTTCCTCCTTTGCATTTCCTCCTGACAACAAGCCTGAGAGAAAGAGCCAACCGGTGTAGCCTTGGGTAAGAACATAAGAACATAAGAACAGCCTTGCTGGAACAGGCCACAGGAGCCCATCCAGTCCAGCATTCTGTCTCACACAGTGGCTCACCATTTCCTTCAGGGTATTCCCAAGCAGATGCCTTCACCTGCTTATGATTCCATGGAAATGATATTGAGAGATATCCTGCCTATCTCTCCAACCCCGAGGTTGTCCTTAGGTATCCATATAATTATAGCCATTGATCCCTTTGTCCTCCATGAACTTGTCTAAGCCTTTCTTAAAGCTGTCAAGACTGACAGCTGTCACCACTTCTTCTGGCAGGGAGTTCCATAGACCAGAGATCCTCTGGGTGAAAAAGTACTTTCTCTTATTTGTTTGAGAAACTAGCACCCAAAGGTTTCATGGAGTGCCCCCTAGTTCTAGTGTTATGCGATAGGGAAAACAGTTTTTCCTTATCTACTTTGTCCACACCGTGCATGATTTTATAAACTTCAATCAGGTCACCTCTTAGACGTCGTCGTTCAAGAGTGAAGAGGCCCAACCATTGCAGCCTCAGATGGTAAGGAAGGTGTTCCAGTCCCCTAATCATTCTGGTTGCCCTCCTCTGCACTTTTTCCAGCTCCATAATATCCTTCTGGAGGTATGGCGACCAGAACTGTACACAGTATTCCAGATGGGGCCTCACCATAGATTTATAAAGAGGCAAAATGACACTTGCTGACTTATTTTCTATACCCTTCCTAATGATCCCTAGCATTGAGTTTGCTTTTTTCACTGCTGAGGCACACTGGGTTGACACCTTCATTGAGTTGTCCACCAGGACACCAAGGTCCCTTTCCTGGTTTGTCGCAGAGAGTTCAGACCCCATCAGTTTATAAATGTAATTGGGGTTTTTTGCCCCAACATGCATCACTCTGCACTTACTGATGTTGAAGCTCATTTGCCACTGTTTTACCCACCCCCCCAGTGTCGAGAGATCCCTCTGGAGCTCCTCACAATCTCTCACAGTTTTCACTACCCTGTATAATTTAGTGTCGTCAGCAAATTTGGCTACCTTGCTTTTTACTCCTACCTCTAGATCATTTATGAAGAGGTTGAAAAGCAGGGGTCCCAGTACTGAACCTTGGGGGACCCCACTCTTTACTTCCCTCCACTTGGAGAAGTGTCCATTTAGTGCTACCCTCTGTTTCCGGTCCCTTAGCCAGTTGCTGATCCAGGACAAGACCTGTCCCTTTATTCCATGACTGGTAAGTTTATTCAAGAGCCTTTGGTGTGGGACCTTGTCAAAAGCCTTCTGAAAGTCCAGATAAACAATGTCAACTGGATCCCCCTTATCCACATGCTTGTTGACACTCTCAAAAAATTCCAACAGATGAGTGAGGCATGATTTGCCCTTGCAAAAGCCATGTTGGCTCTCCTTTAGCAGCGCCTTCTCTTCTATGTGCCTATTAATTCTATCTTTTAGGATGGTTTCCATCACTTTACCTGGGACACATGTCAAACTGACAGGTCGGTAATTTCCTGGATCACCCCTGGATCCTTTTTTGAAAATTGGTGTTACATTCGCTACCTTCCAGTCATCAGGCACAAAGCCTGATTTGAGGGAAATATTATATATTTTGGCTAGGAGATCAGCAATTTCATCTTTAAGTTCCCTGAGAACTCGTGGATGGATGCCATCTGGTCCTGGGGATTTGTTAGTGTTTAGCTTAACAAGACATGCAAGGACCTCCTCCCTGGTTATTTCTATCTTGCTTAATTCTTCGGTTTCCCTCCCTACGAAGATAGGCTCTGTTTTGGGCATGTGGTCTCTGTCTTCTTCAGTGAATACTGAAGCAAAGAATTCATTGAGTCTCTCTGCAATCTCTGTTTCCTCTTTAATAACCCCTTGCCTTCCATTGTCATCTAATGGTCCAATGGCCTTCCTAGTTGGGTTCTTACGTCTAATGTACTTAAAGAAGTCTTTGTTATTTCTCTGAGTATTTTTAGCTATACGCTCCTCAAAGTCTTGCTTTGCTTTCCTGATTGTTGCCTTGCATTTGTTCTGCCAGAATTTATGTTTCTGCCTGCTGTCCTCATTTGGACAAGCCTTCCATCTTCTAAATGAGCTTTTCTTGCTCTTGATCACTTCCCGAACAGCTCCTGTAAGCCACATCGGAGTCCTCTTGGACCTGGCAGTGCCCTTTTTCCTTTTGGGTATGCATTCCAATTGAGCCTCTGTTATTGTTTTTGTAAACAGCCTCCATGCCTCTTGGAGTGTTTGGACTCTCTCAATTTTCCCTTTCAGCTTCTTTTTTACTAGTTTCCTCAACTTTGGGAAATTTCCTTTTTGAAAATTTAAGGTCTCTGTGTTAGATTTTATCAGTGACTTGCGGTCTATGATCAAGTTAAACATAATTGAGTTGTGGTCACTGTTCCCTATTGGATCAGTCACATTAACATCTTGCACCAGATCCTGAGTATTACTCAGGATCAAGTCAAGGATTCTTGTACCTCTAGTTGGGTCTTCAACCATCTGTCCCAGGGAACAATCATTGAGCATATCTAGGAACTTTATCTCTTTATCATGTGCTGAACAACAGTTCACCCAGTCTATGTGAGGGTAATTGAAGTCCCCCATTATAACCAGGCTTCCCTTCTTGGATGCCTCCTTTACAACATTCTCCAACTGCCAGTCTCCCTCAAGAGTTTGGGTCGGAGGCCGATAGTATATGCCTACTGTTAGACCATCCTTGTGGCCTGGTACTTTTACCCACAGAGCTTCTAATGGTGACTCCAAATCACCTAGATATTCCAATTCATGCGATTTTATCAGTTCTTTGACATACAAGGCCACACCACCTCCCATTTGCCCCTTCCTATCCTTCCTGTACAGTTTGTAGCCTGGGATAACTGTATCCCATTGGTTATCATCCGTCCACCAGGTTTCAGTGATACCAATAATATCAATATTCTTATCTATTGCTAAGTATTCCAGCTCCCCTATTTTGTTCCGGAGGCTTCTGGCATTTGTATACAAGCATTTATATATGCTTTCCTGATACAGTCTTTTGAGTCCAGTTGCATTGTTAGACTGCCTCTTGCATCAGTCCCAAAATGACCCCAGCAGAAGGGAATGGGAAACCCATTTTTGTGTATTCTCTACTAGAAGACCCTGGCAAGGGTCACCAAGGGTCACTGATTGACTTGGAGGTGCATTATTATTTTTATATGTAAACAAAGAAACAGCACAAAACAAGCAAACAGCATAAATTCATTGGAGATTTATCTTGTCCTGGTAAGTAATCTGGGTGTTGTGTACGAGTCTGATGTCCTTGTTTCACGTTGATATGTAGCTCTGAACATCCAACATTCTTGAGGGTATGTGAGAGCAAAGCCAAATTAGAAGACGGAGGAAGGAGCTCACTGGACAAGGAACATTAAAAAGGAGGATATGGCCGAGGAAGTCAAACTCCCCTACATCACTTGGAGGACCCTGGGTAGGCTGAGGTTCGGAGTCCCTAAATGCAAGACCAACATGCTCAAGTTGGGGCTGCTGGTGAACAACCACACTCGGTGTGAACGTAGAGAGATACAGAATCCATGGGCTTGTTACCAGAAAAATGGCTACTGGATACAGTTACAACTTCGGTTCGAGTCACTGGTGGAGCCCTTCTCCCAAGAACGAGGAAGCGTTTAATATAGGCAAAAATTAAAATTGGTTTATTGAAAAGGGGTTTAAGCGTCACTGGCCTGGTGCCGGGAAAAGCCCTAGTCTCAACCTTTTTGCCTATTAAAGTCCCTTAAGTGAGCAGCTCTTTTTGGTTCCGATGTCTTGCGTGCAAATGTGCTGAGAGCGCTGGTGACATTTCCTATCAGGAGATTTTTATACCCTCCACCCAAGGGAGCTACTGCTAGCTAACAAGTTTACAAAACAAGAGATTTACAATGGTGAACAAAAACCCGGCACCAGACTCTTTTGTTACATTAAAAGGTCAATCATACAGAGACAAAACAGGTCAATTACATAGAACAAAAGGTGATGGGTAGAGCAATTGCCCTGGAAATGACAGAGTTCATAGTTTAGCAAATGCAGGTTGTGACATCATTCAGGTGACACCCAATGGGCGCCAGGATTGTAATTTGGCACAAATCAGAAGTCCAGATTTTGAATCCAGGTTGAGAATTGACCAATAACGAAGATGGGCATCCTTCAGACTCCCCTGAGGAGGAGCATTGCTTTGAGGCTCTTGGCAAAATTCCATTCCCACCCAGCAATTAATCTATCCTGAGTCAGCCCAAGCACTATCTACAATTGAATACAGGAGGGGTCCCAAAAACAATGAGCATGCCAGGTGCAAGAGTAAACAAAACAATACAACAAGTAAACAGAGGAATCAAGGTGGCTTGGGGCAAAATGTGAAGTGATGGCTTCCTGTGGCATTGAGCCTTCCTGGATGCTTGCAGGAGATAGGCTGAGGTGCAAGAAAAGATCCTGATTTGAGATACAAACAGAGCATGTTAAAATCAAATCTAAAATATTTTAGAGTCTTTTTTGGGGGGACATAATCTATACAGAGCAAAGGAAATATGCTATCTTGAATAGAACAGTTCCAGGTATTTGAAAACATTTTTATTAAGTTATCTGACATCCCAGGTATAACTGCCAATGAAATAATAGGAGTGAAAGGGGCCAAGCCTGTTGTGTCAACCCTTGCAGTATATACCTTCAAGTGTGTCAAGCGTGTGTGAATGGGTGCATGATCAGAGTGGTGCTTGTGTACACATAAGCCTAATCAATTCTAAACATGTGTGGCAGAATAAAGTGAGTGAAATAAGTTTATTTGAGAGGAATAAAATGGAATAACTTTAATAAAAGGGGATAGAAAGATAGAAATAAAAGACTGGGGGGTGCATTTTCTGAAAATGGGGTTACAGTCCTTCCCCCATTCCTCTCATGTCCAGACACAGTCTGGCACATGATGACTGGTCTGGCCTGTTAATGTGGGCTGCCCTTTCTCCTGCATGTGCAGGGCTGCACACAAAAGCTCCCAGCGCGTGCAGAAGAGAAAGAGACAATGAGGCTGGTTGCCACCTATATTGGTCTGTCCACATGTGTTTCTAGTGGGGATCCGACTTTTGCACATTAATCCTGATAAGTTCAGCTACCCAAGTAAAACCCAATGAGAGAAAAACAATACTGATACCAAATCCTTTCTCCCTTAGAGCCAGAGAGAGGGCTTTTCATTGCAGTGTGTTCTGTATCCAGGTCTTCATTACCTGTGGGGGGAGAGAGAGAACACACACGTAGCACCCCCACCCCCATTCTTTTCCCAAATGTTGGAATCTAAAGATACTTTATTAGCTAGTGGGGCTAATGACATCCCTCACTCCACTAGATGTCCTAGCAAGCTGCAAAACATGGGGATATTGAAGTTTCTTTGAATTTGTGCTATCCGTAGGATGAGAGAAATAATTCTAAGGTGCGAAGGATACACTTTCCATGGAAGCCACTCATACCAAAGTTTCATGAAATCCATACAAACATGACCTTTGCTGGCTTACAATGTTAAAATAGAATACAGAGATCACCCTAATGCCTTCCTTTAAAGGACACTGGCAAAAGGAAAATGAAGAAAGTGAGAAAATGAGAGAGAACAAAATTTCTAAACTAAGCAATTAAATAATGCAACCAACTCCCTTTATATATTTCACTAAGGCCAATTATAAACCCACAGGAAGCTAATTTAGGGAGAATACACATTCAACACACACACCTTCTGAAGCACTCCCTGAATTTTCCTGTTATAGAGAAAATCAGGGCCATTTACTTAAAGCCTCAATGAGGCAAAAAAAATTATATGCAGTCCATTATTCATAGACTGATTTTGTCTCATCAGCTGCCAAGGGCAATGTGAGACCATTAAAAATTCCATTGCCATACTGTGTTGTAGCTTCCATGGTCAAGGGACCTGGGTTCAAAATCTTAGCTGCAATCACAACTGATATTTCAAGTTCCAATTTAGGTTAATTACTGGGGTTCTCCTTATGCCCCTGGCAATGTTGCACAGAGTCAACCTTTTACAACAGCCAAAAGTAGATCATATGTGTTCTAACACTTATAACATGCAACCATGGTGTGTATGCATCTAGGTTTAAACCTTTCATTATAACAGCAATTCTCATTTTCCTTTAAACAACCAAACTTTCCAGGTGAAAAGTACCATGTACATGAAAATATTTCCAAACATAGGCGAGTATTGGCTTTTATAGACAACAATTATCTGTGCCTAAGCATCTCAGTGTTAGCGACCTAGTTCCAATTATACAATAAGTAACATTTCTCCCTTCATTCAGACAAACTCTTAGCTAGTACTGCTTTCCAATCTTCTGCATGCCATGAACCTGGCCTTTAGACATTCTTTACTATTTTTACTGCAATACTGCTAGCACACCAGCTTTCCTCCTCAGAATGGTGAGGGTGAGCTCCTGTTTTCCAAATTTAAAGGATCATGACTGTCTATTTGGAACCCCCAGAGCCCAATGTTGTTCTGCCCTAATGAAAGGGGCTGTTTGAAATCGCAGATTGTCTTTTAAGCAGAGATTCCTTTCCTGGATACCCCCACACTCTAACATGTCCCAATCTCTGAACCCTGAAAGGAATTGCAACACATGTGCCATCTTCCTTTGCCATTTTCCCACAGACAGATTTGATGGCACTTGCCATTGGACTTTTGCGCTATGTCTAGGATTTTATTTGGCTACACCAGAGGTCCGAAATTACAGAACACGTGAATGCCTTTTGAGGTGTCCAGGGGAACTCCCCTCCTCGCTGTTTAAGCTTAGACCAAATTGATGTTAACTCTTACACAAAAGGCATCTAGATGTCCCAAACTGCAGTCACTTTCCCTGTTACTTTTTCTAGCAGGCAAATTCCTACTATGGAGTCTCTCCCCCTTTCATTAAGGATTTAGGTAAGGTCTAGCAGTATTTTGAACAATTTTAATGTTCTGGACCCAAAAGAATCCAAAAACCTTTATTTACTCTTGGAATTTAGCAATTTATTTGTATGAATTAAGGGAGAACATTTATTTTTCCAATTTACACTCCATTCGTGATTTTACATTTTGAAAGCCAATTTTGTGAATGCATATACACTTTCAATATAATTTTGGTTGCATACCAATTTTCTATGGAAAAGGGATATTCAATTAATCTATCCCAGTTGTCCTAACTTCTGCAAATCTCAATTTTAAAGAGATCTGCAATACATCATACCAAATTGCTGCTGTATGTTCCTAGTTCCCAATTCTATCCCAATTACTTGAGCTAATACTATGGCTGTTTAATTTCTACAATTCCCATTTAAGAGAAATTGTCTATAAATAGTTTAGCCACTGTATTTGTAAACGCAAATTTTAAGGGGTAGCAGGGCATTTTAATGCATTATACTCAATTTTATGCCACTAATGGCTACTCGCCATGCTATGGGTTAAATTGCCAGCCCACTGTCCTTTGTTCTTTTTGAGGCAAGGTTTCTTCAAGTTTCAACACTAAACACAACCATACAAACACACAATTCTTTAATTTTCACAAGCATTCTAGGTGCACCTTTAGTCATTCCATAACCATTCAAAACCTCTCCTGCATTCATTCCTATTTGTCAATCTGCATCTTCCTTTACTCCACGTAGAAGGAATATGCTTTGGTCTCCCAAATTTCCTTTTCAGATTTTTGTAGGTCATTCAGTTACACACTTGGAAAAATCTCAGGTGGCTTCAGTTAGTGGCCAACCTGGGCACAAATGCTCTTTATGTTGGTTTAAATTTATCACTAACACTCAATTGTCCCAGGCTGCCTTCTCTTACTGGCAATCTCCTGGATATTTTTTTTTCAAATGCATTTTAGCTTAGTTACCCTAATTATATTCTAATAAATTGATACACTACATTCATCCAATTTAATTTACATTTCTTTTTACTTGTACATCTCTTAGAGGGATGAGAAGTTACTTTCCCTCTAGGCCTTTCAACATGGGTTAACTCTATAAGGGGGCATCTTTATTTGAGATGCATTTTAATCAAATATATGGGATATCTTATTAAAAGAATTAAACTTTATATGGGTCGCTGGGTGGAAATTTAATCCCAAATCCCGGACCTTGCCAATTGTTATGGCAAATTGCCTTCTATGCCTTTAATTTTTTTAAAAGGGTTTTATTTGGCTTCACATGTGGTCACTTTCTATAAGTGGGTACCTTTTTTACTTGGGGCTACCTTGTTTACTTGGGGCTATTTGTTTACTTGAGGCTATCTTGTTTACTTGGGGCTATTTGTTTACTTGGTACCATTCCTGTTGCCACTGGGCCCTGAACCTGACCCTTCTCAAAGTTCTATTGCCTGGAGATACATGCCCAAGAGGTCTACAGGTGTGTCTTTCCATAGGGCCTTTTCCAACCCAGTGGCCCTGTTTCTTATAATTTTTGCATCTACCCCATGGAGATTTTGAATGCATGGTGGGCTGGGGGTTCCCTTGGGGGCCCGCCCTTGAGTTAGGTTGCCAATTACCTCCGTGGGATGGCTGGAGCTGTGGCATCGGTTTCCAGCCACTGTTTGGAGGGCCACCCTGTGGCTGGTTGTACACTTGAAGAGCTGCAACCAAACATTTTTGATCACCTGATCTTTGGACAGGTGATTGAAAGGGTGACTTGTTTTGAAGGGGCAACTTTCTTCCCTTCCCTCTATTTATAGACTGGGGGGTCTTTTCTTTCCTGGCCTGTTCCCCTTTGGACTTACTAAACACTGGGGATGGGCATTTGGGTTTTTCCTGCCTCCCTTTAAGGGTTTTTCCACCTATTGACTCTTCCCCAGACCTGTCAGCTTTACTTGACTCTGAGGAGAACTCCTTTTGGTCAGCTTTAATAGTTCTCCTTTCCGTTAAAGGGATACTATTAATTAACCTCCCAACTTCTTCCCTCATCATCTCCTTTAAGCCATTTATGGCTCTGCTTACTATTGCCCCAATGACCTCTGCCTCAATGCCAACAGGGGCAGATGCCATCAAGGAATGTTGGGCTTTGGCTGGATTGCCTTGGAGATCGGGGTTACTCTGGGGAGTTAAGGGGGGCGGAAGGCACATTTCTTCTTCCATCTCTACTTCAACTAATCCTTTGTTTAAGGGGGGCGGAAGGCATTTTACCTCTTCTGTCTCTAAAGGGGCCTTGCTTTCCTTTACAAAGCACAAGTTCCCAACACAAGGGAATCTCTCTGGATCATCATGCATCCTCATGAAGAGGACTGCATAGGCGAGATCATCAGATCTCCCTAGGGTACTCTCACACCATCTAATTAGTGCCCTTATGTTCCCTACATTTAAGCTGCCCTCTGCAGGCCAGCTGGGTGCCAAAGATTTTTGAGTAGGCCAATCCTTTGAACACAGGTATTTTAGTCTACGCTTCGATAACCGGGATTTTGGACCTGTTAAGTCTTTCCAATTTCTTAGGATGTTCCATAAGGGCGTCCCCTTAAGGGTCACATCTTTTGACTTTGTAGGAACACTCAGCTGTTCACCCATGACGTACTGAGATTTTAGTTGCTTTGATCAAAGGCTTTCGGATCACGAGTTACCCCTTTCACCTACAGGGAGCGTTCACCGTTAATTACAACAACATTTGGCTCAAAGTAATCGTCTCTTCTTGCCCTAACACAATTTTTCCAACCTCAAAGTAATCGTCTCTTCTTGGATGGCTACCCAATTGCCCTGCGAGTGACTTCCAGTGCGCTACTGGCCACGACACCCAGAATTTGTGCCCCCTCAAGGGAATCAACCTTTCTTGGTAGGCAGATCAATGGGGGGTTTTCGTAGCTCCGGGTGATGAGGCCGTGCTACTAATTGCAGTTTTCCAATTCAAGTCCCTAACGCAATTTGGCTAATACGGGTGATGAATCCGTGCTTAGCTGTTCAATGGTTAGCCATCCCAGCTGATGAGTTCTGGAACCGCTAAGCAAGATTTTGGGTGATAAGTTCCACAAAAGTACTTAACCTAATCTAGACAGAGTTAACAAGTTCATGTACCCGGTGCGTTGCGCAATATACATTACCTGATCCTGCAGCTTTAAATTTCTTGGCGTGATCAAATTGAAGAGTTCTGGGTGGCTCCCTTTGTGATTTCGTCCTTCTTGTGAAAAAAAAACGGTCACTTGGCAGGCACGAAATGCCAGTCGAATCCGAGTCACGGCACCAAAACTGTTACCAGAAAAATGGCTACTGGATACAGTTACAACTTCGGTTCGAGTCACTGGTGGAGCCCTTCTCCCAAGAACGAGGAAGCGTTTAATATAGGCAAAAATTAAAATTGGTTTATTGAAAAGGGGTTTAAGCGTCACTGGCCAGGTGCCGGGGGAAAAGCCCTAGTCTCAACCTTTTTGCCTATTAAAGTCCCTTAAGTGAGCAGCTCTTTTTGGTTCCGATGTCTTGCGTGCAAATGTGCTGAGAGCGCTGGTGACATTTCCTATCAGGAGATTTTTATACCCTCCACCCAAGGGAGCTACTGCTAGCTAACAAGTTTACAAAACAAGAGATTTACAATGGTGAACAAAAACCCGGCACCAGACTCTTTTGTTACATTAAAAGGTCAATCATACAGAGACAAAACAGGTCAATTACATAGAACAAAAGGTGATGGGTAGAGCAATTGCCCTGGAAATGACAGAGTTCATAGTTTAGCAAATGCAGGTTGTGACATCATTCAGGTGACATCCAATGGGCGCCAGGATTGTAATTTGGCACAAATCAGAAGTCCGGATTTTGAATCCAGGTTGAGAATTGACCAATAACGAAGATGGGCATCCTTCAGACTCCCCTGAGTTGGAGCATTGCTTTGAGGCTCTTGGCAAAATTCCATTCCCACCCAGCAATTAATCTATCCTGAGTCAGCCCAAGCACTATCTACAATTGAATACAGGAGGGGTCCCAAAAACAATGAGCATGCCAGGTGCAAGAGTAAACAAAACAATACAACAAGTAAACAGAGGAATCAAGGTGGCTTGGGGCAAAATGTGAAGTGATGGCTTCCTGTGGCATTGAGCCTTCCTGGATGCTTGCAGGAGATAGGCTGAGGTGCAAGAAAAGATCCTGATTTGAGATACAAACAGAGCATGTTAAAATCAAATCTAAAATATTTTAGAGTCTTTTTTGGGGGGACATAATCTATACAGAGCAAAGGAAATATGCTATCTTGAATAGAACAGTTCCAGGTATTTGAAAACATTTTTATTAAGTTATCTGACATCCCAGGTATAACTGCCAATGAAATAATAGGAGTGAAAGGGGCCAAGCCTGTTGTGTCAACCCTTGCAGTATATACCTTCAAGTGTGTCAAGCGTGTGTGAATGGGTGCATGATCAGAGTGGTGCTTGTGTACACATAAGCCTAATCAATTCTAAACATGTGTGGCAGAATAAAGTGAGTGAAATAAGTTTATTTGAGAGGAATAAAATGGAATAACTTTAATAAAAGGGGATAGAAAGATAGAAATAAAAGACTGGGGGGTGCATTTTCTGAAAATGGGGTTACAGGCTCATGTACTGGTCTGCCAATTACTGCCAGGAACATGCACCAATGAGGAGTTTGGCCAACGGCAAAGTCAAGAAAGTGGCTTCATTTGGGGAGTCCAAGGTTTGATTGGGACACGAAAGCAGAACCTCCAGAAAATAGTTTTACAAAAGAATTTGTAAATTTCAGTAACAACGAATAGTGCTGTGATGGTCTGTTTACTTTAAAATACATTTATACAGTTTCCGAATAGGAGATTTCAGTGATATTCACATCAAACTTGTTTTTTGCTGTTGTTCGGTCGCACAGTCGATTCTGACCCCCTGCGACCCTATGGACCATTGCGCTCCAGACACCTCTGTCCTCTACCATCCTCCTAAGCCCGCCTAGCTCTGAGCCCACTGCGTTTACCACACCATCCATCTTGCCATCTCATCCCTTCTTCTCTTGCCCTCCGTTCCCAGCATCAAGGCCTTCTCAAGTGAGTCCTCCCTTCTCATTTGGTGTCCAAAGTACTTTAGCTTCATCTTCACTATTTGACCCTCCAATGAGCAGTCAGGGTTGATTTCTTCCAGTATTGACCTATTTGTTCTCTTTCCTGTCCAAGGGACTCTCAGGACTCTCCTCTAACACCACATCTCAAAGGCGCCTATTCTTCTGCGCACAGCTTTCCTAATGGTCCAGCTCTCACACCCATAATTACCACTGGGAATACCATTGCTTTGACTATACAAATTTTTGTTTTTAAGGCAATGTCTCTACTTTTTATTATGTTCCCCAGATTTCTCATAGCTTGTCTCTAGCCATAGGCATATCTGATCATCAGGTTCTGGAGATGAATACAGAGACATCTCTCACCACCAGCTGCTGCTCCCAGGAAAATTTCCAGCACAGTCATTGGGAAAGTTCCTTTTTTGAACGGCAGGTCAACCACTCCTGGACTTGGGCAACTGTAATCTCAAGAAAGAGAGCTATTTTCCCCCCAAAGTTCTACTTAGGACAAAGTTTCGGCATATAGGGAGCCTAGCATGGTCTTTGCTCCGATCCAGAAGAGCAACACCGAGGTCTGGATGCCACTCTTTTTGGGTTGTTTTACCTGTCCTCTCTCAGCAGTTCCAGGTGACTTCTTAGCAACTTGCCTTCTCCTTCCTTCTTGGCTCACTGGGGCCTTCCTCGGGAGGCCAGACGTCTGCCAACGGACGTCACTGTTGACCTTCTGGCAGCATCAAAGAGCTGGATGTGGCCCAAGGTGCTGGGTTTGTGTCCTTAGATCTCTATCCTGCCCTGACGAAGCTCCTTATGGCTGACACCCCCCACCGCCCCCCAGGAAGCCTCATTGCTTCCAGTGGTGGCCCCACAGAGCCATGGTCAATGTACGTCAATCCCGACTCCCACAGACCCACCTGCTGCTCACAGCCTGGGGTCTAGAAGTTGCCAACCTGCATTTATTCTCTCCCCCTTGGGACTGTAGGTTTATCCCCCCCCCCACACACCCCACACACACACAACTTAATGATATCATAATCAGAGGTTAACTTTGAGCACTTCCCAGATCTCTAAAGCAACAAAACAGCTTGACCTTTCTGTGGAATGGGAAAAAGGAAACTTTCCTTCCTTGGTCAAATGCCAATGAGCATGGCTTTCACAGGCTAGCATACGTTCTGTCTGATGCTTTGAACTGCTAGCCAGCTCTGAAGGCATTCCACTCATGCTCAGAGGCACCCTGTTACTTCATATGCCCATGGGAGACGGGGAGGGAGAGCTGTGGGTTGAAATGCTCAGTGTGTAACCATTTTTGTTTTTCTTTAGATTTGCTTTGAGGGTTACTATACTAGCCCAACAGGGATGCAAAGTTCTTTTGAATGGCCCTATTGACGGGCTTGACTGCAGTGGCTCAAGTGGCTAAGACGCTGACTGGGAGGTGGAAGGTCAACAGTTCAAAACCCAAGTACTGCACGACAATGAGCACCCGTGTCTGTCCCAGCTCCTGCCAACCTAGCCATTCGAAAGCAAGAAATTGCAAGTGGATAAATAAGGACCACTTTGGTGGGAAGTTAACAACGTTCCATGCGCTCCAGTATTTAGTGATCACAGAAATGTCTGCAGAGATTGTTGTCTTTGGATATTTTTAGGCCTTTGATTCTTTGCAGTGGATTTCAATTAAAGAAATTATAAGAAATTTTGGATTTGGCACAAAATTTATAAATTTAATTGACCAGCTATATCGGAAAGGTATAACTAGAATAAAAGTGAATGAAGTATTTACAGAAGATATAAAATTAGAAGCAGTGACTAAACAAGGATGCCTATTATCACCGATATTATTTGTGATGGCCATGGAATTACTTGCAACACTTATAAGAGAGGATAAAAAGATAGAGGGAATAGAAGGGATTAAAATTAGTTTATATGCAGACGATACGATGGTCACAATGAAAAATACTGTGAAAACAATGGAACAAATTTATGCACATTTGAGGGATTTGAAGACATGACAGGATTAAAAGTGAACTGGGATAAATCAGAGGCTATTTTTTATAATGTAAATGAAGATCAAAAAAAGGTCAAGGAAAGATATAATATACAAATTAAAAATAGTGTGAAATATTTAGGAATAAATATTACAAGTAAAATTGAGGATCTTAAGAAATTGAATTATGATAAACAAAATAATAGAAATTAAAGGGAAAATAAAACAATATAATAAGTTGAACTTGTCTTGGTTTGGTAGAGTTGCCCTATGCAAGATGAAGTTACTACCAAAGATAAATTTTTTGTTCGATGTTCTTCTAATTCAATTAAAAGAAAAAGATATAAAGAGTTTTCAAACTATATTAAATACTTTTTGTAATGGAGGGAAAAGACCAAGAATCACAAAAAGTTTATGGGATGTAGCACAAAAAGAAGGTGTTCTGGGCCTTCCAAATATTAGACATTATTATAGGGCTTTTCAATTAAAGAATATTGTCAAGATTATATCAAAATCTGAAGTCATTTGGGATGAGATAGAATTGAAATAACTACAGAAAAATGGTAATGCAATTTTTTGGATAAAGAGACAAGGATAAGAACAAATAACCAAATGACAAAAGCAATGTTGGATGTTTGGAAAAATATAAAGTTGAAATTAGAACCTGAGGTTTCCCCAACAATGGATATAGAAGATATAAAAACGTTTCCCGTAAAAATTGATAAAATAATAAAAAATATAATGCTGAGAAATGATGTGTTTCTGTTGAAAGATTGGATAAAAATGTTGGATGATTTAGTACTGAGAGCTGAAGTGTTTAAACAAATGAAATTGAATTGGTTACAGGTGATTTTAGTGAACAAATGGGAGAAGAGATATAAAGATGAATTTAGTTTACAGAGGGATAGGACATAATTTGAAGAGATGATTTGTAAAATAAGAAAAGGAGAAATGGGGATAAAAGGGGTAGTAAGCAAAATATTGTATATAAAATCCTAAATAAGGATGAAAATTCACAAAATGTTTTGAGAAAATTATGGGAAGAGGATTTGAATATAAAAATTTCTGAACTTCAATGGAAAAACAAATGGAAGAGAAGAATTATGAGAAATCTTTCAATTAGATTAAAATAACATAACTATAAAATATTATGGAGGTGGTACTTGACACCAGTTAAATTATTTCGAATGGATAATAGTAAAACTAAAAATTGTTGGAGATGTAAAAGCAATCTGGGCACATATGAACACATGTGGTAGAACTGTAAAGTGATAAGTGCTTTTTGGAAATTAATTGAAAAAGAAATATCAGATATCCTTAAAGTAGATTTTAAGCTGGATTCAAGAATTGGATAGCATAAATATGAATACAAATAATAAAGAACTGTTATCTATAATGTTAACGGCCTCAAGATTATGTATAGCAAGGAAATGGAAAAGGGATTCAATATTAAAAATAGATAAATGGTATAAGGAGATGTGGGAAATTGCTTTAAATGATAAGTTAACATGTGAATTGAATGTGAAGAAAGGCATTTTGAAAGAAAACAAGTTTTGGGAAATTTGGAGACCATTTGTGGAATATGTTCTAATAAGTTGATAAAGGAGACAAACCAGTACCCCAGCATATGAGTTTTTGGAAGGATTAAATTAGAATATTGATCCTCATGGCATGTATATAGCACTGGGTGTTATTATTTTGCAATATAAAAGGTTGGATCTTATAAATTTTTGACATATTAAATACATAATTAAAAATATAAAGAAAAAGAAAAATATATACATAGAAATAAGGATTGGGATACATATTTTATGAGATGAATGATAAACATAAGGTTCAACAGTTGGCGTTGTTTACAATGCTATTACAAAAGAGTTTAAGCAATTTAATGTATTAAATTGTTTTTTTATGTTGTTTATATATTTTATGTACTTATGTATTCTTATATCTTTTTTGGTTTTCCGTACATATATTTTGCATGTTTCTATAATTTTTGCAATTTTTGTTATTTTTTTTAAAAAAACGAATAAAATTATAATTAAAAAAAAAGAAATGTCTGCAGAAGCAGACAGCACTGGCTTTGGCTTTGAAACAGAGATGAGCACTGAACCCTAGAATCAGACACGACTGACTTTCAAGCAAGGGTAACCTATTGACTGGCTGTGTCATGTGCTACCATCTGCAAGTTTGGCAACCCCCCCCCTCCAATACTATTCAATATTAGTTGAAGAATTCTGAGAAAATATGAGAAAAGTCTCTCTCCTTCACTTTAGGCTGTGGTTCCTTTAGTAGCCTGACATGCCAGGAATCAAACCCACAACCTCCTGTGTGCAAACCTGCTGCTGTTGAGCTAGGCGAGTGTTTACAGAACACAAGAGAGGACAGGACAAAAACATACACGCAACTGAGCATGTCCATTTGTTTTGAAAACTCCACAGAAGGGTGCTGGCTTACAACACAAGCAAACCACGGAAGCGACCCAAACTTCCCATGGCTCTGTGGCAAGGCACAACCTCCAGAGGGGATTTTCCAACCCTCCGCAATCCTCTTTCAGGGCCAATTCTTCCCACAGCTAAACTGCTCTTTCTCATTGAGCTGAGACACAACCACTGTCCTTCGTTTTCAGCCAGCTTATTGTTATGCCTACACCAGAACTAAACCAGTTTATCTGAACAAGCTAGAAACATTAAGCATAGACTGATATTAGTGTTGAACAAACTGTAGTTAATATTTCTTCTTCCTTTGTACTCTATCAGGTGTCGAGAGAGATGCTTGGTTCTTTCTCTGGCACTTTTAGCAGCCTCCACCTGTGTTATTTGGTGTTCTTTTCAGGTTGCTTTTATGTTCCCTCTCTCCAACTTCCTTTGGGTCTGCCTCGTGGTCTTTGTCCTTCTCTTCATACATATGCCTTGTATGGTATGAACTTCCAAGACATTCTGTCCAGATGAGCAAACCACTTTATTTCTTAACTAGCAGGGGTGCCCGGCTTCGCCCAGGTGGTCCCAACCCGGTTAGCTGAGTCCCAGTGTTGCCCAGGAAACCAACTGGCTCGGGGTGGGCCTGTGATGTGAGCTCGGCGATGACATCACAATCCCCCCCCCCCGGTTGGCCTAGCACTGGGGCAGACACAAACCCTTCTGTCAAATATACCCCCTTTGCAGATCAATTTAGGGGGCAACCCCCCATGGATTTTGGAACCCCGACAGTGACCTGCTCAAGTGTGCAAGGTACGTGTGTGCCGAATCTCATGGGGTTTGGTCAAGGGGTGCGGCAGCCCATTCCGGACACCAAACCCACACCTTTGCTTTATAATAGACTAGCAGAGGTTGCCTGGTATTGCTGGGCTGTTTTAAATGGTGTTGGAAAGTTTTTGTTGTTGTTGTTAATGTTTGTAAAGAAGAGGTTAGTCTATAGTTGAAATTTTTTAAAAATTTATTTATAAAATTTTTTTTGGGTGGCCTGTTATAAACTGTGATGAGTTTTGTTTGGTGTTTTGGTTTTGTGGATGAAAAAAGAACAAAGGATGATATACTTTTTCCAAAACATTTATTTAACCAAATAATTTTTTAGTATGTATTTTTTTTAATAGTTGTACCGTAGGTAATAATTTTAAAAATGTGAAAGTACATGTTTTTCACAATAAATGTTTTTAAACTGTGTATTGATGTTTTTGTTTTTTATTTGAGTAAAAATTCAGCACAGGATTTTTGAATAGTTTTTATTTTATTTTATTGACATGTTTTTGATTTGTGTAAAATTGTGATTTTGTGTTATTATTTTTTTACTTGTTTTTACTCTTAGGGCCTTTTGTGTGGGGCTGTTGTGTCTTTTTGATTTTTTTTTACTATTGTGGGCAGCAAGTGGTGCTGGTAGGGGTTATCTTGTATTTTGACTGTTTTTTCTCTCGTGGCCTCTGGGTGGAGCTTCTTCCAGTAAGTAGTCTCTTTCTTTATTCATTTCTTTTCCAGTCGTTGTGGAATGAGGTCATGTGGTGGTGAGTTGGCTGTTTTTCTTTATTTGGGGTGGTGGTGGTGGTTGGATTTTGTGGTGTTTGGCTGGGGGTGTTTAGAAATTTTTGTTTTTGTTTACTTTGTATTGTTTTTTGGTGTTATTTTTGTTTGTTTTTGTGTATTTTTGATTGTTTTTTGTGTGTGTGTATTTTGGTGTCCTACGGGGGGATCCCCTCTCTGCCATCTCCCCTGGCTCTGGAAGGCTTGGGGAGACAGACCCCTTTTGTCCCCCCAAACCTTCCAGACTCATGGGACCCAGGAGAGAGTATCGAATCCAGGCCACCCTCTGATATTAAAAGGGAAATCTCAATTGTGGCTTCCCCTTTGATATCAAGGGGGGGGGGGGTTCTGATCCCCTCTCCGCTGGCTTCCTTGGGTTTTGGAGGGTTGGGTGGACAAAAGGGGTCTATCTCCCCAACTCTTCCGGACCCAGGAGAGCCATCGGAGAGGGGGATTCCCCCCAAAAAAATCCATTTTTAAAGAGAAGTAACCACTTGGTTTCTTCTCTTTAATATGGGGCGTGTGTGTGTGTGTGGAGGCAAATCCCCTCTGCCAGATCCCCTGGGGTCAGGAGGGTTGGGGAGACAGACTCCTTTTGTCCCCCCAACCCTCCCAACCCCAGGGGAGCCAGTAGAGGGGGAGCACAACACCCCCCACCCACCCAGTGATATTAAAGGGGAAACTCCGATTAGGAGCTTCAGGCACCGTTGGGGAGGGGGGGCTTTGGTTCCCGTGGCTTGGCGGACTTACTCTCCTGGTGGTTTTTTTTTTAAATTTTATTTTTTGTGTGCCGGCTTCCTCAGCATTCTGCACGCTCATGGCCTGCAGGACGCTGGGGCTTGTAGTTATGGGTTTGTGCTTTGTGTTTGTGCTGCGTTTTTTTAAACGGTTTTCTTTTGATTGGCCGCGGCGCGTTTCCGAACGTTCCTTGCGCCGCACCGTGTGAGAGCCTCTCAGCCTGATTAGCTCTGGCGCGGCACAAGGAATGTTGGGAAATGAAGTTGTTACCCTTTTTTCGCGTTTGTGGGGCTGTTGCCCCACTGCCGGTTTTCTCAATCCTTCATTGACCTGCGGACCCAGATCAGCTGTGTGCATGAAGGGTGAGTGCAGGCAAGTAGGGAGAGGCATAGCAACCTATAGCAAGTTCCAACGGTTAACCCTTGGTTTTATAGGTTAAGATAGATAGATAGAAGATATTTCTGGTGAATCCAAATGGTAGCAAACACCAAGAAAGAGGGAGGGAAAGCACAAATTCCAATGCTAAACTGGGGCACAGCATCTCATCCAGATGTCTCTAAATGTGTTGGGCTACAGCTCCCACCAAGCTTTCATGACCCACAGGTTGGACAGGAAGGTGCTAAAATAGGAATGGCTGGTTTGGCACTTCTGGGTCAGGTATATACCTCCCGCTTTTCGGCTGGATATGGGAATAACAAGTTCTTTGTAGAATTTCTGCAAAAGATGTGCTCAACACCACTAGACAGTGGGTAAACTGCTATGGGCAAGGCCCTATGCTGTTTGGTAAAAATTACTAGTTCACTCATACCCCTTCTCTTTCCCAACAGGAACATCATCAAGAAAACTGAGAAGATGCAATGCTGTAACCAGCAAGCCACACAGAGATGCCCAAACTGCGGACCACAGGCCGGATCTGGCCCCAATGCCAATTCATCTGGCCCACACCACCTTCATCACTCCCAGAAGTGGAAGTAAAACACGCCCGATGTGCGTTTTACTTCCGCTTCCAGGAGCGATGAGGGCAGCATGGATTCACAGGGACTTGGCCTTCTGGGAATTGAAGTCCAAGAGCACCTGGAGTGCAAACATTTGCCATGACTGGAGTAGACCGTACTGCCAGCTACTCAACATTGAGTGTCAGGCAACAGTTAACTAGCCTGACAACCCTAAGGACTGACGGCCTCAGGAAAGGGTGATGGTCCCCAAGTGGATTAAATCCCATTTGAATCCATCTTGATGGCGGGCAGGAGCTTCATACATCCTGGCCTGGGGCCAATGAGGACTTTGTGTGTCAAAAGGACTCAGAATCAGAAAGTGACTCACGGAACTGGAACAGTGGCACGGGGGGTCATGCTATGATGCGGAAGGCAGATGAAAGGCCACCGAATTATATTCTCAGCACAGTCTTCATGGCTAATTGCCATGAGGATTGCCAATATTCGGATTCGGATATGGTAGAAGAACAAAAAATAATACAAAGCTGTATTAGAATACCATGTCTTTATTTAATATCCTTACCCTGCCACAAATGTAAATTTCTGAATATACAAAAGAATGGATATTTTCTCAGGAAGACGCCAAAAAAGGAGTGGGGTGGGTTTCCCTAACTTTGGGAAGAGCCAAAGTTAGGTTTCCCGTGGAGGCCACCTACTTCCCATTAAAAGAAACAGCCAAGGACAACGCATCATACATGCTCAGCTGTCGTACTGAGTAGTGTACTGCGTCAACATTTTTGTGGAGTTGTGAGTCAACAACATTTAAGAGAGCCACAGTCCTATGCAGCAAAGGTTGGAAATATAATGTTTTTGGAGTAACTTTCTCTAAATCAGTTAGTTAGTCTGGCCACTATATAAAAATAGATACTAGCATTTTCAGCTTCTTCAACAGGCTTCAATGATGGCCAACCTTGGCACTCCAGGTGTTCTTGGATTTCAATTCCCAGAAGCCCAAGTCTCTGTGAATCCAACATGTGGGCTTACTTGCATGTAGGCGTAGTAAACACAATCGTGTGGATTCTCAGAGACGGGCTTCTGGGAATTGGAGTCCAAGAACACCTTGAGTGACAAGGTTCGCCATCACGGGGCTATTTCTTGCAGCATGCAATGCTGTGGATAAATTTTCCACATTTCAAATAGGCTCCAATCGATCTGCAAAAGCAAGTTTGGAAATCAGATAACTTTCAGGGTCAAACCTCAGAATCATAATAATAATAAAAATACATATCTAATGTCTTTTTATTTTGCTTTTGACCTTGTAACCATCTAAATGGCAAATGAAAGCGCTTTAAAAAAATCACTGCCAGTATTCAAATCAACTCAGTTTGGATGAGCATTCACCTGCAAAATATAAGGCCCTGGTGTCGAACCTTGGCATTTCTGCTGTTTTTGGACTTCAATTCCCAGAAGCCCAGATCCCTGTGAATCCACACAAACGGGTTTACTGCGCGTACGCACAATAAACCCATTCGTGTGGATTCACAGTGACTTGGGCTTCTGGGAATTGAAGTCCAAGAACACATGCAGTAAACCTATTCGTGTGGATTCACAGAGATTTGGGTGTCTGGGAACTGAAGTCCAAAAACAGCTGAAGTGCCAAAGTTAGCCATCGCTGATATAAGGGATTGTCCTTTGGCTGAGACAGATACAGAACAATGTGACTCCTTGTCTAGAGCGAAGCCAACCAAGGGTGTGGTGACTCACATCCCACGACTAAACACCACACTGCACAAAGCTGCCTCTTGTCTTGCCCCTTCCCTTCCCTAGATCAGCTTACCTGCCTCAGAGGAAATGAAGAATTTAAACACCGTCGTTTCATTCATCAAGGGAGAAGAGACCAAGTCAATGGACAATGAAGAAAGAGGTGGGACAATGGCCCAACAGAGGCCGTTTCCTGTCCCAGTCTCACAACCAACACAAAGACATCTCCCCACCACACACACACACAAAGAAGGAAAACATAACATACCCTTGAAGCTCTTTGAAAAGTGACCCCTTTTGAGCTGGACAGAGAGACACTTCCTGCTAATTTTTCATTACCAAATGATTTCTCCATGGGGTGGGGAGGAGAAAACCAGTTGTTGTAAATCAGGTTCAGGTGGTCTGGACCGGCGCCACCCCCCTTCATTTATGGAAGCAACAACGTGGCTACTTGCATGCACAAGATCAAGCAACGGCAGGCTACCTGGACCCTGGCTCCTTGTCAAAGAGGGTGGAGTGAAGGATGGAGTTCTGGGCAGAAACAGCATCCAGGTGTGGCCAAAGTCACCTCAGGTGCAACAGAACAGAGCTCTCTGTCTCAGGAAGGCAGCTGATCACACCGTGGTGGTGGTGGTTTCCAAATATGCCATACTTCTTACAACAGGAAGCTGGCTCTTTCGGATTGTAGCAGAGGCAATCTCTACCAACCCAAAAGGTCATCATACTTCTTTACAATGTGTACAACTTGCACTGTGTAGCTACTGTCTGTAGCATGTTATTTTTTGGGAGAAAGACAAAGATGGTGGGTTGTTTCGGGCCTTCCTAATGGTTGCAACAGTAGACGCTGGAACTGAATCCAATACGAAGTCAGGGCACAAGAGTTCTGGAGAGGCAGCAGTTCCCTCCTCAGACTCAGGACGGCAGCATCTCCCATCACAGTGATGGCCAACCTTGGTACTCCAGGTGTTCTTGGACTTCAATTCCCAGAAGCCCAAGTCTCTGTGAATCCATACAAATGGGTTTACTGTGTGAATGTGCAGTAAACCCAATTTATGTGGATTCACAGAGACTTGGGCTTCTGGGAATCGAAGTCTAAGAACACTTGGAGTGCCAATGTTCACAATCACAGCTCTAGGAGATGCACTTCGAAGACTAAACATCAGGCTGCCGACTTCTCCGTCAAGCTATCTGAATCCACTGCTGTTGAAAGAAAAGGACTAAACCCAGATTGGGTGGGGCTGAACTATTCTCGTGAGAATATTTAACTATACCGGATTGACCAGATTCTGCAACAATACCCAATCTCCCTGGTAGAGTTTGTCTATGACAAGAGCATTCCGGAGGGGGGGGAGAGAATTATCCTTAAAAATATAAAGCATACCACATGTAATAGAAAACTCGTCCTAAAAAGGACTTTGCGCTGCAAGTCCACACATTCTCAAGGCTCTCTGGTCTCCGGCAGCTGCTTCTTACACAGTTGAGCAGCAAATGCTTGCCCCAGGAGGGTCCCTCGCCAACAGTCTGTTTCCAGAAAGTTCACTTACACAGTAAGTACATGTCTCAAAAGTAGGGCCCCGTTCTGAAGCAACTTCTGAAAGCCGTAAGGCAGCCAAGCTCACTTCTTCTGGAAGAAGCCCATGATGGAGGCTTGCTTGCCGGCTTTGCTGGTAGCAGCTGCCGCTTTCTTCGTCCCTTTCTTCTCCTCTTTCGACTCTCTTTTTGCGGCCCCGACAGGAGGGTTGTGAGCCACAGGGGCCCTGGGGGCTGCAGGAGGCTTGGACCGGAATTCTTCTTCGCTGTCTGTACAGGACTCGCTCTCGTAAGCCTTTTCAGTCACTGTGAACAAACAATGGGAGAAGCCATTACGATCATTGTCAGCCTCTGGTTTGCCTAGTCCACATCCGCTGCGTAAGCGGCTACAGCCAGCAGGCCAGGGGTTGACAACCAATACCCAACTCACACTTTCCTGTTTTGCAGAATGCCATCCTTGGGCAATGTAGATTTTAACAACTTTTCCGCTAAAACTCTGCTACACCATTAGCAAGCAATTACACTTCTACACCGAAGTTTGAAAGCAAAAAACTGCAAGTAGATAAACAGGCACCCCTTTGGCAGGAAAGGTAACAGTTTCCCAAGCACTCTGGTGTCTAGTCATGCCTGTCACATGTCCAGAGAAATGTCTGCCGACACAGACAGCGCTGCCTCTTTAATTACAAGCAGAGATAAGCACAACCCCCTATTTTATTTATTTATTGATCAATTTTGTATAGCGGCCCACTTGGCAAGCGACTGGGCGGTGTACAACATTATCATCATAAAATACATAAACCCCACCTTAAAAACTATTTAAAAAACCATAAAACGCTTAAAAACTACTACTCCCCAGCCCCAAGGATTGAAAACTTCTAATTAAAAGCAAGCAGTCCTCCCTATACAGGTGAAACTCGGAAAATTAGAATATTGTGCAAATGTCCAGTAATGCAACTTAAAAGGTGAAAGAAACATGAGATAGACTCATTACATGCAAAGCGAGATAGTTCAAGCCTTACTTTGTTATAATATTGATGCTTATGGCTTACAGTTTATGAAAACCCCAACCCCCCCAATCTCATGTACCCCATAATCATCACATAATCTCATGATCATCACAATTATAACGCATCAAGGCATGACATCTCTCGCTTTGCATGTAGTGAGTCTATCTCATATATTTGCTTCACCTTTTAAGTGAAATGAATGGACATTTGCACAATATTCTAATTTTCCGAGTTTCACCTGTATAAGCCAGCTTGAGTGGGTGGTGTGTGTTTACCCCATCACTACTTCCCCACACCTGCTTTGCCAGCCAGGTTTTGAGCTCTTACCTGGAGGGCAGCAAAAGTCGAATACGGTTGGCTTTCGAGCTTTGCCTTGACTTTTGCTGCCCCATAGCGTTCAGTGCACTCTCTGGGTGGTTCACAAGATAATTAGTATTTTGCCCCCCACCCCCACCCCCACACATGCTGGGTTCTCGTTTGAGCGATACAGGAAGGATGGAAACCTGATTCAAACGTGATTCCCCATCAGGATCAAACTCACAATGTTTTGGCTGCAGTACAGCAGTTTAACCATTTGCTTTCCCATCCCCAGTGAATACAGGGAAATGCCGCCCCCCCCCCCCCCCGTGCCCAATTCTGCAGAGGCATCATCTGAACCTGTAACTTGGCAAAAGAAAAGGACTCTTTCTCGCCTGCCCTGGAGCTTCTCAGCGCACCCACTCAAGTCATGTTCTTTCCTTCCTACATCGAGAGCCATTTGCCAAAAGCTCCCCAGGAGTTTGAGCAACTCCTCCTTAATGAACTTTGCCAGATCTAGACTGTAAACTCAGAAGGTCAACTTTCCGCAGGAGAGCATTTAGTCCAAGTTCTAAATAGGGAACGGCAAGGCTCCCAGACTTGACATGTTTAGAGAAACCTGAACTTAAAAAATACATTAAAAAAAACACACACACACACACCCCAAGACCTTTTGTTGGAAGAATGAAAAGGCCCATCTTTGCTATTTCAAGTTAGGCAATATGGGAAGCAGGCGGGCAGGAGGTTGAATGGGGGAAAGCAAGGAGACTGGCAAACCCACCCACCCACCCCCCAGGAAAAAAAAAGACTGAACTTCTTCGGACGCCACATTGCTTTTCTTCCCAAAAAGTCATTTAGCCAGACTTGAGGAGCCAAACCTTTCACGAAAGCATTTTCAACTTGACAAAACCCAGGGCTAGAAACGTACGTGAGTCATTCGCGGCCAACAACACAGCAGGTTTCTCAAAATACAGACAAGACTCCCTTCAAGAGTTGCAACAGGTTTACAAAGGATGTACCTAAAGCAGGGTGTCCACCAGGGTCCCGTCTGGTCCTACACAAGCCACAAGGGCATGGATTCATGCTTAGGATTAGGTCAAGGTCTCTACAAGGGAAGGTGCGCATCTCTGTTTACAGCCAAAGATCCAGCACTGTCTGCGTCCACAGGTGTTTCCATGGTCATGTGGCAGG
The DNA here is from genome assembly GCA_035047345.1 of Bradypodion ventrale. Lineage (NCBI taxonomy): Eukaryota > Metazoa > Chordata > Lepidosauria > Squamata > Chamaeleonidae > Bradypodion > Bradypodion ventrale. The sequence goes on from JAWDJE010000003.1 coordinate 371,767,071, forward strand.
AGAGCATGGAAACATTGTTACCTTTACCACAAAAGCAGGATCTATTTATCTACTTGCAAATTCTTGCTTTTGAACTGCCAGGTTGGCAGGAGCTCACTCCATTGTGCAGCACTCGGGTCTCAAACTGCTGACCTGCCGACCTTCCAGTCGTCAAGTTCACCATCTTAACCACTAACCCACCAGAGTCCCTGTATTAGAAGCCCTGATGGCGCAGTGGTTAAACTGCTGTACTGCAGCCAAAAGGTTGTGAGTTTGACCCTGATGGGGATCCATGTTGACTCAGCCTTCCATCTTACCAAGGTCGATAAAATGAGGGCCCAACATGTTGGCAGCAAAATGCTCATTAACCTGTGAACTGCCCAGAGAGTGCACTAAGTGCTGTGGGGCAGAAAAAGCAAAGTTTTCCCTTGCTTGAAAGCCAGTCATATCCGTTTCTAGGGTTCAGTGCTCATCTCTGTTTCAAAGTCAAAGAGCCAGCGCTGTCTGCGTCTCAGACGTTTCCAAGTTCATGTGGCAAGCATGACTAGACACCGGAGTGCGCTGTTACCTTCCCACTCGTCCCTATATATCTCCTTGCAATTCCTTGCTTTCAAACTGCTAGTTTGCAGGAGCTGGGACATTCTATCCTGCAGTACTCGGGAATCGAACTGCTGACCTCCCGCCTTCCAGTAAGCATCTTAGCCACTTATTTATTTATTTTTTATTTTATTGTTAAATTTCTTTACCGCCCACTCAGCCAAAGCTTGAGCCACTGCAGTCCTTATGGGGCAGTATATGCAGTAAGTGTAATTGCTAATTGCTTGATTAGAGAGCAACACAACCAGCAACAGTCGTGTCTCCCAGGCAGCATAGGAACTGGAGATGGATAGGAACCAGTCCCAATGGCCAAGGCCATTATCTGCAACCACCTCCACAATGTTGGAGTGCCAGTTATTTAGTGTCCTCCTAGAGTCTGCAAAATGCCAAGACACTGGATCTGGCCTCCACCCTTTTCTGGACCAATTATGCTGCTGGGTAGATCTGGCAGCGGCTTGTTTATTTCTTAAATAAAACTGTGTTACAAACACCAGGACTTCTGAAACAGTTCAGCCTCGTCTGACAAAGAGGCATTTGTGTTTTCCCGGCACAGGAGGGGATAGAAAACTTCTCTGCCTCCAGGAATTGATACGCCCATGCCCGTGATGGCAAACCTTGGCACTCCAGGTGTTCTTGGACTTCAATTCCCAGAAGCCCAAGCACCTTGTGAATCCACACCGAATGGGTTTACTGCGATTCATCCGGCCTGCGCTGCCCTTGTCACTCCAGGAAGCGGAAGTAAAATGCGCCCGTATGGAAGAAGGGTTAACCTGGGAGAGCCTTAACCATCCAGGCGCGTTTTACTTCTGCTTCCGGAAGCGACGAGGGCAGCATTGGCCAGATGAATAGCAGTAAACCCATTCGTGTGGATTCACAAGGTGCTTGGGCTTCTGGGGATTGAAGTCCAAGAACATCTGGAGTGCCAAGGTTCGATATCATGGTCCTAGAACTACCTAGAGTGCCAAGGTTCACCACCATGGGCCCATGCTCTAAAAACAAAGAACATTTTTCTTCTTTAGATTTACTTATACTTGTAAATTAATTCGAAACACACCGATTTTGTCCAACACAAGACTTCTTCAACCCAAAGTGGCAGCTGACCGCTTACCTATGCAGCCCTCGTCATCCACAAAAGTCTTGGACTTCAGAACTCGTTTACGTTTCCGCTTCTTCCCTCCTGATGAAGCCTGAAAGAGGACAGGGCAGCACATGAGAATAAAGAAATCAGAAGCCACGGCAGGCCAGTTTCAATGTAGGCCAGAAGTATCAGCAACGGAGAAGGAAGGGATGCATTTGATTCCAAAGCCCTAGCCTAGAGCTGCGGGTTGGAGACTCAACTGCTATGTTTCTAACAAAGCTGGTTCTTACCATTGTCCTCTTTCAGATTAACTTTTTCTGTCGTCAATAAGTGTTTTTTGTTGTTGGGTTTTGGTTTTGTTTTAACTGAGGAGGGGGGTATCATTTTTGTTCTTGTTGATATTTATAATTTATTCAATTGGTTTAATTTTTATTG